>JAOWBP010002052.1:35700979-35716024 GCA_028571105.1 Tragopan temminckii | reverse complement strand
TGTTTGACTTACCAAGCCTGTCAGTGTTCAAGAGTCATTTGGGTAGTAACATGCTTTGTTTTTCACCAAGTCATGAAATGGTCAAGCAGTTGGACTTCTATCCTATCCTGTCCTGTCCTATCCTATCCTATCCTATCCTATCCTATCCTGTCCTGTCCTGTCCTGTCCTGTCCTGTGCTATTCTATCCTATCCTATTCTATCCTATTCTATCCTATTATAAATTTCATCACACACTATTAATTAAAATAATATGATAAATACTACATATCACATATAATTTATTCTTCAGAAACTCTAATATTTAATTCATATTATTAAAATCCTTCAAGATGTCCAAATACAAAATGTTCTGCAGAATTAATATCTTTCACAAGTATTTGTAAATGGTTATAAAATCCACCTTTTCACATACATAGAAACTGGTTTCAGTAAACAAAAGCAAACAAACAAACAAACGACAACAACAAAGCCCAAAAAATATCCACAAAAATATTTTAAATGTAATCCACCAGATATACCATAGTTCTGCTGGAGTTGTAGGATCTTCTTCATGTTTTTACCTCACTGAAGAAGACAGAAGTTTCTCTGAATCACCATTGTTATACCACATAATAACTCTGATCCAAAACCTCCATCAGCAAGAGTCATAACCAGGTTTATCCACCCAATGTACCTTCGCGTAACTGTAGGCAATGAGAATTTCATTTTTATTATTTTAATTGCCATATGTCAATGTGTACAGTTTTATTTAAATAATCTGAATTTCCATCTTGGAGTATTTTTTTATTTTTTTTTATTTTTTTATTTTTTTAAATCAGTTTCCTTGAACTTGGTAGGAGACTCATAAATGTTATGCTTGGTAAATGGTCTCTTCAAGACATTGAATTTTCTTTGCATCCTTATTGGTCTTTTACTAAAATTTTATAGTACTGTTCTTAGTTTAATGATGGTTTTAATAGTGATTTTTCAATTTGCACTCAGCTAGATAAGTTTATCCCTTTAGATTAGCTACTAATTACTTCTCTGATAAAATTCCAGTTGTACTTCCTATGGATACACCATATAAATTAAACTATTCAGTGCCTGTGAAAAACGAAACAATAACAACAACAAAACTACACCACTCTTAGTTATTAATGTGTTCATTTCTAAGTCATTTATTTCTTCATTATAAAAGATTTATGTGATTCATTAGATTGTGGTAATTATCATTTTAGACTCATAACTGTTATTTATGCAAGCTTTGCTGCTGTTGATGAATACACTGCTATTTACAAGTCAGATTTGATAAGCTGTAAATAAAGGATAATGAAGCCACTTAAATATCTTTAAAGGACAGTGAAATGTGTTGCGTTTTATTCCTAGATGTACCATAGCTTGATACTAAGAAACAATTTCATTGTTTCTTAAGATGAAGAAATCTATGGGAAAAAAAAAAAAAGCTTGAGTCCATTATTGTATTATTTTTAGGCTAAGCAAAACAGTTCTCCTTCCTCCCCAACCCCACCACAAAAAAAAAAAAAAAAAAAAAAAAAAAAAAAAAAAAGTGAACAGCTGTGCGAAATATTACAATGTAATTATTATTATAGAGTACCCAGTTTAATATATCAGAACAGGAAAATATGAAACAGTGTGTTATTGAACTAATCAGTGACCTGATCATCTCTTCACTCTTACTCCCATTTATTCAATCCTTTTTCCCCTTCCCTGCCTTCAGTTTGCCATTCCAGCCAAGGCCACTAGCCTGCACCTAAACCTAAGGTCCAGGCAAATAAGCTGTTGAATTTAGTTAATTTCTCTAGTTCCAAATATTTAATCTCCAAAATGACAAGCCAATATGGAACTCCTATTTCTGTGCTTCTGTGCCTTTATCACATCTTCTGAATAAAAAAAAACTTTTGTTTTGTTTTTTGTCTTTTTTCTCACTGAAGTACCTAATTCTGTCCTATTCCTTTTTCAGTGCTTATGGTTTGAGTTTTCTCCATTGCACTTTGTTTATGTCAATTGTTGATTATTAGTTTCAAACCAATACACACACAAATCATCCCACTACTTGTTTGTATTTGTTAATGACTAATTTCAAGCACTAGATAAAATTTGACCAGACAGGAAGCAAGTTTTGTATTCTTTTATCTGCTCAGAACACATTGATAAAACCTTATGATAAAATAGAAAATATTGCTCAGTTTTGGAATCAGTAAAATGGAATTTTTCCTTCCTTTTTTTAGTATAAATTTTAAAGCTATGACAGGTTTTGAGGATGAAAAAGAAAACTTCCTCTTAAGAAACTAGAGGGATTTTAATAAGATTATTGAGTAGAAAAATTCTCTTCTTTAGAATTTCAATTTGTTGGGTTTTTTTTTGTTGTTGTTGTTTCTTTCTTTCTTCATCTTCTCCTTTTTTTTTTTTTTTTTTTTTCCTTTAATATCAGACTAAAATAAAATGACCACAATAGCTTAATGCTGGGAAAAGGTATATTTTTATAGTCTCATAAGTAGTGGAGATACTTTTAAAATTGATGTAAATCAAACTAATCAGTAGGGAAGTTAAATTCTTATAAATGCAATTTGCAAAAAGTTTACAGCTCTGGCAGCAGGGGAAAGAAAAAGCAATTTTTGTGTGTGTGTGTGTTCCAGTTAATTGTCTTGAGTTACAGTCTGAATGCAGCTGAGATTTATTGTTTTGCAGCCTGAAAATATGTAATATTTATCATTATTGTTTGTATTTAAGCATTCAACTGACTCCAAGTACAACACCTGAGAGACCAGGGAATCAGATAATATTATAAAACTTTCAAATAAGATAGTCTTGGAGCATGTTGAAAGCAATTATGAAAAGCTATTTTATGATGTTGGTCTCAAACAATGTAGCAGGTATAGTGGCTTGTACTGTGCAGATGTACCCTTGTACCTTCCTAATTTTTTCCCTAATTTTGCCTTGCCTTGTAGAGGGCCTACAATTTTAGATGAGAGAAATGCACGGAAGCTACAATGTTTAATTAGTCATGCTGTGTCAGTTGAACAGCAGCGTTCCCATTTATTCAGGGGTTGTTCAGATTCATTCACAGTGGATAAGATCTAAGCAAAACTACACTCTTTCACATCTTTGGTGGATCAGTGAAGTCGGTAGGAGTCTGCTTATATATGTATGTTTTAATATACTCGTCAGCATGGCATTGACTGGCAGGATGCACATATACGACAAAATACAGTCTATACAGAAGGTCAGCATTGTCTCTGAGGTTATATTAAGCCCCACATACTGCATAACGAGCTTTCCCCAGGGCAAGAAAGTGCTGCAGTCTGCTCCTCTGTTTACATACTATTTGGCACACCATTGTTGTTTTTTTCTTGCCTTTGTCCTGGCTAAGTATACTGTAGCTAAGGAAAGACTGTGCTGTGGTTGTGTGGCCAACACGGTTTGCATCACCAACAATAGTAGCACTTAAAAGTGGTTCAGAAACTTCCTTTGTAAACAATTGGAACAGAACAGGACACCGCTCCCTGAGTGGATACTGTATAATTTATACCAAACAAAGGAGATGAAGCCATCAGAGTGCTCTAAAAATTGAGCAGTGACATTTCTCTTAACAATAGCAGGTGTAGTCTCTTGCACCTATATACCTATATACCTATACGGAGGTATAACGGCATGCACCAGTACAGGTTGAGGGTTGACCTGCTGGAGAAGAGCTCTGCAGAGAGGGACCTGGGGGTCCTGGTGGACAACAGGTTGGCCATGAGCCAGCAGTGTGCCTTTGTTTCCAAGAAGGCCAATGGCATCCTGAGGTGCATTAAAAAGAGCATGGTCAGCAGGTCAAGGGAAGTGATCCTCCCACTCTACAACACCTGGAGTACTGTGTCCAGTTCTGGGCTCCTCAGTTCAAAAAAGACAGGGATACTGGAGAGAGTCCAGTGGAGGGCCACAGAGATGATAAAGGGCCTGGAACACCTCTGTTATGAGAAAAGGCTGGGTGACCTGGGTCTGTTCAGCCTTGAGAAAAGAACACTCAGAGGGAATCTGATCAATGTCTAAATATCTAAGGTGTGGGAGGTAAAGGGATGAAGCCAGACTCTTTTCAGTGGTGATAGGACAAGGGGAAATGGCCACAAGCTGAAGCATAGGAAGTTCTGCACAAATGTGTGTAAGAACTTCTTCACAGTGAGGGTGATGGTGCACTGGAACAGGCTGCCTTGAGAGGTTGTGGAGTCTACTTCTCTGGAGACATTCAAGACATGCCTGGACACCTATCTGTGCAACCTGGTCTAGTGAGCGTGTTTGGCAGGAGGGTTGGACTAGATGATCTCAAGAGGACCCTTTCAGCCAAAATTCCAATTCTGTGATTCTGTGATAAAACACTGTTTTAGCTGTTTCTGAGTAGTGCCTGCAATCACCTCTGCTTCTCAGGCTGGGACTGGTCAAGAGGTTGGGAGGGGACATCTGACCTAAACTGACCATACAATGTTGTGCTCATCAATAAAATCTGAGGAAAAGGAGGAAGAAGGGGAGAGGGGCAGGTGTTTGTGCCTGTAGCATCTGTGTCCCTGAATAACTGCTATGTGTGATGAGCCTTACTTTCTTGGAAGGGACTGGACATCTGCCTGACAATGGGAAGCAGTGGATAAATTCCTTATTGTTCTTTCGTTGCAGTTTTGCCAGATCTAATAAATTGTTTTTATCTTAATCCATAAGTTTTCTCACTTTTACTTCTTCCCCAGAGCACTGGAGGGGAGTGTGTAAGTAGCTATGTAGTGAACAGCTGCATGCTAGAGTTAAAACACAACTTATATATACATGTATATCTGTGTTTTACATTCCTAAATGTATATTGAATAATAGTGAACTAATTCATGTTGTGGTGGCCCACAAATCACTTCCTAAGTCTTCCTCAGCAACTAAGTGGGAAAAAAAATCAACAAAACTTGTAAAGTATGATTTGCATAACAGTTACCTTTTCTTGATATCAATCTTTCTTTTTTTGAAAAAGCAACAAATTGCATTTATAGCAGTTTGAAGAAACAGAAGGTGAAAAGTTAAAATTCCTTTTAATGTTTATTCAATATTTTTAATAAGGCAACAGACCATGAATTATTTGTTTGATTAATTGGATTGTATTTGATTTCTATGAACTTTATTTTTAATGAAACACACTATATATTAATAGGGAAAGTTTGGATGTAATCAAACATGAAAATCACAGAAACAAATTCACTCTTTCTCTCTTGATGAAATTATAAAAAAGTTTTCTAGCACTTCCATATTTTTGAGATTTACCTCCTCCTTGAAACACTTAGTAGAAATATACACAAGGAAAACCTATTCAGAATGATGAAAATAAGAGAAGTTAAGGACTCCCTGGCTAAGCAAGAAGTTCAGCAGAATTTTTTTTATTTTTTTATTTTTAATTTTGGTCTTACTTACTGGTCTTATTCAAGGAGACCTTGGGGAACTTGTTTAAAATGAAGGATGAACTAGTTTCGCAAATGAGATCATGCACATTTTGGGGGCAGGAAAAAGTAGAAGCCAACCCAACTACAGTATACTCTCTTAATTTACTTCACATATGAAATTTTAGCTTTAATTTTCTATTTCCCAAATGTGAATTTTGCATTCTATCAGAGCTTTAATACTATTTTACTTACAAGAAAGAGTTTGGTTGCACAAATAAAAAAAAGGTTTGGTCAACCGTAGAGGCAAAACAAATACCTTTTTATTGCACATTTATACATTGAATAGTTTTTATTATTTTTTTCATAATATTCAACTCCATTAAACATTTAAAACTCTCCATGAAAGATTTATATTTGAAGAAAATTCCTTGTATTTTGATAGAAATAATTCAGTCATATTAAGAACAAAGAAACATTGAATGAAAAAGATACTGTCTGCTGTATTTATGGATTATTCATATATGTATTTTTAAACAGTTTTAGTATGTTCATGCTTCGAAACAGAGACTGAGAAAGAAAAGCACTAAAACAAACTAACTGAATTTAAATGCATTTGAAAAATAACAATTATCTCAAATGTAATAAATATCCGCTAGATTTTTGAAATAATTAATTAAGAATCTCTGACATCAAAGCATGTATTACTATCTGCATTTCATAAATGAAGACAGAAAAATCACCTATGAAGACTTTTGTTGGACTGAAATAACACAAAGCTGGAGAAGATGTAACTCAGAGAGGATAGTTTTCATTATCCATTTTCCAATTAAAATGTGGATGTTACAAGAGGCAAATAGATAGTGGAAGTAATTGGTACAGCGACAAGGAGGATGGTGAGACTAGAAAAGGAGGAGGAGAGTAGGATTTCTCTTGGATTATGGCCAAGAAAACATAGCTGGAGGAAAGAGAAGTAACAAGATATCCACCAGCAAAAGGACAACAGTGATATCTGTATCTAGACACACATTCTTGCAGGCAGGTGTAATTGTGTCCTGCTCAGAGAAGATCTGAATTCAGTTAACCTGTATTTTGAAACGTGGAAGCCATTTTTTGGTAAGGAAATGTATCTGAGTCAGCAACAATACTGAGGGGCAGGAAGCATAAACTCAGGTTCAATAGCCTGTGTTTCCACACTTCTATACTATAACATGGCTTACTGTTGGAGTTAGAGTACAGGAAGAATTAATTTACCATACTGGAAAAAGCTTTATAAGAAAAATCTGCAAGACCAGTTGTTAAAGATACCTTATGATTCCCAAAATTAGGATGTGTATTTGCGATAGTTTGAAAGGACTACAGGACTTACCAGTTCCCATGACCATTGACTGAACTTTATATATATCTATTCTTCTTTCTTATGAAGAAAGTTTGGGGGAACTTGGCTTGTTTAGCTTGGAGAAGAGAAGGCTCCAGGGAGACCTGATCGTCGCCTTCCAATATTTGAAAGGAGCATATAAACAGGAGGGGGAACAGCTGTTTTTTACACAAAGGGTGATGATGCACTGGAACATGTTGCCCAAGGAGATTGTGGATGCCTCATCCCTGGAGGCATTCAAGGCCAGGCTGGATGTGGCTCTGGGCAGCCTGCTCTGGTTGACAACCCTGCACACAGCTGGGGCATTGAAACTAGATGATCTTTGAGGTCCTTTTCAATCCAGGCCATTCTGTGATTCTATGATTTGATCCTATGATTCTATGATTCTATGATACGATACTGCCCAAGTAGCTCAACTACACTTAAAGTAGATAAAAAGTACTGTGATTAATTTCACATTGATGTGACTTCAAATCATATGATACAGAGGCACCACCTCACGGAAGGTAGAAAGGAACTAACCTCTGGAGACATCATCTTCTTCAGTTTCTAGAATTTTACCACTGAAAAGACAACTGTTTACACAAATAAGGTGGATGAGGCCTGTGACTACTGAAAAATCACAATCTTGTATATTTTTTTCAAAATCTGTAAAATTAAACAAATGAAATAATGATTTCTGACAAACTGTTCATTCATACTGTAGAGTCATGAACTCAAATAAAAAATGCAATTCTATAACCTGCAATAGTCTTTGGCCATACAGTCTGAAGGCAGTTCACAACACATCTGTGAACATATTTATTCACACATTAAACCCTTTTAATCTGCAGAAATTACGTATGGAATATTTCAACCTACCAACGAATGTTGGTAGTCTGCATATCAAAGGATGATCAGGTAGCATAACTTAATTGAGATTTTAAATGGAAGAAATTACTTGCACATGTTTGGAAATTCCAATGGCTTAGCCAAATTTAAACACTGATGGTTAATTTTTAATCATGCTTTATTTTCTGAAGCTTAAAGATTTTTAGCCTGCGTATGGTGTTTTGCTGCCTCTAAGAGTTTATTCCCCGTTCTTATGAACTTCTTATTGAAAATAACCATGGAAGTAACCTGCTATCTTCCTTCTGAAATTTTAGTCTACTCATATAATATGCTTCTCATATAATCTATAGCTTAAAAACATTTCACCTTGATGACAAAGTTGTTAGGATAATCGGGATATTTTTCTTCAGTAAGAGAGACTAAGTAAGTGGTATGAATCAATTTTGAGGCATTTCTGTTCCTTTACTAGAGTGAACCCTTCATACTCTTCCCATTCTGAGGGTTCAAATAATGACTATGAGCCAGCAAAAATTTTTTAAGTGAAGTGGTTATTAGGTACTTATACAGCAACTCCACTTGTATGTATTTTATTGCTTCCACTTTTTCACTGTCTTTAACTTTAGTGGTCTCCTGATTGATTTTATGACCTGCAGTCATACAGTATAAAATTGGTGAGCTGAATTTAGTCTTTGACCTTGTGTTCTGCCTTTCTGCCATTGTAGAACTGTTAGATGCATGAAAACCAAGAGGGATTGTTTATTTCTTTGCTTAATAACTTCAGTTACAGAAACAAGGAGCAAATCATTTCTAGGTCACATTTTTCAGTCACAATTTTTGCTTGATCCTACACAAGAATTAAAAAACAAAACAAAACAAAAAAAACAAACAAACAAAAAAATCCAGACAAACAGCAAAAGAAACAGATCTTGAATCCTTGCATTCTGTAACAGCCAATGATCATTACTTCAAAGTCTGGCGTAGAGGTATGAAAAGGCCCTGAATGGAGTTTCAATTTGCATAAATATAGCACGAAAACAAGGAGACCTGGAAGCATCAAATTAGAGATCATAGTTAGAAAATCAGCCTCGTGCTTTATTGTTCATTAAGCTCCTTTGGAATGTACTCAGGGAAGTGAGATTTTTCAGGAATACACTCTCATATGAGAGACTATTCTTCAATCTTGTTAAACTCAGTTTAAATTAAGGTCTATCATTTAGTAAAAGTTTATACCTCCCACATGGATAAAATAAATGCCTTCCAGTCAACTTTTTATATCTTCATGTCAGGAATGAAGACTTTCACAGCTGCTGTTTCTCTTAGTAGTATCTCTGATAATTCCAGGATTCTTGATAGTTCAAGGTTGTATTGCATCTTCTTTGACAAATACCTGAAGAATTAATTCATTGTTAATGGGGAGCTCTTTTTTAAGTAACAGTATTTTCAGTACCACTCTCCCCCCACCCCAGTGAGATAGAAATTTTTAAAGACCCATCTTCAAAAACTCAAACAAGGAGCAATCAGATACCAGTTTCCCTTTTACTACAGCCAGCTTGGTGCAATCGAATTCAACTGAATTTGCCTGTTTAACATCAGAATTTTAAAAAATATATAAATAAGAAAAGTATATTTTGTATGGAACCATAGATACACTTATATAAACATACAAAATTCTGTGCCCCAGAGGGCTACTTTCTTATGATCTTTTTTGGCAACTGCAGGAATTGACTGTGTTTTTCTTAGCTTTGCTTCATGTATGAATTAACTCTTTGTTTTTCTTCTCTTAATCAAATACATGACTTCTACCTTATTGTAAAAAGAAAAGACTTTGATTAAAATCATGTGAAGTGCTGTAGTGTTTTTTTAATAACCCCATGTGAAGCCAGAAACAAACCTGTTTAATAAATTGTGTTGGTTTTTTTTTTCTTTTTAATCATTTTTTACACTCCTTCAGTTTCTGAGTTGAATAGTTCAACAACAATTTTATAAACTCAGGTAACTTCCTGCCTCTCACAAAGTAAGGTAACTTATAGAGATTCATTGGTCTAAGGTCTACCTAAAACAATATCATATCCTATAACAGCAACAGGTCTGCATTAGGCAAGAAAATAGAAAATAAATAGATGAATCTTAGAAATGCATCTGCCTAAAAGGTTGTCGGATCTATCTTACTTATTAAAAAACAACACTGCTTGTTTTCTGTTGTTGTTGTTTTGCTTTTTAGATAGGCAAAAACATCTTACTAAAAAGGGTAAGAGTTTGATCCCCGGGCTTTTTGTGTTTCATAACCATCAAATCCTAGTTTTTCTTGAAATGGAGGCAACAAATTGTCTTTTTATTGTTAAATATTAAACATCTCACCTTAAGAAGTTTTCAGTCTGTGGGGAAAATTTGGTAGAATTTGAAAAATATTTATCTTCATAGAAACAGTTCAAAAAGTATTCATTTTCAGTGTTGACCCCAAACTTACGTAGTCCTGAATATCTCATAAAATTGTCGTAATCAAAATTGATATTGATAAAAACAGCTATTGCAAGAATGTTTCATACTGAGAACATGCAGTAATACATATATCCAGTTTCGCCTTGTATTTAAAAACTATTGAAAATTGGCCATTTTTCCTGTGGACATAAAATTCTCAACAAGAAACAGCTACAGTGAATGGGTGAGCTCCCTTTCAGAATGAACATCCCCATTAGTGATCATCTCGGCTGTTTCTATGGTTACAGATTATTTCAATGTCTAGGAAGGATACCTTCAGTGTATATTTTTCTTCAACCAGGAACACAAAAGAAACTCTGTAAGCATGAATTAGCTACCAGACTGCCATTGTGTGACAGATCTCAGTATCTATGATTTCATAATTAATGTTAAAAAGCAGTTATAAAAAACTTTTCAACTAATGTTACATTTCAGGAGAAAATTTGTGAGGAAATAAACATTCCAACTCCTGGCATCAAGTGAATGATTTTTAAAGCTTGAAAAAAACAATTCAGGATAATGACAGGATTGTGGCTTCTATGTGATGAATAACTATATAATATTTGCTATTGGATTAAATCTCAAATGGACCAGAATTTCAGTAGTACTCTTTATGAGAGCTTATTTCAGAGTAAATTCATGATCATTTAAAACTTTTTTTTATGGATGACATTAATGAAATCAAAGGTATCTCTTCTTGTAAATATTCTTCCTGCCTAAAAAAAAAAAAAAAAAAAAAAAAAAAAACAAACAAACAAACAAAAAAAAAACCACAGAGATTTATACATTCCTTAACAGCAACAACAAATAAATTAGCAAAACTTCACATGATCTATTATGAATATAGTACTGAATATGAGGACTGTGGTACAGAAATGCAGTGGGAAAAAATTAATAAAAAGCTTAATAGTTAATGAAAAAAACAAAGATTTTCTTAACAATATTTTATCCCTCGTCTTAACAGTCTCTAAACAAGGATGATATAGCATCTACCAGTACAAAAGTGCAAAGGAGTCTGTCTTTATGGTCTACTGCAAGAATAATAGTCATGTCCTTCTGGATATGTATTAGTAGTGACAGATAATAGATTCAACAACACCTGAACACACATACTGTGTTTAAAGCAGTATAGTGAAAAAAATCTTCTAATAGAGAAGACTTCTGACACAGTGCACTCAAATGCTGAAGCTAGCTTCACTGGGATGATAGGTTCTGATGATTAAACTATAGAGGCTAAGACAATACTGATGGATTTCATTCAGTAAGAAAATGTAGAACTAACAGAAAATAGCATTCTGAGCAAGTATACTATACCTAAAAAGGAATAGCCAAAGGACTCTTACAAAGTGTGTTTTAAGTTCTAGCGCAGCAGGAAACATGGAAGTTAACATTTCTTGCATCCCTAACAGAAAAGACAAAGACTCATCTTAAACTAGGTTGAATAATCTCATTACAATATTGTTTTTCTCTATGGAGAACGAGAGAGTAAATAGCCAGGTGCCTAAATTTCAGAAATGCAAAGCATGAATTACATACAAATGTTAAGCAATCAGTAACTTATTTCAGCATAAAATTTATATGGAGTTATTTTTTACAAACTCTTTTATAATCTTCTGTTATTTGTTCATTTTTTGTTTGTTTGTTTGTTATTCTTTAAATTTTTCAATGTCTATACTGTAGCATGTGTGGGGACAGTAATACATAAGTAGTACAAAGTATTAAAAAAATTATAATGAACATAAATATTCAGTCCAACTTCTCAGAACAAGCTCTGGGAACTCTCATGGTTATTATTACAGAAACTGTTTTTCCTAAATCCAGAAGACAGACTCCAACACTATAGTCAGGACATAGTACAAGACTTTGAAAATCAATGAGAAATCAAGGTTTCCCACATCAAAAAATGATTGCATATTTATTCAACTCTAGTCAGAATAGATCTCCGACTGTAGCAACAATATGTATAAGTTTTCAAAGTTTTCAAAAGTTTTCACCTTAGTGAATAGAACAGGTGTGGAAGAGAGAAGTAAGATTATCTCAGAATCACAGAATTGCAGTGAATTTTCAGGGACTTCTGGACACCATCTGGTCCAACTCTGTACTCAAACAGGGACACCTAGATCAGGTTGCCAGGCCTATGCTCAGGTGGTTTTTGAAGATTTCCAAGGAGGGAGACTCCACAACCTCTCTGGGCAACCTTTGCCAGTGCTCAGTCACTCACACAGTAAAGAAATGTTTCCTTAGGACTTCTTGTGTTCCAGTTTGTACTAATTGCCTCTTTTGCTCTCACTGGGCAGCACTGAATTAATCATTTCAGTGACTACCGGTAGTTTTATTAGGAATTCTAAAATCCACTCTCCATTCTTAGTATTAGTAGCTAAGCTACACATAGAGTTACACAAGCAGTATCAAGGAGTTTATAGGTACACACTAAAAACAGTGATCACTAAGGTGAATGATCTGCATGGAAAAATAGCATACTGGAAAATAAATTATTTTTGTGAGTCCAATATTATCTGGCTAAGTAATCAATCACAAATATTAATGCTATTATTTTAAACAAGTTTGTAATTAAATAGCTATTCACCAAAAAAAGTTACTACTTACTCTCATGACTGTGGTGATTACTATGGTTTCAAGAACTGGAATTTTTCCCCAAAGATCCTCCATATTATTATTTCTATTGTCTTTTAATGTTTCTTTTCTTCCCTATGTCAGGAATGCTGTTGGGAAAAAAACTAAGAATCTTATTACCAGAAGTTCTGAATACTGGAAAAAATATGTATATTTTTTTCAGCCAAACATTTATGATTTATTAAATGATACCTGAGCAAAATGCAAACTGACAGCTGACCATTTCACTGCAGACATCTTTAGTACTCCAGCATTTCTATTTTCATTTGCAAAATAGAAATCATTATTTGGAAAGAGATATCAATTAATTCAGGAAATACACTGCAATGTATGGATTTGAAAGGTATACTGACACATTCTATATCTCTTTAAACCTCATTATATGCAACTGGAGGCTTAGTCGTCTCCATATAGCATTTGAAATAGCTTCCCAAATATTGATACATTCAGGTTTCAGCAGCACTGAATCGACACATCTTACCTTAACAGATATATTGGAAAATTAATTGCATACACAGCACATAATACCTGTGTTCTTGATGCGTATTTTGCTGAAGGGAGTACACTGTGGTTGTAACTGTTACAACATATGTTGATGAATGATTACCTTACATAAAATTTTAATTTCAACTTCTTCCTCCACCGTCCTGATATGGATTCCAGACTATTATATGTAATAATTCAGGGAAAGAAAATAGTATCACAGAACTGGAAATATTCTCTATGTCACTGAGTCTAAGAGATACATGACCTGATACTTGCCTCTGACATTTTAATAAAAATTTTGGCATTGTGTAGCTGTTCAAGGTGAGGCAGTGGAGTAACTGAGCTTTATTCTGACTGTCTGTGACAGTTTTTGCACTCTTGGGACACGGACTTTTTTCTTTTTAAAGGTGAAAAAATATTGATACTTTCCAATTATCCACATATATTAGATATATGCATGCTTATACTGTGACATAGACATTGGTAGAGGACCCATTTAACTGACATTAGGAGTAATGGGAAGGGCTTTACTTACATTATGAGTAGTTTTAGCCCTCGCGTTGCATTACTGACGTGGGGACCATGTCTGTAGTTATTTCAGAAGCATCTTCCGAGCTTTGGCAGAAAATGCACAAAGAAATTTAACAAAGGTTTCATACAAGCCCCAGATCAACAGAATCCATAAGATGATTGAAGTGTCACAGTGTTGTGATTACAATATCATTTTACCAATTACATGCTGAGTTGCAGAGCAAACAGTCTGAGCAAAGCTTCCAGGTTTGCCACATAATGGGGAAAAAAAAAAAAAAAAAGTAAAAGAAAAAAGTACATAAATAAATAATTGTATGTATAAATAAAAGTAGACTACTTTGGAAGAACAGCCATAAGAACAAAAGTAGTCAGCAAAAACATATCAGAATTAACTGACGTGAAGTACTGCAGACGTAGATTTTCCCTTCCAATGCTTCTCTATTCAGTGATAGCGTGGCATACCAATGAAATCCACACACACATACCATTTACCCGAAATTTTGGGGACATTTCTTTCAAACCACAAAGACATGTTGAAAATAATAACTGGAGCCACTAATATTCTTGGTAGGGCTTTGATAGCTGGATTATTTCCAGCCAGTCTTACCAGTCCTTATTGTTGCTGTGGTGAGAATGCCTGGTTAAGGAAATCACCTTTATTTGTGTTATCAATGTAAGAATTGTTGGAACTGATATCTGTTAGTTTCTTATAAAGACTTCCAAAGTTTCCTTAGCTTGATTTGGTCCTGTTTGTTACTGATGATCATTCTTATCTTGCCTATGAATAATTAATCAGTGATACATTCATTTTGAATTATCTTTTCAAATAGATAAGCATGTCAGTGAATTCAATTTGACAGCGAACAGCTAGCCAATCCATAAAACAGTCAAGTCTATTTTATAGATTGAAGAGATAGTCCAGAAATACTGATGAGCTCCTTTGTACACTTGCAACTGACTCTTTCTGAATTGTGCCATCTGTTCTTTTTTAGGCAAATGATCGATTAACTGAGTAATATACGATTAGTGGCTTGCCTTGCCACTACTGTGCAAGTTGTTGCAGAGAGTGCACTTAGCACCCATCATCTGTGGGCTCAGCAAATCAAGTAGGGCAACCTTCTATTTTGTGACAACCATGTAATCCTTGGGGGTTAAGCCTAGCTACTGACCTCACTGCGGAACTGTGATAAAAGATTCTGTGCAAAAGGCTTTTTTCTTCATCTAATTTCATATTATTATTGAGTCTTTCCTTCCCCATCCCTCTCTCTTCCAGATTCCTTTAAGAATCCTCAAGAAGCTGAATTCTGTTCATTTTTAAA
>JAOWBP010002052.1:35690077-35700879 GCA_028571105.1 Tragopan temminckii | reverse complement strand
CAGAGTTGATTTTCTTAATAGTGTCTGGTATGATGCTATATTTTGGCTTTAGGAGAAAAAACAATGTTCATAACACACCAATATTTAAGTTGATGCTAAGCAGTACTACAGCAAGCCAAGGACATTTCAGTTTTTCAGATTCTTGTATGTCCAGCCAGCAAGGTGGCTGGGGTGTGGGGACCTGGTGGCACAATTAGTTGGAAGGGGATGGAACCAAAACAGCTGACGTAAATTGATCAAAAGGATATTACATGATATATGAAATAATGTGAAAAAGACTATGATATTGAAGGACATCATCTGGTGGGGCTTCTACTTGGAGGGTGATAGGCATTGTTCACTGACTAGCGGTGAGCAATTGAGTTGTGCATCACTTGTTTTGTAAATATATATATATATATATAATATGTAAGTAATTATCACTATTATTATTTCTCTCTTCTTTTTCTATCTTAGTAAAAAAGTTTTTATCTAAACCTACAAGTTCTACTGTCTTTTTTTTTCCCAGTTCTCTCTCCTGTCCTTCTGGGAGAAGGAGTGGGAGTGACTGACAAGAAGTATGATGTTTTACTGTTTTCCAGGTTAAACCACAACACCCATTACTTTGTGTCCTGTCACCAGACATCACTGAAAAAGCCTGGTTCTGTCTTCTTTACATCCTCACCTTTACTATTTATATACCTTGATTACGGCCTTCCTGAGCCTCCCCTTGTTCAGATTGAACAGCCTAAGCTCTCTCAGCTTTTTCTCATAAAAAAAAGATGCTCTTAATCAATGTTGTCCTTCATTAGACTTTCTTCAGCATTGCTGTCTTTTACTGAGGAGCCCAGACCTGGACAGAGTAGTCCAGGTGTGGCCTCACAAGTGCTGAATAAAGAATACTAGAACATATTGCATTGCATATGCATAAGCAACTCTGGTACTTTATTACAAAAATGTGGAACATTGTTCTCTGTGCTGCGTTCTTTCGCTTTGAGAAAAGCAGATATATGGAAATGAAAATAATACTTGGATTCTTCCACTGCTTAAATAAAGCATGATCAAAGATGAGCAAATGTGAGCAATAAACTGAAATGTGCATGATGTTACAATTGCTAATGATTCACAAAGGAGTTTCTCATTAATGGTTTGGTAATTAGATATTAAGCATTTGGAAACTAATGCCATCACCATCACCATTTATTCTTAAAATTTTCTATTGCCTGTAGTAAAACCTTCATTATACTATTCCGCTCAGTGTTTTTGTTAAAGACTTAGAAAACTGTGGTTACTGTTTCAGCAAAGAAAAAAAACAATTATCAGTGCAAGACGGTTTCTTTTCCTCCGTACCAATGCTCCCTTTTAAAATATAATTTGAAAAATTTGGGAATGATTCATATTTATTAAAAGATTACTTTCCTTCATCCCCCACTCCCGCCATCTCTTTTGCTGCAAATATGAAACATATCTTTACTGTCGAAAGACTAGAGTGTATTTAATTAGGTGCAGTTGTACTGAGGCAGAAGCATGAAGAAGAATGTTGTTTCATTATAGCTATAAAATATTATATTTTTATATTGTCAATGGACCAATTAAAATATGGCCAGTAAAAAGCTATAAGCTGGAAAAGAAATTCTAAAAATAACATCTTGTTAGTGTACATATCTTCTTCCTGCGTAGGTTCTGCTTCAGGGTTTTACTGCTGTCAATACTGCTGACAAAAAGCTGTAAAACCACAAGCTGTGCTCTATTCTGCCTTGTGCATCATCAACAAAATTGACAGTTAACACCGATTTTAAAATCTGTATAGCTGATGTTGAAAGATACATAAGAACAAATACTCAGTTGCAAGAGAACCTGTAGTCCTGTTCTGAAAACAAAAGGGAGCGGAAGAAAACACAAAAGACGATCAAAGAATAGAAACCTCCTTTGGATAATTTCTTGAAAATAGTGTTGATCTTTTGTGGCCTCAACTATTTAAAAGATCTTCCCCATCGGCTAGCTTCCTATAAGACAATCTGATTAATATGATGAGTTGGGGAAGCAATGAACCTGCTTTTTCCATTGATCATATTTCTTTTCTTAGCACAGAGATATACCACAAACCATTTATAATGCTCAAGGCCAGAGCAGTATGTCATTAAGCTTTCATGCTAACTGCCCTAGAAGGCACTTCCTAGTTCATGTACATTCTTTTGCAACTAGTCCAAGATGGGACTGTTCAGTATGGGGAGGAGAAGGCTCAAATGGCACATAGATAAGAAATCCATGTCTGTTAGTACCTGATGAGGAGATAAAGGCAAGAGAGTCAGACTCTCTTCAGAAATATAAATTAAGAGGATGAGAAGTAATGGACAAAGATTAAAGCATATAAATTACTATCTGAACATTAGGAAATTTTTTTTGTTATTGATTTTACATGGGAGTAGTTCAACGCTGGAACAAGTTACCTGGAGAAGTTGTGGATTTTCTGGCCTTGGAGATAGTCAAAATCTGACCAGATACAGACTTTGGCAACATGCTGTGTCTTCCTCTGCTTGGACTTGGACAAGGTGATCTCTGAATGCTCTTCAGACCCCAACTCTTTTGTGATTATGTTGCTTAGAGGCTTGATTTTCCAGACAGCCTATTAATAGACACTGAAGGTTCTTATTTAAGGGGCATACTTTTCCACTGTAGTTTTTTCTTTTTAAAAAAAATGAAATTATTACAGGTGAGTAGGATATTGTAACAAATTTTGCTAAGCTCTGAATCCATTTTATTCTGTCAGCACTTTTGAGAAGAACAAGGTTATTGCTGTAAAGTACATTCCCTACAGCTGTGCAGCGCTTCACAAGTTCTCATTCCTATTTACAAAAGAGTTTGATTAAATTGATATAAAAATGCTTTAAATTCACCTAGAGTCGAGATTTTCTGTTTGATCCAGAATAGTACAAAACAATAAAGCTGACAGTTGCTCATCTGCAATATGTTAGAAATTCTTCAGAAAGCTTGCTATCAGAGAATATAAGAGATTCACAAGAGAAGAAAATAAAAGTATTTCAGGTTTGCACAGAAATTTGAAATATTTTTCTTTGTATATATACATATACATATACATAGAACTTCTTCTTTATAATCTGTGTTAAAAATTCATTTGATACTTCAATCTATCATCTTTGTTGAATTTAAAGTAATTTTACTAAATAATATTCAGTATTGCTGATTGCAAATTTCCTTTGTGTTTTGGTGAAAAACATTCTTAGGAAATAATACAAATGGCTTATGAAATTACTGTTACAAGACAGTAATACAGTATTGCAGTATAATGATGAATTAAGACAATTTAATTCAGAATAGAAGAATAGAACTGGTGTTATTCTGTTATTCAAATTAACATACTAAAATTTATTCTACAAAAAGACTTGAAGAGAAGAAATAATACTTCGCCATGATCAAAGTTTCAGATGAATTTGAGACTAGTTCTGTTAAGGAACATGACAGCTATTTTATAGGGAAGTCATTAATTATTCAATTAATAATTATTAATTAATATGTTCTCATATATACACATATACATACATATATATGTGAAATATTAAGAACACAAACATCTAATGCTGTTATATTGTGCCAGGAAAGGAAGTGCAGTGAAGCAGTTAGGTTTGAGTCTGGACTGGAAGAGTATCCAGATTTTGACCTTATTCTTCTATGCATATAGATTAAAATAAAAAATGGAATATTTATATCAACAATAATGACAACAATAATAAAAATATCTCAAAAAAAACAGTTAATAGTAATAATAATAATAATAATAATACTCTGGCAAACTGTTTAGCTACTGCAAAAGAAGTTTAGGTAGTGACCTATTCAAAGATTGTGGTGGGTATTGGAACATAAATACCTGGAGGAAAAAGAGGTAGATGAACAGGACTTGTTAATAAACAGCTAATTTAAGAAATAACTCCTTTTTCATGGAACAGGAACTAAATGTTAAATTCATGGTTCTATCAAAAGTAGTTTGCTTTATATGTAGACAGATGTATATTAAGATGGAAATATAAGTATAAAAAAATATAGATTTTTTTGGGGATCAAATAACAATCATTTAACACCAGACTGGAATTACATTATCACAGAATCACAGGATCTTGAAGAAACCTATGGAGATGATCTAGTCCAACTCCCTAGAGTACGTTGCACAGGAAAGTATCCAGTCAGGTTTTGAATATCTCCAGAGAACGAGCCTCTACAACCTGTCTGAGCAGTCTGTTCCAGTGCTCTGGCACCTCTCACAGTAAAGAAGTTCTTTCTCATGTTCAGGTGAAACTTCCTGTGTTCCAGTTTGTGCCTGCTGCCGCTTGCTGGCCACCATCAAAAAGAGTCTGTCCCCATCCTCTTGACAACTGATCTTTGGATATTTGTGTTGATAAGACTCCCACTCAGTCTTCTCCAGGCTAAAGTGTCCCAGGTCTCCCGGCTTTTCCTCATAAGGGTGATGCTTTCAGGCTCCTAATCATCTTTGTAGCCCTCCATTGGACTCTCTCCAGTAGTTCCCTGTCTTTCTTGAACTGGGGAGTCCTGATCTAAACACAGTACTCCAGATGTGACCTCAGCAAGGCAGAGTAGAGGGGGACGATCACCTCCCTCCACCAGCTTGCCACACTTTTTTTAATGCATCCCAGTTTATCACTGGACTTCATTGTCAACCTGTTGTCCACCAGAATACCTAGGTCCTTCCATGACAGAATTCTAGTTATGTGAGCTGTTCTGTCACATCTCCATGGTTGTATTGAGATCATGACCGTGAAACTGCACACATTTGTGGTTCTTAGTGCTTATTCTCCATTCCGTGTCTGTATACAGGCACTTCAGAGAAGAAAAGGGAACAAGGGATGCAGGTTTCCTTAAATGAATGCAGGAAAATCCCCCCAGAACTATAAACACTCTAGCTGGCCTTCTTGCTCATGACATGGGAGGCAGCTGAGAAACATTTATCGCTCTTTTGGTTGGGCTGGATTATTCCCCCATCAATTGCAATGGTGTGAGCACTGCCATTTTAGCCTTTGCCCTACCAGGTACATGAAATGTTAAAGCCCACCTTGCAAAGTTAGCCAACCTGCTGAAAAAGATGGCCTTGCTTCATTGAGAGAGATGGATCTCATCCCTAAGAGATTATAATATTTAGAAAATATCTTATTATAATAAAAATCAAAACTCTCACACCACCACCAGTCACATAATCAGGAGTTGATATTCATTACATATCTATTTCTAACTGCTGTCTTTCCTCCAACTTTGAGGCAAAACTGAGGAAAGGAATGATTGGAAGATCAGTTATTCTTCTCTCCCACTTTCATGACCTGTCAACATGAACCTCTTAAATGTGGATTATTCAATAATTCTTGTTTTCTGAAGACCAGAGATGAGTGAGGTGAAGAATCCCTAGTGAAAATTAAAGATAAAATTTCATGGTTTATTTTCCCTGTTTTTCTTCTTTTCTTCTATTTACCTTCTAGTTGTCCTCTTCCTTTTTTTGTTTTTCTTTTCTCAAACCATAATAAATGTTATTAGAATTTCACCTGCTTTGAAAATTGTTGGATGTTCCATTTATCAGTATTGTTCACACTTTGAGGCTGATCCAATAAGGAACTTCCTCTTCTGAGAAAATATTTACCCAAAATGTATATATATAAGTATAAATATAATATATATAATTAATTATATGTTAATTTTTATAATATAAATAATATTATGAAATATTGTAAAATTTCTGTTATGTAAATATAAATATAAATATTTGGTTATAAAATAAATGCATTTGCTATAAAATAAATAAGTCCAATGAATTTTGTTTGTCTGTTTAATCTAGAATGGCTTAAGTACAATTTCTAGTGAAATACTAGAAAATTCTGGGAAAAATATCCATTAGATCTCATGAGTAAATGTTACTAGAAGGTGTTACAATCTTATTTAAAATATCTGAAAAAAATACTCACACTGTAGACTATTGGGACAAATTAGAAGACGTATGCTTACTGTCACCATAATTTATTTTCTTAGAGTTGCAAGAACCAAGAATTGAAAATTTCACTAATAGCATTTACCTTCACAAGTAGAGTATCAGAAATTGTCAGTTCCTCCCCTTCCCTTTCATGGGTTATTTGATATTACTTCAAACACCACCTCAATAATAGAAAACTGCATAAACTGAATTTAGTACAAAAAAAAATTGAAAAAATCAGGCATTCTTTTCCTCTCTTAGAGTCAAACACCGGTGTCACATTGTATTCAAATCAACATTAAAGCAAATATTAATTTAAAAAATGTATGTATAAAGTAAAGGAAGGGTAATTATTTTAAATTTAGGAGTATTCACAATTATTTTGGCCATCTTAAAGGTTGTTGGTTGGTTGGGTTTTTTTTTCAATTTTTTACAGAAACTGTTTTAAGTCAGTCTCAATGATTTTTCTATCTAAACAGAAAGGGGAAAAAATTTTAATATGAAAAGAATAATGAAGAAATATTTTTTAGAATGATAAAATCCAAACCACCAAATACTTAAGAATTTTTCTGTAGATGGGACATAGGTAGAAAAACCCACCTCATTCCACAAATTTCATGAAACACCTTTAGTAATGCAATTAGGGAAAGACTGAAATAAAAAATCAAACCCATTTTACCACGTCAAACTGTTCAGAAAAAAAAAAAAGAAAGGAAAAAAAAAGAAGTGCTATTTAACCCAAGGACAAATTTGAAAATGAGTGACATAATCAGTTTCACTGCTACTTTACAGAAATTGAACTTTGGAAACAAAACTTGTCTCATTTGGTAACCATCTTAGTTTTTAGGATTCTTAACATTTCCCTAGAGGTCTTTAAATCTTTTGAAAAATGCCATCTACCACATATAATCTGATTTTAAAGCTAAACATTATAAAGCATATGCTATGTTTTAAAAGTTAAACAGATAGGCAGCCCATTGGGACGCTAACAGACATCGTCTACTGAATAGCCAGAGCAGTTGCAAATAGACAGTCAATCACAGCTGCCTAATAAATGCACCATAACTTATCCTAATGCACAGACTGAGGAAGAAATTGTGCTTTAGGAAAAGATCCAAAGTCTGAAAGCATCCTCCTTCCCTAACAACACAGTAATTTAATAATACTAGTGTTGCACTGACACCTAACAAGATCAAGTCAAAAGGGATAAGCAAAAGCAGAACATTTAAAAGCAATTTTCAAAGACCTGGGATCATGTCCAAATGAAGAAAATAGAAGGTATGTAATATCTGTCAAGCTAAAAATCTCCATGAAGATGGCTTGAAGTAAACCTTAAGGTACGACCAGAAAATACATCAACATTAATAAATATTTATTCAAAACATCAGGAGCAAAAAGTCAAATGGGGACTGCAAATCCAGTAGATAATCAGGGTATAGAAGTAGCATCCAAAGAAAACAAAGTCACAGCAGAAAGATAGAGTATTTGCTTCATGGCTCTGATAGAACATATAAACGTTTTCCCATCAGAATCCCCATCAATTTCTTTCTTGGATACCTAATGCATTCAAGAATACTGTTAGCCCTCTCATCAGCAATGACACATTGCTAACTCATGTTCAACTTGGTGCCCACCAGGACTCACAGACCCTTTTCTACAAAGCTGCTTTTCACCTGGGTGGTCCACAGCATGTCCTGGTGCCTGTTTAGTGGTTTCATTTTCTTTCACTCCTTGTTAATGAAGATGTTAACTGGACCTAGTATTGACTCCTGGGATACTCTGCTCATTACTGGCCTCTAGATGAGAAGAAAATTTGATTCCACTTTTTGTCTCTCCTCTTTTCATGGGTTTTAGTGAAAATGAGATTTTAAGTACTATCAACACTCATGAGAAACAGCAAAATTCCATTCTAAACTAGCCATTGGACTAGAAGAACAAATATAATTTAGTTTGATGTTGAACACATTACCATCTGTGGTTCAAATAATGTTTTGATAAGCTACTTGCTTTGATCTAAGTGAACATTAGAAGTCCCTGAGATCAGGGGCAACAAAATTCCAACTTTATCTAAGCCATGCTCGGAGTTAAAATGTAAGTAATAATGCTTTCTATTGAACAACAGACCTTTACATGTAAACTAGCTCTCCAAGGAGAAGCAAAAAAATTCTTAGAGAATCTCCAGGTCCAGAAAAACTAGGAAGTTTTCTTTAAAAGCCATGAATATAACGTCATCATAGTGACTAATTATTTGCTCCTACAAATAACAATGGAATATGGGATACCTATCTTATAAGGCTTGGTCCTGTTGAAAGTAAAGGAAAGTAAAGGAAAGTAAAGGAAAGTAAAGAAAGACACTCATTGACATCAATATAGCTAGTTTACTTCTTTTTTTCACTATTCAATGCTACTAAAAATGTCACTTGTTAGCTATTATTTAATAAAGATACAAAGTTATATTTTAAATAGTGCAATTGAAAATGAAAATGAACTCCAGATTTTTCAAAAGGTGGATTATAAAGCTTGATAAATTTATGTAACTTTAACTGCGACTTGGTTTTTGGAACCCTCACAGGCCTGGATTGGCCATGGATATAATCTGGTTCGATTGGGGTTTCTCTGTACATTACATTATGCATAAAGCAGAGAAGTACAGATGTGAGAAAATAAAATGATGGAAACATGGAAACACCTTATCAAGCAAGTTCTGATCTGATTATTGTTTTTATTTATTCATTCATTCACTTATTTCTTTTTAGTGGGCTGCTATCCCATTTCTAATTATAATGCAGAGTTATCCCTAGTTACCCCTTCTCTATAATTTTAATGTAGAGTTCTTTAAACATCTATTGTTCCTTAGCTGGGTTATCATTCAGTTACTTGCAAAGATGAGCACATTCTTCATACAGTCCACTTTAAACAAGACACTTGCCTCAAACTATTTTCGAAATAGTATTTCTAAGGAATTACTTTCTTACATGAAGATGAGATTTTGTTCCTGAAATAAAAAGAGACTATATATTTAAATTTCATGGCAGCATCTGAAGGATAACAACATGTTAAGGTGTCATTAAAAAAAATGACTTGGACAATTGTCACTTACCTCAAATGATAGCACTTAAAATACCATATTAGAAATGACTTAGTAATCTTGCACTTTCCTAAATTCAAGATCTGTGAGTTTTCATGTTTTCTTTTAGCTGTTATCTAACCCCGAAGGAATTAGAAGCCTGTATGAACCCTAGGTATAAGAACCTAGTTGCAAGCTCAAAAAAGTATCAAAATTTCAAGTGAAGAATGTACTTTATCAGCATCTACTACCCAGGTCACTTTCTAGACCTACATTCAAAATGTAAACAAAATACTAATATATTTCATTCATAAATATATAACAAAAGCAGGTAGAATTCTAAAAACAGGGCAAAGATCAGAACCATAGCTACAGAGCTATAATTGTAGTGTGATAAATCCTGCGTAGATAAATCAATTCTTATAATAGAAGATTATGAGCTTTTGAACATACTAAATGAAGAGATCTGAACACAGGACACACAGTTCAATATGAGATCCAAAATGTAAAGAATAACAGTTTTGGTAACTTGGAGTTAAGTGAAAGAAACCCTCTCTCCATAATTTTCTTTTGCTCAAGTTTGGTAATTTTCAGCCTAATAACTGTGAGGTGTCTACATTTATGCTAGAGTTCTCTCCTAGACAAGAGAAATATTAAATATATATATATAAGAATTACACACAATAATATATGTTTTGATTGGGATGGAAAGAAATGTAAAAACATCTTAGAAGAAACTGGATCCTGACAAAAATGAAGGTGCAAGTTAAAAATTTAAACAGAATAATCAAAATAACTGACACAGTTCCTTCATTTCCTTCTGGATTTATAAACATGGGAAAATTTCTTGAGCCTTTAAATAGAATAAAGTCCAATCGTCCTGAAAACTGATTTACATGTTTTTGTGATACTAATTACGAAAATTAACAATAGTTTTGTAAGTGTGTATTACAATAGTACAAGGTAAAATTATACATATATCTGTATGTGCACAGAAATTTCTGTTGACATTCAGATAATTCAGTATCTAAAATTCTGCCTTACAGTGCCAAACACTGTTTACTCAATCAGTCACTGATCTGAAATTAATTTATTTTTTTTAAAATTGTTTTAATCTCTTAAGAAACAGAATGCAAATCACTGTTACTCACTGATAAGTCCTTTCCCAGTAATAATTTAAAGAGTTTGGTGGAGAGGAACCTTATCAGTTCAGCAAGGGCAAGTGTAGGGAATTCCTTGGAAGGAATAATCACATGCATTAGCACAGGTTAGGGGCTGACCTGCTGGAGAGATGCTCTGCAGAGAAGGACCTGGGTGTCCTGGTAGGTAACATGTTGAACATGAGTCAACAGTGTGCCCTTGTAGCCAAGAAATCCAGTAGTATCCTGGGCTGCATTAAAAAGATCAGGTCAAGAGAGGTGATAATTCTCTTCTACCCTGTCCTGGAGACATCAAATCTGGAATACTGAGTCCAGTTCTGGGATCCCCAGTTCAAGAAAAACAGGGAACCTTGGAGTGCAGTGCAGGGTCACAAAGATTATTAGAGGCCTGGAGCATCTCTCTTATGAGGAAAGACTGAGAATCCTGGGACAGTTTAGCCTGGAAAAGACTGAGAGGGGATCTTATCAATACTTATAAATATTAATATCTATAAATAAATAAAAAATGTCAGGGCCAGTTCTTTTCGGTGGTGTCTTGCTCCAATTTATAGGAGGGAGAGGAGGTTCTTTTAATATCTGTATACCCAGCGTGAGATTAAGAAACAACGGT
>JAOWBP010002052.1:35662038-35684975 GCA_028571105.1 Tragopan temminckii | reverse complement strand
CTAACAAATTTTCATCTAGGACTGGCTATTTCAATCTATAATATGGCTGTGTATGCCCAATTACTGTCTTGAAAGATCGCTTTGAAAATCAACACTCATAGAACAAAAAGTCATCACAATGGCATTGGTGCATGTACATGTGGAGTTGCAACATGTCTTATTGCCAGTATGCGTTACATGAAGGTGAAATAATATCGTTCTCAAAATTTGAAAGCAGAGCAAAAATTAATGTAAGAAGTCAGTATATGAAGAATAATGGGCCTGATAATAAAGGCCAATGTGCATTTAATGATCCAGGGAAATAGGTTACTTTGTCAATATGTAAGCTCTAATTTACATTGTTAATTTTTTAATGTTGTAGGCTGCAATTTACACTGCTACATTTTAATAAGATTCTGTGCAATCCTGAAATAGATTCCTGACAGATCAATCCACAAAATTTATATCTCAATGAGTACTTACAATGGAACAAATAAACTAGTAGAAGCTCTATTTAAGCACTGGCAAGGAAAAAAGGATAAAGTACTTAATATCTGGTTTTCCTAAGCAGATAATTCTCTGCATAAATCTACAAGTGAGTCAGTGTTTGATTTTTAGTTGATAAGTGCTCCATGGCCACTCTGGTTGACAGCAGTGTAAAAACTTGAAATATATATATACATATACACTAAAGGTAGTCAGGACAATTTGCCCAAATTGTCTGACAACATCCTCGTTCTGTAGATGCATGTTGAAGTCCTTTAACCAAAGAATAGCAACTTGGAATGTACAAGATGAGTTCCTTGCTATTTTCAGCATTAAGTATAAGTCACTTTGTCTGAAGTTCTTGAGTTCTCAGTTTTATGAACACTTTATTTCTGATTTATCTTCACAACTTTTCACATTCATTATTCCTTAAACATTTCATATTTAATCTATCAGTCATTCATATGCATGAATAAATGCTGGTTAAATGAATAAATAAGTGTTTTTCTTCCTTTGGAAAGAAAATATGAAAACAAAAACAGATAAAGAAAAAACAATAATCCTATTTCCTTCTTTTATTATGAGACTCAGACTCTACAGAGTTCCAGTGATTCTATTTATATTAAATATATAGGCATCACTGAAACTATTTTGAATGAGTATCTTCTCTGAAATTCCCTAGCAAGTCTCTAAATAATCATTACCCTTTATGAGCGATTTATATTCTATATAAGAACAGATTTTTGGATTCCTCTATCAAATACATATGAATGTATCATATACATTCACAGTAATGATGCATTTTTAAATGTCTTCTAATTTTGTGCATTGCATTTGCTAAAATGAAAATAAATGGACATCACTGAGGGGAAAAAAAAAACAATCAATGTTGTCTTTTCAGAGTTAAAATATTTTAAAAATATATCATTTCTACAAATTGACAACATTGTTTTTATTACTAGATTTGAAAACCAGCCTTAGCATTTGATTATAAAGCTATGTTTCTGTGTGTGATTACGGAATGCAGCTCCTAGGTTTTCTAATAGTAAGCACTGCATATGAATTAATTTTTCCTTGAACAGCAATGTGTTCCTACAAAAATATGACACTGTCATAGAGAGGTTTACAGTCGGTTATAATCCCACCATGTTCAAATCAACACTTGCTGTGAAATATCAACAAAGTGCCTGACTTTATTTTTGTTTGCTTTATAAAATCACCATAAGACAATAATATTTCAGATTTGTTTACATGCTGATATTGCCCTTTCAAGATGTGTAGTCAGAAATGATTTTCATGTGCAGAAAGAGCAGAAGAGAGTGAAAAATGTAAATTACCTGTAAGTATGACCAACGATGAGTAAAGAGGGTAAAAGTAGTAAGAAAATAAAAAAAAATGTTTTTCGCAATTAAAGGTAGCTGCTGATAAGGAAGTGATAGAGCGGTTTATACAAAATAAAGAGACCAAACTAATCTATTTTGAGAGCAAAGTGAAGTCAGAATTTTATCTCGAAAATATAAATATTCAAAACATGCTTCAGAGTGTAATTCATAAATACTTTTCTAACATACACCAATATTTTTAATATTTCTGACAAAGTATACAGTATAAGTAGGAGTAGCTTTGTTTTCACAAGCTCTGGTCCTCGTGGGAGACTTCCACTACCCAATAAGTGATGAAGGAACAACACAGAAAGGCACACAGAATTCAGAGTTTTCCTGGACTATGTCGGTGACAACTTCCTTCTCCAAGAAGGAACCAATGAGGAGAGGTTCTGTGCTGGATCTTTTTTTTCCCACCAGCATGGAGAAACTGGTGAGGAATGTACTGCTCAAGATCAACTTTACCAGTGGTGACTATGAAATGGCAGTATTCAAGATTCTTAAAACAGCAAAGAATGCACACAGCATGCTCATTACTCTGTACTATGGCAGGGCAGACTTTGGCATCTCCAAGGATCTCTTTAGCAGAGCACTATGTGACAAAGCCCTAGATGGAAGACCATGAAAGCTGGCTGATATTCAAGGATTGCCCCCTCCCAAGATTGTGACCAATACATCCAAGCCAAGGCAAAAATTCCAGAAGTTCTACAAGGACGAGTAAGGAGCTTCTGGCCAAAATCAAATGAGAAAAGGAGAACTACAGATTTTGGAAACAAGGACAGGTAATGTGGCAGGAACAAAGGCATCATCTGAACAGTCAAGTACCAGGTTGGGAAAGGTAAAGTATTTGAGGAGGTCCTTGAAAGTTATCCTCCACTTGGAGACTCCATCTGCATTATTGCATTCAACTTTGAGGTGTACAGCATAAGAAAGACTTTGATCTGTTAGAGCATGTCCAGAGGAAGATCACAAAGATGTTCTAAGGATTGATGTGCTGCTCCTATGAAGACAGACTGGGTTGGGTTGTTTAATCTAGAGAAGATAAGACTCCAGGGAGACCTTATCTTCCGTTACTGATAGGCAGCCTACAAGAAAGCTGGGGAGGGACGCTTCAGGCTCTTGGGAATGTAGTGATAATACAGGAGATAATTATTCTAAATGAAAGAAAGGTAGATTTAGATTAAATATTAGGAAGAAATTCTTCATAATGAGGGTAGCAAGGCACTAGAACAGATTGCCCAGAGCAGTTGTGGATATCATGTTACTAGAGGTATTAATGGCCAGGTTGGAAGGGTCTCGAGCAACCTGATCAAATAGAAGGTATCCCTCCCCTTGATAGAAATGAATGAAATAAGCAGCTTGGTGTCACCTGCGACCTTTCTGAGGGTGCACTCATTCTCACTGCCAACATCATTGATGAAGATATAAAACAGCATCGGTTCCAGTACCCTCTGAAGATAAGGAGTCAGTCCCTCTGAAGGACACCACTTATTACTGATCTCTATCCAGACACTGACCACCACTCTCTGGTTACAGTCTCACAACCTGTTCCTCATCTATTGAACAGCACACTCATCAAATCTATATCTTACTAATTTGAAAAATGCTATGGGCTACCTGTGTCAAAGTCCAGATGGCTGATAGCAGTGGCTTACCCCTCTTCCACTGATGAAGTTAAGCCATTACAGAAGGACACTAAGTTGCACAGGCAGGACCTGCTTTTGCTGAAGCAATGCTGTTTATCCCATAACACCTTGTTCTCTTCCACATGCCTTAGCATAGCTTCCAGGAATAGAACAGGATACTCCTGACAGAACGGTAGTTCCCTGGATCATGACAAAGCCTTCTTTCCAGCCAACAGGGGCTTCACCTGACTGCAGTGACTTTTCCAGTGTCACTGAGAGTGACTTTGAATTGCATAGATTGAAATTCACTTAACTGCTTTTTTTGTAGTTGCAATATTACAAAAACATGTTAATTTTAAGATTTGACATTTTATTTTAAAATATTTATGCTACTTACTCATTTTGGTTGGCAAAGTATATTGATATTGATAATATATTCAGGGTTTTTTTTTACATCATATTTCCATAAAAATGATTTTTCAGTAGAAATTAGAATAAAGTTGAGGCATAATTTTAAATAAAAATGTTTTAAATCCTGGAATTTAGAACTGGAAACTTTTTTTCCCCAGCCTCTCTCTTTTACAGAAGTAGCATTCTTAATTATTTCTCTATCTTAGTTATGGGGAAATAAAAGCATTTATTTTTGTAACTGTGATTTGAAAATGTGTATGACAGGAAATAAAATTGTTTGTTTGTTTTTTTTAAAGCATATCATCCAGGTACAGAATATAATTGAATCTGAAGACAAATAGGAATCAAAATAAAGATATCAATGCAATTTTATATGAACATTTGTCTAGAAGATTTTCCAACTTAGTCTAATAAATTCATGTGATATGGTATGAGCTCCACCTAACCTCTACATAGTTCACAAGCATTTTGTTTTTGGTAGACAATGTGGTCTCTGTTAGTTTTGAGTAAAATTCAAACAGTTCTCAAAGTGATTTAATTTAGGATGCCACTGTTATCTAAGTAAAATCACCTGTGACAGTGAAATGTAAGTACTATTCTCCTGAGTAAAACTACTTTGTAAGGCTGCCAGAATGCCTGTTTCCTGCCAAAATAACAGACAGCTTGCTCTTTCTATTTTTCATGGAACTAAAAAAATACTCTTGGTACAGTCAAGTTCTCAAAGAGTGTTACTCAAAATAATGAAACTCAAAAGGCATCAAATGTTTGTGTTCCTATTTATTTCCAAATTAAAACAAACAAAAAAATCATCTGGCAGAACACAAGAGCAAAGTACATTCTGAAATTTTTACTTTTCACATCTTTTGATTAATATTCCATTGAAGTTTTAGCAGCAAATACTACAGTGTAGATGTATATAGATATTAGGAATAACCAGAAATGGAAAACAGGTCATTTATAACTATGATACAGATAACTTTTACAATTGCGGATCATATTTATGTGGTTTATACGATATCTATTAAAAATATTGAAGAAGGGAAAACTTCAGAATTCATTGCATTCAGTGCTTTCCAATCACTGGTCTAAAAGTGTTACAGGAGGACTCAAGATTAAAAGAAAAGAGAAAGTAATTCATAATCAAACTTACACATATATACTTGCATATGCACAACCAACTATCTAACCAGCAAATATAGGGGAGAATCAAGCTAGTAAACAAGCACTCAAAGTTATTTCTGTGCTTTAGACTATTCAATATGATAGCTAAACCTGTATTTGAAAAATACAATGGTTTTGGAAACTACTAAGACAGAATTATACCACATGGTAAGCATTAAAAATTACTTGCCACTCTAAAAGTAATTAAGTAATTAAATACAGCTATAGAATTCAAAAGTATAAAGAAAACGCTGCTCTAATGCACTCTTCTGACCCTCAAACTCCTCCAGCTGAACTCCCACAATTTAGGAAATATAGTTTCCAGTTCTGTTTCTTTCATTCCTTTGCCCTCCTGAGTAATTACGTTATAATGTTTTCTGTCAGGAGTGAAATGGATTCATACAGAAAAGAACTTCTTGAGTGAAAATTAGAAGTTACAATACAGAGAAAAACAAACTAACGAAACAACAACAAAACAAAACCAAACCAAAAAAAAAAAAAAAAAAAAAAAAAACACAACAAAACAGGGACCACAAGGGCATTTTAAAATAGAATTCAATAGAATCATTTTATTGTTTTAGTAGCTTGATTTTTTTGTGCAGGATTGTACAAGTAAAATATATGAATGCTGCTTAGAAATTATTTTGAATTACTTCTTTTAAACTCAAAAAATGTGTAATGGTAAACACAATGAAAAGCACAGCAATAGCAGCATAATAGCAAAGTCCTAGGCTACAGCAAGTGAGGATATGCTCAAACACAGCAGCTGTATGCACAGAAACAAAAGAAAAAGCCTGCTTACCCTTGGAAGTCTTTGTGTATAAAGGGATCTCTAGCAAGATACTCTCACCTCCACTGCCAGTCCTTAAATGAGGTCTGGGAAAAGGTGAATTCTGGCTCCACCCCTTCTGGTCACTCAGGTGCATTACATGCACCTGACATCCTCTGGATTGGCCCCGTCTTCAAACCAGGTGTTCAGTCACTGTTTCAAGCCATGACTTAGCATTTCCACTACATAATGTCTTCCTAATTTCTTAAGTGCTTAATGACAAAGGCAGTTGACCGGAACATTATTTTTGATATTATTCTTTTGAGGCTATAATAGCCTAAAATCAGTCATTGAAAAACAGTAACTATGAAAAAAAACTAATCAAATCTTTAGTTTATTTCCTTCTATTTTTGACGCTTTTTTACCCTTAAAAATCAGGTGAGATCTGGGCTAGAGAATGTTTTGCCTTTTTTATACTCTTATCACTACACTGTGCAGGTCTTGAAAAATAGTTTTCCATAGGAAAACACCATCCTTCTCCCCCCCCTTCCCCTCAGAATAGAACATCAATTTGAAAAAATTTCTTTGATATTTTTCTTTACTGTCATAGTTTAGAGTTAGATCTTAATCTCTGCTTAATTCTATTATAATCCTTAGGTATCACGATTCACACTTCTTTCAGACCTTCTTCTGATAAATGAAAGGGTAATGCTTCTTGTGGTAAGAATTTATGGGTGTGAATATGTCCAGAGGGAAGTGTCCATTTGGTTTAATTCAAACTGTTGTGTGACTGTATTTACTATATGGCACTTAGTTGAAGACACTGGTAAGAAAGCATTAGCAGAGCATATAAATATAGGTTCCAAGAAAGAAGTGCTTGCTTTTTTATACAAATAATAAGTATGCCAATGTTTTCTTTATTATCTCCATAATTACCTTTTTCTTGCATGAGTCTTGACTTAATTCAGTTTAGAAAGATTTCTAAGCCAAGGAATTTCCATGGTCTTCTTCTGTATTTGAGAAATGTATTAAGAAAACCAACTCCTAAAATATTTTAAGCCTCATTAAGGCAAATGTTGAGCTTAAAATATTCAGATGACCTTGACGGAGATGCTGAAAACTGATAAGCCTCTCTTATTTAATTTCAGTATGGTTTCCACATCTCCAATGACCTCTCTCCATCCTCACTATCAAAGTTACAGTTATTTCTGCGTTTAGGGCGATCATCAGATCCAAAGTTTGAATCAACCCATAGATATATCTAATTAAATGAACCTTTATTTCCAGGTAAATCCAAATTCATAAGTAGGTTCGTCATTGTGTTAAAATGCAAGAGTTTTTCCATGTCTACAAGTTTTTTTCTCTCTTGAGAGATATGGCAAGCCTGAAAGGTACTCCACAGCATTCAGAAGATGGAAAAGGGAACAAAATGGAGAAGAACTTCTTGCTATTTACTTTTCTTCTCTAAGATTATTTACAGTTGAAAATGACACAGAAGAAATTAGTTCTTCCAACGTCAGGAGTTATTTCTTCATCCCTTTTCGCACTTTGCTGAATGTCCATATTGCCAACTAATGATAAAAAATTGGAAAGTCAGATATTTCCATTTTGAATGAGTTTCTATTCATCTGTAATCCTGTTTAGTGTCTGTTTAGCGAAGGTGATAATTTAGACACACTCTTTGGAGATCTACTTCATGATTCTCAGACTTACTTAGGCTTTACTATTTATTTTCTTTTTGGCTTGACTCACATGCAGACATAGACATGCAACAAAATGACATCTTCTGAAGCACAAACTGTATATTATCATTCCAGTTGATTTACCCCTCTTGACTGGAGTGGCTTGACATTTTATATAGGTAGCTAATTTGAACTGCTTCTCATTCCTACCAGGTTAATGGCAGCAAACTCCCATGCTTGGAGAGATTTTCTTTTTCAGAGCTCTCAAATCAGAAGGGAAAATTGCTTACCACAGCTCTCCTAGTGAAGCAGATTTTTCTGTGTTCAGAATGCAGCTGATACATGTCTTCCAGGTTGGTTTCGTCATTTCATTGATGAGTTGTAGTTATCTCGACTCCTGGGGTCTCAGCAACTCAGTTAGTCCATTGTTAAAAATCTGACACAATGTAAAACTGATCAGTGAATACCTTGCTCATATTCTTAATAATTTCTCAGCTCTGAGTCTGTCTTTATAACAGTTTTGCACTACATTCGTAACTATAATCTGACACCATAAATACAGTTAATTCGAAAAATATGCAGGATAATTCAAAAAAATTATACCCACTCTCATGGTTTTAAAATTATTCTCATGCCTGTCATTCTGTGACCTATAACTGTTACAAAAATCTTATTGTATTTGTGCTATAGACTTGTTTAAAGTGATTACACTGCTTGCAGCTTGATTTAATCTTCACAGTAAATTATCAGTTAAAGTGCTATTGTTCATGTGAAAGCTCTCTTACAAAGAATATGGAAATAGCTCTATGTCATTAAGAAATCAAGTAGGAATGCAGAGATAGACAAAACAGAGTCGTATCTGAGCTGCAAATGTGAGAGCTATATAAGCGTCTTCAAGAAATGAAATCCATACTATTATTCATTGATAAGTTCTCATGTGTCTGAATGTCAGGGCAGAAGCCAGTAATTTCAGCAAAGGTGATGAAGGCAATATTAAACTGTTCTGGAAATAATTGCCTGTAGTTTGTTTCACTGATGACTTGCTAGATCACCAGTTTATGCAGTTTCACTGCCACTCAGCAGCATGTTGAAATCTGAAAGTGCAATGTATAATGACTTTCACTAAAAAAACAAACATATCATTAGTGCCTCATTCTCAGGATTATCCGTGGATTATCCTGTTTCTTTTTGAAGGTGGATTCAACATTTGCTTTTCTCCATTGGCCATGGTTCTCTCCAGTCCCCACTCCTTTCAATAATAATTGAGAGGCCTTGCAGAAACATTATCTCTTCCCTGTAGACAGTCCCATGGAGGTGCATTATTTCAGATCTCTGTAGTAAGACCTGACTTAATTATCATCCACTGGTCACACTCCTTCTCCCTGAATACTGCCTCTGATCACAACTAGGAGGCCTTGCCAGCAAAAGCTCAGATGAGGAAGGCAATGAGTACTTCAGGCTTAGCTGTACCTACTGGCATTAAATTGCCTACCTCACTCAGCAAAGAACTTATTTTCTTTGCACATTCTTTTGAACTAATATGGAGAATTAGCTCTTCTTGTTGCTTTAAGTACCTTGGGTCTCAATTCCAGCTAAGCTTTGATTTTCCTAATACCATCACTACATGACTGGACAATGCTTCTACACTCCTCTCTTGTAACCCTGTCTCTACCTCCACCACCTATGTATTACTCTTTTGCTCAATCCTGTTGTTCGTACTTCAAAGCACTGAAATTTCTTCTGATATATTCTTTGTGATACCAAACAAAGGATCATTAGGAATATCCATAGTCATGTACAGGAAATTTTAAATCACCCAACTGACTATGAGGGTCCCTAATCACAGAATTAGGAAGTAACCTTCAACCAGGAAACACTCCCCCTCCAGAGGCTAGCCCTTAAATGATCTCAGGGTGGAGCAGACCCTGGGTCCATCCCTTCCGATCATGTGGGAAGCACAGGTAAATTTCTTGCTCCTGTGCTTCCTGTGCTCAGCCATCAGTTCAGGCCATGACATAACAGTTTCCCTACAGCTGTTTTATAGCCAAAATTAAATGTCCACAATTTACTTCTTGTAAATACATCTGGAAGTACAATTGCCAACAACTCATCTTCAAGAACTGGAAGAAATGGTTAATACTTAGCAAAAAATCGCAACCTTCCAATGCTCTGCAACATGAGAGAAACAAGATCTCAGTTGTAGGTCTTCTATCTGTTGGGAATGAGTACGAAGATGGCAGACATCTGCCGTGGGTAGAACTATAAGGGAGGAATGACCTACACTGGTTGACTTACCTTCTGATATTTCCTAGATACTGAATAAGTTGAATTAATAAAACCTTAAAATCTTGTTCCCTTTATCTTCCCTTCCTTCTCCAGCTGTAAGGACAATTAATTATACAATGGGAATTAAATTCAAATTTCATGCCTTGGTTAACTGAAACTATAGAAAGTTATCATTGCCTGTTAAACTTTATAGCACTTTTCTGTAAGAAATCACTTTAAATGAAACGGCAATTAAATGTATAGTAAAATGTTAGGATAAAATGTATCTTATAATGGCAACTAGAATAGAGCTGATGCTACAGTATTTTGAAGACTCTAAATGAATTAGCAACACAACCTCACGGAAATTCTGCTGGATTTCTTCTGAATTGTTCTTATCTTTCTAAGAGCAGCCATCTGAGGTAATTACCTGTGCTTTTTTGATAGGCGGACAGACAGACATATAGACTGAAATAAAGTAAGTACCGTAAAACCTACAAATGCAATGCATATGCAATTAATGATAAATTTCCTACTGATGACACTCAGTAGGATACAACACCACACGCTGAAAGACCATTTCATAGCAGTATTTTAAGCTTTACAAAATTATTAATTTATAGTATGCAAGCTAATAAAATCTTTTTGGAAGATCAGCATGGTATGTTTAAAAGTTTAAACATCCCACACACTTTTGTCATACTGATGCACAAATAAAAAGTACAAAGAAAATCAAAACATTAGCAAGGAATGGCAAAGTCAAGTCATTTACTATTTAATATGAATGGTGCAGCATTAAACGCTTTGCAGTATTTGACAGCAAGTCAGCCATACAGCTGATGATTGTTACCATGCTGTGGCATGTGTAGCAGCAAGCAGCATCATATTTGTTGGGTTCCAGGGCTGCCATAGTATATTTAATCTTAAATTTTGTGTTTTTCTGCTTGTTGGGACAAGTCTTATCAATGTGAACCAGATCAGCGGCATTCCGCTGCTTTCTTTATGTAAGAGGCTTCTGGTTCCTGTTGTTTTTTTCCTGTTTTTGTTTCAGAAGTTAAGCATATAACATACACTGTCTGTCAATGGTTTACAGGCTGGTTCGGCCCGGTTCCGTGACTAGCGGGGCAGAGGAATTTCGCAAAATCCACTCCTCTGGAAAAGGGAACAGGAGACCCCAAAATAATTAAAAACAGTGGCAACAATCTGAGGAGAAACAAATTAATTTATTAAATATGGTATCGGAATGCAAGATAACACACTATAATACAATAAAATTAGAATTGAAGCTAGTAAATCAAATATAACGAGAGAGAGAATGTCCGAAAAGTGGATAGGCCTCACCATAATGCTGAGGTGAGATGTGTAGTCCAGTTGAGCAGCAGGGAGATGAAGAAACAGACGCATCAGGTGACCTTGTCAGGAGTTATATCTCCTCTCTGTGACTGCAAAGTCCCCTGGGGAATGTAGTTCTTCTTCTCTTCCGGACAGGTACCCAGAACTTGAGCATTAACAATTTATGTCCCAGTGCACTACATGATGTTATGATGTGGAATACAGATAACCAAAAATCACAAAACCATGACACTGTCCAAGAATCATATATGTTTCTATGTAAACAATCTCTACAAGCCAGCTGTGGACACAAGTTGGCATGGATATGCTAGCAGTCTGGCTAGTGAGAGACTGGAAAGACAGAGCCTGAGCTCTTCTGACCTTGCCTGTGACTCGTGGGACAGAACATCTAGGCATGGATAGAGAGGGCAGGGTGTAAAATCAGGGAATGAATTGAGAAGGGAAGGAATCCACAGATCACAGGTGAGTATTTTAAAAAGGTCTCAAAACTCCCATCTTGTTTAGTCTAGCAGGTATGTCTCAGAGGTCACATTTTTGTTTTCCCATTGGACTACACTTAAAAGGACCAGGAGAGGAGAGGCAATATCATTTCTCACTGCAGTTCCCACAGATTCTGCTCCGTGTTCATCTGAAAAGGGAATGTGATACACAGCAACACTGTGATAAGCTGGCAGTTTTAGTCACCTTTACTGATTTACATCAGTCAGAGAGCATACCCATGGATAAACAGATAAAGAAATATATCTGTGATAAAGGCTCATGTCACAAACTACAATGTGTGGTGGAAAATTATGAGATCTGAGTAAATACTATGTTCATTTGTTATGTGGATTTTATTCCCATTACTCTTATTATCAGTAGAAAGTAATGGATTTACTGTCTAAGGTGTTCTTAGAATGAGATTTGTTAGCTTTTCATTAGAAGTATCTTCTTTCAGTGAAAGACAACTCACAATTGCTCAGTAAAAAGTAAGTTGCTAAGAAGCTATACAAAGTTTCTGAACCCTTGGAAATATTATTTGAATTGTACTCTTTTAAAAAATCAGTAAATTTTCCACTTCCTAAGGAAATTTATCTTCACAAATACAGTAGATTACGAAAAAAAAAAGGTTTTGTGAAAAGAATCTGAAGACTTTGTGAAAGGACTTCCTTTTAGAAGATTGTCTTGCTGGTGGAATGAAGTTTCTACTATCCGTGACAGAAGACAGCTCACGTAAAATGTTTTCACATGTGGTTACTATTTAATTCGAAATTGTAGTACTGCAGTATAACTTACAGAAATGCATTGTATTCTTGTTGATAATGTTGGTCACAGAAATCTCTACTCAGAATACAAAGTACTGTATAATGATACTATGAAAATTTTGTGTCAAAAATAGTCAGAAGTTTTTAAAATTTGAGATATAAAACCTTCTTAGTTTAATTCCTCTGTTTGAGAAAATGAAGATAATAACTTTTAACTATACAGAGCTGTTTTGAAGACAAGTTTTGGAAAGAAATAAGAATGTTGAAGTTGAAATATTAGGGAAAAGGTCACTAAAATAGGGAAAAAAAAAAAAAGAAATAAATAAATGAAAAACAACAGTTATTCCAATTTACCTGCTTTGTGTTGGTTTATATGAAGTCAAAAAGGTTAGATATGGGGAAGAAAAAAAACAACCCATGAATACAGTAAGTATGAATATTGAATAATAGCTATTCTATTAATTACACAGTTGAAATATACTATGGATTTGGATCATAAGACCATATTAATAATGCAGTAAAATACATGAAAATATGCTGAATTTTTCCTATCTTTCAAGCTCTTGATTACAACATTCTAAAAGTTTTAATTATATTATTTTGAAATCTCTACTAGAAGTTAATAAAGATATGTAGCAAAGTACTGTGCAAAAATTTGAGTGTTTTAATAGGTGGTCTATTGTTTCAAGTAATTCATAGTATTATTAATCCAGTATTATGAAGACTTTGCTACAATGACTATAATAAAAATGGAGTTCAATTATAAAATAAAACGCACGGATAAGTATTAAAGCAAGCCACCCATTACAACCACTGAACTTATTCTCACTCTCTTGGTTATTCATATATCCAAAGGATAGTTCGGTGCTCAGTCAGGAATAATTTATTCAGTCAGACATTAGCTTAATATGCAGTGAGATAATTTTTTTTTTTTTTTTTTACAGGCTTTTAGTAAGCAGGGAGAGTACTAAGGCAATGGAGCAAACCAAAGTGATAGTCTGTGACAAGTCAAATCCCTGAAACTGTAAAATTGAGAAAGTAGTACAGATAAAGTTCTCGAAACACTAAGTTTGTCATCAGTATTAATGATGTCCCACGTGTAGTAGCTACAAAAATCCAGAAATAATCTCTACAAAAATATTCTAAATCTAGTAAAATTTTTACTCCTAAATACACATATATATGGTTTATCACAATATCAAAAAGTAGTTAAGATTGAAAGGGACATAGGGAGATCATCAGGTCCAGTTCCACTGCTTAAACATGGCCGCTTAGAGCCAGACATCTGGTATGGCTTTTGAAGATCTCCAGGAAGGAACCTCCAACTTGTCTCAACAACTTGCATCAGTGCTCTGTCAACTGCACAGTAAATGACTGTTTCCAGATATTCATTTAGAGCCTTCTATGTTTCCATTTATACCCATTACCATTGTCCTGTCTCTGGGCACCTCTGAAAAGAGCCTGAATGTATTCTCTTTGCACACTCCCTTCATGTATTTAAAGACATAAATGAAATTTCCCAAACCTCCTCTCCAAAGTTCCAGCTCTCTCAGCCTTTCCTCAAGGAGAGATGATCTAGTTTTTTCAACATTTTTGTTGCTCTCCTTTGGATTCTCTCTAGTATGTCTGCCTCTCTGTTCTGGAGAGCATGGAAATGTTCGCAGTATTCAAGGTGTGGCCTCGAAAGTGCTATTCTTCCATTCAACTGCTGCCATTTTACCCAAAAGGAATTACTGAGTATACAAATTTAAAGAAGTATCAGGAAGGAGAATAGATTCTACTTCCCGAATGGCATCATGAGCCAAATTAAAAAAAAAAAAAAAAAAAACAACTATCTCAGAGAATACAAGAATGCCATAATAACAAACAAGCAATAGAACAAAAGCAGAAGAGAGAACCCTTGAATGAATGCTTCATTACTCTTCATTTCTAAACACCAAAGCCTGTAGTCAGTTTATATCAAACTTAACATGGAATTACACATCCTTGGTTTGTATTTCCCTGGTTTTCAACTTAGTCATCATAACAACAACGTTTTATTAAAATAAATGTGGGTTATTTGTACCCATATATGTGTTATTTTCTGTCATTCACAGTGAATTTTTCGAGAGAAAATTGAACATATCAAATGAAGACTTTTTTCTTTGAAAACAGAAATCTAAACTCAGAGTTGTGTGCATGTATTAAAGCAAAATCTCTGGAGGCCTGAAAGACAGTATAGTTCAAAACCAAATTCACATTATTCAATTTTCATATTTATCTTCAGGCATTAAATTCTGTTTATCTTCTTTGCCCATTCATACAGCCCTTCTGTTCTGAATCTTCTTTATTAAACACAGATGAAAATGATACTTCAGGAGACTTCATCTCAGCTTTCATAATGGCATTAATTAAGCATTTCTCCACTGAAATGTTTCATTTAACACATGCTGTTTTATACTCCATAATGTTCATGGATCTCTGTTACCCTGCCTTCAATGAGCATTCTCAGGAATAAATTAAATTCAGTACTTAGGAAGAACAAAGTTTTTGCTTTCCCTACTTGTTCTCGTAAAAAAAAAAAAACAAAAACAAAACAAAAAAAAAAACAAAAAAACAAAAAACAACAAAAAAAATCTTATTTTGTAGGCATCATACTGCTCTAAAAGAAGCAATATAATGCTCTTTAAAATAATGATAAGCAGGATGAAAATACTGACACAACCACTCTGTGTGGCAGACATACAAATGTGCTTGTGTACCTAATGTAAGGTCTTGGTGATAGCTGCTGTTAAAGGGATAGCCAAATGAATTTTTAAAACTGATCTATGCAGTGCATAACCTGACCTGTATCACTAATTCATCTAATCCTAATTCTGTCCTAATTACCAATAACCTGTGCAGTTGGAAAAGGTCCCTAGAGTACATTGCACAGGAAGGCATCCAGACAGGTTTTGAATATCTCCAGAGAATGATCCTCCACAACCTCTCTGGCAGCCTGTTCCAGTGTTCTGTCACCCTCAGAATAAAGAAGTTCTTCCTTATGTTCTGATGAAACATCCTGTGTTCAAATTTGAGTCCATAGCTTCTTTTTCTGTCACTGGACACCATCAAAGAGGGCCTGGCCTCACCCTCTTGATGCCATCCTTTAGATTCATAAGTGTTGATAAAATCCCCCCCTCAGCCTTGTCTTCTCGAGGCTAAACTTTCCCAGGTCTCTCAGCCTTTCCTTGTAAGAGAGATCTTCAGGCCCCTTATAATCTTTGTAGTCCTCCACTGGACTCTATCTAGAAGATCCATATCTTTCTTGAACTACAGAGTCCAGAACTGGACACAGTACTCCAGATGTGGCCTCAGAAGAGCAGAGTAGAGGGGCAAGATTGCCTCCCTCAATCAGCTGGCCATGCTTTTTTTAATGCAAAAAATATGATAGAAGATAAGAAAGGACAAATTATACAGAATATTAATTGTTAACACAATTAAAAATGAGAGGCTGGACAAAGAAGATAAAAAAGTCATAGAGAAAGTAGTAATAAGATGTATAAAGGAATGTAAATTGAAGATATGACAGCTGGAAAAGTTCATGGGTGCTACGGACAACTTAAACATTCTTAATGCAACACAGACACACCAAGGAGGTGGACCTGGAATCAGAGAAGCAACTAATGTCTGATTCATTCCTTACAGATAATTACACAAAAAATTATTACTTGTCATTCCTTACACACTGGGAAATTGGTAAGCCTGGCCAACAAAATGGCAAAATGGAAAGGAAAAAATAAAGAACATTTAAATGCTGGTTTAGGTGGTGCTTTTGGTGGCTTTTTGTGTTGTTGTTTTATTATTTACTTGCATAATGTGCTCTGTAATTTCACAGTCTTTGTCCTTCGACTGAGCTTTTATTTTGAAGAAGTTTCAAAGAAAGGAAGCAGGATTTGGGTTAATGCTTTATTAATGATTAAAATTAAAGAATTAGGGAAGCTTCATAATGCACTAGATCAAAAAGTTTATGAAAACAACATAACCATGTTAGCATTTTCAGAAGAACAACACAGCCAAGCTGTAGCCAAACTATTAAGTATATCTTTTATAATAATACTGATTATAGAACTAATTCTGGAAACCTCAGAATTTCTGGTAATTTAGATACTAAACAAAGTGATCTCATCAGGGTTCATAAGACATTCCAATAAGTCTCCTTATGACTTCATATCCACAGAATTCCAGATTCAGCTCAACATAGTATTTATACTCAAAACTAATACCTCAGGGCTGGTTTCCAATTCTGATGACAGTACTCATCCAGTCGGTTTGGAAATGACTTTGTCAAGGTATATTATGTGTGTGACAGTGCCTTGATTTTTTTTTTCCATCTGCTTTAGCACTCACGGGAAAGGCCTTCTGCCCGTATCACCCAACAAATGAACCTTGGATTCTTATTTTGGTTTTATTTTATTTATTTGTTTGTTTGTTTGTTTGTTTGGCAAAATTGGATACCAGGAACATCTGAATAGCACATTAGAGGACTATCTGTATTTGCAAACACACAGCTCTATTTTAAATCTGATGTGCAAAACAGAACACACCAATGTCTTAAAAAACAGCTATTTTCCATAGTTCAGAGAATGAGCTAGATACAGGATATCAGCCTCTGGGAAACCAAAATTAATTTCAAGATTCTAAATTTCTAAGGCTTACTTAAATAACTACTCTTAATAATATTTGTACCACAGAAAGGAAAAGAAAGTGATAATATAATTATAAGCCATGATATTTGAAACTAACCTAGCCTATCATTTGAAACTGGTTTTATTGAAGAGAGATTTTGTAGAAACAAATAAATTTTAATAATCTTCACATGCAGTCTTTGTGGCTTTACTCTGCAAAGTCTTTGGTTTTGATCTTAATTTAAAGAGTTGTAAAGAGGTTTAAGGCACTATCATTAATAACTTTTTATAATTATTAGAACTAGTAGCTGCTTTCTTTTCTTCTCTTTCCTATTATTATTATTATTGTTGTTGTTCTTATTAACATATCCACCTATAACCTGAAGGGACCAACAGATTAGAGGTGACAATATGAGCTCCAATTAAGTTGAGTTTGACTGAGAACTGCATGCATGATAAATTGTCAGATGCTGCAAAACATTTCATGCTGTTTTTCAGTAAATCAAGGATGTTTGTGTGTAGAACATAAACGAGTTCATTTTATTTAAAGTTAGAGTTAGTGGGAGTAGAAGACTTAATGATAGAGCAAAAGAAGGCTTATGGTTTATATACGGTGCAGCAATGTGACTTATTCAAATAATAACGCAGTACTGACAAGTTTACAATTTCCAATAGGGCATTGCAGCTTTAAAAAACAGGTCGCTTCATTCAACTATTGTGTTGCTCATCTTTCCTCGCTGAATTAGAAGAGAGAAGATACAGTGTTTCACATCTTTTATTTCAAGAGAGAACATTAAGCTCCTAGGGAAAAAGTTGGCAACAAAGAAGTCAAGATGTGGTAAGTTTTGAAAGCAAGATCCCAATGTGCTTCCAGAAATACACAGAAAATGTCTGCTGGTTCCAGAAGTTGTGTGAGTTTGCATGTACCTCACAGAAAATGGTGAGCTTTGTTGCAACAAATTGTGTCATTGAAATGTTATTCCACACTTGTCCAGTATTTTTAGTGTGCAGTATAGTTATGGTTGCACTGACTTTAGATGCTTTGACACCTGAGATAATTATGATAGTGCCCTACTGGAGAAAGGTCTGTTTTCAGAGCCATCAGTTAAGAACACTTTAACTTACAATGAAGTTAAAAATGGTTTTGATGTCTTTGCTGCTGCATTTTTTTTTTCTTGCAAGACATGATTGGACAATGTGGCTACAGATAGAGCTTCCCCCCCCCCCGCACAGCAGCATCAGACACAGCAAGGATGCTCATTCCCTGTCAGAACTAAGTTAGAAGAGCTGCATGGAACCTCACAGCTCTTTCATAGATCATGCATTTGCCTTGACTATGCTATTAAGAGGCTCCCCCCAAAAAAATAAACAAACAAACAAACAAAAACAAAACCAGAAACAAAACAAACTATAGAAACAATCAAGGCTTCATACAAAACCTTCCATATGAAAAGAATGAGGAAAAATTTCATAGAATTAGGGCCCAACTCTGCTCCATCTGAATCATTTTATCCAATAGTAACACTGCAATATCAGTATACATAAGCCATGAAACAGTTAATACCCAGCCATGAATCTTAAAATGTGATTTCTTTGAGAATAAAAGACTTGCGCTCCACTTACACACCAGAGTAATCACCTGTCATCCTCATCCTTTAGTATTATCAAATATATGATTCCACTACAGAGTATTCATATCAGAAAAAAGAGGCATGATTTTTTTTTTCTCTGAGGGCTTATAATTCCACTTTTTTTTTTTTTTTTTGTTCCATTTCTATTAACTCACCTCTGTTTCTTTTTCATCTTTGCTATAACTATCCTTGTTTTTTGTTTTTTGTTTTTTTACTTTTTTATTTTTATTTATTTATTTATTTATTTACTCCATGTATTTCAGCACCTTGTCTCTTCTCTATCATAGTTTTCTAGGAGACATTCTGTAACTCAATAGATAACCATTATTTAGAACAATAATTTTTTTTAGGATCAGCTGCACAGGTTACCTAGATTGTGGGTCAATTCCCTTTTGAACACTAAGAAAGTGAAATCAGACTTAAATGTAGTTTTTACCAGGAATAAGAGATAGGGATAACTAAAAGTGCAGTCTGTCCCTTACGTCACTCTATAGGCCCCCCCGAGATCACGATGTTTTGTACTTAAGCTCTTGACAGAATAGCAGCAATCAGATAAACAAATGTATGTGTGTTGTTAATAACAGTCGTATCAGAAACATCAAATGTCAGTGACAAAAATATGAAGTTTTAATTTCACTTGTCTCAAATGATATGCAGTCAGTCCCATGAGAAAAAAAAAAACAAAAACAACAAACAAACAAACAAAACAAAACCTTTATAGTTAAGATTGAGGTTAAATGACATTTATATGTCAGCACCACATCTTATTTCCTCTGACTTAGGAAGGAAAAATCTCAGAATATTAGTAAGTTGTACACATGTGTGGAATAACTACTTTTACCTATTGAACATTTTTTACTCTGGATTAAACATTAATCCATTTACTTTGGAGTACCTTTTAAACATTTCAACATATGAGGACTCAGAAACAATAGTAGGCATGCATGTCTATGTTCTTAGATATAGGAATGGAAAACACAACAGGTATATTTTTATGTTAAATATATGTATAAAGAAAAAGATTAAAAGCTAAAGTACAATTTCTGCATATCACAGAATCACAGAATGGCCAGGGTTGGAAGGGACCTCAAGCATCATGTATCTCCAACCCACCTGCCACATGCAGGGCCACCAATCTCCCCATTTAATATTAGACCGGGCTGCCCCAGGGCCCCATCCAACCTGGCCTTGAACACCTTCAGAGACGCAGCATTCACAGCCTCTCTGGGCAGCCTGTTCCAGCACCTCACCACTCTCATAGTAAAGAACTTCCCCCTGACATCCAACCTAAATCTTCCCTCCATTTCCCCTTGTCCTTTTGTTATCTATCCTTTCAAAGAGTTGATTCCCCTCCTGTTTACAGGCTCCATTTAGGTACTGAAAGGCTGCAATGAGGTGACCCCACTGCCTTCTTTTCTTCAGGCTGAACAAGCCCAGCTCCCTCAGCCTGTTTTTGCAGGGGAGGTGCTCCAGTCCCCTAATTCAGAGGAAATAAAAAATGTACACTAGTGCTTGTGCATAGAAACTTTCTTACTATAATACAAGTAAATAAATGTTAGATGATATGTTCATATTGTGAATGTCCATTACACTCTGTGTCTTTTAAAATTTATCAAATCTGGTAATTAGTGTTCTCATTCTATAAAGTGTATGTGTACACTTATGTGTATATGCCAAAGATGTCTGTGGTTTTCTGTTTACTCATTAGCAAAAGGTTTCTGATTTTCAGTTCAATAAAGTGAAGACCGGTTCATTTCTTGGAAAATGTATTTTGAAACATTACTAGTGCCTCATTAACCAATTTTTTTCCATAATCCAGAAAGTCTCATGTATTTTAATATGATATCTGATCCAGTGAACTGTATAACTGAAGACAAAATTTCAGGGTTAGTACCTAAAGTTACTCTGTAGTTAGACACTTTAATTTATGTCACTGATGCTCAGAGGTATCAATAATTTATGCTGCAGACATCAGTGAACACATAAAAATTATGTTTGAGAGAAGTACATTATACTGAACTTTCATAGATACCTTCCTTCTCTACATGTTTCCCCCTGAATGTGTCTTCATATCAGATATCATTTACTTATCTACTTTTTGATATTTGAAAGAGAATGAGGAGGAAGGGATTTAGAGAACAATTTAAGTGCTCACACTGGTCTGTTTACCATTCTAGTAGACCGCACCTTGTTCTTTGATCTTTGAAGTGGACTTGTTATCTAGCAGTTCTACATTCTACAATTTCAGATCAATCCCACGAAAGCCCTGGCTCACACGGTATGGATTTTATCTCATTTATAAGAAGCTTCATACTCCCTGAGGTTTGGGACTGGTATTTGCATTACCGTGCCTAAAGAATGTATTTTATTAGGTAACTGGGACTTAAAACTTTTAAGCTTATTGAGCTTTGTAAGGATTTGAGCTTCACGGAGAACTAGTTGTTGGCTTGTACCAGGGTTACATCACATTGCTGCATATTTTACTATTGAACTACTGAAAAAAGCAAGATCTGACCTTTATATGTTTTAGATAAGTCATCTTGACTCATGATGTTACTGCATTTTCGATCTTAAATCGATACATCCATACCTTTAAAATAGTCAGGGATTTAAGTCACATTGCAGAAATTATTTCTTTAAAAGAATAACAATCAAAGTCAAGGATATTTTTCTTATGTGTATCTGCTCTTAATTTCTTTTGCAGTGTTCCAATGAAATATCTATTTTTCTATAGGCATAAAATGCTTTCAGGTTTTCAGTCTATTATTTGGATCATACTGAACAGCCATTCTAAGAAAAGGTGGATGAAGCTGTGAGATGCTAAATAAATGATGAAAAATCCGTAAGTAAAGCAGTGAAATCAAGTTTGGGCTAAGAAATTATTGAGAACTGCAAACACTACTCTTCCTGGAATAGGTCTCTAAGGAATATCAACAATCAGGTTTCTCTCTGGTTGGAGAATAAGTCATTTATTTCTTTAGAGAGATTATAATTCGTCCAGCATTTTTTTGTCCTTTCTACTGCATTTGTGCCTACTAATCTAATATCTCACACAGTTTCCTGATGTAGTCAAATCCCAGTAGAATGATTCTTTGCTTTTTCTTTCCTTCAGAAGCAATTCTTCTATGAGATGTATTTCCTTTACCTCATTTCACTTTTCTTTTTAGATTAGTATTTCTCTCTTGTCAATTCAATATTTTCTGTATTATAATGCAATTCCAAAATAACTTTATACTCTTGCCCTCCATGCCCACTTCTTTCTAATTGTACCCCATGCTCGCTCATGTCACTGCAATTAATTTGCTTTTAGGAGTTGTAAATAGGACATTATTCAGAAACATGCAAAGACCAGTTGTAGGTCAAGAAGATATTCAGTATTGCTTATTATTTCACCTATTAGTATCTCTTCACTTCTGAAGGAAGAGTAATTTATATTCTTTGTTTTTAATTATGGTTCAGTTATCTCTTATTTTAATTAATCTCTCAGGAGAATACTTAGTCCCCAAAAACAGCACACCCACCACTCACCAATAGAATTAGAATGACAGAAAAAAATTATTCAAAAGTTATCATAGCTCATCAGCAGAACTTTCTTATGTTAAATCTGCTCTGGAAGTAGGTTTGCACTACTGTGTCAAAATGTAATGTAAGGCCAGTGGAAAAAATATTTATACGTACAAACATTTCATAGAATCATGGAATCATAGAATACATAGAGTTGAAAGGGAGGTCACCTAGTCCAACTCCCCTGCAGTGAACAAGGACATCCACAGTTAGATCAGGTTGCCCAGGGCCCAATCCAGCCTCACCTTGAATGTTTCCAGGAACAGGACATCCACCATGTCACTGGGCAACTTGTTACAGTGCCTCACCACCCTCACTCTAGAATACTTTTTCTGCATATCCAACCTGAATCTATCCTCTTCAAGCATGAAACCACTTCCTCTTGTTCAGTCACCACAGACCCTGCTAAATTGTCTGTCCTCTCCTTTCCTGTAGCTCCCCTCTAGATATTGATAGGCCACTGTCAGGTCACATTGGAGCCTTCTCTTCTTCAGGCTGAACAACCCCAGCTCTTTCATCTTGTCTTGTGGTCCTTCTCTGGACACACTCCAATAGGTCCATGTCTCTCTTGTACTCAGAGCTCTGCATCTGGACACAGTACTCCAGGTAAGGCCTCACCCACGTAAGGTAGAGGGTCAGGATCACAGAATCACAGAATCATAGAATCATAGAATTGTAGGGGACTCCAGAGATCATCAAGTCCAACCCCCCTGCCAAAGCAGGTTTCCTACACCAGGTC
>JAOWBP010002052.1:35645583-35661938 GCA_028571105.1 Tragopan temminckii | reverse complement strand
TTGAATGGCAGCACAGCCTTCAGGCGTGTCAGCCAATCCTCCCAACTTCGTATCATCAGCAAACTTGCTGAGGGTGGATCTCCATTCAGACACTGAGCCACTGACTATAGCTTCCAGGAGGATCTGCTCCACAATCTTTCCCCTCCCCACTGAGGTGAGGCTGAAAAATCAGTTGTTCCCTGGGTCATCCTTTCTACCCTTCTTAAAAATGGGTATGACATTGCCTTTTTTTCCAGTTGCCATCCATATTTGTGACTAACAAAATTCCCTATGGTTTAGGACTTACAATGATTTTACAAGCCTTTTTTTCACAAGTACTAAACTCTTTTCTTTGTTAAAGTAGAATTCAGACTTAATTTTGTAATGTGCAAGCAAACACTGAACGTACTCTACAGGGAAATATCAAGTTTGGAGCCTGAACTCTCACTTCATATAATATCTCTGTCAGGACTTCCTTCAAGTAGAATTCTACCTTCAGTCACCCTTTACCAAACTCTTCACATATACTCTCAAGCCAGGTGACAAAAGCCATCTACTAGATAACAAAAGATCTATTGGGCATATTCAGACTTTTAAGATGCATTTTGAAAACTCTCCTCAGTAAGGCCTCTTTTTTTTTTCCCATAGCACCTAAACTTGCACTAGTCCTTCTGTCCATTTGTCATGGTTTTATGATTTTTGGTTATCTGTATTCCACATCATAACGTCATGTAGTGCACTGGGACTTAAATCGTTAATGCTCAAGTTCCGGGTACCTGTCCGGAAGAGAAGAAGAACTACATTCCACAGGGAGCTTTGTGGTCAGAGAGGAGATATAACTCTTGGCAAGGTCACCTGATGCACTTTTTCTTCGTCGGCTTTTCTTCGTTCATTCTTCTTCGTCGGCTCTTCTCCCTGCTGCTCAACTGGACTGCGCATCTCACCTCAGCGTTATGGTGAGGCCTATCCACCTTTTGGACACATTCTCTCTCTCATTATATTTGATTTACTAGCTTCAATTCTAATTATATTGTATTATAGTGTGTTATCTTGCATTCCGATGCTATATTTAGTGAATTTGTTTCTCCTCAGATTGTTGCCGCTGTTTTTAATTATTTTGGGGTCCTCTGTTTCCCTTTTCCAGAGGAGCGGATTTTGTGAAATCCCTCTGCCCTGCTAGTCACAAAACTGGGCCGAAGCAGCCCGTAAACCGTTGACACTATTTATTGCACTATTTTCATTAGTTTTCAGCACAAATAAATCAGAATGTCAGATTCTTGAGATCAAGTTGTGATTTATTGGTTTCGTTTGGTTTTTTCTTCCTTTTTTCTCTCTCTAATAAATCTTTAATTGAATAAACGTTCTGTCACAGAGAACCATCATCATCAGGCTGCATACTACCAAGAAATTAGTAAGAAATATATCTGGTACATAAGTTTGCTATTCAGTGTGGGTGGTTTGACTCGGTTTTCTAGTAGAATTCACAGCTGTGTCCTAAATAACAAAATAATTTTCCTGATAACTGGATTAGCTTCCTGAAATGCTTGGGATATATATATAGTTATAGTATCAAAGTGGGAGTTGCACAATAGAGTACCTGATTTTAGACAACTGCAGTCTGATTAGCAAAATAAACAAGAAGCTTCAGAGAGCAAATTAAATCAATTAGAGATCTGCTGTGAACATCTAAATTACCAACACTACAGAATGCTGCAAATCTGATAAAATCAAGCACCTTCAGTTTGGCTTAGAAAAGTGAGTATGCCTATTCATTGGAAACTGTAAGTGCTACACCCTACTTCTTAAAAACACAGTATTATTAGACATTTGATGATCTGTAGTAGTATATTCAACCAACCATATGCATGCAAGTATGAAGAAGAATTTTAAAAGGTCAATGAATTCACTGAATGGGACATTGAATTTGTGCTCATAAAGCTCAGCCTTAGTCCTAGTAACAACTGCTTTTATTTCTCTTCAACTCTAAGAGAATTCAGAATACAAGCACTTTGCAACCAATACTGACTCTTAATGATTGCATTGCTCCATTTATTTTTAATGTCATACAAATAACAAATTGGCAAATAGCAAATGTTAATCACTGTAAAACTCAGAAGTGACAAAGAGATTATAGCAGTGGTGGGTATTTGAAATAAGATAAGCAAACCTCACAGAAGTAGTGGTCCTTGTTACAAGGATTTTTTTTCAGCAGGAAAAAAAAAAAAAGTAAAACATTAGATTTAAAGTAGGAACTTAGTGGGTTATTGAACTTCACAGCTGGACACGCCTACCTGCTGGCATTCCAGTGATGGCAATGGAAAATGGCTATTTGTCAGAATCAATCACTTTTTTTCCCCAACATAGTGAAAGAAGTTCCTACAAGAGAGAAAGAAGATTCAGGACAAAAACACTGTAATTGCATGTCAACCATTTCAGTGTAAAATGCCAGGTGGTATTCTGAAAACAAGTAAATTTTGACATAAATTATGTCAGCGTTATGCCAGTGGAGGCTGTTTGGCACTCTTGTTATTTCTGATTCACACTTGTATTAGCTGCGATAGTGAAGTTCTACAATTCTGTTACACAGTCCACATAGGCAATCACAACAGAGGAATAGAAGCTTTTTAAAAGCCTAAAGTAGAATTTGAACATTATATACATATATATATTTAATAACCACATAGCTTAAATAACAAGAAAAATGTTTTATTTTTTCTTAAGATCTTTTTTCATCAATTTAAGCTATTTTTCTTTCTTGATTATCTAGTAATTTTAGAAATAGGTTACACAAAATGTGTAAAATCTCAACCAGTTTGTCTTTCAGATTAACAAGACAGAGAAAAATATTTACTGAATATAAGATAGGACTGTCATTCTAGAAATATGCTCATAAGCTAATGAGCATTCATGACACAATTCTTCTCCTAAATCTTTCCTTTTCTTCTTCTGCTTAATATTATCAGATAATAAAAACTATCCTTAAAATTACAAATCATATATAATGCATAAATAAAATGAGTTCTTGTAAAGGCACTGCAGGTTTTATAGTTACAATCGCTGCTTTATTTGCTTTAGTGCTGCCATTCATAACTTATGTAGCCACTGTAATTTACAGGATACAACTTCATTTCTAACTATCAATCTTCTTTTTTTTCTTTTGCTCCTTTCTCATTTTACAAGATGTTTCTTTGATGATGCTGTGGCTGAATTTCAAGATGAATCTTTTTGAGATTCCAATCAAATTGCATTCCTTTCTACTCATTTCTTTGCATGAATTTAGTCTACCACATGGTAAGTACTTATTTATAACCGTATAAAATTTAGTGAGATCTTAGAAATCGTTTTTTTTTCTTTGTTATTTTTTAATTTAATAAAAAATCATACCTTTCACTTGTCTTCACCAATCACTTGGATTTCCATATATTATTAAAATATCTACATTTTAAAAATTGAAGAAAAATCCAATCAACCATAGGTTTAGAAATATTCCCTTAGAGATAAATATAGCTTCTGAGGTCACTTTTAGTATTATTCATTGTCACAATTACCTCCATCTTGAGATCCTTCCATAGAAAGTATAAGCTGCCAACAGCTGTGAACTAGCTATGTGTATTAATATTTACTATTATTATATGAAGTATATAAAAATTGTATTTTGTAGATGAAAGATTCTGATACCCCTAGTAAATCCCTGGTGACTGGAAAAAAAGGCAACATCACACCCATTTATAAGAAGCGTAAGAAGGATGATCCTGGGAACTACCGACCTGTCAGTTTCATCTCTGTGCTGGGAAAGATCATGGACCAGATCTTCCTGGTAACTATGCTAAGGCACATGGAAGACAGGGAGATGATATGGGAGAACCAACGTGGTTCAAGGTATCAAGGGCAAATCCTGCTTGATCAACCTAGGGGCCTTTTATGATGGTGTAATTACATCAACGGAAAAGGGAAGAACCACTGATGTCTTCTATCTGTACTTCAGTAAGGCCTTTGACATGATACCCCACAACATCCTTCTCTCCAAACTGGAAAGACATGGATTTGATGAATGGACTGTTCAGTGGATGAAGAACTGGCTGCAGGATAAAATTCAGAGTGTGGTGGTCAATGGCTCAATGTCAGAATGGAGATCAGAGACAAGTGGTGTCCCCCAGGTGTTGATGCTGGACTCTTTAATATCTTCATCAGTGACATTAACAGTGGAGTCAAGTGCACCCTTAGAAGTTTGTTGAGGACACCATGCTGTGAGATTCTATTGCCATATCTGAAGGACAGGATGCGATTCAGAGAAATCTAGACAGGCTCGAGGAGTGGGCTCAGGAGAACCTTATGAGGTTCTACAAATCCACATGCAAAGTCTTGCATCTGGGTCAAGCATATATTTCTAATCGTAATGTGAAGGTTAATTCAATGACATATTTTCTGTTTGAATAAAGAAAGCATAAAAAAGGAATATATATTTTATTTAAGTTAGTAAAGTGAAAAACACATGACAAACAGAATGACAGATGTTTGTTCACCTTATTTTAAATGATCTGATAAATTTAATAGATAAGCATAATGTTTGAAGAAATGTGAGTCATCTGCTGTTAGCTTAAGATGATAAGAGTTGAGGGAGATAATTTCATGCCTTGGGATACAAGTGATAACAAGCAAATCTCAGGAGGGCACATCCTTTCAAGCTAGAATTCTGATGCAGTGGTTGTGATATGTGTACCATACAAGCTGCATTACCAGCTGCTGGACATCTATAAGGACATCATGCCTCAGACCTGCTAATATGAAAACTGACAAAAAATAAAAATAAAAAAAAATTGTTCAAGAGCAAGAATCACAAATGACTCAATGATCCCCTTCTTCCTTGCACACCTCTGACTGTGCAGGTTATACTTTCTGATAAAAGGGACACTATAATACCTAATGACATGGATGATGATGTTAAATAAACATAAAGGAGAATATGTCTGCTCTAACTTAGCAGAGGAATAACTTATAAAGAATAAGAGTCACCCAAAATGAATGCATTGTTCTAGTCTTTCTGACTTCACATTACAAAATGTATACTTTCTAGAGCTCTCCAGACTGGAAAGATTATTCTTTAGACCTCAGACTTTAGTTCTGGCCTGTGTGAATATTCAGTGAAATACCTCTAATATTTACTAAAAAATATGCATAAACATTTAATCCTATTATTTTCCTTAACTTTCTCCACCTTCTCTGACCAACAGGGTGGTACTTTGTGGCATACTCACTTTCTCATTTGCTTTGGGGTCAGGGAGCAGGAAGCAGGGGTCTGCTCTACATGGGAAGCTGAGCTGTGGACACAGCTCACCAGGGTATCATTCCATCATACAGGGAGCAGCTCAATAGAAGCAAAGCAAAGCTGCATTTGTGACATTAGCAGACTGTCACAAAGCAGAAATAGGGTCTGTCTGTAACATCCAAACAGGAAACTAGGGCCAGTGAAGACAGGGCTACCTAAAACTCAGCTCAGGCTCATTTTAAGTCCCTGGCTCCATGGACATGGAGTGCCTATTGTAAAGTTCCAAGTGAGGCTGGTCAGTGCAATGAACACCTCTTGGTGCCCTCACAGCCCTAAGACTTGGCTGTGTGGTCAAATAAGTCAATTAGCATAGATAATAAATAGAATTTTCTTTCTGGTTTACCCTAAAAGAGCACTAACATAATGCTATTCTTTTAGCCAAGATTTAGTTTGTACTACTCTGACATATAATTTCATTTTAATAAAATCTGTGGAATGGGAGCCCAAATAGGTAGACCAGTGCTTTTTCATTAAGTTAAAACTGCCCTGGAAAGGGAGAGTCATGAAATCATAAGTGCTAATGGATGACACGTATATGAATATGCATATTTACACACACACATAAAAATATTCCTAAGGCCATTTTCTTCCAAAATAGAAGCTGTTGGGATACCTACCCACTGTTTCAGCCATGTATAACAAAAGGCAATTGTCTTAGTTTCAACTGAAATTGTTTTGTTTTTCTTTTTCTGATATGGTGCTGTTTTTCATTCTAGGAGAAAAACAATATTGATAGCACATTGATATTTATAATTGCTGCTAAACAGTTCTGCATCTAGTAAATAGTTTGATCTAAACCCATTAGTTCATTTTTTTTCCATTTCTCTCCACCATTCCACTGGAAACGGGGGAGTGAGTGAACAACTGAGTGGTGTTGAGCCACCTGTCGAGTTAAATCACAATAGAAATGCAAGATAGGACACTTTTTTTTTTTTTTTTTGTCTCCTCTTACAGAAGCTAATCAAAGGCCCTGTCTGGCTCAGTGAGATCAAAGTTTCTGTAGTAACCAAAACCAGTCAGTTTTCTCATGAATTTTTATTAAGTTTCCGAGCAAAATTACTACAAATGTTTGTGTGAACCAGTACAGAGAACATGTAATGACTTTTCAGCTTGTTGCAGGTTAAAGGAAATTAGTCTGGAGGGTGTATTTACTTAAAACTCCTGTAATTTTTGTTGATGACTAAATTGTATAGGTGTGATTTTTTTAGTTTTATATCTAATGTGCATTTTGTCTTGATTCATTGACAAGCATCTAACTTCTAGAGTTTTCAGAAATCGGATGTTCATGCTTGATTCATCATGTGTGGCCTGTAATTAACTTTGATTGTCAAAACCTGTTAGACTCATGACCATCTTTATGAATAAAATATTAAACTTGACATATATAAACTAAAATTAAATCTTAAAATGATTTGTATAAGCCTAGTAGGGCCAAATGCCCAACAAGTTTAAGCCAGCGTAAAGCTGTGGAAGGGATGAAAATTTGTACCAGCCAGGAATCCAACCCAGATAGCCTGATAACACTGCTGTGAAAATATTATGCTACTATACTATTGTGCATATATGTGCATATATGTGCAGTTAAGCTCCTCGGTTGTAAGCATGAGATAAATACTTCCTTTAATTAAAATGTGAGTGTAATTTTTTTACTATTACAAATACACTTTTTTTTTCACCAAATTTTACTATCTTAACAAAAAAAGACCTGAATTCAGTAATTCATTTTAATATAAAGCCTATAGATTTGTGTCTTCTAGCTCCAAAAAGAACTTACTCTGTAACTGAACTAATTTTTGTAACTGTACATGTCCCCAACTCAATTCTTCATTCATTCATCATGAAGATAGTTCCCTTCCCTTCCTCTTTCCTTCTCTTTCTCTTCCCCTTCCCCTTCCTCTTCCCCTTTCCTTTCCTCTTTCCTTTTCCCTTCTCCTTTCTCTTTCTTTTATGTTCCCTTCCTTTCCTTTTCCTTTTCAGTCTTCATTTTTAAGAGAGCCGGGAAAACAATAACATGAAACTTCAGAAATCTCTCCCACATTTGTTAAGCAGTGCGTGAAATGCATGGCAGATATAATGTGTCCTGATAAAAAAAAAGATTTTTCTAAAATAAGTTTGTCTTACCAAACTATAGCCAGGTGAAATGAAGAAACTGGAAAATATATAAAATGAAATTTGGAGAATAAAGTTGCTAATTTGAAATTTTATCTTTTGACAATATATGGAAGTACTGATGCTAGAGATACAGATCAACTTGCCATTTTTATTTGAGGTATTGATACTGAGTATAACGTCACCTATGAAGTGGCTTCTTTGGTGCCATTAAAAAACACAATTAATCTCTTGATTTGTATGAAGCACTAAAAACTCCATTAAAGCAATTTTCTTTAACGTATGTCAATGTATCTGATACAGCTGTGGATGACACCCTGGCAATGACTGGAGAAAAAAAAAAAAAAAAGGGACTTATGAAATTAATGGAAGATTATGCAATTGCTATTGACAAGTCATGTTTGATGAAATATCACTGCATCATATATATATATACATATATAATGCACAAGAGCTTTAAGAATTGATAATGTCATGCAAATCTTCATAAAAACTGTAAATTTCACAAAGTCCAAAGGATTGAATCATCACCATCCAAGACCAACTTCCTTAAAAGTATGAATCCTGATTGTGGGGACATCATTTACTTTTTTCAAGGAAGATGGCTAAGTTGGGGTAAAATGCTAAAAAGATTTTATGATTTGTGAAATGAAATCAAGATATATATGGAATCAAAATGAATATTTGTGTCAGAAATGTAAGTTTAAAAATGGCTCACACATTCAGTATTTTTTGTGAACTTTACCACTCATATAAATGAGTTAAATATGCATCTGCAAGGTGAAAGTCACCTAATCTTTGCTATTTCAACCCATAGTAATGTTCAAAAGGAAACATAAATTATGGCAAGCTCAAAGTATTGAAGCAGTTCTATGCATTTTGATACATCCGATAAAGACAGTTCTATGTATGATAAAAAATATGTACCTTTGCTTTCCATTTTGATAAAGGAATTTGAAAATAGGTTTCAGGATTGCAAAAAAAAAAAAGCAACAATAATTTTCAGCATATTTGTGACTCTATTTTCAAAAGGGCCAGACACCCATGCTTTTAGGTTTTGTTTATTCAAACACAATTTGTGAATACAGTGATTAATTCATTCAGTTGTGCTTTTTTTTTCCCTACACTAAGACACTATTCACCAGCCAACATGTAAGTACATTTCCAGAAAATAAATAAATAAATAAAGATATCCATGAAGTAAATAAGCTTTTTGCAATAATCATTGAAAAGATTCACATTGCACACATCATTGTTTAATATATAAGTTCAAGAGATCATGTTTTCCCACAGCTTCTAATCAGGTAGGTGGCTTAGTACATTTTTCTCCTTCTGCATTTTTAATACATATTTGTACACTTTTTACAGCTATGTAAATTAAGAGTTAACTTCTGTACCCTCCCCTTTCTCTGTATTTATCTCACTGAAGCAGCTGTGATAGTTGCAGTCACCCTACAAGTGAAATGGCAGGCAGACTCCTCTGAGATTGGTTTACCACTCTGTAAGCAGCTGCTAGGGGAACACAAAGACACAGTGCACTCTATATATCTTTTCCCAGACTCTCAAAAGATTTTCTGTGTGATAGCCTCTTTTCCAGCTGGCTTGAGGCCTGAAAGTCCCAAGGCAGCTCCAATAACCATGCTTGTGGACTTATAGACTTACTTATTCATTGGACTATTAGCAGAAGCATTAATTTCTTTAACCAAGTGTTAGAAATGATAATAAATCTGACTCAGGCTACGTCTGACCGTGATTTGCAAAACCTCTCATTTTTAATACAATATGGTAAACTGATTTTGAAGAAATAAGGAGGAAGGGGAAATAAAATCATCTTTACTTAATAAAATATAAATATTTTACTCTAAATTTTGTCCTTTTGCTAGACAAAAGGTTATTCAATATTAAGCGCATGCATATATATATATATATACAGATAAAAAATTGCATCTTACAAGAACAGACTAAGATTTCCGTCTGTTGGATTTACTTTAAAAGAGAGAATAATTATGTATAATAGTGATAAATAAGTCATCTTCATTCTGGAAAGATAACTACTCAATTTCTATGGCTGAATCAGAATATCAACTATGGACTCCAGGGGGGTGTTGTCTACTTCTTTTCATCTTCCACAGATGAATCTTGCCTCTGGTGCTTGATTCATGACTCAAGGGAATCTAAAATGCTACTGTAAAATAAAAGATATCTACAGTGAAAATAAAGTTATAGATTATTGCACAGAATTGCGATGCTCTGTAGAGGGTTTTATAGAACAGCATTTTCAAATTTCATATTTTCTTCTGCAGTGAAAAAGAAAACTTACGAAAAGACTTTAAGTTGACTAATAAAATAATCAATCATATTTGAAAAGTTTGCGTATGGTCTAGTTTGTCTTTTCTTCCTTTAACTTTATGCTTCTGAGAGACAGAGCTTCAGAATATTTGAATAGCTTAGATGGGAGTAGAAAGATATAAGCCAGAATTACAAGACTAGAAAAACTTCAGATCAGATTTCAAATTCAGATTTAATTTTCTGTTTCTGGGGGGGCTAGCACAAGATGCTTCAGAGGAAGATGAAAAATGCCTGTAGTAAACAGCATGTAATAATCTGTTCCTGCCTTTTGTTTCCTTTCAGTGTTGAAAATGACATATGAGACAGAAAGAAAATTTAGAACTCTTCACTGATTATAAATCTGTAGATTGTCTCAATTCCTAATATTTCTAGTAAGAATTCTTACAATTTCATACAAATTTCAAGTTTCTATTTTCTTTGTTTCACTTAATTTCTTTGGCAATAAGTGCTGCCTTTTTTGGGATATGCTTTATTTAACTCCTTTTTTGTTGTTGTTGTCTGTTTGTTTGTTTGTTTGTTTTTCAGGCCTGTCATGTAGTTACATTGCTCTTATGTCATCATAAATGAGAGTAAATAATGTTTGCTTCACTGTCTCATATACTTTTGAATTATCTCCCTTCTTAAATCTGTAGGGGCTACTCCACAATATGGAGTGGAGCCTATGTTATATATAATTCCCAAAATTTTCTGATTTATCCTTGCATTTAATGTTGGGGGGTAAGAGGGATATAAAGGGTTAAAAATAAAGAAATATAAGTATTTTTTTAAAATAGCATTTCTGCTCTCTTCTCCTTGTAAAGTCTGACTGAAATTGAACCACTTTGCTTAGTATAGGTAATGTCAAGAGATATATCACTACTGTATTGTATTTGAAGGTAACCCAGTCTTCTATATCTGTCATAATAAGCTGGACCATCTCTATGCCAAGGCAGGAGTAATAGCAGATCAAAAATGTCAAGATAGGTTGGTTTCTTGTTATCTTTGACCTTGTCATTCCAGTCGCTGCTTTTCCTCGTGTCTACCAGATTGGAACAGGAGCAGCATCTATCATGTTTCCATCACCTGTGATGTGCAAGAAACCCAGATACTGTTTAGGATTTAAACTTCAGATCATCAATGTATAGCATGAGTTGTAGATTCAATTGTACATTCAATGATTTTCATTGAATCATTGTACATTCAATGATTTTAGTTTTGGGGGGTGTGGGATGATAGAGTGAAATCAGGGGGGAAGAATGAAATTTCCTTGCACTCTTATGTGGGATTTCATGAAATTGGAGGATGGGAGATGTAAATGGACACAAAAATTGGGACAATCAAAATAAAACCACAAAATAATTATATGTGTGTACATTTCTGTTTAAATCAAAGAACTAAAAGAGAAACTCCAGAAAGGATAAATACATATTTATATTTGTACATAAACATATGCACACATTTATATAGATACAGGTATTTTAAAAAAATCAGCAGTTATTTACTTACATACAGGGCTTCCTTGCTTAGTGTCCCTACCATGTTTAAACTACCTAGTTTGCTCCACAGCTAATTTATATCTTTTTTAATTTTTCAAATGTTCAACAATGTTTAGAGGAAAGAAAGATGTAGGTCTTAAGGTATTTGAGGCAGAACATGCTTTGCTTTCTCTTTTGACAGATGCAAACTATGTTGACACAATTTTCATTTTATGAACAATATAGTGATAGCTATAGTGGCTAACATGTTTATCTTTGAAATAATATTGACTGGGAATATATTGATGACATTCATTATTGGTTTTAATATACTTCTTTTGATTGGAACGTCCTGAATAATATGAGTGAGGAAAATTCTTTTTCCAAAAATGATGCATCCAAGCTAGGTCCGATTAAGTGTTCTAATTAGACAAGTGAATGATAGAAAAAGCTTAGTTAATCATAGTAAAACAGATTATGATAATAGTTGCCATTATCACATTAGGATATCTGTGTGATAATTATTTATTTCCCCAGACATATTGAAGGCCTGTTATCAAGAAAATTTTGAAGTAAATCTAGGCAACATAAACACCTCATTTTCCAAAAGTGTAATTCAGAGATTTATTTATACTGCATTTTCTAGGTAGATATTACTGATATGTCTGTCCTTTGCCAATAATTAGCAAGGCAAGAGGAAGATCCAAAAAATTTGAAAAACACATGTAGGCACAGTTACTGTCAGGCTGTCACTGAGAGTTGTCTTTTCATTCCCCTGGTCTGTTTTTGCCAGCTGTCCTGGTTCTGTCCCCTCCCAGCTCCTTGTGCACCCCCAGTTTCCTCACTGACAGGGCAGTCAGAGAAGCTTAAATGGCCTTGGGTCTGTACAGCACTGCTTAGCAACAACTTAAAACATAAATGTGTTATCCACGTTTTTTTTTCTCTGTAATCCAAACATAGCATCATATCACACACCGTGAAGAAAGTCAACTCCGTCCCAGCTGGGACTAAGACACTAAGAAAAAAAAAAAAAAACACCACGCTAATAAAATCATCTCCACAATCCATGAGCTTGGTAACACAAATAGAAAGGAGGTGCTGTACAGTGGAAAACATGGTGGAGAAGGCTCTCATGCTTGAAAAGTGGTGCAATTAGGAGCCTAGATGTAGTGCCTGTGTATGGGAACTGCTTAGTCACAGTCTGAACCTCTGATTGATCACCTGAGGCAAGCAGTGAGTTAGCCACGGGAGCACAGGTGAAGGCAATTCACCTCCAGAAGGGGTGGAGCCTGACTCCACCTCTCCTAGACCCATTTAAGAGCTGACTACCAGTGGGGAAGGATCTCTTCTGGAGATACTCTCTGTTGGAGTTTTATAGTGAGCCCGAGATACAGGTGAGCATCCTATCTCTTCTGGTTTGATATAATAACTGCATAGCCAAACTCTCTGGTATATCTTGTAACTATAACATCTGTACATTCATTGATTGTACAGCCTGCATGTGAACAAACATGGAATAGGAATAAAATATAGGAGGATCTAAATGTTTTTGTGCAGTCACAAAGCCATGATAATAGTAATACATGAAGTGTTAGGTTTATGATACCTATGGTGGGATAGGCTGTATGGCTGAAGTGCTAAGATAAATAGATGTGGTTCCAATGAAAACTGTGAGTCACTTCCTTGCCCAGAGCTTTGTGATGAAATGAATTATGATCCAGTCAAGAGCTTATAGCCTAGATTAGAAGAAAAAGCCAGTGACAGAAGTGCAGTGGGCAATGTCTTCTATAGGTTTCCCAGGAAAGGACAGGAAGCTTGTGAAACCTTCATTAAGTAGTCAACTAGCATTCTTGCTTCTTGGGGGATGGTAATGGATTTTACAAAGTATAACACATAATTAATGATCTGGATTATGGGACAAATTACATTCTCAACAAATCTGTTGAGAGTGCTGAATAGTTCAGTTTTGGTCTGTTGTTCACATAGGTTTCAGGAAGCTAGAAAAATAAGGTGAAGCTCAGTGGTGGTGATTGAAAAATCCTGCACCAGGTGTTGAAGGCTGGGCCCTAGCTGGCAAGTAGTAATTTAGCAGGAAAGGACAAGGGGATCCTGGAAAATGAAAAGTGAAACACAAGTCAGTGGTGTATCATTGCAGCAGTGAAGGCAAACTACATACTGGGTTGCAGTATCAAAAGTGTACAAAATAGCCTGAAATAAGGAATTAATCCCCCTCTATCTGGCATTGCACGTTTGGAAACCTACGTTCAGAATTTACCACTCTCACCACCCAGTATAAGAGGGGGGGAAAAAAAAAAGAGAGCTAAGTGCATAGTCATTAAGATGCTGAGAACTCAGAAAAAATAACATTAGGAGTGAGGGAACTTTGTATCCTGAGTTGAGAGGAGGGTGGTTGAGGAGAAACTTCTTACCTGGCTAATGGGTGGCTACAGAGAAGGCAAATTATTCCCATGTCACATGGTGTGAGAATGTGAGGAAATGGAGTTCTTTTGTAAAAAGGGAAATTCTGAGTTGACATGAGGAAAAAGTTATTTATCCATGAGAAAAGTTGCACACTGCACAAGTGCCCAAAACAGCTCTGAAAACACCAACATTATAGATATTCAAGACTCATTTGGGAATGGCCCTTATGTTAGCCCTGCTTAAAGCAGATATTTTGATCACCCAACCTCTGAAGTCCTTTCCAACATAAATTAGCCTTCAATTATATATAAGAATAAGAGCTAAGCAAAAGATACAATCAAAGAAAAAAAAAAAGCCATTGTTTGAAACTGTCATACTTTAAAGAAATGATAGGAGATCTTCTTTCTTTCTTTCTCCCCACAGGATTAAAACTATCTGTAAACAAACTCACTGTCACTAGATTTTATACAATTCCTTGTTTATACTTCTAAACTAGCTCTCAGCAGCTCTTCAACTTTAATTAGCTCCTTCTTCTCCTCATGATATCAAGTTGCATTCTTCACAAAATAATTTTATTATTCCAAACAATATTTTCCCATATTCTGAAATTCTAATATGCAGGAAGTTTCCTTTCTAGTATGTCTGAGGTGCAAAGTTTAAGTCACTTGATTTTACTGTCTCACTATATAATTTCTGGCATCTGTTCTGTAGACAAAAGGCAAACGTTCTAAATTAGACGACTGTGGTTGGATTAAATACTCTCAAGGAATGTGTGTTCTCTGATCGCAAAAGGATCATGAATGACTAATTAGTAAATATCTGAGTTCTACACAGATACAGGTAGGTGGAAATAATTATCATGCTTTCTTTCTACCTATTTCTCTGTCATACACAGTTGTAATCTTGTGTGTCTAAAGGAATACAGGAACAAGGTAAGATTATGGACATGCACTGTGTAGAGTATGTTGGTTATAAACTATGCCTAACTGGCAAGTAGTAGATTTCCTTAGGCATTAGCATGTGTTTGAAGAAGTGAAGGTTCTCTTAATGTGTAAAGGCACTGATGTGTGACTCTGTTGTCATTGTAAGTAATAGCTTAGGGACTGTTTTTGCACAACTAAGGAGCAACTGATAAGATTAAAATGATAGTTGCAATAATGCTTTTATGTGAAAAAGGGTAGTCAAATATAATATCCACTCTGATGTTTGGTGCCTAATTCAAATGCCAGTTTCAGTACAAGTTCTTTCAGTTTCAGAAATTTAATTGCCCTGTGTCAAGCTGATATCAAGGGCAGGGAATTTATCAGCTAATTTAATGAGTCCAGGTAGCATTGTGCAGCTTGAGTCTCAAAAGCAGAATAAATGCATTAATTTGACACAATTCCAGAGCCAGAACAAATAGTTTCAGACAACTCAATACTGAGACCTTTTAACAAATTCTAGGCCTTCTGACTATGTGGTTAATACCAAACCAAGAACCTGCAAAGTCACTTCAATAACCTGCAGTGCAAAAACGCTCCTACAATAAAAACAACAATAACAACATAAAAGTAAAAATTAGAAAAAAGTAATAATAAAAAAACACCCCTCAAAACATGCCTGAATGTAAATGGCTTGATATCTATGGTTATTTTACTCATCAGAATGTACACATCGAGACAGAATTGTGATGAACTCTTCCTACTTTATTTTAGAATTTTCTGTTTCTTACAAATTTTTCTGAGTAAGATGAGTTCCTGTCAGATTTTGAGACTGTGATCACAATGAGCAGCAAATTCCTCTCTGAAAAGCCCCAGTGAGTGGCTTCAGGTATACCAACCAGATGAAGTTTTGCAGGATTTCACTTTATATTCAGGACAAATCTGAAGGACTTCATAGTAACTGGTTGCCCTAATGTGATTACACATGTATTGCTTTGTCCAGATTGCTTTTAGTTTTTTGTTTATGCAAATGAGTCCTATTATTTGTACACTGGATTTTATTTCACTAGTTCAGAACTTTCATACCACTAGCCAATATGAAAGACACATCCATGTGAAGCTCTCGCTGAGGAACATTATTTAAGCATAAAGTCTATTTACACATTTGTGAATAACGTATATACCAAATCTCAATACGCTGATGTGGTGACGGGCATTGTATAAAATGCATAGACAGACTAAAATAACAAGAAAGTATATTTAAAGAAAACAACTATTTTTTGAAGTCTGCATATGCTTGATGAAGAACAAGAATTCTGTTTATTTTTTTTCTCACTAGAAATACAAGCATTTTCGCATATGACCTTGTGAACTCACATGTCAGCCCACCATATTGACTGTATCTGCTGTTGATGAATCTTTCCTTTGCTCAGAGAATGACTTTTCCTAATAGTGATAGGACAAGGGGGAATGGCTTTAAACTAGAAAAGGGGAGAGTGAAGTTAGATGTTAGGCAGAAACTCTTTAATCAGAGGATGGTGAGGTGCTGGCACAGCTGCCCAGAGAAGCTGTGGTGCCCCATCCCTTGAGGTGCTCAAGGTCAGGTTGGATGGGACCCTGGACAGCCTGAGATAGTGGAGGGCAGTCCTGTCTATGGCATGGGGTGGGGCTGAGTGGGCTTTGAGGTCCCTTCAGACATAAGATGTTCTACAATTCTTGTTGCGTGAATGCAGAATATTACTATTGCAACTGACCAAATCAACTAGAGAAAACAGTTCAAGATGCTTTCTGTGTTGT
>JAOWBP010002052.1:35628221-35641039 GCA_028571105.1 Tragopan temminckii | reverse complement strand
TCATGAATGATCCTGTGGAAAAGTACATTTTCACTCTAGCCATAACTAGAACTTTCTACAGTAAGAATTTTCTATTTGTTTGGTTAACATTTCTTTCAAAGATCACACAATCACATAACTATAGGTATGGTAGGGATCTCTGGATATCACCTAGTCCAAACCTCTGTGAAAGCAGGTTTCCTACCGTAGGTTGCACAGGAAAAGATCCAGGTGGGTTTTGAATATCTCCAGAGAAGGAGACTTCACATCCTCTCTGGGCAGCTTGTTCCAGTGTCTGTCAACCTCAAAGTAAAATCATTTCTTCTAGTGCTCACATGGAACTTCCTATGTTCCAGTCCGTGCCAATTGCACCGTGTTCTGTCACTGGGCACCATCAAAAAGAGCCATCCACTTGACAACTATTCTTTAGATACTTCTAAAAATTTGTAAGATCTACTTTCTGTTCTCTCTTCTCCAGTTTAAACAGTCACAGGTCTCTCAGGCCTTCTTGATAAGGAAGAGGCTCCAGGCTGTAATCATCTTTATAGCTCTCCACTGGACTCTATCTAGAAGATCCCCGTCTTTCATGACTTGATGTAAATGGTTCTGGGCTGGTTTGGCCTGGTTTCGTGACTAAATGGGGTGGAGGGGACCCGCAGACCTATGCCCTGGGAGGGAGGAGAGGGAAAAAAGGAAAGAAGGTAGAGAGGTTTAGGAAGCCTAAAAACAAAGTAGTGGCACTGAGCTAAGGGAGAAAACTAATTTACTAAATAAGATATTCGGATGCAAGATAAGACAGTATAATACAATATAATTCAAATTGAAGCTAATAAATCAAATAAATGAGAGTGTGTCCAAAACTGAAGGCTTTGCTCTAATGCTGAAGGCAAGATGGCTAGGGAGCACACACTGCAGAGACGAGCAGTAAAAAAGGAGGCAGTCACATGACTTGTGAGCAGTTTTATCTTTCTGTCTAAATGGAAAATAGAAATGGAACAGCAGAAGTCTACTGGGAAGTGCAGTTCTTCTCTTCTGAGAACCAGGTACCCGGAAATATCAACAATCCATGGAACTGGAGCATTAACTCTTTAACTGCCAGCACACTACATTATATTGTAATGTAGAATACCGATAATAAAAGTAATGAAACCATGACACCTGGGGAGCACAGAACTGGACACAGCACTCCAGGTGTGGCCTCACTAGCACAGAGTAGTGGGGTAGGATAAGGTACTTCAACGTGCTGGCCACGCTGTTTTTAATGCACCACAGGGCGCCACTGGCATTCTTGCCACAAGGGCACTCTTCTGTCTCATGATCAATTTGTTGTACACCAGGACAGCTAGGTCCCTCTCTCCAGAGCTCCTTTGCAACAAGTAAGCTTTTAAACTGTACTGATGCATAAGGTTTTTTCCTATCCGTTGCAGGACTCTGCACTTGCCCTTGTTGAACCTCATAAGATTCCTTTGCCCAACTCTCCAGACTGTCTAGGTCTCTCTGAAGGGCAGCATAGTCTTCTGGTGTGTCAGCAACTCCCCCCAGCTTAGTATCATCAGCAAAAGTGCTGAGGATGCATTCTATCCTTTCATCCATGTCACTGATGAAGATGATTGCCAACTGAGTTGCATCAAGAGAAACAGGACCAGCAAGTCAAGGAAGGTGATTTTGCCCTTCTACTCTGCTCTTCTGATATCCCATCTGGAGTACTGTGTCCAGTTCTGGGGCCCCCAACACAAGGAGGTCATTAAATGTTGGAGTGGGTCCAGAGAAGGGACATGAAGATGATACTGGAGAAAGCTTAGCAGGGATCTTATAGCAGGCTTCCAGTACCAGAATGGGGCCTGCAGGAAAGATGGGAAGGGAATTTTTATAAGGGTTTGTAGTGATAGGACAAGGGGAAATGGCTTTTAACTGGAAGAGGGTAGATTTAGACTAGATATTAGGAAGAAATTCTTTAGTATGAGGGCTGTGAGACACTGGAACAGGCTGCCCAGACAAGTTGTGTACGCTCCCTCCCTGGAGACATTCAAGGCCGGGCTGGATGGGGCTTTGAGCAACCTGATCTGGAAGAAGGTGTCCCTGTCTATAGCACAGGGGTTGGAACTAGATCATCTTAAACGTTCCTTCCAACACAAACCATTCTCTAATTCTGTGTTGAATAAAATGGTGCCTCCTGGTGAGTGCCATTAGTTACAGGCCTCTAACGAAACTTCGCACCACTGTTCACAACACCTTGAACTCTGCCAGTCATCCAGTTTTCAATCCACCTCACTATTCACTCATCTACCTCATATTTCCTAAGTTACCTATGAGGATATTATGGGAGACAGAGTCAAAAGCTTTGCTGAAGTCAATATTCACAATGTCCACTTGTTTCACTTAACTTCCTCTTTGTCTTTCACTGCTCTAATCTGTGGGATACCTACAAGGAAATCCTTGAAGAAGTCAAGGTTTCCTTTCCTGAAGTTCCACATTGCAATCCTACTTATTGCCTGAGGGGGTTGAATGATCTTTAAGGTCCCATCCAACATAAGCCAGCCTATGATTCTACTCACATGCAAAATGGATTGCAATACCAAATTCTTATTACTATTATTATCTACTTTTGTATTTTCCATGTACTTTTAAATGTATTTATAAACTGATTATGTGTTTCTTTTAATCCCTTATGTCTGAGGCAGAGAAATAATATGTAGATAAATATATCAACTGCATAGTTTGTAATTTGTCCTTCTGGCAAGTACTTTGATCCAGAACTTTGGTAGAGACCTGTGGCATACCTTCACAGAGGCTTTCTTGATTTTTGCTAGAATTGAAACTTCTCATTTGCTCTCTGCCTTCTTATTTCTAGTGAAATAGTGGTAGGAAAAACAACCAACAAAAAAAATAAAATAAAATAAAAAATAAAGCAACAACAACAACAAAAAAATCAAAACAAACCAAAAAAGAATGTCAATAATTAGATGGCTTTTGTTATTTTTTTCATCTGTATACATGTACTTCCCAGATGTGGAAGTGGAACATTATACTTTTTAAAATTATTCTGTAAAGTTAATTGCAGCTATAATTTTTGATCTTCCATATGTAAATATTTGCATTTAACACTGTATAAAATGTTACTAAAGATTATCAAATACTAACTTAAAATTAAAACAATACATTAATACCAGATGATTAATGTATTAATTAGTATATTATGTTAATATTTAGTTCTAAATTATTTAAATATGATTTTATAACATCAGAAATAACCCATTAAACCCATAAATAGGTTTGACATCATTTCCTTTGTGAATTACAGCCCTCTCCCTAATGGCACCATAAGGTTTGGAAAAAATATATTTATGACAAAATTACGTTTAACACCCAAATAATCTAAGTATTTCTCAAACTACAAACTAACGAGGTAACAACATGAGCCAGAGTCTACATTTCAACACACCAGTGTTTTCATTCTACAGAATGGTTAAAGCATCCAAAACCAGTCTCTCTTTAATGGACCAGTGAATGTCATGTCTCTCGATGACCCTTTGAAAGACAACTGAGAGCAGCAGCCATCCTTAGTTATGCAAATTCTAAGTACCTGCTTGGGCACACTCTGTAGCTTGAGACCTGGACAACAATATGCTCCCATGGAAACTCTGAATAGCCATGTCAGTTCCTGTGGCTGGAGAAGCAACAGGCATTGCTTTCAGCCAGGTCTATACTGTTACCAAAGCTGTTAGAAGTGGCAAGAATGACAGTACCTCACTTGCACACCCTTCTGCACACACTGCCTCATCTCTCCCTGACTAATGTATACCATGCCCTGTTTGCCTATCATGGTCACTGTGGTCATTTCGGTTGCAGCGGTTCCCTGGGCCACCTCTGTATCTGTGGACAATGGTCGCCTGTTCATGCATCATCAGCTCTCTTCTGAGCACTGCCAGCTCTTGGCAGGTTTCTGCCTCCCCTGCAACCTCCCCAGCTCAGGAAAGATGCCTGTACACAAGGATCCCCTGCTCTTCTGCAGAACAGGCCTGCACTGTAGCTGATAGCCTCAGAGTTATGTATTATGACTAGATAATACTTACACAAAGAAAGGTTGCTTTCTTGCTATGCTAAGAACAAATCCAGACCAGAAAAGATTAACAGTAATAGTGTGGGGGTGGTGTTTCAAGGCTAGATCAAAACTAATTTCTCAAATATATCTATGAGAAAGTGAAAAGTCATGGAAAAGGTCAAACAGTATTGGTACCAGGTTTAAAATGAGATTTTATAAGAACTTAGCTGTAAATTGGTTGGCATGTTTTAAAGAGCTGAGGAATGTAACTTGGAAACAAATGGAGAGGAAATATCAATTGAAACAAAATTGTTCATGTAAAGGATTGAAAGAAATATTCAAGCATCTTCAACTTGCATGTAACAAGTACTATAAACCTAGGTTTATGGACTCATTTAAGTAATCTATTTCATCTCTAATATACAAGGAATGAGAGAAATAATTAAAGATATGCCATGTATTTTCATTAATCTACTGCCACAAAAGAGGGCATCTATTACATTCTGCAATAAAAACATTCACATAAAAATGTAGACAAATCAGATAGACAGACAGATAGATGCATGGATAGACAGATTAATCTTAGATGAGTTAAAAGCAGCCTCCTCTCTTGCTCCAATATATAGGAGAGAGAGGAGGTTCTTTGATATCTGTATACCCAACGTGAGATTAAGAAACAATGGTTCAAATGTTGGCCTGACCAGTTTATTACAAGTCCTAGTCATTCAGGGAGATGGAGAAGGGAAGGCAGGCGATAGAAAAAATAGGAAATAGAAGTGAGGAGTCTTTGTAGGAAGCAAGAGGGAGATAATCACCACCATGGATCCAGCGAGGTTCGTAGTTCAGTCATTGATCTTCAGTAGTGGTGGGTCGTTGTTCTGTTTACAACAACTTTTCAATGGTAGTACCAACTTCCTTATAAGTCCAAGGTGGTCAAGTCAGCTCTCTTTGGAGTGACAGCTCAAATCCAAAGTGGTTGGGTCAGCTCTTCTTGGAGTGCCAGCTTCCGACTCTGGGAGCTCAGCAGAAACTCCTTTGTTCCAATCTTCCGGGCCTTGCTAACAGATGAGAGGGAGCAGGGAGGTGCCAACTCGTATCTTGCCTTCACAGGATACAATGGAATCATCCCCCAGTCTCCCATGGCAAGCTGGAGTTATTTGGTCACAGGCTAGATCTTCTGCCACTAAGCAGTCCTGAGCACTCTCTTCTGAAGGCAAACAGTTCCAGCTCCAAAGAAATGCTTTCAAATGTAAAATTGTTCACGTAGTGACGTTGATTGCCACATGGCAACACCCATCACTTATCTCCTAGACAAGTCAGACTTATCACAAGAAATACCTCAGGAAGCAAGCTTTGAGCCAGAAAACAAAGAAGGGTTTTCACACCTCCTTACAGTTTTTCTCCAAGGGGGATCTGATAGCAAAAACTTTATTTGGAGCTGCTAACAAAAATTTGTAACCCAGTGCTGATCCAGTACTTTCTATTAAAAAAAATAAAAAGAAGCATCCAACATACAAAAGATCTTGAAGCATGTATCTGATACACATGTAAACTTCTAACAGAACAAAACCACATATTATGCAGATTGCTACTAACCAATGTATTTCTTTATTTTCTGTATGTCAGATTTCCTGCTGTGGTTTGAGCTGGCAGGCAGATGAACACCATACAGCCATTACTCACTCCCTCCCCCACTCCAAGGGGAGAAAAACAAGCAGTACTGGTGGGCTGAGATAAAAACTTACTAAGAAAGAAAAGGAAAAGAAAATTAAAAATGATGATTATATATATTTATATATTTATATATACACAAAATAAGTAATGCACAAAACGACTGCTCACCACCCACCAACCAGCGCCCAGCCAGTCCCCGAGCATCAGCTGCCCCCCTGGCCAACATAGCTCAGTTTTAGATTTTTTTCACACGATGCCATATTGTATAGAATATCCCTTTGGCCAGTTTATGTCCCCTGCTTACTCTTTGTGCCTCCATAGCCCCCTCACTGGCAGAACAACATGAGAAGCTGAAAATCTGAAACATCCTTGGCACTATACGGCATTGCTCAGCAAAAACTAAAACATTAGTGTGCTATCAACTCTGCTTTCTCCTAAAGCAAAGATATAACATCATACCAGACACTATGAAGAAAATAAATGTTTCAGCTGAAACTAGGGTACCCGTGTACACTTTATTCCAGCACGTGGATCAAACCAGATTAAAATATACGTGCCTGTGCAGTCACTCTGGCTGAATTTGGCAAGCAAGACAAAGGGTGAGCTGGGCTCTTCTTATAACAGGAATTTCAGTCTACAAAATCTAATTTAGGAGTCACCATTATCCACTAAAGCTTAGATGTCTTTAATTTCCATTGAATAGAACCAGAGTATTGAGGATGATCAAAGAGTGAAAGACTCATAAGTTTATAAATCTCTCTAATGCTCTCATTGTAAATAGTGTCTTGAGAAGCAGAGCACGATGTCTGTCCAGATCAACACTGAACTCTTCTTTTGCAACATTTCAGTTATCTTTTCTGTACCTATAAACAACATCAATAAGAACAGTTCTGAATCCTCTGTGAGCAACATCTGTGCACGTACTAGTGAGTTAGGGGATGAAGGATAAACATGGGCCGGCTGTAAAGGAAGCCGAAGATAAAAGAATATAGCAAGCAGGATGTGCTGTAGATAAGGGTTAATCATTGTATAGGAATGTGAATAAAGAGGACAAGATAAGGGTTAACTATTGTATAGGAATGCAGGTAAGCAGGATGTGAGGCCAGATAAGAAAAGAACATCTTGAAACTCTATTGCAAAACATCACACAAGGAACAGGTCACGATCAGATTACTTCAATTGAAGACAATGAGCCTTCATCCCATGACCACCAGAAGGAGACCCCCACTGCCCACGGCGCACATGCAAGAGGGAGGGACCATATGCTGATGGGTTCTCGGAAATGTAATGAATACGTATACGAATTCCGGGAAAAACATTGATTATGTATTGGTTTGGCCTATATCTGCACCAAGCCCTTGTCCTACGGTGTGCAAGTTTGGAGGAGTTATCCCCCTTGCACCCAGCTTGGCACCAAATGCTGAATAAAAATATACCTGCTTTATAACCTAACTCTGGGTTAAAGAGTTTGATTCCACAAATCACTAGTAGGATATAGAGTACCAATTGGATCATTTCCTTGTAATTTAAGGATTAAATTAGGACTGAGGATAGAGTTATGTCTTTATTCTTACTGTACTGTGGATTAAAACAAAGGGACAAGGGGACTGTTAACAGAAAATTGTTAGGATCATTTTTTTCTTTTAGGAATGACTTTACATTGTGTGTGCAGCCATAGATTTTTGAATATGTCTGATAGAGCAGGGGCCATCACCATAAACACATCCGTTCACAACCTTCGTCATTTGTAACCAAGTAACATGCCATCAAGACCTAATCCGTTTTAGTAACATTAGTTATTTAAAACAGTCCTAGAAATTAAGATTATTAATTAAGAAATTAAAATAATCTGAAACTTGTTACAGAATGGTCACAGTAGCTATTTTACTGGTACATAGAATGGATAACCTTCTGCAATTGCTGCAACCCAAAAATACATCATTGCTTTTTGTTGTCTTTGTAAGGTTTATGTATGCCTACAGATGCAGTCTTTTGCTGATGTCTATACATTCTAAAACATATTAGTAACTCTTAAGCTACTAATAGCTTAATGGTGACTTTTGTTGTTTCCATTCTGTCCTACTTACCTCCCTAAGCCCACTAGGAATGCAGAAGAAAGCCCAATATATTTTTAGGCTTTCACATATAATAGATTTTTAAATAGTGTTTCCATATGTTCTGACAAAATAAAAATATTTTTTAAAGACCCTTAAGGCATTAAAAATGTTCATTCAATTTTTTGCTTAATTTAAAATGAAATATTGAGTGTTAGTTCTTTATGTTTAATATGTTTTTAATTCTTTCAAGCTGTCATATTTACTGCATCGTGTGGTAAAACAGAGATTTGTGTTTACTTTCATCACCACAGAAAAGATAGATCAATAAAAGTAATAAATCTTTAAGTGCTTCCTAACCTTACATAGTCTTTATCAGTTGAAAGATAATCAATAATCATGACAGAAAAACTGCTTATGATTCATCTTTCAGATCAACCTGTTTTTTTATGACACAATGACAATAGATGAGAATGTAAATGATCAATTTTCTTATAAAAAATGCTTGGACATGAAAGACTATTTGTAATAATTACTTTCCTAGGCACGATTAGCACTAGCTGGGTCTTCCATATTTGCCACACTTCATGTGCCATCAGTTTGCACTATACAATTACGTAGTCCTTGCTCTTTAATGCAAAATACTTTTGAGTGCAAAATTAGCTACAGTTATACCTTTATTCTGACAGCATTCTCTATTTCCAAAACATTAACGTGAGTGCCAGTGAGAGTTACTCTTATCCGACATAATTATTGTTGAATAATTCAATCAGTTGAATTTTATTTTAAATAAGCAATTTTTAGTTTCTCATATTACATTGTTCAAAAGTATCAGACTGCTCTTGCTGAATCAGTGTTCTCAGACAACCTCTGAGAGGGAAGATGTTTGTTGTTGTGATGACATCCTTTGCAGTATCACTTCAGGAAAAGTAAAGAGTTAAGCAGTCAAAAATTGAAATTTATCCGTACAAATATAATTTCAGACAGAAGTGTCTGATTCAGGATTTTTATTTTAATCGCCTTTTTTCCCAGCAATGAAAATTATTTATTTTTACTTATTTATTCTTTATTATTGTTGTTATTATTTTTTATTACTTATACAGAACTGTTAATAACAATAGTACGTAAAAAATCTCTCGGTGGTTCTCACTTGGGAAGCAAAATGTGCTGTGACTACTTAAAGCTCCTTTTGCCTGAAGGGATTGCAGTTTTGGCCTGATACTGCAACTCCACCTAATGAAAACATTCTGCCACCATGATTAGTGAGATGCTCAACAGCTAAATTGTGGCTTAATTTAAAGTAGAACAGTTAGTCTCATTGGATATAGGAACACTTACAAATTGTGCTTGAACTAGAGAGAAGGAAAACTGATATAGAAATCTGATCTGCAAAATCACAATTTGGTTCAGATTGGGACCGCCAGGGTCTCTCTGCACATGCTACAGAATAATTATGCTCTGTATACTATATTCAATACTGAAGAGTTTAAAATGCAATTACTTATATGTTTTTTTTCTCATTTGCATGAGAAGTGCATGAGAAGACAGTCTTCCATTGCAGATTTTGAAGCATTAAACTACTTAGAAATGTTTCATTACATTAAAATAATGATTAGTTTCATGTGCAATGAAATATATACTTAATGCATTTCCTGTTTTTCTCCTCTCTCCCACTAGAATTCATGTTGTATATACAATAAATTGCAGAGTGAATGAAATATAGTAAAACAGAACCTTAACATATGCGGCTAATTCCAGATATTAATTTTACACGTATTTGTTCAGTGTTTAATAATACATGCCATGTACCTTGTAGATTAGGTTGATGCATGTAAATAAGCATTGTCATGGGATTACGTATTCTGCCATACATTATTTTATTAATTTATTATAAATTATTAGTGCATTTAAGGAAGGAGAAAAAAAAAGGAAATTGAAGCACTACATGAAAAATCTTGGGAGAAATACAGGTTTATTGGAGATTATGTTCAAATTCATATATTTGTGTTAGCTGATCTCAAATGCAATAAACATCAGTATGTTTTAAATTATGTGACAGTGTTAACTAGTTAATCATAGAAATATTAAGGTGGGAAAAGACCACTAAGATCATCCCATTCAACCTCAACCCATCCCCAGCATGCCCACTAACTGCATCCTAGAGTACCATATCTACCCATAATACTACCATAGATGCCATATTGACATTTTCTGAAACTTTTAATTTTTTTCCACGTTTGAGATATCTATAGAGCTTACGTTTCCATCCAAAATAGAAGAAAATGTAAGGCTACTCAGAAATAAAACCTCTCTGGCCAGAGTACATTCAGCTAAACAATAATGGAGAGGAGGTGAATGTGAATGAATAGGATGAGACAGAAACAATTCATACAGTCTGAAAAATCTTTCCATTAAATTGTGAAAGATGAGGAGCTTTGAAACAAGTTGCTGTCTTTAACTGAAGTAGAGAGTTTGCACTCAGAAATGCACAGAAATATCCTATATTTGGCTTGCCTCTTATGTAAAACAAGAAAATTAATGTAAACTTGGAGTCCAGCATTTTTTGCAGGCTCCAGCCTGTTTTGGTTGTATATGGTGTGTGTTGGTAAATACTGTACTTCCTTCCAGTTAGCCACTTAGTTTCTGTTCCAAAACATAAGACAGTATGTATTTTCTTGGATCAAAGACTTGACCTAAGCACAGGACACGAGTTTTCACCTGACCAAAGAAACATATAGGGGTCAGCTTTTATTTTATTTTTTTTTAGTCTCTATATTATCAGAAACACTGTAGCTCTTTAGTTGCATTTGCAAAGCAGGATCAGGAAAGCTTTTGCCAAAGAACATCAAAGCATTTTACAAGCATTAAGCAAACCACAAAAAAGCCCTAGACAAATTCACAGTAAATATTAATCATGGAGGGAAGATTTAGGTTGGATGTCAGGAGGAAGTTCTTTACAGAGAGAGTGGTGAGTTGCTGGAACAGGCTGCCCAGAGAGGTTGTGAATGCCCCGTCCCTAGAGGTATTCAAGGCCAGATTGGATGGGGCCCTGGGAAGCCTGGTGTAGTATTAGATGTGGAGGTTTGTGGCCCTGCATGTGGCAGGGGAGTTGGAGATCCATGATCCTTGAGGCCCCTTCCAATTCTGGCCATTCTGTGATTCTGTGAAATATTAATTATCCTGTTTTCAGATACTGAATATGAATTGCAAAGTTTGCACTGAAGTCTTACAAGTTATACCCCAGCAGGGAGAGAACTGATACATACTACTCTGCTCTAGAAAAAAAGACAGATTCAATGTGATAATGCAGCTGATTTTTATTTTTATTATTATTATTATTATTATTTATTTATTTTCAGTTCTATTAAGTATGTTTTGTTTCTTGAGAAGGTGAGGGTTTTGGGGGGAGAGAAATGTTGGGAGAGGAGCCAGCTCCTTAGCAGTTCCTCATACATTGACTATTTTGGTCCCTCTGTAAATACACCAGTTTATCCCTCTTTGATATTTCAGTCTTGTGTATGTAGCAATCAAACTTTTTTTGTTGTTGCTGATGTATTTTTTTTTCCAGCTCATCATCAAGTTCAGTATTCAACATGGTAGCCTGTTTCTCATTTTAATTATTTGTCTTTCTTGGCAGTCATGACATATAAGGTTAAAATCAGAGAAAAACATAAACTCAAAATAAACTAAAACAAAGTTACTTTTCAGATATTTTTCAGCGTTAAAAGGTAAACAAATCTTAATTGTAGATTTGTAATTCATCGCACTATTTTACCTACAGAAGACTGTTGTGTAACGGAAGAACCAAAAGGAGATTGAAAACAAGTAAATGTTAAAATAATTGTCAGATATTTTATGAGAAAGGATTTTTTTTTGCTTGATTCATATCAATGACAAATTATGAAATTCAATGAATATTTTCTAGTTAATGAAATATATAAATGAGGTTAAATATTTTCATTCATGCACATACTTTAACAGAGGATATTTATTTTGATGACCGTTGTGAACTAATCTAAAATAATAATGAAGAATTACAATATCCAAATATGTGTAATAGTACTTGTAATAGATCATCTTGTTTCTGTACCGTATTTAATATTTTCAGTGTAGTATAAATTCCACTAATTTAACTTGGAAAAAAAAGATTTAAATAATGAAGGAAGTAAAATCAGATGTCTACTCAGAAAGAAAACATTCAAATTAGTTGGGATTTGCTTTTGTTGCACAAGGAGGGATAGATTAATAGCAATACCAATGGTTAGTAGCATTTTTTCATTTTATTTCACATATTGCGTCACTGCCAATGCCGTAATTACTAAATCTTGCATTGTCTGTGCTATTCAGAACATAAAATAATATAGAATATCATTCACTTTATTACTGTCAACACATTGAAATCAAGACCGAAAACAGATTAAAACAATGTATTCTAAATTGCTGAAAATTGTTTCAAATTTAATTGAATGATTGACAAGTGAACAGGATGACTCACTTACTTGTACATGAAAGTACTTGAATTATTTTATGACTTAAAATAGCAGTTTCTGTAGATGTACTTATTCAGATTTTTGGGATCATTATTAATTCAAATATTGATCAGCCCCAATTTATCATTTGAATCTGAATGGTACCATAGGTTGTATCGAGGGGAGTGCTGATTACTTGAATGGCTTTTTACAGTAAAGTACTTTAAAATCATTATTTATTTTTTAAATCCTAATTTTTCAAGTTAAAAGTAGAAACTACTGCTATAAATAAACAAGAATAATTTCTCCACAGTGGTGAACTAGCTCAGGATTCTCTGATCACACTGAATAAAATATGAGATGGTGATATAAACTTTAATTGCCCATTTTCTTCAATTTTCTTCTTTCCTTTCAGCAGCAGCCACTGGGGGAACAATTCACTTTTCTACTTTGTTGAATGCTCAGGTAAAGGATTTTCTGTGCTCTTTTAATTACTGGTAGAGATGCCAAGAGATCCACTGAGTAATAATAAGGAATGATGACTTATGCATAGAATATTGAAAAGTGTTCATCTTGGTAGAACAAAATAGAATAAAACAG
>JAOWBP010002052.1:35613417-35628121 GCA_028571105.1 Tragopan temminckii | reverse complement strand
TAATAATAAGGAATGATGACTTATGCATAGAATATTGAAAAGTGTTCATCTTGGTAGAACAAAATAGAATAAAACAGGACAAATGGCCAGTAAAACTGAAAACATAAGAAAAAAAATGTTAACTCTGTAGATTTTAAAGGCAATTCATAGTTTCAACTAAGAAGATATGCACGAAATCTATTTTTAGCTCTGTGAAGGAATCTGAAGTCTTAAAGGTATTTCAGTGTGTGGCACTTTATTGATTTTCATAGAAAAAAAATGATAGGACATCTTTGGTGTACAGCTGATGTACAAAATTCATGTATCTAGTATTTTTCATTTCTTTTTCTAATATTTCTATTTTTTAATTTCTTTTTTTAATATTTCTATTTTTTTGCCTCTTTCAGCTTAATCAATTTTTCCATACTTTCTCAGTATAGCAAACTAATTCTTATTTCCATATCAAACTCCATTTCTCCTAACATAAATATGAGGGAGTAAAATTTATCTCAGACTTTCTTTTTCAAGACAGCTGAAGACTTGCCTCACACAATCATTAATGAAATATAATAAGCTGTGAAAGTTTTTGAAACAATGACATAATATCTGAAAGTTTCAGACAATCTGATAGTATTTTTAATAATATTAATCTGTGACATTTTTTTCTGCTTTTTATGCATAGAAATACAGATCTATTTATGTTCTTGTTATCCAATAGTCTCCCAGCTTTGAATATACTGTAATGGATATTCCTCTGTTGGAAGCTACTTCCAAACAAGAGAGAGAACTTGTCCAAGTCATGGGCTGCCAGCTTCTCCTGGAGATTACTGTGAAAGGCAAAGTCAAAGAATTTGCTGAAATCTAAGTAGACCACCTTCATAAGCTTTCCCTCCTCCACTAGGCAGGTCATCTGGTTGTGGAAGGAGGTCAGATTATTCACACAGGATCTGCTTTTCACGAACCCATACTGGCCAGACCTGATCCCCTGATTGTCCTGCACATCCTGCAAGATTGCATTCCAGATCTGTTCCACTACCTTCCCAGATACCAAGTTTAGCCTGATAGGCTTGTCATTCCCCAGATACTCCTTCCGACCTGTATTGTAGATAAGCACCCCATTATCAAATCCGCGGTCAGCTGGGACCTCCGCTGTTGACCAGTACCACTGATAAATGATGGAAAGTGGTTTGGCAGCTATATTCCAGTTTGTGCTCATTATCCCTTCTTCTGTTGCTGGATTACATGAAGCCTAGATTCATCCAATTGACTACCACCTGTTAGATATTCAAAAGAATTGATAAGATCACCAAGTGTTGTACATCCCTAATATGACATTCCAGAACAACAAAAAAAAGTCTGTTCCTCTTCTTTATTGTAAGTTTTTGAGTGTGAAAAGAATCAAGAAGTATTAAGGGTATTATTATATTTTAATGAAAACCAAAACATCTTTTCCTGATTTTAACACTTCATTCTTTAGATCTTTCAAATCTCAAGGGGATACAAGCTAATTAAAATTGCAACTAGTTGAATATGTTATATATATTAATGTTCCAAAATAATATTTGATTTTCTTTATGTGTTTATAAAACACATAATATAGATACAATTCTCTTTCTCTCTGCTAAAATTTAACAGTGTAGATCAGTTCAAGGATAAGGCTATAGCCTAAATAAGTTATTCCACTAGATTTCCAAAGAACAAGGCAATAAATTTAAATGGTTTTATAATAAATATACTTCAAAAGACTCATTAAGAGCTATATAAACCTTTCACTCCTTTTAATATAAAATTATTTAAGTTCGGTTCCATTAAATCACATTGTTCCTTTAGTAACGCTGAATAATGATTGTTATTTTCATCACTTGTTTTGAATAACCGCCATAATAATATAAATAAATTTACTTAAATATTTTTTAAAAAAATACGTAAAAATAATATTATTACCAAATTTTTTGTGTGATTTAAAGGAATTGAAAGATAGTTTTTCATTAGTTGCTCTTACAAAAACTCTTTACATTCAAAAAGTAGAATAAAATTGTTTCAAAGAGATGACAAAATTACTTTTGTCTGGAAGTGGGGTGAACTGGAGAATTCAGACTGGCTGTGAAATGGAGGAAAAGCGAATATAACAATCAGAATGAAGCAAATAATGCAGTGGCTGGGAAAAAGAAAAGCTTCTATATAGCATATATACTCATACAACATCATTTCTAGATTTAATAGTTGTGAAGTCTTAAACTTGTGACTGTGCTCCAAAACCAGAAAGTATATGATCAAATTTATTTAAAATATGTTTCAAATGTTGTTTTGTGTGTGCATTCTGTAATTAAACTGTATGTCTATTTTTATAAGTCCACACATTTTGTAATTTTATTTTTATTTTATAAGTCCAGTCACTTTTACTCAGAGGTGTGAGTGAAAGCACACTGATGAGAAATGCCTCTTTGAATAGATATGTTGTTTAACTTTCTTTATGAAAAGAAAGGGCCAGGGTGTCTTTCTGGAGAGTCAGTTCCTTGGTGCATTAGTCTCCTTTATGTATTTGTTAGCTCCCCTGGTGCCTTTAAGTGTTAAATTTAGAAGATTTTCTAAATACTTAAAATTTTTTTCAGGAAAATTTGAAATGAGTTGTAAAATAAATATATATTATTCATTACACATGATATGCATTATATGCGTTATCATAAATTATATGGTAAGGTGACTGGTCCTGTCTGCAATGGCTCAGATGATTTTATTAAACAATCTCAAACTGGGAAACAAGATCCTTGGTGAAGTATTCAAAAGAGTCTAAAGCATGTTCTAATTTGAATAAATATTTAATTTAAAATAGAATGACTAATAAAACTACTAACAACTGAACTAGGTTTAAAAATAACTATAATTTATAGTTATAAAACCAACTATAGCCTAGTTGCTATTACCTCCCTGCAATATCATCTCCCCTAGACTGAAAATGTGTGAGGTAAGTATTCTCACAACAATTACCGATATTCAAGATTTTAAATCCCCATGCATGCATTGAGAAGTAAGAAGAATTAGGTAAATAATTATATACAGATCAAGAGACTTAAACATTGAACAATTTCTATATTGTTTTCAAAAGATAGCGAATACACATATCCAACTGAAATTATTCTTTCTCTCATCTTTCTACATTTTTATACATATATTTTAATAATAATCAATAAGAATAAAAAATCTGTTTATAGGTTATAAAGTAAAATTTAGAGAGTGCAGAGAACAGAGAATTCTTTTCATAAGCTTTAAAACAAACTAAGGAAAATGCCTAGAAATATGCAACCCAGAGAGTAAACTTATAAGGAAAAAACCTAGACACTTTTTCTGTGTCTGTGTCAGTTTTTATGGTACTGATGTTGGTTTTTATGTTCTAACACCATAAATTCAGAGAATATTTATTTCCTGTACCACTTTCTTGAAGATATTTATCTAGTCACTGGCAGAAAATTGACAAACTGAGATTAAAAAGAGCCCAGAATTTCTTATAAAGATAAATATATTTGGAGACTGAAGTCTACAGGCTCCAGTAAACTGGTATAGCATGAAATTTAATGTCATCTTCTGCATTAGTACCATGTTTACTATACATATTCTTAAATCATTTTATATCTAAGTGCCTGTCAGTAGTACATTAACTAAAACAGCTGACATTTTTCACATTTTTCAGTGCATTCTTACTCTAATTCCCTCCTCAACAGTAGAGCAGTGTATTACAGTGTTTTGTTCTGGTAGGAACATATTTCTTTAAAAGGTGATCTCAAAATAGAATGTAATTCTATGATCAGAGGTGTACTTCTTTCTTAAATTTCCTCCCAGGAAAGATTTACTTTTCACCAAAATATTTTGTGTCTTTTGATACTCACTATTCACTATTCCCAAAATAAGCAACCACAATTAAACCAATTAAAATTCATTTGTAATAATTGTCAGCTACATATACTGGGAGAGTACTTAGTGAAGGAATGCATAATGATTATTATAAAATCCACTAAAAGTAACATTTAAAAAATAAAATTATTATCTTGGAGGTCTAATTTTGAAAAATTAGCAGTTATTGATCTGATCAAAATCTGAACCTTGTTATGTTCTCTATAACAAATAAAATTAAAAAATCTAACGGCTAATGTTGATCTTTAATGGCAAAAACCAATTTGATATGTATTTTAAAAGGTAATTTGCACTCTGTTTGGGTCTTTTTTTGTTCTTAGAAACACCAAAATATCAGGTCTTAAATTTTCTTCTATCAGACAACAACGGAAAGAGTATTTGGTGATATGTCATTTAATTGGTGAATTTTGATTTTTTCCCTTGTTTAAGATATGCATAACTTCTATGAAATTATTTGTAATGAGACAACCCTTTTTACTTCATTACTCCATTATTGAATATTCAGATGCTTAATAGAAAATAATTGAAAAACTGAAATGATTCATCACAGCAATTAAGTATATTTAAGTAAAACATCTTTCTGAACTCTCTGGATATGAATTCCTGACTTAGTATCTCTCTGATGTGCCTGTTCATGGAAAAACAACAAAAACAACAACAATAAAAACAAACAAACAAACAAAAACCAAACAAACAAAAAAAAAACACATCAGTGATAGAGGACAATGCTAAAAGAGAATTGCTTTCATATTTTTTATCTCACTAACTTCGTTGGAATTCCCCTTTTAGATAACATCACCCATACCTAGGTGAAGCAGCCAGTGAGTTCAGAAGTATAAGTTCAGTTCACAACACTGCAATGTGTGTTCCGAACAAGTAAATCTCAACATTTTTCAGTTGCTTATCTCTAAATGAAGACTTTCATAGAGTAAAAATTGTTTAATTTTTCATACATAATTGCTGACAATAGCATACATCTCATCCATCATAGTATGCTACGACTGAATGTGATTAACTTAATATGGAGTTAATGCAATATGGGAAAGGTAGGACTCATTCATCATATTGTATTACAGCAATAATATGGTAGTATGGTGTTTGACTGATGTAATAAAGTTCTTAACAGAAGGTAATAAAGCTATTATCAGAAAAGTGACATTAATACCTGGGATATTTAAAGGCCATTTCTATTGTGCATGTAAATCTTCCACTCATAAGATGCAATAAGAAAAATCCTCTGAGACTGAAGACACACTTGAGTATGTGACATTATGGATTTGCAGTGGTGAAGCACAACTTATACTATCTAGTAATCTATGCTGTGAGTTAAATTGCTTATTTTTCCACTGAACAGTAGGGTCTAATAGAATAGAGACACATAAAAGGTCATGATAAGTCCTAAATATTTATTTATTTATTTATTTTGTCTATGTCAATAAGATAAATTCTTTCTTGTTCTCACAGGAATAAAAGATTTTTCTCCTTTTTGCTTAATGCTTACTGGATAAGCATACTAGGTTAATCAAAAATCTTTATAAGATCTGTAGCTTCTTTCTGAAAAGGAACAGCCTAAGTTAGAGTTTTCACACAATTTGTGTTTGTTGTATGAACTTGAATTAGACAAATGAGGTTTTTATTCAGAGGATGAAAACCAAGTGATTACCCTCATTATCAAAATAGTTTGTGGAGGTGGAATTTCAAATCATTTCTCATTAAGATAGATACTGATTATTCTCTCCATTTTTAGATTGTTTAATGCCCAGGCTTCCTGAAGTATAGAGTGCTACTACTATTATTCTCCATAACTTCGCCTTTTGGCTGGTTGCAAAAATAAATAAATAAATAAATAAATAAAATAAAAAAAATCCTGCAGTATTTTAAGGCCTCAGGTACAATTTTTCAAGTAACTAAATAATTACACCAACTTATTAGTTATTTCCTTCTTGTCTCTCTAGCTCCACACTAGCTTCAATTCCATAGAAATCTGGCGAATCTGGAGATAAGGTTATTTCTGTCCTGATGACATTCTCATAATCTGTTTATTCTCAGTATTCTTCTCCACAAAACTAAAGCAAAATATATTGCACCTGAATTACATTTCTGCCATAAAAAGTAGACTTTCTAGGTATTCCTTAAATCTGTCTAATAGTTAAACTTTTATTATTGAACTGAATAGTACTTCAGAGAAAATACATATTTTCAATGTGACAGATTATATTTTTGAAAGCTTTTATCATAAAATTAGATAAATTGATAAATTTGAAAGACAATAACATTCGTCAGAATCCTTTTTCTCTTTTCTTCACTCATTGGTAATGCTGACCTAGCTGGAATATCAAATATGTGTTCATGCTGTTCATATTATGTGAGATGTATTTATGAAAGAAGTTTTGCATATTGATTTGGAAATCCGTTAGCAACACTCAGCATAGATTAATTTCCATAGCTGTAGAAGAAATTTGCTAATTTTTACTTCATGAAGTTAAAAAAGTTATTATCAAAAACTATGTGTGCAAGATATTTCAATGTAATTGATGAGTGACCAAAGATATTCCAAAGTATTTGATCTAGCATCCTGTTCTTGAATGTCTTCAAGGTCGGCAGCATGTGTATGCACTTGCTTATGTGTGTATTCACACAAACATTTTACCTTTCAAGAATTGTTGCTCTGACCTTTTCCTAGGATGAGGCCCAAGATGAAAACTCAGTATACTTGGCTGTGATTCATGAATATATTTAAGTTCAATCAGGAAAGGGGCACAAGCATGCAGCTCATCTTAAGGAAATATCTTACTCTTTCCTGAACAGATCAAGGATTTTAGTCCAGGTTCAAATATATATAAATCTACAGTATCCAGCCCAGGCTGAAACATATGGGATATATATAAGAAGTGTGAAAGAAAGCAATTAAAAAAAAATAAAATTAAATTAAAATAGACTTTCATAGAAATAGTCTTCCAGACATTTATATGTAATGTAATACAACTGAGAATAAAATTTCAAGGGAAAATATTTTGCCATTCCAACTGATTTGATGGTGGTTTGTTGAGGTAGGGTAAAATGGAAAAAAATAACAACAACAACAACAACAGTTAATTGCAATACTTTTTTTTTTTTTTTTTCTTTTAAAAAAATTACACAATTCAGAGCTGGAAACTGGGGATGTATTCTGTACATTTATTTTCTATACAAGTGAGAATAACAGTTATGTTCATAGATAGTGAAATTTCATCAAAAGCAAAGACTTTCTTTACTAAACATCATCACAATAATATTAACACTGCCTTCTTCTCACTTTTTAGATGGTTCATGAGGAAGTGAAATAGACCAAAAAATAATTGATTGAATTGAAAACACTTTTTCTATACTAAAAATCAAGAGATTCTTTACACAATTCTTTCCCTCAGTACTCTTCATAATCATGAGAAATTATTTACTAAAAGTTTGGAGGTTTTTTTTTTATTATTATTATTTTTATTATTATTTAGGTGTTCAACCACTTTAAAATAGCCTAACAGTGATGTGATATTCTTTTTAAAAGCACAAACTTCACTGAAAGTTATCCTGTGTTCACTGAACTAGATTCATTTAACAATTCACAACTTGTAGCTCTTTACATGCATGCACTGTATCTAGTGATAAACAAATGCTAGTTCAGGTGCTATTTTTCTTTCCTTACATCTTAATTATCTCTCCTTTTCTAATACAGCATTCTGCAACAGCTGCAGAGGTACCTTTGCAATTAATCATCCTCTCTTATTTCACCCCTTTTGTTGCTACTGGATCTCAGTCCAAATACTGTTGGTTTTTTTTTGTTTGTTTGGTTTTTTTTTTTTTTTTTTTTTTTTTTTTGAACATCTGAAAAAGATTTAATATGTTTTAGAACTGTCCTAGAATAACTGTGATGGCTTCAAGTATTACTGACTTCAGACTAATCACAGTTTTCAAGGATAACTTTGCAGCTTAAATAACATATTACTATTTTTCTGATTTTGAGTAGCAGAGTACATACAGAAGAGGAAACCTGAAAACACTGCCACTGCCTCAGACTCAGAATATTACTAATATCAACCCATCTATATCATAATATGAAACATCTAAGCATTTTTAATTGTTTATAAAACATTGTTGCACAGAAGAGTTATGAGATCTATATACATGTTATCTAAACATGAACTAGACCAAGTAAATTATTCATTTTACTGCTAGATGTAAACATCCAATCTCCAGACTAAATTATTTCATGTTTGAGATTGTTGGATCTATTTGATATTTTTTATTCACAGTCTACCAGGCTTTTTCTCAGTTGCCCTTTCATTTTTCACCTTCACAATTTGTTCTCTACCTTGAACAAGATTCATCTTTGAGATCTTGATTCAGGGATATTTCTCACCTCAGTGTCTGATCAAAAAGCGTATAGAAGTCAACTGTAATAATCTTTGGAGAGACTCCAGGCAGATAATATAGAACAGGGTTAAAGATTAGTACAGATGAATGTTTCTTCCCAATCCTCATTAAATAAGGCATGTATTGAAAATAAAAATTGAACTTCAAGGAAAAATGCAGATTTATGGAAGCAGAATTTTTCCCAGATTGAGTTGAACTAGCAAAAAAATGGTGCTCATTATTATTTTTTTGTTGTTGTTGTTTATTTGTATTTGGAAAGTCAAAATGTTTTTTTTTTTTTCTTGTTTTATAAACAAAAATAAGACTGAACTACTACCTCCTCATAACCAAAGTATTGCCCAAATTAGCAATAGACCGGGGTGTGGGGGGTTGAGGGGGTTGGAGTACAAGCCTTATGAGGAGTGGCTAAGGGAGCTGAGATTGTGCAGGCTGAAGACGAGATGGCTCGGGTGTGACCTTATTGTTCTCTACAGCTATCTGAAGGGAGGTTGTGGTGAGGCGGGAATTGGGCTCCTATGGGAGTCACATGGGAATGTGACTATCAGTAGGACTAGAGGGAATGGCCTTAAGCTGTGCCAGGGGAGATTCAGGTTGGACATTAGGAAATACTTCTTCCCTGAGGGAGTGGTCAGGTGCTGGAACAGGCTGCCTGTAGTGAGGGACATGGTTTAGTGGGAAATACTGGTGATAGGTAGATGATTGGACTGGATGATCTTAGGGGCCTTTTCCAATCTTGGTGATTCTATGATTCCACTCTTTACATAAGACTTCAATAAAAGAATAATATTCCTAAAGTGATTTGAAAACACACAGAAGCAAAACTCTTACAAAATGGTCACTACCCATACCAGTGTCATGAAAAAAAAAAAAACAAAACAAAAAAAAAAACTGACAACACAATTAATAGCTTTAGTTTCATTAACATCTTTCCTGTGAGATGAGTCTTTCTTAAGACTTTTTATTCAGTTAAGCAATCAAGTGATTTTAATTTAGTACAGCTGCAGTAGAGTATATAGCCAAGACCTCTGAACGGTTAATGCTATCTCTTATCCTTCATCATTTTCTTTTATGAGCTAAGGGATTGTTCATTTAAATTCCTCTAATCCTCATAATATCTTGGCCATTATTACAAATCCTAGCTTTTCAGACACCTTCAAATTTCTTATGAATCTCAGGGGTACAGAAGGAATCTTGTTAAACAAAAATGGAGGCATCACACTTTATCTAAGATTTCATTTGTAATTCAGTACTTTGAGAACTAGAATATAGAGATTATTAGCTGTAAATTCAGTCTGCATGCTCTTGTTTTAGGCCTAATTTTTTGTAGATATATGCTGTATGCCAGTGCCCATAATAAGTCACAACAGGTAGCATAATATTACATATTAAACAAACATTTCTTCCTGGTGAACATGTTCATGGCATATTAACTTATTTTACAACACAGTGGTTAGTGGTATAAGCAACCTTCCTTACTATATATTTGTACTTTCAATACAGAATGTTCAGTAGTATTCATTTAGTAATTTTATCCTAATATTACTATTTCATATATTTTTCCCACTAGCCTCATTTACTAATCTGACATTACTCTAAAGGAAAACCAAACTACATCTATGGCAGGCACAACACTACATGATCACAGAAACATGCATAGCAGAAAAAAAAGTAACTTTTTTGACTTCAATGGTAACATAGTAACTATCTTGGTTTTATGCCTGGACTAATTTTCAGAAGACTATTAAGGAAAGAAATATGACTCGATTGCTCATTAACACAGTTCACAATTCACCATGTTTAATTTTGAGCTCTGAAACAGCCTTTCTGTACCTTCACTATCTCTGTTAATGACCGCAAGACTTCAGATTTTTTTCCACATAGATCTGAGAATTGAATCCCACTGCTTTCCATGTGAAAAAAACTTGACCATTTGACTGCATTTATAAATTTGATGCACTATCGAATACACGAGTTGAAGTGCCATGTAAAAGAAAAGGAGAACAGTATTTCAAATGCCTTCATGCTATATCTGTAGTAGAAACAAGCAGATCTTTCGTGCGACATTCACATTTCCCCAAGTCTTTAAGTAGTTATGCAAAATATCATCATTATGGATATCCTTTCCTGCTGTAAAAAAAGCCAGATGTATAATTCTACTATCTATAACATTGCCACAGTGAATCCTCTGGTGATATTATTTGATGAAAGGTTGGAAGGGATCAGTAGCACCAGTGACAGACCAAGTAACCTGGGAGAAAACATCTAGCAGTTCACAGAATCATAGAATCACAAGGTTGGAAAGTACCTACAAGATCATGTAGTCCAACCATCCTCCCACTACCATTGCTACCACAAGCTACTAAACCATATCTCGTAGCTCCTCATCCAGACACCTCTTGAACACTGACAGGGATGGCGACTCCACCACCTTCCTGGGCAGGCCATGCCAGTGCCTAATCACTCTCTGAGAGAAAAAGTTTTTCCTTATGTCTAATCTAAACCTCTTCTGGCACAGCTTGCAGCCATTTCTTTGGGTCCTGTTTGTTGCCTGGGAGAAGAGGCCAAACCCTTCCTCATCACAACCTCCCTTCCGGAAGTTGTAGAGTACAATGAGGTCTCCCACTCCTCATAAGAGTTGAACACCATGATGCTTTTACACAGGTAATTCATTTGCTTATTTGTTTGTAACTTCTCCCTCCTTCTTCTAGACCTTTTCCAAGCTCACAAGTTATTGCTAGAGGTCAGGATGAAATCTGTAAATCAATCACTTGCCAAAGATCAGAACAGAGCTGTCCAAAATGAAGATATTGACAAGGCTGTCCCTAGTGCAGATGAGAAAAGGCTGGAGATTTGCTGAAACTGTCCTGCTGGCACTGCTTTAGAACAAAATTTTGTTTAACCTGGCAGGCAGCTCAGCACCACACAGATGCTTACTCACCTTAGCACCCACAATTGTATGGGAAGAAAATCAGAGAAAGGTAAAACTCATAGATTGACATACAGACAGTTTAATGGGACAGAAAGGAAGAGAAAGTAAGAATGGCCTTGAGATGCAGAAAGATCAATTACAGCAGCATAATTAGAATTATAATTAGAATACAACAATTATAAATAAGAATTATAATTAGAATATAACAATAGGATACAGGTAAGGTATCCTCTTATCATCATATATCTTCAGATATTCTGTCAGCGTGTGGGAATTTTTTCCCCCCAGAATCTCTGCAAATTGAAAGAGTTGAGAACAGAAATTTTATAGGGTAACTGCATTACCTTACACTATAACCTACCCTTGCACTGCGAACTTTGTTCCAGTTCATAATACAAAATGTTACAGTTCTTCATACATATTAAGCTCATCCTTTCCTGTTATTAGTTCTATTGCATATCGTAGTCATTCCCTATATATTTACTCAGTAAGCCATGAATATTAAATGCTCCAAACCTTCATACTTGATATATTTTTTTCAAAAAAAGTCCTCCAAAACTATTGCTTTGCTTTAGCTTTGTATAGCATTGCTTTATTTTTTCTTGAACCACTTTTTCATCCATGTTGTAATCTTTCATTCCTTGGTTTACATTATCTTCACTTTTGTTATTACTTCCCCTATGTAATACTATGTCATATATTAAGCCCACACAGAATTATCTACTTTATTTTTCTTCAATGAAACAATTTGCATTATAAATGAAAGATATGAGAAGAGGTTGCAGGATCCATTTTTTTTATATGTTCCTACATTTATCCATTTCATTACATGCATTCCTAAACATTTCTTAAAACTTTTCACACCTTTGTTATTCAGTTTTTCATACAATTAGAGAATAGCAAATGTGATCAACAATGGGAAAAATATATGATTATACCTCTTCTGATTTAATAGACAAATTAAAAATCATTGCTATTACGCTTGCAATTTCCTGTGACAGCTGTCTCCCTATTTAGTAAAGGAGATTATCCTTCATTTCCCTACCTCTGCTGTTCTCATCTCCTGACCTGAACACACTAATGTCCCTGAGATTTTGTTTTGTCTCAGGTGTAATAATTCAATTTCTACAGACTATTTTAAATTATGTCAATTCAGCTTTCAATTTTACAGATATACTTTTGTGCCTAGAGGTAAATCCTAGTATTATATAGTGGAACAAATTCTGGCATGTATTTATTTATCTGCATAAGTTGTAGACTTAACCAACTTGCAGTTTAAAACTGCACCTAAAGTTATTTATAAGATACATATGAATATTAAAGATAACAATGATGCCTGTACAAAATGAAATCAATAAATCTATAATTTTATAAGAATTATATTTTCTCTATATACTCAACTTTTCACTGATGTCTACCATATGATATTCGTTTTCTTCTGTTGCCATAAGAGACAAGTGCTGAGTCAGTCAGATGAGGTAGACCATTACAAGTCAAGCCATCCACAAGTTCTTGTGTCAGAACTGTCAGTTATTCTCTGATATAACTTCAAGAGCAAAGGTCCATGTAAAATAATTCTATATTAATGTCGGACACGCTGATGGCGCTTTCAGTTAGTATTTTGATATTTTTTTCTTTTTAACAAAACAGAAATATCCAGCCTGTTCAGAAAGCATCTTCTTGAGACTAAAAAGAATTAAATGCCTTAGAACAACCTAATGAAATTCTCTCTGAGTGGAAATTAAACATAGAAAAGAAAATCTATCTTTTGCAGAGAATAATATTACACGCTTTTTGCTTATGACTTTCGTGAACTACCTGTCAAAAAACATAGAACATGTGAATAAGGAGGAGGCTTTACTAAAGCAGAAATGATAAATTTTCCCATCAGCAGAACTCCTTGCAGTTTAGTTTAAGCTAGAAGCTGGATTGAATGATTACAGTACTGTCTGTAAAGGCAGTAGCTGGCTTCTTAAGAAATGTATTGCTCAGTAGTTGCTGATTATATAAGAATTTATATCAGTGATCTTGTTTTACCTGGTTTTACTTCCTCCTGTTTCTTGGTTTTGCTCCTAATTAACAGATGTTTAGTACAGAATACTGTTTAGTCAGACTTTACAGTATTTGTGTTGTCCAGTTGCTGTTTTTAGTCATGAGAACAAAAGAACTTTCTCTCTCCCTTTTTTTTTCATTTAGCATGTACAACTAAAGATTTCATTTTTCTCTTTTCTTTCATGGGAGGGATGTTAAATTATTTTTAAAAATTATTTCCTTTGTTAACTAAACCAGAATGTAATGGTGATACATTTCAAACTGCATTTTAATTGAGGTGAAACATGTCTGGACAAGCAAATAAGAATCTGCAGAATTGTTTGCTCAGAAAAGAATAAATTGCTTAAAAGCGAAATTGCAACATTACATCCAGCCTTTGAAATATATATATATAAATATGTATATCCAGACTTACATACATACTTACTTACATAACCACTTTAAGACCTTTAAGATCTCAATGAACAGAAATTGCTAAAATTGTAATACTTACAGGAAATTAATAAAAGATGTGATCTTACCATCTTGCTCACTGACCTTGTGAGTTCAAGTAAAAATTGACCAACTTGACCATATTTGTTGAATTATATCATCCATTTTTCTAAATAATATTCTAAAACATGTTTCACTGTATTTTCTAAATGCAAAGCTTCTGTATCGACAAAGGATCAGCTTTCTTGTTTCTGAGCAGTAAAGAAATACGCCCAGTGCTGAACATGGTTTTCTGACACAAGTCTACTGACATCCTAGTGAAATGTTTATTGGAAAAATTCCCTGGAGTTATTAGCTAAAATAAAGATAATTTCAAGTGGGACTGTAACTGGAACATCCTTTTTCAAGAAAGATTTGTGGAACATTGGAAATATTTGATTAAACTAAGCAAAGATTTAAGGAAAGATAAACAAACAAATGAACAAACAAATAAATAGAAATTTCTTGCAGATTTTAAAAGATCCTAATTATAGACTAAAGCTTAAATTTCATGTTACTTATCTCAGAAACTGGTTTTGCCTCACATAAGAGATCATCAATCCAGAGAATTAAATGCAGTAAAAAATATTAGTGTGCTCACAATTAGGTGATAATTGTCTCTTGTACAAATATTTTACCTGTTCAAAGTCCTAGAATCATAGAATCATTGAGTTGGATGAGGCCCTTAAAGGTGAACTAGTCCATTTCCCCTGCAGTGAACAGGGACACCTACAGCTTGATCAGGTTGCTCAGAGGCCCATCCAGTCTGACCTTGTCTATCTCCAGGGATGGGGCATTCACCACCTCACCTGTTCCAGTGCATCACCATCCTTATAGTAAAAACCTTCTTCTTTATAACCAATCTAAATCTCCCCTCCTTTAGTTTGAAATAATTTTCCCTTGTCCTGTCACAACAGACCCTGATGAAGAGTCTGTCCCATTTATTCTTATAGCCCC
>JAOWBP010002052.1:35589872-35605360 GCA_028571105.1 Tragopan temminckii | reverse complement strand
TCTCTTGTTATATTTGATTTACTAGCTTCAGTTCTAATTATATTGTATTATAGTGCATTTTCTTGCATTCCGATACTATATTTAGTGAATTAGTTTGTTTCTCCTCAGGTCATTGCCACTGTTTTTAATTATTTTGGGGTCCCCTGTTTCCCTTTTCTGGAGGCGTGGATTTTGTGAAATCCCTCTGCCCTGCTAGTCACGGAACCGGGCCGAACCAGCCCGTAAACCGTCGACCTTAAGACCCTGTTTGTGTGAAGACCTCTCTGACAACCTGCAATTCACCCATAGCTTCATGTCTGCTGATGTAGCAATAAGTTTAATTTTATAGTAATGTTACTCTTTCACTATCAGGCATCTGTTGGCAAACGCATTCTTGAATTATATCCCCTGCTGCATTGCATCTTGGACCATGCTTTCACATACATTATCTATAGTGGCGGGAAATCCAATCCTGAAGGCAGCTTTGAAACACCTCTATATAGAATAGAGTCATACTCTTTTATGTGTGTTAATACAGAGAGTGTAAAACAAATTGAAATTATAGATCTATTTTACTTTTAAATGAATAACAGACAGAAAACCAGCAGACTGTGTGTAGCCTGGCATGAAACTGAAATTAAATATTCTTGCTGCAGGAATTATTTGTCTAGTGTTAGGTGACCATTAACAACTGCTATTGCTGTTGCTAGGAGCTGTCAAAAGAAATGTCACTCTTCACAGCAAGTGATGAAATTTGACATATGGCATCAAAGCATCGTTAAAACTACACCTGCTGCAGAGGAAGTTATGTCTTTCAGGAGATTTTCAAGCGGACAATGTTATTCTAAGAATGAAAAGAAAAAAAAAAGAAAAAGAAGACATTTTCTTTATTTCTTAGTAGGTTATTAAAAAATGTAAAAATAAGAAAATTGGAGAGAAAAAGAGAATGAGGAAACATCTAGACTATCTCAATGTGTTATGGAGGAAAACAAACAAAACAACAACAACAACAACAAAACCAACACAAAACAAACAACATAGATCTAAAATTAATAAATACAGGTGATGATGAATCATTCCCATTATCCTCATAGCTGGAGTGATTCACTATTTTTTCTCAGGAACTAAGTGCTCTTTTCTCTAGCTAGTGCTTTAATTAAGTTTCTTCATTAGTTTTGAGATCATTTCAAAGTGTGAGTATTGAAGGTTTGATCACAAGCCTGAAAGAGTCTGACATTAAAGAAAATGCCTGTCCAGTCTGCCACAGACATGAATCCATGTATGAGACTATTTCTGGTGATTTCAATACTTCATTTTCTTTGTGGTCACTGAATTTACACTTTAGAAGAGCTTTGTTGCAAGATAATGAGACATTCTTCCATAATTATATTTGTCATTTTATTTCTGAATTAAAATGGACTTACATCTTCTTCTGTGTTCTTCCTGTAGCACTTACTCTCATTTCCAACAACTAATTAAATATATAAGGCCTTGTTTATTACCTGTGAGATTTTCCTGTGTTATTACTAGAAATCAATATTAATTAAGAAGGGAATCAAATTAAAATTTTAATTCTGCTGTGGTAAGGATTTTTCAAATTTTGTAATGTGCATTTACTGTGAAGTCTGAGAAGAAAAAAAGCTTTTTTTTTTTAAATTAAAAATAAAGAGAAAAAAAAGCAAAACAAATAAATAGTCAATAATTCTCTGTATTTCATAGTGATAGATGAAAAAAAATCTGTGAACTCTTGCCATCTTATGTTGATAATGATGATGTCAGTGATAAGACAGTTGATCTGCAAAATTCTGCTTTCTAGCAAAAGGAAAAAAATGGAATTTTGTTTTCTATGGATCTCTCTCAAATGCTATTTTCAGACAGACACGTCAAAGAAGAAGAAAGGGAGGTTCAGATTCTAGAACTGATTTAGAGTCTGATTTTGCCAAGTCAGTCTTAGGTTAGAAGAATCAGGGATTTCTACTCAAGATTTTCTATTACGTGGTCAAAATTTACTTTTCTGCTACAGAGACACAGAAGAAAAGATAAAGGAATCTATTATTGTGTTCTGAAGTGGTAACTGCTTTCTCAATGCATATATTACTGCTTTACAAGTAGTTCTGTCAAAGTTTAAATACCATTGTCTCCTAACATTTAAGATAATGTCTTAAATAATTCACCTAGTTTTTCAAAAGAAAAAAAAAATTATTATGCTCTTCAGGAGACTAGAGAATAAGAAACAAGGTTTCTTAAATCTGAACAAGCTTATCAAAAAGCCAATTCAATAAATAGAATTCCAAAGGGGACAGAAATGATTTTATTACAGTTGTAATATAAGGAAGCTTTGACTTGATCTTTCCCTTTTGTAAACCTCAAGGATGTATCTTCAGAAATTGATTTGTTAATCATACTCTTGAGCTAAATTACAATTGAAGATGTGAACAGAAAACAACATACATTTCAATGATGTGACTAGAATACGAATTTTGTATCTGGCAGAAGACTATAAAATCATTTTTATATAGCTTGAGAGAATCACAGAATCATAGAATGAATTAGGTTGGAAGCGATCTTAAAGATCATCTGCTCCAAACTCCCTTGCCAGAATGCGCGGTCTGGGTTTAAATCCAGACACTAGGAAAATAGAATGTTAAAAGAATTCATGAAACTCAAAGTGTTGCATATATTTTATGGTATTTCCTTCAGGCAGCATTGTTTCAAAGTCAGAATCAGCTACAGTCCAATAAATAAATAATCCTGAGTCATTACGTTGTGATCAATAAAGGATTTTTACTTTCTGGTTTGACTAAATCAAGGACATATGAAAAAATTGACTGGACTCAGCATTACACTGCTACACATAACCGTGTAACTCAGGCTAAGGAGGAAGAATTCATAAAACCTTTGCTCAGCAGTGCAGAGTTAAACAGCAACCAAGCTGGTTTGTCTATCCGTTGTCATTTTTAAGAGTGCTGCCATGAGAGAAGTTCTGAAAGAGAAGTTTTGGTTTGGTGTTTTTTTTTTTTTTTTTTTTGAATTTGTCTTGATGGAAAAAACTGAAAGTATTCAGACAGTCTATACCTTGACAGAATTCTGCCTTGGTTTTCCAACAATCGCAGGGGCTTTATGAGGACTTACTAAAGAATGTCCACTCATTGCTTTTAATATCAACTGTATCTTTAAGATTCGTATCCCTACTGTTGAAAACCTCGTACTTCAAGAGATATTCTTCCTTCTGCATTCAGATGAAGACTAGTCCAAGTTAAAATTCAGAAAATTACTTTCTAATTCCCTAATAAATATTATAAATAAACATTAGTATTTACGAATGGAGAAAATCTATGAAAGAAATATTATGTGATACACTTGCTTTTCTATCTTTATTATCTTTATGGCATGACATTACTGATGGGAAATTCTGTTTTCCAAAATTCTGAGTCTGAATCCCTGAACTTCCCCCCCCCCCCCCCCCAGCCTAAAAACTCACTCCTATTCTTACATTCTCAGCTATCTCTAAAGATCTTTCCTGAGACAGTTCATTTCTAGATGTAGGAGGTACATTCTAGATCAGATATCTTATCTAGTTCAGATATCATGAACATCCTAGGCCTATTTAGCTTAGATTGTCATAAAACACCTTTCTCTCCTTCACCCACCTTATATTTTGTGGGAAGAAAACAGAAGTGTCTAAAATTAAAGGGAATATCTAAAGTAGGGACAAAGATATCAAGATGCCTTTCCGGAGGGTAACTGATGTGCAGCATGATATAGCAGACAAGATAGATGCGTTAGCGTGCTAAGGGAACTACAGAACTTGAAACTAGTTTAAAGTGATTCACAAATATATCCTTTTCAGTAAGCCACAAATAAGATCTTTTTCCTGTTATTTAATTTTTTATTATTTTCCTGTTTGAACTTGTAGAAAAAGTATGCCCTATTTTTATCCAGATTGTAAGTTTTAGTGAAGTTTTGAGGTATGAAATGATTTTCTTTTCATGATTATTTTTTCCTTATGTTTTTCTTTTTCACTCTGCTTCAACAGTGTTCCTGAACTGGTGATAAACTAACTAATAGAGGGATTAACAGTGAAACCTAGTTTTATTCATTCATAAATCTATCTACTAAGGTTAGCAGGATAAAAACAAATTGCAAAGACTGTAGAATCACAGAATCTTTAGAGTTGGAAGGGATCTTTAAAGGTCTTCTAGTCCAACTGTCCTGCAGTGAACAGGAAGATCCACAGCTACAAGTCTACACATTCAGATTCTTCATCAGAGGAAGTAATGAAATTGTGATAAAGATTTCATCAGTTGTAATGAGAGTCAAGTTTAAAATTGAACTAGTTATGTGCTGAAAAATTCAAAACTTTTAATTGTCTAAAAAGGCATCTAATATCACCAGATTTACTTTTTTTTACCTTTCCTTTGATTTATTACTTAAAACTGCCACTTCAGTCTACCCTTATTCTTTTTATTGCTCTAGAGAATATTAATCTACATTTTGCTCAACCAATGGATTATATTTGTAGATATGTTTATACTAAAACATTTTAATTCTACTGAATCTTACCATTTAAAAGGGCAGCGTGCCATATTTTCTCACCAGTATGAGCACTTTTGTTGTTGTTTTTGACCATATTTAAGCTGCTAGTTTCAATTGCATCTCAAAGTCATTTGCTGTTATCCAGGAGGGACGAATGCAGGAAATGGTGTGTAAAATTCCAAAATGAGTAGTAGACTTTTATTCCACACACATAGGTATTAATTTTACTGCAATGGAAGTTAGATAGTTTATCTCTAGTAGTAAACTAAGTACAATTCTCTGATGAGCTTTCTTACATTATGGCTATTGTCAGCATACCAAAGTTCAGCTCTTTTCATCACAAGTTTTGTTTTTTAGTGGGTCTCATTAAGCTTGGTTTATATCTGCCTGAATTACAATATCTTTACTCCATTCTCATCAAATATATACAAAAAAGTCACAGAAAAAAAAAATGCATCTGTAATACAGACTTTTTGGGGGCTCCTCACTATTTATGTATAGAATGGATAGGTAGTCTATCTACTTTATAGACTATCTACTTTAAAAGTTTCTGTTTAGCCATTCCATACAGCTTATAGTTTTCATTACTAATCTGCACTGAAGAAAGGAAAAAGTAGTCAGAAAAAAAAAAAAAAAAAAAGAGAAGGAATTGGTGACTAGTTTCAGGTATGTTTTCTGAGTGATCTCTTGAAAAGGGCTCTATAACATGGATTAGAGAATATGAGGGCTTCCTGCCTCTTGAGAATTCGATTCACTAGAGGAGAAAAATTCAGATTATCTCCCCAATGGTTTAAAAAGGCAATAAAGAGGAATACTGAAACAAACTTTTATTTGTTTTCCCTTGCAGCTTTTGGTTATAGGTTCATACTAAAGACTATGTTTATTATGACACTACAGTGTAACTATGGAGTCTTAATAACATTAATCAGATATTTATTATATCCCTTTATATTCTCATTATGATAGCATCCAAATGCAGCCATCAAAATTAAACAAATGAAATTCTGGTGCCAAAATGTAATTGTATCAGCATAAGCAAAAACTAAATCTCCACACCTGAAATATATTATGCAAACTGCTACTGATAGATATTTCTGGATGTTTAATATGTAGTGTTTTACTTATATTGAAGTATAAATATTTTTAATTCTAGAAGATATTTATTCCACCAAGATTTTACTATATAAAATAGTATTAATTTTTTCATGTTTTTCATCTTGCACTTCCCAGTAACATCTTCAAAGTCCTTAAAATATATAAATATGTATTTGCAAGCATTTCTGTACTTACTTGAAAAAAGTAGCAAAATATTTCTTTTCATGCAGCTTTTTTAAAAAAATCACTAACTACAATGTTTCATTAGAGCATTAGTGAACAGTGCAAACATAAACTCCATCCTTTTTGCCATTTGGGGAGATGACATGGAAATGTGTTTTCAAATGACTGTGATACAAGTCAAATTAATTGAATCATGCCAGTAAGAATAACAGTTTCTATCCTTCAAAATATTTAATGTGGTTATTTCAGAAGCATGAGGGGATTATATTTGTAACTTTATCTACTTCAGAATATTTTCTCCATCTGGCTACAAGTTCATTACAAGTTTCAAATATTGCAGTAAATTTTAAAATACTAACATGAAACATAAGTGACACCAAAGCTGGTAGAAAAATTCATACGATTTGGCTATTTCATTTTCATCAACGTTTAAGATAATCAACTTCACAAACAAACAAACAAAAGTGAACATTGTCTCTGCTGAAAAGTAAAGCTTTTCCTGTTTTGAGATCGTCATTCAAAGATGTATTCAGTAAGTGTGCTATGGCATTTGCTACTTAATTTACGTTGAAATTGTGCTTCATCATTTCCCTAACCTTTCTTATCAAAATTATTCCATCTGTCAGGTTTCAAATAACAGTGAAAAATAAGCAGCAGTAAATATACCTACAATGGTACATGGACCATTATAAACCCTTCCTGGCTGTTGGTATTTCATCAATGTCATTGGAAACTATAATAGGACTGGAAAATACCAGTGTTCCAATAATTAATGACTGTTGAACTTTGACATTTATCTTATTTGATTTATCTGGTATGTTTTCTTAAAAGATAAAAGGATCAAAAATCAAACCTTCCTTTCAAGAACGAAAAATTCACTTGAGTTAGGAAAAAAAATCAAGAATATTTCTCTTTTTTTTTTCATTTTAAGCCAACACTTATCCTAGCTAAGACTCTTTTGTCACAGGCTATCTCTCAAGTACATTTTGATCGATATGCAAAGATGAAACAAGACTTGCTATTCAATTTGTTTCTACATACTTTGGATAAAAAATACATTCCCCTGAACTACAGATATTTCTCTATGTACTGAAAAGATGAAAGTGAAACATAAAATTATCGCAGAGTGTGGATGTCAATGGTTTACAGGCTGGTCCAGCCCGGTTCCGTGACTAGCGGGGCAGAGGGATTTCGCAAAATCCACGCCTCCAGAAAAGGGAAACAGGGGACCCCAAAATAATTAAAAACAGTGGCAACGATCTGAGGAGAAACAAACTAATTCACTAAATATAGCATCGGAATGCAAGATAACACACTATAATACAATATAATTAGAATTGAAGCTAGTAAATCAAATATAACAAGAGAGAGAATGTTCAAAAGGTGGATAGGCCTCACCATAACGTTGAGGTAAGATGTGCAGTCCAGTTGAGCAGCAGGGAGACTAAGAAAAGCCGAGGAAGAAGAGCGCATCAGTTGACCTTGTCAGAAGTTTTATCTCCTCTCTGATCACAAAGCCCCCTGGAGAATGTAGTTCTTCTTCTCTTCCGGACAGGTACCCGGAACTTGAGCATTAGCACTTCAAGTCCCAGTTCACTACATGATGTCATGATGTAGAATACCGATAGTGACAGTGGAATATTTATTCATACTACAGAAGAACTGATAACACTGAATTAATTCAGTTGATTAGTTGCACTGTTCTCTAAAGCAACTAGAAACTATGCAAGTTTCTAGCTATTTTGTAAGACAGCGTTATACTCCTGTAAAAATGCCAATGCATTCTAATCATTTTACATGTTCACTCCTGTAAAACAAGTTTTGAAGTAGTGTTCAAATGAAGATGACAATTAGGATACACACTGGACTCCTCAATATTGCAGTTAAAACATCCAGCTATTTAAACCACATTCACAGAAAACAGCAAGATTCTATTATGCGTCTGTAAAGACATACAACTACATATACAACATTTATAGTGTTCATATTTTTCTCTAAGGCACCACAAAATGGCTAGCTGCCTCAAATTTTTATCTGTCAAATACTACCATGCTTGAATGACTTTTAACTTTATCCAAGTAGTGTTATGTCATCCTGATCTCATCTGAGAGATGAGAGTGTCCATTTTTGCCTTCAGGAGATTTTTCTTATTTAAAATTGAATTTCATTAAGAAAAAATGCAGGAGCAATGGAGTAAAGCACACTATTTGCCAGTGAATTATACTGTAGTAAATAAAAAACGGAGTTTAAAATTTAGTAACAGTATGACTTTCATGTCTTACTAGGTTCTGAATGGAGGTAAGAACCTCAAAAAAAAAAAAAAAAAAAAAGAAGTGAAAGAGTAAAAGATAGCATTTAATTTGTTTTTCTTCTTTCCCTCTTTCTTTATATCTTTTCGTGTTGGAATAAAGAGAAAAAGAGAATAATAGAAGGGCCTGGGCTGTAAGGAACACAAAAGATCACTTCACCCTGACCCGCATGATATGGGCCTAACTTTTGAGACTGCCATGGTCCCTCAGGATGGCATGTTTTCCCTTCATTCTGTCAACTACAGCACTCAGGTGACGTCATCCACAAACCTGCTGAGAGTGCACTCAATCTCACTGTTCATGTTGCTAACAAAGATGTTGAATAATACCAGTCCTGATACAGACCTTTGATGAGCACCACTAATCACTGGTTTCCAAGTAGATAGAATAGCTGGCCACAACTTATTAAGTGTGACCATCCAGTCAATTCCTTATCCGCTGAGATAGGAGAATTCATTTTCATACCTTTCATCCATGCTTTCATGTCAGACAACATTTTGTCAGACTGGTCCTCTGCTTTCATCTGTTACATGACAACAAACTGTAACAGAATATTGGTGGGAAGGTTCAGCCTCTACTGCCTTATCACCAACATCTGTCTCTGACATCGTAGGCCAACATAATAAAATAAGAGGCATTACTTTTTGAGTAGCGCTTGTAGAATTCTTTGAGCTGTTAACTCCTTATCTAGAAAGTTTCTTTCAGCTTTGCTTTACCACGTTCGCTTTACACACAGGCATTGAGGAGATGAATATTGCTGTGTTCAGCCACTTACCACTTTTACAACTATCCTGGTACTAAGTAGCAGGTGATAGAGATGAATTCTCTGCATTTCCAGGGTTTAGGGTCAGGGGTCAGCTAGGTTCTGAGGGATCTAAGATGCTGAATTTGACATCTAGCCTTTGTTTTTGTAAGGCTTATATGGAAACTGATCTTCAGAAAACAAATAAAATGATAATTTTGATTTTTTAGATGGGAAACTTAAGTTCAACAACAGTGTTTTTCTCTAATAAAAATAATTTCACATAAGACATCCTAAAGCTAGTCACCACTTCTAGCCTCAGTTTGTTTACAAATAAAATATGCTTATCTTCAATATCCATTTCTCAACAAATAGTTTCTTTCAGCCCAAGATGTCTCTATTCTCATGAAGAATTTTTTCTGGTAGAGGAGAAAGTTCAGAAAGTTCTCCTAGTGCAAATATAAAAAGCTACATGTAAAGTAAAAATACTACTAGAAATTCAGTGATATCAGAACTCTATTAGGGTAAAAAGGATAAATTAGATGTTTTGCGGGCACCAAAGCTGAAATATTTGGAAGAAAATAATAATTATATATATAAATATATATTAAAAAAAAAAAAAAAAAAAAAAAAGGATGTTAAAAAGTTATATCTAGAAGCAGGAACTTGTTTTATAGCATTTATTAAATTACAGCACCAGTTATAAAAAAGACTGTTTAAAGAGAAGGTCAGAGATAGCCTAAGCAAAGATAAATAAGTAAATAAATAAGGGGAAAGAAAAAAGAAAAAAAAAGAAAAAAGAAAAAAGAAAGGCCCAGATTAAAATGTTAATACTGTAACTAGAATGTACAAAATTAAATGCAATTGCATTTAATGATATTTCCAGAATTACGGCAAAGATTACTATGTTAATCTTATACAATTTTTTAAATATGAAACAAGCAAATCTTTAAGGAACAGAGTTTGAAGATTCTGATCACTTGAATTCTGGTAACTGATCAATTTAGTTAGTTTTGGTACATGTAATGTGTTGCTTTTCTTTTTTTTTTTTACTGTGCTATGTATATGTGTTCATCACTGCCATGGCCCTGAAGCACTCAACAGCACTGCCCATACCTGCCCATTCCTGGGGCTTTCCTATCCCGTCCATGGCCCAGGCTTGGACATCAATCACAAAGCAGTAAACCTGATCCCAGCAAGGCTGCAGCAGGACTAGGTTCTTGAACTCTACATCCTTCCCTGTAAGACCATGGGCCCTATTCCACATGCTCAGTTTTGGTTTCATAACTCTTCTTATCTCCTTCTGCTCCCTTCTGCTCATTGGTGCTGCAGGGATATGCTCTTCTGCTGCTCCCAGGCACCCATCCTTTTTTTTCTTTTTCCCAGTGAAAGACTTTAAAGTTTTCCCTTTCAAAGGCAAAACAAAAGAAAACAATATAAAACCGTAAAACTCATCTGAAATGGACTGTGCTGAAATACTGACAGGGCACTACTTAGAGTTAAAAAATGAAAGTTAAGTATGCAGATTACATAAATGTGTAACAGCTAAAGTACACCACTTAGCCCTGTCTTGCACTGAAACAGGCTCATACTAGTTCAATCACTTTTCTGGCTCTTTGTAGAATCAAAGGGTGCTTCCATGGTTTTGATTTGTCATCTCCTGTTTAGTATCTTTCATGGAATCCTAATCAGTTTTGCCAGGCAATTTCTGTGGGCTGGAAATCTGTCCACAAATATGCAGTCATTTGCTAGAAATATTTATAGCTGCATCTCGTATTTCCGTTAATTGACTCATTATAGACTAATGCATTTAAATAATTACAGCAAAAAAAAAAAAAAAAAGCGCAAACAACAACAACAAAACCAACTGTATATTACTATTAGCATATTCTAACATTTTCATTAAAGAATAATGAAGAATAATGAAATGGCTGAGGTTGGAACAGACTGCTGTGGGTCATCTGGTCCTCCAAGTTCAAGCAGGGTCACCTGGAGGTGGTTGCTCAGGTCCAAGTCCAAGCAGCTTTCGAGTGTCTCCAACCAAAGAGTCCCCACATATTTGTGCAACATGTACATGCTCAGTCACCTGCACAGTAAATAGTTTCCTCATATTCCCATTGAGACCCTCATATTCCACTTTGTGTCCACTGCTTCTTGTCACCGGGCACCACTGATGAGAACTTGGCTCCAACCTCTTTATACCCTCCCTTCAGGTATTTTAATAAATTAGTGGCATTGCCCTGAGCCTTCTCATCTAAAATCTAAATGCTTAGCTCTCAGCCTTCACTCACAAGAGGGATGCTCCAGTCCCTTCATTATTGCTGTGTTCCTTTACTGGAGTCTCTCCAGTATGTTCATGCCTGTCTTGGACTGAGAAGCACAGAAGTGGCCTCAGTACTCCAGGTGCAGCCTCATCAGTGCTGAGTAGAAGGATTGCCTCCATTCATCTGCAGGCAAAGCTTTGCCCAATGAAACCTAGGGTACCATAGGCCTTTGTTTTGCAGCAGGAACACATTTTTAGCTCCTTTTCCATTCAATGTCCACAAAGACAACCAGATACTTTTCTACAAAGTTTTTTTTTTTTTTTTTCTATTAGGTGGTCAAGCCATGTACTGATACATATGCAGGTTTGTTCCTCTCCAAGTAGAGGACATTGCACTTGTAGAACTGCGTGAGGTTCCTATCAGCATACTTTTCTAGTTTCTCTAAAAGGTAGCAGGACCTTCTGGTATATTACTCACTACTTTAGGCTGTGTCTCATCAGCAAATTTGCTGTCTCCAGAAAAAGCAGAAATCAGTATCCTGTTCTTTGGGGGGAAAAAAAAATAATAATAATAAAATGGAGGGTAATCTCTGAGTTTAGAGTACGTATTATAGTTTATATTTTTGTATGTTTTTAAACTTTGCTTGTAACAGATCAGTTTGTACTGTTTTTTAGCACTAAAGCTAATCTTATACGATGATGATCAGTTTAAGGACAGGTGCTGTAATATATTTTCATATTCATCATCATTAATCAGTCTACTTCTTATTTTATTTACTGTATTCAAGAGGACCAAAATATCAATCTTTTCAAAGAAAACAAAAAATCAGCTCTTAAGTAGACCAGTGGAGATAATAATGGCACTGATTTTCTCACAGAATCACAGAACCACAGAATCAGAGAATCACCAAGGTTGGAAAAGACCTACAAGATCATCCAGTCCAACCATCCACCTATCACCAATAGTACTCACTAAACCATGCCCCTCAACACAACATCCAAACATTCCTTGAACACCTCCAGGGTCGGTGACTCCATGACCTCCCTGGGCAGCCCATTCCAGTACCTGATCACTCTTTCTGAAAAGTAGTATTTCATTAAGATGTATCTTTTCTTGGTAAAGTCAAATGCCTCTGCCCTTTCTGGTGTTTCAAGATTTCTTCCTTACTCTTCCTGCTGGGTTTATAATAATAAATTTCGATGATAGAAATTCTGATTTTTTTCAATTTTTTTTAATTTTTTCTCACATATCATGGAATCCCATTTTATTCTATTTATTGAAGCTGCTGTCAACATCTTTACTAGCTGCGTTTAAGGGAGATAAATAACAATATATTAACATTTCAATAAATCGAAAACAGCACAGCTTTTGCATTCAACAGTGCCTGAAGTTCACTTGTATGGATGTTTTTCAAATTATTTTAAATAACCCTTCTGTAATATAACAACAAAACTCTGAAAAGTGCCTCATCCCACTTTAAGACCTGCGTTCTCCATGTAGAACCTCTTCTGCAATAAGGAATGATTGCTGGTCTAACACGAGCTCTACTCCATATAGCATATAATTACTAGGTCCCAAAGAATCCACAGAAGAAAAGGATTTGAGTTGTTACTATGTTTACATTTGGTTGTTTATGAGTTGATTTCCTGTAGTTTCTGGTGTATGTGTGCGTGTGTTTGTGTCTGTCTGTCTGTTTGTCTGTCTTGCATTTAGCATCATCAATGGCAATAACTACAATGTGTGAGCAAGAAGGTGAAGGAATTCTGATTTCTTCATATTCGTATTTCTCTCAGTCTTCTCACGTATACATGTATATATGTAAAAACTCAAAAGAGAAGACAGCTTGCTTTCTGAATCAAATAGGTTTCTAGTTTGCATAAAGTTAAAATGCCAGCTTATCTTCTCTTATTGCTCCCTCACTGGGCTGAAACAAAGATTCACCTTAGACCAAAACACATGATACTGAGTTTTTGTCTGAACAAGTATCATCTGATCAATTAGCATTCCAAAAGGTCCTCTAACTTGTGACTGCTGACTGTTCCTGGTGAGTATTTTCTTAACAGTTATTTGTAACTTCCATTAATTCAGCTGAAATTGACTGCATGACTTTTAAAGGTTTTTTTTTTGTTTGTTTTTGTTTTAAAAATGCATTTTCTTCCAATACAGATATCATAACAAGTCTTGTTAATAGGAGGAAGAGGATAACCCCTTAAACAATTCACCTGAAATTGTATTTTCAATCAAAAAAAGTAGTGCCCCAGGAAAATCAATGAAAGATTTGCAATTTTTGTAAGTCCAGAATTTCATGCCTATTTTTTGGTGTCCAAATCTGTAAATATGAAAATCTAAACTATGGACTTTTTTTGGACAACAAAATAAATTCCAGTGTCTTCCATGGAGGAGATCTTGTTTTCAGGAAAATCAAAAACTATAAAGAGGTCATTTGTAAAAATATGTGAGTATATAGACAACTATTGATTTTTTTAGATACATCAAAAATTTCCAGACACATCTGAGATACTAAATTTGAAACATTAGCAAAACTAAGATGGACAGAAATTTGTTTGATTTCAAAAGTGATACCTCAAAGGAAAAATGGTTAAAAACAAGCAAAGAAAGAAGCCATGGAGACCATTTTGTTATAATCATTATTTCTATGCATAATAGGAGACTTGGAAAAATGTATGCCTATTCTTATTTTAAACTGTTTTTCTACTTCTTTTTTTTTCCTTATACTACAAATAGATAACTATTTTATCTCATTTCACTAGTATGTAAGTCCCAGATACGTACTCATTGCAGTGCATTCTGTCAATTAAATTAACTTAATCTTAAGAAATAACTGCTTATGTTAAATACATATATATATAAATGACTTCCATGTTTTCATTTCCTTTTCAGTTGATAATGTCATGATTCAGTTACGTTTTCAGCTGTTCATTGATACAACCCATGTGTTATTTAAAGAGAGAAAAATAGAAAAGAGAAAAATGGAAACAAAACAATAAAAGGATTAAAGTGGAAGCAAGTAAAGAAATACAACATTCAAGCTTCTTTGTTTGTCTTGCCATAGAGATGCAATTCCACCCTTCATTTGTTTCTGTTTGAGTCACCTTTAAGATAACTGTCTTCATGTGGTACAGCTTTGAAAAGCATCTTTTTAAGAAACAAATCTACTTGTGTTCACAATACATATTGACTATATTTCATTTCCATTATTCTGTATTACAAAGGATATTTCTTCTGAAAAATTCATTCTTTCTGAAAAATTAATATACTCCAGCTTCTTTCTTTTACCTGAAATAATAATCCTTCCTTTGTGACATCACTCTTCATTGTTGTGCTGTGATTGATGCCACAGCCAGAGATTCTGACTTCAGGTGGGAATAACAGTAGCAACAAAAGGAATAATAGAGAACAAAACGACTTTGTATTTTCAGCACCTTTGAATACTGTCCGTGAAAAATATGGAAATGAGCTCTTGAGCTGAACCAGGATAACCTTAAGAAATTACAGAAAATCCTTATGTGTGATTTTAGTGCACATCTGTAATGTAAAACTGTAATGTAGTTCAGCTGCTATTTAAAATGTTACTAAGGGCTATTGATTTATGGGTTTAATGCTCAAAATGTAATATTCCTTATGTTACTTCAATTATTTAATATTTGTATCTTAGTTATAACATAAAAAATTCTATGCAAAAGAATACTGCTGGAGTGAATATTAACCTCAGTTATAATATACAAAAAACTAATGCACAGATGACTCCAATTTCTCGTCATTATTAAATACTAGAAACATCATCTTTTACTATTGCCAAGTTTCACCTCTATACTGCTGATAGAGCAATAAGATATAGAAGACAACTTGTTCAGAGATGTACAGTAGGGTACTGCAAGGAATGGCATGAGAAGATATAATTTAGTCCCAGAAAACTGTAGTCCAACAAGATGGATAGAAATTGAAGTGTTATATTATTAAGAGCTTACCTTTTGTGCTCAGTTTAGTGTGATTATTTAAAGACTATAATTTTGAAACCACTGTACTTAAAGCATTCGTACTTATATGTGTACGTATATTGATAAACTTCTTTCAGTTTTCACATATTTATGTTTAAAAATCAAATTATATAACAAATATATTGTCACTGTGTTTATATGTTATATATAGTATACATATATTATAAATGCATAATAAATATAGACACATATACAATTGTTGAAACATATCTATAATCTTTCTGACATACTGAATTTTTTTTGATCCTTCATATAATTTTCTATACATTTGAATTTGCTCCACAGAATTCTATTCTATTCTATTCTATTCTATTCTATTCTATTCTATTCTATTCTATTCTATTCTATTCTATTCTATTCT
>JAOWBP010002052.1:35559149-35589772 GCA_028571105.1 Tragopan temminckii | reverse complement strand
TTGAGTGGACAGGTTACATGGTGAGAGGAGCATTGAGTGGACAGGTTACATGGTGAGTGACTTGATCAGTAATTATACAGATAAAATTAAATGTTTTCTTTGTTGGTTGAAGAATAGAATATTTTGCACGGGAAACTTGGAGCTAACTAAAGCATCAGCTTTTCAGTGCATTGCATTGACAAGACATTTAAATATGGTAATTAACATATCTCACAGTGAGAATGTAAAAGTCAGGCAAATGGCCTGTTTGTTATATCATTTCAAGCAACTTTTCTCTCGGTCAACCTTGATTTTTTCATTGCCTCTTTGATGTCATGGAGTTTGTACAGTTTGCAAAGAGTAACATCAGAAGCATGGAAATATTTTTCCTGCAACTCTTTTGCTACAGTTTGTAGGTCTCAGTTTGGTCTTCTGGTATAAATTGGATGGGACATTTATTTGTTACTTTGCTGATATGATAAAACAATCTTAATATCAGAGTAGTCTTCTGTCCTTCTTTTCTTAAGAAAAACATAGAAAAGAAGTTTTAAGGTATTTTGGAATCTAAAATATAGCTAAGCCCATAATATCCAGTGGATTCCAAAGTAAATTTGGCAACTAAGTATTTTTGAAGCTATCTATGGCATTTATAAATACTGGCATTTAATCATGCTTGGTACATATTTTACGTATTATGATTTCAGTGTCTGAGTAATACTTTACAATCTTTACGATGTATTTTGGATATAGTGATTTTTCCACTTGAGGCTTGAATCTCCCACAGGAAAAATTCAGCACTTCAGTCACTTAGTCTCATCATTTGACAATCTTAACTTGGATTGCTGTATATCTTTCTTTTTCTATTGCTTTTGGTTTTCCCTGGAAAAGAGTACTTTCATCATTTTTAAGAAAACAGGATAAATAACTAACCTTGTGTGACAAAGAGATGAGAGGCACCTGATTGAGAAAAAGTTTTTCAAAAAATTCAGAACTGTATGAACTCGTGGCTTCTATGACAGAAGTAACATGAAATTGTAACAGTGTGAGTAGAAACACTTGAAAGACCAGTGGAGTTGACAGTAAAACATTGTCCCATCAAATTTTCAAGAGTATGTGATATGTAGAGACCTGGATAGGGGAGTTTCAAAGCTTAATGAATATCTTTACTGATGTTTTAAATATAATGACAAGTATATTCAGAAGTGCGGATCACAACACTGAAAATCAGATTAAGGTAGAAAGTTGTAATGTAAGGTGCAGAAAAGATTGTTAGCTCTCATTACATGCATCAACTAAAGGAAAATGAAAAAAACACTACCACCACCAATAAATAAATACATAAATAAAATGACATTATAAAGTATTTTAACTGATTCCTTGCTGTGACTAAGAAATGAAAAGCAAATGTTACTAATTCACAATAGTTGCTGTACATAAGGGCAAATACCCTTTGAAGCAATCTTGCTTAGCCGCTGTTTGTTGTGTGTTACAGTTTGCAGTATTTCACCTCTTTCTGACACATTTAAAATACCTTCCTGTCACTAGGTCTATCTTCTTTCTTCGTTATTTTTTCCCCTGTAGTTTTAATATTAATTTAGCTTGAAATAATACACTTTATGGCTACTCTTTCATTGGATTTTGACCTTCTACTTTAAATAGAATAGTACTTTACCAAGTAAAAAAATCCTCTTACCCCAGAAAGTAAAAGGAAAGCTTAAAGTGAGTGAACTAGGCAATATCTACAAAATTTATTACCTGCCTCAACTACAAGTTTAATTTTTTCCATCTTCTAACACTTTGACTTGAAGTACTTTAAATGCTTTGAAATATTTACTTAAAAGTAAATAAAAGGAAAACTACATTTTATTAATAATTAATACTAGTTGAACAATCTGATTGCTATTTTAGACAGAAGCTGTAATTATTACTTGGAAGTTATAAGTATTAAGTTTCCAACTGTTTTCAACAGCTACCTTGATGTTCCTTTTACATTTGACATTGTTTTCAATTTGCATATCTTGCAGGGCATCCCAGAAATAGAAATATGGACACTGACATTTCCATATCTAAAGCATTATGGTTTATAGCATGGCTTTTATCTTTTAGTCTTCTTGCAAATGTAAGTTTTTATTTTCCTTCATATTATTTCTGTTTACTGCACTGATATTAACACTCTACAAACTATAATAGAAGGTAATTTTGCGATTTCTTTTATTGTTTCTGACAAGCTCAGAAGTCTTACAAAGGGTTAAATTTTCCTCAGCTGACATTAATTTTAGATTTTTTTTTCCTTTTCAATTGTTAGGTCACAAGTCTGTGTCAGGTAGACAACAACTCTTTGAGCTGTAAAGGCAAAGTCATGGAAAAAAGCTGCAAATCACTGTCTTTTTTTTTTTTTTTTTTTACTTCTTCTTGTTGCTCTCCTGCGAAAGTAACAACTCCTACAACATTTATCAAGAGCCTAAGTGCTTACTACCTATGTGAATTGCTGTATACTATTCAGTAGAATGAGAGAAGTATTTGTTATAGCAAGTAAGCTGTAAAATCTCCCATGTTATCAAGTTCTATTTAATGTAACAAAAATGTTTTCTTTTTTTAATATAAAAAAATAATGTTGGTGACAGTTTGCAAGGAATGTGTAAAGCACAAGTGCCTCTACTTTTAGTGCCTGTCACATTGGCAGAGCTGACAGTCAAACATGCGAATGTGGAACTCTGTCATGCCAGTCTGAGTAATGTCCTGCTGTAACGACACCCTGTCAGAACAGTTGAAGATTCATTGCAGATTCACTTATTTAGGGGATCATCTGTAAGAATAAATTATTATTACTCCTCCTTTTGCTTTACAGCTCACTTTAGTTTTTCCATGTTCACGGTGTGTCTCTTTACTTGTGCTTTGTTCAGTTAGTGTGAGAAATACTCTGTTGTTTCTACTTTTACTGAAATATCCTACTTCTCTTGTTTATAAAGTCAAAATCAAACAAACAAAATACCCTGCTACTGACTCATACTACTTGCATACACTTCTCAATTACCCCGTACCACAGAGCTAACTACAATAATGAGAATATTTTATGTGTGAGATCACTACAGGCGTGGATACATAGAGGTATGATATAAAAGATTTGCCCACACACTTGGTTTTTTCTTTAGTGAAATAATAGGTCTTTTCCCTACTTTCCTTTGAAGTATGTATATGTATGTTTCTACACAAGTGGTCACTTTTCTGTCACTGAATCCTTGTGAGATGTCATTTGCTGAACATCTTTAGAACACATCTGTCTGCTGTGAAACACTGAAAATTTCTAGCTAATAAATAGTTAGCTATCTATCTAACTTCGAGAATTTCTTCAGGCAATTGATATATTTCACTCTGATCTTTTATCAAGAAAATGGAATGTGACAGTATGTCTTTGATAGTCTACATAATGAGAAGGGGCCAGAGGGACTTGAGGATGTTTTATTTGCTAATAATATTCTTTGCACAATATGTGCAGTCAAATAAGATCAATGCTCTATGATTTTAAACAAGAAATCCAATTTTCTTTTCCAGATATTAAACTTTTACTATTTTATTTATTTTTCCCCCGGACAATTTTTTTTTCGTCTGGATTTCAGGGAACCTGGCCTATGAAGAAGCTGGAGCATCCATGCCAGGCGTGGTTCTCCCTTCCTGTTGAAGAGAAGTAAGTAAAGTGCTTAGTATCAGAGCCTGTGTATACAGCTGGTCCTCTTTAAGTTGGTACAGACTGTGTGTTCTTATATGCATAGACAGTGGTCTGGTATAGGTAACTATACTGCAGTGTAAGACCAGAGTGATAGAAAAGGCTGAGAAATCAAGGCCAAAGGCAGTTGTTTAAAATTTTGTAAGTTCTTTCCAAAACTTCTGTAAGGTTATGGAATGGTGGTCAAGAAGACCAGGGTTTTTTCAGTGTTATTAAATTGAGAATTCTTTAAAAAAGAATAGCTCCATTCTTGAATAATTATATCTATCAAGATTACACAGTGTTTCCTAGAATCATAAGAAGAACAAAGAAGGTGATACCCAAGTACCACAAGGCCAGCTGCAGAAATCTGAACACTCCTGGGAGTCTGAGAAAGCAGAGCTTGTGAAGGACTAAAACTATAAGACAGGTACTTTGTGTGAATCTGAATGTTTAAGGTGTTTCGGTCATTGAGCAGAGTGACATGAAGGCAGTAGTTTGGCCTTTTTCTGGAGTGAGTATGAAATGAAGAAAAAATTGTTAGCAAATTTTACGTCAGAAAAGAGAGCTGATGTCTACCTATTCCACATAAATTGTCATAAGATTGTGAAAGGAATGGCTTCTGAATTGGAATTTGAAGGCAGATAGGAATAGGTGAACAACAGTATGAATAGATGTTGGGCTTTGCCACTCACTAAAACCTTTCTGTACTTAAAGCCAAGCAATGTGTAATCCTGAATCAATACCAAAAAAAAAAAAAAATTAACTACTTCCTTGAATGAATTTGATCAAATCAACTTAAGTTCAAGCCTGTTTGAGTTGCATGGTGCCCAGCAGGGTAGATGTTGACTTCTGAGAACATCCACTTCAATTAATAGAAATGAACGCACTTAATGTTTCATGGGTATTAATTTTCTTTTCCATATGTGAAAGCCATCTGCTACTTCTGTTAGTCAGTTGAAGTGTCCGAATTTAATTATATAGGTAAAAAAAAAAACTGTGAAATGTGAAGATTAAGGGAAGCTGATAAGCTGTAATTTGACCACGTATCTCTTAAATGTATTGTTTTTAGATGAAGTACCAATGAAAGACTTACTTCTTGTGATAACAACTAAAAATAAAATTAAAAAGGCTTCTGGTCCTCAGTGTTCAGTAATGACCAGTAATACTGAACGTAAGAAGCTACTTATATCACAGTGATTATGTTCAGTATGGAACTGCCATAAACACTCAAGTCCATAAAGTCCTTTGAGGATTAAATATCTTTGTCTTAGGTTCCTGATTGCTGTGAGTAAATGTTCTAAAGACTATATGAAATTCACAAAATAAAGAATATTTCTTAATTTTCTTAGAGGAAGAATTTTCTGAATTTTAAGTAGAAAACAAGTTTTGGGTACAGAGCAAGAGAAAACAGAGCAGAACTGCATGCTTCTACAGTCCATCTATATTCAATTTCTCATGAATTAAATATTTTCCTTTTGAACCAAAACTCTTGATTATTCCTGCTGTTTATGTTTATGTTGTAGATCTACTTGAACTGCACAGCCTGTTTTTTTTTCTGAATGAAACTTAACTAGAACCACATTCAGAGGCTGCTAGTATGCATTTAGTTGACTAGACCACAGGCTGTCTGAATCCAAGTCTCTTGCAATGCTTCTAGTGTGTCTATATTTAAAGGAAGTATCCACTATTAAACTCTACAGACTTGTTCCCAGTGGATCTCAGTTTTTTTGCACATCCTTCATTTCCTTAAAGACAAGGCCTGCAATTCTCTTTAGCCTCTTCAAGGAGTAGGTAGAAAGAAAAAGATGTAGATCTAGAGCTCACCTGTACTGTGGATATTGAATAGGAAGCTGCACTATTGTTTAGGTGTTCAGACAACCAGAATGCACCTGGGATTAGACAATGACCCACTTAGATACATAAATATTAACGAGGAAGGAAACACATGATAAAAACAACTGGGTGATTTCATGCAGTAGGTTTGCCATGGCCAGACTCCTCAGGGTCTCAGTACACATAACAATTGCTTCGGAACATAAACATCTTAACCATAAATGTCCCTCTACACTCCCAGCTTTCCCTGACTGTTGTTGCTGAACATCATGTCACACTCTATAGAATATCCTTTTTGTCAGTTTGGGTCAGATGTCCTGGCTATGTCTCCTTACTGCCTCTTTCTCAGACACCAGACTACTGGATTTGGTGAGAATGGAAGTGGATGGGTGGGAAACTAAAGCAATTTCCCAGTTAAATCCTTCATTACAAAAGGACTTACAAAAGTTTTCATGGATATATATGCATATAATTTCTTTCTTTTTATCATTCCCGTAGGCTCTCAACAGGCAAATGAAAATCCTTGGGAAAGTATGTTCTGATGCTCCCCTTGGAATAAATGTGGCTCCACACCATCCTAGTTAAATGTCACCACCTTGTCCACAAAGAATGGGATGGTCTAGGTTTCTGATACATAGGAGAAATGGGCGGCTTAGAAGTCTGGATATTGACACGTAGGAATCAGATACTGTCAGGATTTTGTATATACTAATAATGGGAAAATTACAGCAATGATCTATCTTTTTATGTTTTTAATAAGTTTAAAATCAAGAAAAATGTTGCATTGCAACGCATGGTACTGTAAAAGAAAATATCAACTTGGCAGGAGGAACAAATCTTGTTAATATAAAATGAGAAAAATTATGCTGTATCTAAATCAACTACATGCATAATATATTAACTCCAGATATAAAACCTTGATCAACAGTAGAGGTAGAAATGTTTCCATTTAAAAGCTTTATCAAAAGCCCTAGGGCTTGTTGTGGAAACAAAATCCCAAACCAATTGCATTAAACTATTTTTAAATAATAAAATACAGCACAAGTGCATAAATCACCTTGTTGGTCCAAACAGAAGTTTTAACTACTAAAGAAAACCCTTCAGGCCTGAATAAATTTTCTGAGTTTTTATTTTTGACTTTTTAAAACTACTGTAAAACTGTTATTTCTAAAGGAAAACTCTTAAGAGAAAAGCTACTCCTAATGTAAATGTTCAGAAATGTTTACTAAGATATTTTTATTTGTATGTTCCTACAGGTGAATATGAACAGAGATACACAATTTACATAATCTTTTCATACTATTAAACAACTAATAATTCATAAAAATGTATGCAAATAAAATAATTATAACCTTAGTTTGCTCTAATGTGAATAGGTTTCCTTTTATTTCTTTCCAGCTGTTACATGTGAGGCAATTAAATGGTTTTAAAGCAGAAGAAAGTATGAAATAAAATATAATTGTAAGCTAGATTATGAATATCTTGAAACTGTGGCTCATAACCTTGTTCACAGGATCAAATCTCAGTTCTGGAGTCCAGTCTTACTATTATTTCTGTGGAGAGGTCATATATGCGTATTAAGAGGGCTTGTAAGTCCAAACTGTAAGTCCAAACACAACCCTTAACTGAATTTTTTGATCACAAACTCATGCCAGCTACAGAAGTTAAACTGCACATTTTCATATGAATATGTATTTATCCTAAGCATATGCAATCTTTCCTCTTCAGTTCATTTGTTTTATAGTCACTCGTGCACTGGATGAAATTTTCATACTTAGGTTATGCACTGGTACAAATAATAGACTAATAACGTCTCTTAACATTAGTCATTTCAATGAGCTAATGATCCCTTTTCTTGGAGGAAATCATCTTTTGCAAAGTTCTAGCACAGCCTTGAATTGCTGCAACTTCATATCAGGCTGTTAAACACTAATGGGTTTAACAATTGCTACACAAATTTTAAAAAATTTCTTCTGTAGCCCCTCTGCTTTCCTGTCATCCTGAGCATTCCTATCAAGCCAAAGGACTTAGGTGGGCAATTTTTAAAGCACATCACCTAACAGTGCAACAGCACTTGCCATATAACCTTCTAGATTTTTTTTCTCCATCAGGGTAAATGTTTGATTAACTATAACTTAGTTATGGAATAATGGAATAATACTCATCTTCTCTGGGGGTGGGGTGTTGGTCTGCTTTCTTTCTTATTTTCTCTTCTGCAGTTGGCAAAGACTTTCCAGAAAGGAAAGACGACAATCTCACTTATTTGTGTCAGGGATCTAATTCTAATATCAAAATTTAGATTCTTATAGAATAATATGTACCATGAGTCAAAATACATGGAATTTGAGATATCTTCATGCTATGCTACCTCCACTAATGCATTTACGGGTATTCTTTAGGAAAACATTTTCTGTCTCTTCATGCATGTACATATTTGCTGATTTATTTAAGTAGTTTCCAGTCATACAGTTCTGTTGGTGGGAGACTTGTAAATATAGAAAGAAAAAGTGAAATGGGGAAGAAAAAAAAGAGAGAAAGAAGAAAAAAAGAAGGAAAAAGAAAAACAACATGAAAGCTTTATGTTGAGAATTTTCTTGTTTATGTAATAATACGTATATGTTACAAATACAAGAAGCTGAAACAAGCACAACTGCTTCCAACAAAATCTATCTTAACTGTCCTGTTCTGGACCTTAACTAGTTTGGGGATTAAGCCTTCTAAAGTGGGGTTTGATTTTCTGTAGGATACAGGCTCCTTTTCTCATATATTCCTCAGGTCAATTTTTTTTTTCTTTGCTTCATTAGTATATGCTATATGCCCTTTCCTGATACACCCTCTGAAATATTACGTATGCTTGCTATATTTGAACTAATTAGGTTTACTGTCACGCTTTAAACAAAGTAATAGAGACACTGAGCAGTGCAAAGGGATCACTTTATGGAAGATTGCATTGCCTGTAATGCAGTGCTGGATGTCTTTAGGAACAGTTATTACAAGTTTTCAGGCAAGCTTGAATGGACCTCCAGAGTCTCAGTATGACGAAGGTTTTATTCCACAGACCAAGTACTAAACCTTTGTTTCCTATGGATTTTAATGGAGTTCTGATTTAAAAGCAACAACAATCATAGAGCTCTTCAGTGTTGCAAAGAAAATATAAATCTGTGGAAAAATATCCATAGTGATCAGAGTAAGACAAAAATGTACTTCTCTATTTTCCTCACCATTAGACAAATGGATTTCTGAGCACCCATAAAATGCAAGAGTGGAGCATAAAAACTACAGTGTGATAGCTCACACCATTTTGTCTGAGATATAAAACTGGTCTTTTGGAGCATTTACATGCAGAGGCAGTGAATCAGTTCTATTTCGTTAAAATATTACCTTTTTATTCTTTTGCTGTATACAGCACACAGAACAGCAACAAAAATGTCTCCATCCTATCTGAGCACAAGTACAAGCCAGCATATTAATTATAGACTTATAAAATTGATATTAATCTTTTTTTCTGATAAAGAATCTTTTTCTATTGCTACAAGTTGCTATAAATTGCTCATTAAACTTCAAGCAATGCAATGCAGCGCTTGCTACCATTTATAGGCAATGCTCTCCAAAGTATAATTAGAGGGAGTATTATGACACAGAACAATGGAGACAATTATTTCTGAAGTTTATTAATGCTAATTAGCATATGGCATCTAAGACAGCTGCTGATACTTCATTGCTAAATACTGAGGGACTAATTAGTGTTTGATGTTAATTAGCTTCTTCTGCATGTGCATTGTCCATAGATGCATATACACTGTCACCACTGGGCCATTAAAAATCTGGCCTAAGCCTTCTTGCAGTAGTAGGATATGATATTTAGGAGATTTTGCGGACTGTAAAGCACAGCTCTCTAATGTGTCATTAATAGCCACTGCATGAACTTTAACAAGCCAAATTCACAAGTTCTCATTGCTGTATGGTATAAAAATCTATTATATTAGTGGCTGAATCATGTATAAATTGTTAAAAAATGACAAATTCTTGCATTTTTATTGATAGAATTAACATCCTGAGATATCAAAAATGTATATATAATGAACTGAGGAAGAAGGAAACAACAGAATTTCCCAGGCTTACATGGTTCTATCTTCTATTTAATCTCTTTCATTTTAAATATAGATGATCGGGACTTATTTTTTTCTTGTAGAGATCTCTGTCCACTGTGTATTATCAAACATGTTTACCTTAGAATACAATTTTGGAAGTTTAGAATGTTATTTAAAAAAGAAAAAGATTAAAAAATCCAAAATAATAAAGTTGTCTTATCTGTAGTCTGCAAGTAGGAAATGAGCATTTCTTGTTTCATTGTTAACAGATTAGCATTGCTTTCCACATTATGTTATGTTATTACTTAAAAACAGTTGTTGTTGTTGTTGTTTTCCAGAGCATATCTTTCCATTTTGAAGTCTGTGCGTTGATCATAAAAGCCTTTTTCTTTTTTTTTTTTATTTTGGTAGTTAAAAATAATTGGGTTTCATGTTGCCATATTCCTATATAGCTAGAGTACTCATTTCCTTAAATGGTAAGAAAGGGACTTAAATGATCACAAAGACCAAAACCAGCCCAAAGACAGTAAAGATTTCTAGTTAAATCTTTTCTGGGGGCTGCAAGGTTGCCCTCTCTTTCATTATGGCAGAAAGTGTCTCCGTTGAAATCTAAAAAAGAGAGGAGAGGTCATGAATTATAGAACGTAAGAAACTTATGGCCTACCACAGAAGATTCTAACAAGAATAGGGAAAAAATAAAACAAGAATGATAATATAGGATCTCAGCTGATACATGAGAAAGAAGTGAAGGGGACATCTGTTTACAAAAGCAGTGGTAAGTTTCAAAATGAAAACTGAAACTAATTGTCAGCCCCAACTTGGCATTGAGATAAGTCCACATCCCCATCCACTTTCCAGCCCTAGGTCAAGAATAATTTTGACTTTTGAAATCATTTTAACCCTGCACTGGAAGCTGCTTTGTAAAATATCAAATGCATATTTAAATGGTTTTACTCTGTAGACTGGAGTTCTGCAGCAGCAAGCTCTTCTGTTCTGTAGGGATGATCAAAAGTAGTTATTGGAAAGAACTCTTGGAAAGGATCTCTTTCAGACAAGTTAAGTCTAAAGTGATGCTTAAGAATTTGCGGTTAAAGAAGCCTGATTAAGAAAGTATAGATTAAACACTGATGAAACCTCTGCTTCTTAATGTCTTCTAAAGACATTAAGATGTATTGAATTAATGGGATAAAGGAAAGTAAAATTGTAGGAGCTTTCTGATCCATGATTGAAAAATCTGTCTTGACATTCCAGGTAGAAAACCAAACCCTCAAAAAAAAAAAAAAAAAAAAAAAAAGTTTATGACTGAAAGCCAAAAGAAATAAAAATACAGTCAGAGAACTTAGTGAGAATGGATGACTCTATTGATAACATTGGGAAATAACAAGAGGAAGCCTATTCTGAAAATGGCTATCACAATTCAAACTGAAAATCTGGCAACAATAACACAGGGAGTACATATATTGGAATGACTATATCAAATAAAAATTACACGAATGGAAAAGATGCAAGAAATGTATCAGCTCCATTCTTGTACAGTACAAATAAAAAGTCTTATTTGTATTTATCTCTCCATGTGTTCTCATACAGATTCCTCTTGGGAAAAGTAGAAAATTTTATAATATAAGTAAATTGTTAGTTGAAAGTGCAAGTAACATTCTTGTTTTCAGTTGGATGCTGGTGTATACAGTAACGTTGCCATTAGCAGTAATAACAACTCTATGTCAAAAGGATGGCATTTAAAGAGTTAAATGGGGTAATTACATCTCCACAGAAAAACTGTAACTAAGCAGATAGATAGCAAATTGAAATAGTTAAAACTCATAACAGTGCTCAAAACACCAAGTCCTGCCTTAATATTGTAAGTCTGTCTGAATTTGGACTTCCTATACATAGAATCACTCAGGTTGGAAAAGACCTTAAGGATCATAAAGTCCAACCGCAAGCTAACCCTGCTACTCTAACAACCCTTCACTAAATCATGTCCTTGAGCACCACATCCAAATGGTTTTTAAACACATTCAGGTATGGTTACTCAACCACTTCCCTGGGGAGCCTATTCCAGTGCTTATACAAGCAAATACCCAACTGATTCAGAAATATACTCTATGGACTGGATAAATTCTCTGTCTTGGATTCATTTGTGAGGTGGATAGAAGCATCAGGAGATCATTCACTGACTGAAGCAGGAAGATGGTAATCTTTTCCTAAGTACAGCCTAAAAGGAATTAAAGGGGAAAAAAAAAAAAAAAAAAAAGACTTTCTTCTAGGTAGTGTGGCAAAGCAAGAAATCTCAGCTAGAAAAGCAATATTTTTGCCTCTTACCTTAATTATTAATGGAAAAGAAAGAAAGCTGTGTCAGTACTCCTATACTACTTGGGCGCACTGTGCTCTGTCCTACATATGTTGCTTTTACCTTGCCTCATCTGTTGGTGCCAGCAGCTAGGCACAATGTTAGATTTGCCAATTTGTTTACCTAAGCATGTATTGTAATTAGGCAGTGAACAAAACTTGAATAGAGAAAGATTTTGTCTACTTCTTTTAATCGGTATCTGACACCAATGACTTTTCTATCTGCTGTGGCAGATCAGAGAGGCACACAGGGAGGGTGATCTCTCACATTACTTCAGTCTCATTTTACTGGGATCAATAATTCACGGAGGCAGCAAATAAGAAGAGGGAAACAGAGTGTACTTCTGTCAAGAAGTGATAAAGGTATTATGAAAGAGGAAGACACTATTTTTTCTCCCCACTACAATGAATACATCTAAGTATATCTATGAAACAAGGCAAGAAACTTGTAACTTTCATGTTAACGGAGGAAAATTTGTCAGTGTAATCACCAAGAGTCCTGAAAGAATTGGAAAACATGAGGTAAATATAAAAATACAAAATTTTCTAATTTTCATTTCTTCCTAAATTTTCACAGGATCACAGAACCCTGGGGCTTGGAAGGGACCTCTAGAAATTACAGAGTCCAACCCCCTGCTGAAGCAGGTTCCCTACAGTCGGTCTCACAGGTAGGTGCCTATATGGGTCTTGAATATCTCCAAAGAAGACCCCACAACCTCTCTGTGCAACTTGTTCCAGTACTCTGTCACTCTCACTGTAAAGAAATTCTTCTGCATGATTGTGTAGAACTTTCTATGTTCCAGTTTTTGGCTATTGCTCCTTGTCCTATCACCACACACCATTGAGAAGGGCCTGGCCTCATCCAATTGCCTCCTGCACTTTAGATATTTATGAACATTGGTCAGATCCACAGTCTTCTCTTCTTTAGGCTGAACAGACCCAGGTGTCTCAGCCTTCCCTTGTACAGAAGATGCTCCAGGACTTATATAATCTTTGTTGCCCTCTGCTGGACTCTTTCTAAGAGATTCCTCTTTTTTTTTTTTTTTTTAACTGAGGAGTCCAGAACTGGATACAGTATTGCAGATGTGACATCATCAGGGCAGAGTAGAGCGGGAGGATCATCTCCCTTGCTCTGCTAGTCACACCCTGAGATACCACTGGACTTCTTGTCCACAAGGGCACGCTGCTGGTTCATGGTCAACCTGCTGTTCACTAGGACCCCCAGGTCCTTCTCTGCAGTGCTCTTCTCTAGCAGGTCAGCCCCTGATCCGTACTGATGCATACAGTTTTTTCTCCTCCAGTACAACACTATATACTTGCTTTTATTGAACCTCATAAGGTTAATCTCTGCCCAACTCTCCAGTCTGTCTAGGTCCTGCTGAATGGCAGCACAGTCTTCAGGTTTGTCAGGCATTCTTCCCAACTTTGTATCGTCAACAAACTTGCTGAGGGTGCATTCTTTCCAGGTCACTGATGAAAATGTTTAACAAGGCCAAATCCTAAGCCCACCCCTGGGGAACACCACTAGTTACAGGCCTCCAGCTAGACTCTGCACCACTGATCACAACACTCTGAGCTCTGCCAGTCATCCAGTTTTCAACCTACCTCACTGTCCACTCATCTATCCCACACTTCCTAAGCTTCATTACAAGGGTGCTGTGGAACACAGTGTCAAACACCTGGCTGAAGTCAAGGTACACAACATCCACTGTTTCAAGTCAGTCTCCTGTTTGTTTCTCAGTTTGAGGATGCGCTATATGTTTTTAATAGCTTTGGATTCTTTCAGCCTAGAAAAAAAAATTGTTTTAGGAAAGACGTAACAGAAATTGTGAGAACAATGGAGAAGGTCAATTATTCAAAGTCCATTTTGACTGAAAATCTGGCTATCAAATGAAGCTTGAGGGAGATGAAATTGGGTTCTTTATAAAAAGTGTAAATTAGATGGCACGAGTCATTCAAATTAAGACAAAGAAATATGTCTCTACTGCTTTCCCCCATGTGGTAACTGGTCATTTTGTTCCTTCAAACCAAAAGCACCCTGTGATTATGGGATATTAAGTTGGAAACTGAAGATCATGCCTTGATTTGAAGAATGCTTGTTTTGTTTTAGTGTTGAAACTTGATTTATAGACAAAAATATATATATATTACTTTTAATAATAATAATAGTGCCAGTGGTTAGAACCAAGCCTCACGATAACATTGAGTGTTTAAGAAATTGTATTTTTATTGACGTAATGAAATGTATCTCATTTTGAGTTAAAAACAAAAACTACAAAATAAAATACCCAAAAACACACAAAAAAAATTCTCACAGCGTTCTCTCCTAGAGAAGCTGGAAGCCTGTGCCTTGGACAGGTACACCCTTTGCTGGATAAAGAACTGACTGGAGGGCTGGGCCCAGAGAGTGGTGGTGAATGGAGTTAAATTAATCTCATAATTGGTTACAAGTGGTATCCCTCAGGAATTGGTACTGGGGCCTGTCCTGTTCAGTATCTTTATTGTTCTGGAGAAACGGATTGAGTGCACCCTCAATAAGTTTGCTGATAACACCAAGGTGAGAGGAAGTGTTGATATGCCTGGGGAAAGTAAGGCCCTTCAGTCTGAATAGATGGGCTGAGGCCAATAGGATGAAGATCAAGAAGACCATGTGCCAGGTCCTGCACTTCGGCCACTACAACCCCAGGCAGTGCTACAAGCTTGGGGCAGAATGGATGTAAGACAGTGTGGAAGAAATCTGTTTGGGGGTGTTGCTCAGTCCTTGGCTGAACATGAGCCAGCAGTGTGCTCAGGTGGTCAAGAAGAAATAGTGTTGCCAGTAGGAGCAAGGAAGTGATCGTCTCTCTGTACTCAGCACTGTTGAGGCCACACCTCATGTACTGTGCTCAATTTTGAGCCCCTTGCTACAAAAAATACATGAGGCCCTGGAGCATGTCCAGAGAAGAGTAACAAAGCTGGTAAGGGGTATAGGGCACCTGTCTCATGAGGAGTGGCTGAAGGAACTGAGACTGCTTAATCTGGAGAAGAAGCTCAGGGGAGGCCTTATTGACCTTTACAACTACCTGAGAGGAGGTTATGGTGAGATAGGAGTCAGACTCCTCTCCCACATAACTGATGATAGGACAAGAAAGAGTGGTCTCAAGATGTGTCAGGGTAGGTTCATGTTGGATGTTACGAAAAAATTCTTCTCCAAAAGGTGTTCAGGCACTAAAATGGGCTGCCCAGGGGAGCAGTTGAGTCACCGTCCCTGGAGGTGTTCAAAAAACATCTAAACATACTGAGGGACATGGTTTAGTCGGAAATATTGGTGGTTGGTGAAGAGTTTGACTGGATGATATTGGAGGTCTTTTCCAACCTTGATGATTCTATGACTCTATGATTATAGTCTTTGTTATGTTGTGTCTTAAGTATTTGTTTACCCATTGCTTTATTTTTGGGTTTCTAACATTTGAAGGAAATTAATCTCATCATCCTAAAACTGCCAATTTAGTTTATTTCTGTGCTCTGTTCAAGATCATTTTTTGTGATCTGAAGATGACAGTAAATGACTGGTGAACAACTGGGTGACCATAGCTCAACAATTGATCTATATGCTATTTTTTCATTATTTAACTTTAAAAAAAAAAAAATTCCCATCTCTACTAGAAGAATTATACTATAATGTAAGAAAACAAATATGGTACATAAGCCCGCTGGAGAATTTTAACTGGAAATAAATAATTATCTGCTACTTACTGAGGAATTTAAAACAGATTTTTAGGATTTAGAATATCTCTCATTATAGTCCAACAACTTTTTCACAGAATCATGGCATCACAGAATGTTTTGAGTTGGAAGGACGCTTTGAAATCATCTAGCTCCAACCCCCATGCTATACTATAGTCAGGGACACCTCCCTCTAGACCAGGTTGCTCAAAGCCCCATCCAGCCTGGCCTTGAATGCCTTCAGGGAGGGAGCATCCACAGCCTCTCTGGGCAACCTGTTCCAGTGCCTCACCACCCTCACAGTAAAGAATTTCTTCCTAATATCTAGTATAAATCTACCCTCTTCCAGTTTAAAACCATTTTCTCTCATCCTGTCACTGCATACCCTTTTAAATATTCAGATTATTTTTCCTTAGAAAAGACTTACGAAAGTAAGGTTACCACCGTGTTGTTTAAATAAGTGCTGCCAGAAAAAGTCCCACAGAACTATGAAATGCTATAAAACCATTGACTAAAGAAGACCTGCCATGGAGATGATTTGATTTATTTCAGTGATACAGGCTTTTAAAAACCCAACTTATTCCTAAACTACTCCGACTGTTGTTAACATCAGTATTTCAAAGATTAGAAACTGAAAGGGAGGATAAATTGTGCACTTGGAATTATATCCAGAAGCCATTGTTATCTGAATGCTTTTTTGTTCCTTCGAGCTCTTCTCCCAGTATTTTTTTAGCCACATTCTGGATTTTAAAGGGTCTGTATGATCGAAATGTCAAAGTGAGGAAATGCTCAACTTGACATTCCATTTTGCTTTGTTTATGTGAATACTGTCAACCGAACCCATATATACAGCATGCAGTCATTAAATTAAATGTAAATCCATTGTTAAATATGATATTTGATGCCTACCTACGATGATAGGTGCACAAAATTAGATACTGCTGATACGTATTAATGCAAAAATAATTGAAGCTTAACAATTGTCCTTTTGTGATGCATACCCTGGTGATATCATCAGTGAACTGGCAGAACTGTAAAGTCTGAGCATGGCCATTACAGATACTCAGACTATGGTTGAAAACAGAGGAAAGCTTTCAATTTCCAGTGAAAAAAGAATATTGCTGACTGTGAACTAGTCTTACAGATTGCTTTAGAGTTATCTTCTGATGTACAATTGCAGCTGAAAATAACTAGATGAGGGCAAAAAGAAAAGTCTAGCCTAAGACTTTAGGGGTGTTCAAATGTCTAAATTTTATAAGCAAAGACCTTGTAAAATAACTCACTTAAAATCTGAGAGTAATTTCTAAAATGCACATTTCATATCTGTATATTGTATTTTTGTTTTCAATGGGGAAGTCGCTTCTCTTGGTTTTATGTGTCTGAAGAAAGAATATTGTTATTGGAAACTAAGATACAGGATTTTGAAATCTCAAGAGAAGAATAAAAAGAATTAAAAAACTAGGTTTTAATAAACTGTTGTCTCTTTTTAAATTTAATTAATTATTATTTTTTTTTAAAATCTCATTATTCGATTAAATTCACTGAGGAAATTGGGTGAGATTTATATGGCAACTGACAGTGGAAAACTGTGTAGTATAGAGAGAGCGGTGGTCAATAGATCATTGTCCAGATGGTAATCTGTGATGAATGGTGTCCCTCAGGGATCTGTACAGAGATGAGTTGTCTTTAACATCTTCATCAATGACAGTGACACTGGGATCAAATGCACCCACAGCAAGTTTGCGGATGACACTAACCTGCTGTGCGGCTGATATTTCTGAGGGATGGAATGCCATCCAGAGAAACCTAGACAGGCTTGAGCAGTGAGCCCAGGAGAATCTCACGCAATTCAACAAAGCCAAGTGCACTTGTGAGTCAAGGCAACCTGCACCATCAGTACAAGCTGAGGGATGTAAAGATGGAGCACAGACCTGCCAAAAAGTACTTGAGGGTGGTGGGCGGTGAACTGAATATGAGATATCAATGTGCTTTCGCAGCCCAGAAGGCCAACTCCACCCTGGGCTGTATCTAAAGAAGAATGATCAGCAGTCCGAGGGAGGTGATCCTGTCCCTTTGCTCTGCACTGGTGAGACCTCACCTGGAGTATTGCATCCAGATGCAGAGTCCTGAATACAGGAGAGACACAGACTTGTTAGGGTACATCCAGAGGAGGCCACAAAAATGATCCAAGAGATGGAATATCCTCTCTATGAGTACAGTCTGCAATAATTGGAGCTGTTCAGCCTCAAGAAGGCCCCAGGGAGACCTGGAAGTAGCCTTTAAGTTTTTAAAAGGGACTGTGAGCAAGAAGGGGACAGACTCTTTAGCAGGGTCTGTCATGATAGAACAAGGAAAATGATCTCAAATTAAAAGAGATTTAGATTGAATATAAGGATGTTGAGGCATTGGAACAAATTGCCCAGAGAGGTGGTGAATGTCTTGTTCCTGGAGACACTCAAGGTCAGGGTGGATGGGTCCCTGTTATTTTATGATTCTATGTCTATGAAAATAGACAACCAAATATCAGGCACTTCTGCCAAAAAACATTTCATAAACAGTAACTCATTTTCCCGAGGATTTACTTAGCAGCTTCAGTTTTTTAAATCACACTGTCTGCAGGGTAAAGTATTTTGCATAGGCAACAAGAAAACTACTCTGGCCAAAATTTTTCTTTCTAACTCTGTGCTTATTTTAGACTTCATTATCAAAGATTTTAGGGATGCTGTATCTGCAATATAGTGGATTTATATTCAGTTAGGAAGTATTTAATATCTTGTCAAATTGACAAATATTTAGTTTATATTGATAATACATTTTAGAATAGCTGAATCTGAGCTGGTCTGTGGATTCCTTCCGATGTCATGTTTGTCCACTTCTGCAGACTTTGGACCTATTCAATATGTATTTTGTCTTTCACCTGCTCAGTGTGCAAAGGGTGTGCTGTTATAGCCCCAGATTTTATCCTATGCTCAATACAGTTACGACCAAGTAACCATATCTTGAGCTCAAAATATCTCCTAGAATTTTCACCCATCTAGTACCTAAATTTTTGTCCATCTGGCTGTAACTTATACTCTGTAAAATGCTCAGAATTTTTGTGTCTTTATCTCATTCCTTTTTCTCTATCTTTACTACTTCTGTGGTTGTCAATCTTGCCACCTTTTCCTGTCCTCTTTTATCTTAAAATGCTTCCATGGTCTTGCATCTAAAGTGAGAAAACAGAGCACAGGGAGGATTACTTACTCTAGCTGCAGGTTATGCTAACTGTAGCATAGCAGTTTGAAAGCTAGTGAAAGCCAAAGCTGTGGGAGAGAAGATGGAAGGAGAAACTTCATTGAATCATAAATTAAAGCAAGCACTAAAAGGATGGTAATTTGTAGGGGAAGAAGAAGAATACTTTTTGTATTAAGTCTCTAGCAAACAAAAGAGGTTTCTGATTTTTGGCTTGGTGAGACAACAGCAGGGAGGAATACATTTTTAGAGAGTGTCTTGTGTCTTTTCTGCACCCTACAGTTGCAGCTATAGCACTAATTCTCCTCAGGCAATTGTAAAAATGGGACTACCAGAGAGCAATATTTGTACAGGCTGCATTATTACAAATTTTAGCAGCAACTTCCCTGAAGTTCTCTGCAGCAGAAACGTAAGGTGTAAGTGGAGACAGAAGGAGGGTATTCAGTGGGCTCCCAACACACTTATACAGTAAAACACTTCTAATTTCAGGATTTTTTTTCCTTATCTATTTTAAGTCACATAAAAGATCATTTTATATTGGGAATTGGAAAATTTCTTGGGTAAATTTTTACTTTGATGTCATTACTGCTTCTTCCTCCTCTTGATATTTGTGCAACATGGGAAGAGGTGTGGGAGGTGTAAGGGAGGCAAAGGAGGTGGATAAAAAAAGTAGAAATAGTCTGGAATAGAATATTATATGTGCTAGAATGGTTTGTAGGGCAGGATATGTCCCTGGAAAATCCAGTTAATAGTGGTGACAAAACAGTAGGTATTGTTAGACAAATGTTCATTTCTATATACATTGTTCAACAAATGTACAAAAAGTATCTTTACTTGAAATGAATATCCACATTAGTAAGATATGCAGTGGAGCCAGCCCTTTCAGGCGGAGATGGAAGACACCCATTTGCCATTTACAGTATGGAAATACCAATATATACAATATATTGAACACTGTCTGGAAAATATTACATTCACAATATAGATGTAATGTTTTAAATGTAGATTTATTGCACAAATACAAGAGTTATGATTAATTTCATTAAAACCAGTTTAGTCGTGGAGATTAAGTTTATGTGCAAATAACACTTCATTATTATTATGTACACAATGGGCTAGCAGGGAAGACAAAAGCTTCCCCTGATCTCATATACATCTATATTCAATAAGGGAGAATGAAAAGGTTCTATCAGATCATATTACTTCACAAAAGCATAGGCACATTACTTCACCCTATGGAAGAAAATATGATTTGTCACGAAACAATCAAAAGGGCCCATTTTTAATCACTCTATGTTAGAATAGATTGGAATTCCTGCTGTTTTATTCAGATTAGACCCTACACATTTGTAAATACATTTGTAAATGGTGATCTTCAAATCAACTATGCAAATCTAATTACAGAAACAGTTTTCCAGAAGTGATAAATAATGCCTACACCTGAGCTTTAAAAGAAATATATTTTTTACATCAATAAAAGTGAGAAATATTTTAAAGATATAATGGTCAACTTAATCAGCAACAGCATAAAACACTTATGTAATGCACCAGCATTCAGCTTTAGACAGATTTATACATCCCAGACTGCTAGCAGTCTGAATTGCTCTCCTCTTAAGGGTTGTGTGCAATTTTGTCTTATGGCATTCATTATTAATGTTGTGGGTTTTGTTGTGGTTTAGTTTTATTTTTAACTTTACTTGGGATAATCAATGAGAAAATAATAAGGCAGGGGGCACACATTTTCTGCAGAAATCTTTCTTGTGCAAGGGCTAGTTATTGTACAGTGAGAGTAGGAGACTTCAAGGAGGAGGCTAATTGGCTACTAATCAGAAGTACAGAGGAATAATAAGGAAAAATAGTACTTTGGGGAGAACATGAAATATTTATTCATCCCAGAATTCACATTCTCATCTCTTTCTCTTTTTCATTAACTCCATGCTGTATCCACCAGAGTTTTCTTCCCAAAGGACGTTCTGCTGTCATGCTCATTGATGGGTAATATCTGGTGAGCTAGCATTCTCAGGCTGGCTCGTTACTGATAAGTGTCTACTATAAAAATGTTCTTCCTCCTTGTTTCATAACTAATATATTTGATGGCAAGATTTTGTATTTTATGTTTGGAATTTCTTAGTAACAGAAAATCAGCATGGAAATGTTTTGTTCTACTCTGAAAAAGAATTTACAAAAGATTTGGGCCAATAGAAAAACAGCTGTTTGGGAACTGCTGATGCTCCAGTTTTAGGTTTGAAGAGTACCAACTATATTAATAAACACTGTAGATTTGTTTACATTGCTTACATTAATCTGAATAGGAAAAAAGAAAAAAAATGACCACAAACACATTTAGAACTTTATAGAAATACAGTCAAAAAGAAGGCCACAGTCATAATGTTTCAAAATTAAGAATTTCTTATTTTTAAATAATAAAAAGAGAAAGCCCAGGTACTGCAGAATCAAGGTAATCTATTGATGGAGCAGGAGTATGTGACATTTTCTTCTGTCTCTTCAATTGCAGCTGGAGATACTGAAAGGACCAAGAAAACTCTCCATATAATATGTGGCTAAGAGGCTGGTGCCATCAAAGGAATTTTGGCTTTTTCAAACATGGGGTGGTTTACATGGCTCCTGGCCTCATGGCTGCTTCAGTGTTTCAGTGATGTTGAGCTCAGAGCTGACAATGGTAAGGTTGAGTCTCAATAGATGAGGATCAGGGGGAAGGACAACAGGACTGACACTTTGGTGAGGATCTGGTATAGACTGCCTAACCAGGATGAAGAGAAGGACAAAACATTCTATAAGCATCTGGCAGAAGTAGCTTGATTGTCAGCCCTTGTTGAAGTCACAGGGGACTTCAACTTCCCTGATATGTGCTGGAAATAAAATATAGCACAAAGGAAGCAGTCTAGGAGGTTTCTAGAGTGTGTGGAAAACAGCTTGCTGACACAGCTGGTAAGAGAGCCTACAGGTGGAGGTGCCCTGCTAGACCTGATACTCATGAGCAGAGGACTGGTGGTAGATGTAGAGGTCGGGAGCTGGCTCAGGCAGAGACCACAGAATGTAAGAGTTCTCAATTCTTGTTGAAGTCAGAAGGGAGATTAGCAGAACTGCTACCTTGGACATCTGAAGACCAGACTTTGAACTATACTGGACACCGGTAGGAAGAATCCTTTGGGATTCTGTCCTGGAGGGTAAAGAGGTGCATATAGACTGGTTGCTCCTCAAGATGAGAGTCTTATAGGCACAGGAGCAGGCTGTCTCCTTGTGTTGTAAGATAAGCTAGAGGGGAAGAAGACCATATGGATAAAAAGGGAACCTTTGCTGAGACTCCAGGAGAAAAAGAGAGTCAATCTCCTGTGCAAGTCTGGAAGAGTACAAGGACTTAGCTAGGATATGCAGGAAAAAAATTAGAAGGCAAAAGCCGAACTTGAACTCAACCTGGCCACTGCAGTAAAAGACAACAAAACTTTTTATAAATATATTGACATTAAGTGGAGGTCTAAGGAGAATCTCCGTGCTTTACTGGATTTAAAAGGAAATGTGACCACTGAGGCTAAGAAATAGGCTGATGTTCTCAATGCCTTCTTTGCATCTGTCTTTAAAATTCAGACCAGTTATCCTTGGAGTACTCCAATCCCTGACCTGGAGGTCTAGGATGGGAAGAAGAATCAAACCACAAAAATTCAGGTGAAGACAATTAGAGTCCTTCTACTTCACCCAGACTACCACAAGTCCATGGAGCCAGATGGGATCCATCACCTGGAGAGTGCTGAGAGAGCTGATTGCCAAACCGCTTTCCAGTGGTAAGGCTCTGGAACAGGCTGCCCAGGGAGGTGATTGACTCAGTGTCCCTGGAGGTGTTTAGATGTTGTACTGAGTACATGGTTTAGTGGGAAAATATTGGTGTTAGGTGAATAGCTGGACTAGATGATGTTAGAGGTATTTTCCAACCTTAATGATTTTATGATAATAAATAAATAAATAAATAAAGAGGGGAAACAGGCAGAAAAAGGATCAATAATTGAAGAAAATGCTGAAAAGCTTCATAATTTACAGTCTGAAAACTATTTTGCAGTTCTTGAAACATTTTGATCAAATTACCAGCTGCTCAACTATTCCTGTTACTTCATAATTCCTTACTCCTCAACCCATCACCTCATTTAAAATATTGAATTTTTAAAGAGGAAAGAAGAAGCCAAATCATGTCAGCAGATCTGTAGAAAGTGATGAATTTACTGATTTTCCCACTTATTTATTTATTTATTTATTTATTTATCTTGTATTATTCTGTTTCCTTCCATACAGGCTTAATACATCAATTTCCTCTTTTCTTTAATTGGTGAAAATAAATGAGGTGAAGAAGTGATGAAATGCTCTTTGTGAACCACTCTAGAATGCTTGGAAGCATGCATAACTGTATTGAATATTTGTTACTGGGTAGTTTGATTGTTTGTTTCTGCGTCATAAAGAAATAGGAAAATGTAACCAACCTTGCAATGCCTCTTAATCTCAGGAAAAGAAAATTCAAAATTACACACTAAAGCAAAACCCACAAAACAAAGCTCTCTGCTTAATTTTCAGGAAAGAAAACAATAAAATGTAATGTCTCCACAGTAGAAATGGAAGTATCATACTTGTATGCAAAGACCTGTAATTAAAATCTTCCACCAAAACTATCCATGAAGAAAATATTTTATCACCCTACTAAAATGAGACCTTTAAAGTGGTTAAATATTTTTGTGAGAGCTTAGAATAACAGGGAGAAAAGCATATAAAGAAAGCATGCAAGAAAAGCATGACTTATACCTGCCTATGATTCAAAGCAGCATGCTTGTTGCTGCTAACAGATTTTGAATATCTTTATTAAAGTAGCAGAATTTCGAATTATTAGAAATAGCCTAGAGCTCACAAAGGTCATACATGAGCCTGTAAGGCATAAATAAGTAAGATTTTACCATGATAAATGTTTCACCATGATAAAAAATAAGTGTGCAGAATTTAATCCTGGTACCTCTCATCAAGATCCAAGATTTGGCACTGGAAGTACAAGGGTGTCCCTTTGTTTACAGAGACCCTGGTCTCTGGTTACACTTCCACCAGAAGCAGGGACTTCCTGCCAGCCCAGGCACTCTGATTTCCTTTCTCCCTGAGCTCCAGGGGAAGAATGAGCACCATCCCTTGTCCTGTTGTACTCAGGGGAGCTTTAAAGTGTGGATTAGATGCAGACTCTTGGCTCATGTGTGGTTTTTCTACTATGTTGTCTGCCTTTTTGGCTGTCTTATGTAAGCTGAGGGAGAGCCTCTCTTACATGCTTTGTACAGTGTTGCTCTGGTGCATAAGCAAATATATTTTCTCAGATATTGAGCGTGTTCACAACGAAAAAAGACAATCACAAAAGTATTCTAACTTTTGTTCTATTCATGATGTACTGTTGTTTGAGGATAAAATGGATGCAGTTGAAGTGGCTGAGAACTGAGTGATACCATATAGGAGGAAAGTAAAATAGAGACTGACTGTGGATAAGACAATTCATCAGGTACTAAGCATGAAATTTCAACAGGTATGTCAGTAATGTCACACAAAAATCGACAGTGTTCCCTAAGGAGCCTATTATTTCCATATTCATGCTATTTCCTTCTTAAAAATTTTTGCAGCTCTAAACAAAAAGTTTGATTTGCAGAGGGACAGTTAAATAGCTGTCTGAGGACAGTTGGTTGAAATTCCAGTTCAATTCCTAATGAATAAAATGCATTTTATTATTCAAAGAAAAGGCCTAATGGAGTGGGCCTGAAATCCTGAAAGATTCTGCAACATAAACTAACCACAGAGGAACGTATTGGCTGCTAAGACTGGGAATCTTTTTCTCTAGGAATTTCTCTTAGTAACAATTCTGATTAAAGTTCATGTAGGTTATGGTGCGGATAAAAAATTGACAAAAGTTTTCGAATTCAAACACAGACATTGTCTGCCTTCAGACATTATAAAACCTGTTGTCTGTTTTGTTTTTGTTTCCATTTTTGTTTTTATTTTGTCTGTTTTTGTTTACTTGTTAATCAGAGAATTAACTCTTTACAGAACTCTAACAATCTTCTGGAAATATCATTAATTTAATATATATTTTTTTTCCAAATCCGTTCGTTCTTCTGTTTGCCTATTTGAGAACGTTGTATATTTAGGCTGACAGCAAAAAAGACAGTTTAATGTTGAATTTTCTTTTTCTGATCTAAGTTACAGGACAGACCATATGTTCCTCATAACCTTTTGTTACCTTGTCATTTCAAAATTTTGTCTCTTGATTCAATCAAGCTTCAGAGAAAACTACAGATTCCTAAAACTCATGTGCTGTTTAGAATTTCTATCTCCAGGGGAGAAATGTCTGGCTTTCAAGTATCCCTGGATATTCAGAGTAAAAAATTCTAGATACTCTTACAGTGAATCCACAATAAAATCTGTATTTCTTTAATCAGTTTCCTAATTTTGATTTGTGCTTTGATACAAGTTTTTAATGCCTTGAGATGCTGACATGCCTTCTTGTAATCTGTTTTATCAACATTCATTGCTACTTTGCTAGCTTTAAATCCCTTCTTTTCTGCAATTGCAGTTCTATTCCCAAGGTGGTTTCTTTCTGTGTATGTGTGAAAATATTATGCTCAGTTTTGCACTCTGGGGTGGTTTTTTTGGCTGAAACTAATATCACTTATTCTAGACTTTTAAGAGCACAACTGCATTCACATACTTGAGACGCACACATCCAATTTCACAGCTGGTAATTGAGAGGGCAAAACAGTGTCTGCAGTTCAAGGCTACAAAAAAAGAAGGATACTTTAAAGAACTGCACTAGGGATCTTGTTATGCAAAATAATCCATAGGTGGTGTCTGGAGAAACTTCATTCTGGTCTGACTCTGATCATTAAAGACACAACTAAAGTGCTGTTGATGACAAAAAAATAAAAAAAAATAAAAAAAATTAGACAGTAGGAAAGGTCATCTAGAAATTTAGAGAAAAATCTGACCTGTGAAAGTAGACTTTGGAGGATCTTTTGGTAGAGTGTGTGTGATTAAATCTGTGCTGTAAAGGGTGAGTAAAAGCAGCAGCACTGCTACCCTCCCCTTTAACCCCCTGGGGAGGAACACTTGGTGTGGAAAGGGAAAGATCAAAATATCTATCAAAGGCTTTATAAGACCAGGGCAGAAACCCTGAAAAGGGAAGATGAAACATGGAACTGAAAGGTGATGAAAGCATTGAGCCTTAAACTTCAGCCAAAGACTTTTGTAAGAACATATGACTCAGTGAGGGTCAAAGAAAAGATTCCTCCCCTTCCCTCTCACCTAGGAAGATATAAAGAAATGTAATGTAGGACAGATGAGAGAAGTGTCTTCTGCAGTCTTTTCTTGTGAAACCTTCTATCCTAGATTGGAGGACGGGCAAACAGGAGCAATTTGTGACATTTCTTCTCCTTTTATATAGTTGGTATTCATGTTTGGAGTACATTATCTGTAAATTGAAATAAATGTGTATATGTAGTTTAAAACTAAATATGAAGTCACAGATGTATGTCAATATGTCAAGTAAACAGCCGTGCTAGAAATTCTTCTAAGTGTAGCATTTTTATTTAATTAATCACTCAAAAAATATGTCGTTTTCAAAGTTCCTAAGCTCTGTTATGTGAGTAAGTTCCTCCAAATATAATGGAGTGGTTCTTTTCCTTTTACCACAGATTTCCAGCAGGGTAAATCTTACATTGTATATGTTAATTGAACTGATCATACTGGGAACTTGTTTCAGACCATGCCTTCCCATTGGCCTCTTTGGCAGTGCAGACACATGAAGCTTGTGAAAGTACAAACATACTTCCCTCTCAGGAAAGAGAGTTTCCAGATCGCTCCAGACCTCAGTAGCTCTTCATAACCAGTATTCCCAGAAAGTGCAGAATGAATTCACAGCTGTGTTTTCTGGTATTTATTTTTTCGCTTGTTTTATTTGTGTTTTGTTTTTATGTCTTTTTCTCCCTTCTTCATTTTCATTACATTAAGTCTGAATAATGATGTAAATTTATGACCAGCAACCAAAGGTATTCTGCAAAAGCTGAAAATAGTGTATTGTAAATTACTTTGCGGATTCATAAATTACTCCTGTTACTATAGGGAAAAATGCAGATCATCAGTGTCTGACAAGGCTGTCTGATCTGTTCTGATATAGGCAAATTACAAATATCATAAAGACAATTTTTATGTTTGTTAATGAGCAATAAATATTGTAAGTTGAGCTACACAGTACCAGAAGTGTCATGGTGATGTGGAGATAAGAATAAACATTCTTGTGTACACTTGTCATCTATTATTTTCCTATGTTATGTCTTCTACTTTCACTTAAGATGCCAGTGATTAATACATTTTTTCCAAAAAGAAAATAAAAGAAAGAAAAGAGAAGGGAAGTGAAAGCTCAAAGCATACTTCTCCAAATTTTGTAATTAGACTCTGAATTATTGAAAGGACATAAAGTTTATTCAAACTGTGTTAGTTTATGTTTTCAGTACCCAAAACAGGGCTATCATTAGCTGAATTTGAGAATGTTTTTCTTAGTAGAGAGTTTTTTTGCCTACACATTCTTTTAATAACTTTTCTGTGAATATAACTCATGGTACAAGACCTATAATCACAGCAATTTCCTTTCCTTTTTTTTCTTTTTTTTTTTTTTTGTAGTTTTGTTTTTGTTTGTTTTTGTTTTTGTTTTGTTTTTGCTTGCATTGAAGTATGCCATACACTATTTCATCTCATGGTATTAAAGAAATTTTGCCTATTTGCTTTAAACCCTATTCATGTAGACATGGATTATTAGTTTCATTTTGATATTTACAATTTGGATGAGACAAGTATCTACCCAGACATGCTAAATACTAGGCAGCCATGCAGAAGTGTAAGCATTGATATTCACTATTTCATAGCTTATTAATTAAAAGGGAATGACAAATGTGAGAGTAGACACTTGCATGAAGCGTTAATTTTGAAGTTAGGATGGGAGAGAAGATAGATGGAGCCAAAAGTTTACTCTTCTTTGTGTGTGTGTGTGTGTGTGTGTGTGATAACATTTATTTTTGATGGGAGATTACTTTTCTGGACTTTATTCAACAAGATTTTTTTGTTGATAACTAAGAATTTTTTATACCAGATAACTTTAACTGTGACACTGATATTAAATCATATAGGTTTGGGCAATAATTGTCTTGCACTATAAAACATTTGTACCCTTTGAGAAATTTCATACTTCACATTTACACATTTATGTACACCTTGGGAAAGGGTTTGTTGTGAAATATTTTACATGTGATCTTACAATTAAATAGTTACTTGGACCTGGAGAAGGTCCTACTTGGAGAAGGTATTGTGGTCTACGACATATATTCAAATACATATTAAAAAGAAGAATATTTTAGCCATGATAAAAACCCACAAACACTTGTATCTTTCCTTTTAAAAGTAATTAAAGGGGGGAAGAAAAGAAAAAGAAAATAATAAAAAAGGAAAAATATAATCTGCTTCATAATTTCTCAGTTATCTTACAGAGGTATCAAGGCAAGCATAATGTGGAAAATATTGTGTCACTCCCTTAATATGAACATAGTTTCATTTGGTTGTGGTACTCAGGGACATGATTTAGCAGAGGATTGCTAGAATTAGGGTAGTGTGGTTAGGTTGCGGTTGGACTTGATGATCTGTAAGGTCTTTTCCAATCTGAGCAATTCTGTGATTTCATGAGGAGCAGGAAAATCTTTTACTTAGTGCAAGCACTGCTCAACTGCAAAGAAAACATCAGTGTGTTATCAACATTTTAATATTTTTTTTCCTAGATCTGAAACACAGTGCCACACCAACCTCTCTGAAGAAAATTATCTCATACAAAACCAGGACACCATGGTCAGAATTACAGCCAAATTCATAGCAAATCTGGACAAATAATTTGGAATGAAGTTGTCCAAAGGAAGACTCTTCAGTCTACATTTTTAAATGCAATCGTTTAACTAGTCATGCTGTTCCTTTCCTACTGGACTACAGATCTTAAAGAAAAAAAAAAAAAAAGAAAAAAAAGACATAAAAGACATAAACTGATTATGTAAATGGAACTTGTCTATGCATTCACACAGTGTATCTGCAGAGCACGTTTCTGGAAACATGCATTTCAGGAAAATGCATTGCTTAATGTATATTTAAAAAAACTATGCAAATGTACATTAATATCATTCATTAGCCTTCAGTTGAGCAGCATTTAACACTCTATGGTACAATTATATTAATTTAAGTGCTTCTAAGCTTAACAGTTAATCACTCTGAACAGCAATTAAAGTGAAAATGGACCATGGATTTATTTAACAAAATATACTTCCCAGGTAAAATATTCATATGCTTAACATACATTTTAGTGATGCCATATCAATAAAAGAAATTAAAAAAAAAAAAAAAAAAAAAAGGAACCTTAAATAAGAACAAAAACCACTTTAAGCAAAGAAATGTGAAACTTGAGGGAACGTTTAATGCTTATACTTGAGTCCTTCAGTATTACCTTTACCATATCAGACTGCCTGAGGCTTGCAGTCATGAGGCTTTCCTTCTACATTGAATGGAAGATTTTAATAGCACCTTGACAATTAGAGGAAACACATATGACTTTAAGTACACAAAATCTCGTATACTCCACGTATGCAGACATTAATATTAGAAAGAATGTTCACCATTATTCTGTTATAGGAAATTTTTTTGAAATAAAAGCCTCAGAAAAGCCTTTGAATAAAAGCCTCAGAAACAACATAAAGACAACAGTCTTCAAAGAAGAGATTTGGAGAACACTTAAAAATATCAAAAACCAGAGAGAATGAAAAAAAAATATTCTGAAAACTTCATGACAGCTTCAAATTAGAGATCACAGAGAGAGCAATAAAGATTTCTTACCTAATAACCATGAAGAGCTTAAAATACTTAAGTTTAGTCATCTGGTTAAATTAGGGGAAAAACAAGTCATGTGAGATGAAAATCCAGAAAACTTGTCAACAAAAGATTCCTTATTCTTATTGAAACACTATTTTATTTTCAACTGAAGTTTTTATTTGTTTCTGATATATTTAAAAATTACTACTTCTCTGAGGAGGTGTCTCTATCCAGTCTAACCTAAGGTCTTTATATGAGAGTGGTGAGGTGCTGGAACAGGCTGCCCAGAGAGGTTATGGGTGCCCAGTCCCTGGAGGTGTTCAAGGCCAGATTGGATGGAGCCCTGGGCAGCCTGGTGTAGTATTAAATGCGGAGGTTTGTGGCCCTGCATGTGGCAGGGGGGTTGGAGATTAATGATCCTTGAGGGCCCTTCCAACCCTGGACATTCTGTGATTCTGTGATTCTGTAACCTGTTTTTCTATGCATGTTACTGTCACTTTAAGCTTCACATTCCGGTCTTTCAAGGAAAACGTAGATGGATGCCACTGAAAGGAACCAACCTGCTAGATTATTGAAATCATAGAATCATAGAATGTCCTGGGTTGAAAAGGACCATAATGACCATCTAGTTTCTACACCCCCCACACACATACACACTATGTGCTGGGTCATCAACCACTAGACCAGGCTGCCCAGAGCCACATCCAGCCTGGCTTTGAATGCCTCCAGGGATGAGGCATCCACAACCTCCTTGGGCAACCTGTTCCAGTGTGTCACTACCCTCTGTGTGAAAAACTTCCTCCTAATATCTA
>JAOWBP010002052.1:35538078-35559049 GCA_028571105.1 Tragopan temminckii | reverse complement strand
CGAGACCGAGTCAAACCTGAAAAGCTTGGAACGGCTAGGAAATGCACCCTCCAGCACCCACTGCAAGGCAATAAGAGACCGCCCCACCCGGAAGGGCCAGATCCCATGACTTCTGTAATGTACAGGGAAAGGTACCCAGAATTGGAGCATTAACACTTTAACTTCCAGTGCACTACATGATGTTATGACGTGGAATACTGAAAACAAAAAAAAAACCAACATAAAACCATGACACCAAGTAGCTTGATTGTCAGAATACCTAGACCAGGGCAAGGTAACAGTGGAGAGCGTCCAGCATGTATCGTCCTCCTCTCCCCTTGACAAATGGGGAACTGTAGGTGGATCCAATATGCACATTAGTCCCGTCCCCCTTGAAAAATAAGGAGGGCCTGTACGCATTTTTCACTTGTTCCCCATTGAAAGATGAAATAAAAACAAGTAGGATATAAACTGATATGAAACATATTTTAGCAAACATGTTGAGAAGATGATGATCTTGATACACTCAACCAGTGAATGATAAGAGAGGTATCACCTGCACTGGAGCGAGGGTATTTGATGGAGTGGATTTCATTGATATGTTGCACAATTTCACAATCACAATCACAAGGTTGGAAAGGACCTACAAGATCATCCGTCCTCCCATTCCCATTGCTATCACAAACTACTAAACCATATCTCATAGCTCCTCATCCAGATGCCTTTTGAACACTGCCAGGGACAGTGACTCCACCACCTGCCTGGGCAAGCCATGCCAGTGCCTGACCACTCTGAGAGAAAAAGTTTTTCCTTATGTCTAATCTAAATATTTTCTGACACAACTTGTGGCCTTTTCCTCAGGTCCTGTTTGTTGCCTGGGAGAAGAGGCTAAACCCCTCCTCATCGCAACCTCCCTTCAGGAAGTTGTAGAGTGCAATAAGGTCTCCTCTGAGCCTCCTCTTCTTCAGACTAAGCAATTCCAGCTCCCTCAGCCACTTCTCATAAGACTTGTGCTCCAGACCCCTCACCAGTTTCATTGCCCTTCTCTGGACACACTCCAGGGTCTCAGTGTCTTTCTTGTAGTGAGGGGCTCAAAACTGAACACAATACTCAGGGTGTGACCTCACCAGTGCTGAGTACAGGGGGATGATTACATCTCTGCTCCTGCTGGCCACACTATCTCTAATGCAGGCGAGGATGGCATTGGCCCTCTTGGCCACCTGGGCACATTGTTGGCCCATGTTCAGCTGAGCAACAACCAGGACCCCCAGGTCCCTTTCCTCTTCACAGTCATCCCGCCACTCATCTCCAAGCCTGTAACGCTGCATGGGGTTGTTGTGGCTAAAGTGCAGGACCCAGCACTTGGCCTTGTTGAACCTTATCCCATTCACCTCAGCCCAGTGATCCAGCTTATCTAGATCCCTCTAAAGGCCCTTCCTACCCTCAGTCAGATCGACACTACCTCCCAGCTTGATGTCATCTTTCTTCCTTGCCATAAGGGGGTGTGTACCCATTATTGCAATAATGAATAAATTTGCTGCTTCTTGAAGATCTTTCCCTGACAAGAAATTATTGGTTCCAGGCATTTCTCATAGTATACTATTAGAAAAGACTGCTAGACACTCAGGTTTAGTATTATTAGAAAAAATATACAAAATCCCATGCAACAACTAGTCACCTCTGTGAAACTTGTTATAAAATGAGGTCATCCTATCAGATATTGTAATTAGATTTCTATAAAACTTTGTTACATAGGTAACTAAAAACAAGTCTTGTGCTATAAGACTTTAGAAGGATTTTCTCTCCCATGTGTTGCACTATATTATTGTTATGCTTGAATGCATTCATTTCTGAGATGCAGCAGAGAAAATATATTGCTTTGAGAAAATGTAATGATGGACTCAGCTTTAGGCAGGTTATGTGATTTACAGAGCCTGTTGTCTGATGATATACGCAAACTTCTCTGTTCCAAATACAGAACTAGATTCCTGTAAGAGTGACATCTTTATTTATTTTTTTTTTCATACCTATTTGTGTCATGTAATTCTGATTTAAGAGATTAATATCTTGCAGCTAAAATTAGAGGTTATGACTGTTGTCCTCTGCATAAATATGTTGAAAATGAAAACTAAAACATTTAAAGGCAAGATAAAAACAGAACTTAAAATGTTCAAGATATTAAGAAAGATACAGATACCAGTAAATCTCTGTTAGGAATTTTGACAAAGAATGCTGACTTTGTTACAAAAAAATATTAAAGCATTTGCAAGTGGTTGTTTTTACTCCGAAGATAGCTGAGTTCTATTTGAAGAGTTAAAGATGTTCATCACTTTGGAAAAGATACTGTCCTCTTCTGAAAATTCTAGTAGAAAACATCTGACTCTCAAATTAGGTCAGAAAACTCTAAAAATGCTTCCTGCATGGCTTTGCTTATTATCAGAGCTACTGTGGTGAAACTGTATGATCTCTCAGCATTTAAACCACGACAAGTTAAATTACAGTATCATCATTTGATGTTTATCGGGTTTCAGGAAGTGCAACCCCATTTTCATAAATATGAACGCTGTATGGAAGAAATGAAGAAGATCTCCTGTTTCCATAGGCCGGTTATTTTCTGTTAATGATCGGGTATGAAAGTAAAAATTTAGCTTATCTTGGATTTCTCTATTCTTTCTCTAACTATGAAAAGATGAGCTGCAGTATGAGTTGGATCTCATGATGGGTTCTGACTTGATCCATCTTTACAAGGACATGTTTATAGTAATATCATTCTCAGTACTGTCACACAAAGCCATACTACTAAGACCCATTACTAATTTTTGTTGGCCTACACTTCTAAAACAAATTCCTCTCCTCCACTTCTTTCCCTTTTTCTCATCTGAGACCAACACCTGGATCATCCTACAAAACATATTTTTCTTTCCTTTTTCCTACTTCAAGATCAGCAGGTAAAACATAGCATTAGTTTCTTATCATTTTTTACCTCTCTTTCTTTGTATAGACTTTGATCCTGTAGAGAAAACCACAGAAATCACTTCATGAAGTATATTCTTATGATATTAACATTGTGGGTTTATTTTAAGATAAAGTAGATAAAGCTCATGCTAATGAAAAAGGATTTTTTTTTCGACTAGAAGCTGTTTACTTTTTTACATACCTTTGGTGAAAAATCGTGTTTTCTTAATGACCTCCTTGACTGATTTTTTTCTCTTAATGGAATCATAAAGAGTTTTTAGATTAATTAATTAATTAACTTTTATTTCTTTCTTCTCTAAATCAGTGGAAAAGAGAACCTCTGATGAAGATTTCTAGAAAGCTGACAGAATTTCTGCTGCTTTATGGAAACATATTTAGTTTTCTACAAGTGTGTCAGGGGGATCTGTACGTGAAGCTTTAAAGAACAATGGAAAAAGGCATTGTCAAATAAGTCTAAGAAAACAGACATGACAGAAACAACTATTTTAATAAACAAATGAGAAAATACAATTTAGTCATATCCTATCGGAGTGCTAGTGTTCTTGGAGGCTTAGTGTTCCAGGTTTTTAGTCCAGTTCACCTTCATCTTAGATTTGTTGGGAGCGGGGGGTTGCTTTCTGCACCAACAGTGCTATCCAGATCATTCCAGAGACCAACACTGCCATATTACTATTTCAGATGCGTATGGTAAATACTACACATGGAGGACTCAGTATAAGAAAAATAATATATTGAAAATAAAGGGATTTATGACTTGGACCTGAAAAAGATTCTATTTTGTTAAAGTCCTCTATTAAAAATCATGTTAGTTGGTTTATTAATTCCAGTAAGCTATCTGTCTTGAAAGAGTAAATTTTTGCTAAAATCAATGCAATATAATGTACCCTATTGAATGGATTCATGAATTTAAATAGATAGTAAAAATGTCAAGTAAGATTTGCTTATTTGTCAAACTCTTATTAAATGTATTTACAATTGCACAGTAAATTCTAAGAAATATACTATAACTGAGTGATAGTGTTTCCCATTTTGTAGGAGACATTGCCTCTAGTGACATTAGATTGATAAAAGAAATCTTTGGATGTCTTAAAACAATCACACTCCTGTTTCAGGCATATGTAGTGCTACTGTCCAGGGTTATTTTTTCACCTTGATTATCCTGACATTAAATGATTTGTTTACTAAATATATACAGTGATTTTAGACAATGCAGCTAAAGGGGAAAGAGATCAGAAATCCACAGTGTTTAGTTTTTTACTAAGATTGTATTAAACTCACATTCTGGAAAGAAAAAAATAAAAAAGGAGCTCATTCCTTCATTTTGATTTCATATTTTGGAGTTGTAAAGTAAAAGCTATCTTGCATAAAGTTTGAGTTCTATCTGATATCTTTGAGCAAACTGTAACTAGAGTCAAATAGAGAAGAAAGCAATATTTCTCTTTTCCCATAAGAACTAGTAAAAATGACTTGCTGTCTAGAGATCATTTTTATATCTAAAATTAAATACATGTGAAATAGTAAATCAAACATATAACATGACTGTACATTTCTTTTTACACCTATTTGCATGTAGAAATATATGTACATTAAATGTGAGCATTTATGTTACTAAAATATTTATGAGGAACTAGTGAACAATGTACATTTTAGTATTGGAACCTAAGAATTTTTTTTCCCCCTGATGGATGCTTAGAACTATCAAAGCTCCATTGGCTTATTTACAGTGTATTCACAGGAGAACCAGAATCCTGTTTGATATTATAGGGATTATTTTGTACAGTGACTTATGATGATCATATGCACTTGTAACCACAGAGTCACTGCACAGTGCAAAGCTATCAATCACTTGTGGTATGATGAAGTGCAACAGCTATCCTGGAGTACAGAAACTTGTACCTCAGTGGAGCACTTGTATTTGAGTGTATTTCCTTCTAGAGATGTTGCTACTCCTTTTCTACTGGTGGTAGAATAAAATCAGGGTATAAGATCAAACCATTTAAATTAACTGATATATATATTTACTTTTCAAGGAAAGCAGTGTATTTGTAACTCTGCCTTTCTTACTTGAAATTTATCTAGAAAAAGAATCATATGATCAACTAATTTTCAGGGTATTACTTTACTTACTGTCTTTAAGGAGAAAAAAAAGAAGTGATTAGTAAGAATTCGTCTTTCTTGGAAGGTTATTTTAAACCCAATTTCCTGAGGGATAACTCTGTGTCTCCTAATATGCCTAGGACTGGCTTTTAAATATTTACTTCTCAATTTACTGATTCCTACTTCAGTGAAACACTTATTTAAAATAAATATGACATTGCAGATGTTATAGACACTTCTCAGAGTTCCATATTTCAATAGTTGAATAATCAATTACTGATTTATTTTTTTTTAAAGGAGTTTTAATTAAATATGGTAAAAGAATTTGTCAAGAATATTAAATATGTTTTCTGGGCTGATCTCAGCAGAACACTTAATTGCTTTATTTTTGCTATTGGTAAATAAGAATATATAAAACAAGACATAAAAACCATATTTTGGTCATCAACTCCACAAATCAATATGTGATAAACTTAAAGCCTCAGGAAACAGGAAATCAAGTGACACTTTTCAGAGATTAATGTGGACACTTACTGATGTGCCTATTAATTTGTAAATCAACTCATTAAATCTTACTAGGGTAAGAGATAAAAGTAGAGTGCTTTTAGAATACTTCTTTGGTTGTTAAAGCTCACCTGTTACTTAAGAGTGCTTTTTTTCAGTTTCTATGAAATTTTACAGAAAATGGTGGCTTATGAAAGCTTCCTAAGGGTTTAGATTCAACAGAATTGTTAAATGGTGGTAAACTTGCTTGGACATTGCATTTATTTTCTGTATAAACAGAGATTTACATAATACAGTTTTTAATGTGAGCTGGCATTTTCTTGTAAGCAGATTTATTTATTTTTCATGTGAGCAGAATGCTTACATGAATCATTTCTGAATTTGAGCAGGACTGTCTTGCTGAACACTCAACAGAGAGACTTTGCATAAAATATAGCTTTGCCCAGATTATCAACAGCCAACTGGTGGTTTTGAAAAGACTTCTTCATGGAGGTTTATAGGACAAAGAACTTTTGATCTCCTATTAGTTGCCATTTTTCCTCACGTAGAATAATATCTAACAAAAAGTCCCAATCACATCCCTCAATTTTAAATATAAGCCATTGCGGTAAATGCGAAAGCTCCTTCAGACTTCAAGATGCAGTATTTGAATCAGTATTACAACAGTTTCTGTTTTGTTTAGGAAGATTTTGTAATAGCATTAGATTTTATTTTTAGCCTTTCTTTTTAAGAAAGTCAGATAAGAATGCAGAAGTGGAGTCTCTTTCTTTTGTTCTTTCTCTTTTTCTTTTTTTTTCTTTTCAATATTAATGCATTTGGAAAATAATCTAACTGTTCATCTATGTGTCATCCTTACTTAGAGGGCCAAAAAGTGGTTTAATTTTTTCATCGAAGAATGTGACAAATATTTTTGCTACCCCAGGTTGTTCAGTGCACTGACACAATTCTGGTTATCACTGGGTTACTGCTCTTCACTTCTTCAAAGCAAACTCTTCCAAAGGCAGACTTTGTTCTCTTTGCCTTCATACCTGAGCTGTTTTACCTCTATTCTGGTTCAAATGTTTTGATGAAAGATAGATGCTGTACACAAATCAGCTTACTGTATTCCTCACAACAGTAGGTTAGCTTTATTGTAAGCAAACCCTTCAAAGTAATCTGTCCTTAATTATATCTTTAATACAGAAATCGTTTCTCTTCAAATTAATTTAGAATGAAATGACTGTATACACTTTTTGAAAACATGCATCATTTCCCTGTAACTCCAGCTTCTTGTAAATTGCTGGAATTTCAATAAAGTAAATGACTGCAAGAAGTGAATGAAGCAAATTTCAGAATTGTTATGGTAATAGTTCAGATTATTTCATTCATATATAAATTCCTCGAAGTCTTCATACGTGTGTGTACTCTCTCATAAGATTGCATGAGTGCTCACTTCTGTTCAATCTAACTATCTTACAAATAGAAAATGAACTTGTCTTCAGAACAGCAAACTTCTGTGGATAAAAATTTGTGCTCTACTTTAGTGTTTATTATTTTTCTTTTTTCTTTTCTGTTGTTGTTTGGTGGTATCTGTTACAAGAAGATAGGTGCTGCTTTATTTGGCTTCAAAATATGAACTCAAAACACCAAATCACCTGACAAAATATTTATCAGAAAAGAGAGTACAAGTAAAAACATTCAGAAAAAGTTAGAAGATGTGGAGGTATTATTTAATTTCCTAAACATAGTCTGCCCTTATCTACGCAATAATTTAACAGGTTATTATTTTTCTTTTTTTGTAGATGAGGAAAAAATATCCGCATCTTTCCCACTTTGTCTGAATATGCATTATAAAGAGAAAAAAAAATCTCTTTCTCAAAGCATTTACTACATATTAAAGATTCCCTAAGATTTGACAAGAGACATACACATGCTTAGTCCAGGCTGCTAAAATATAAACAAGGAAGGTGCAGTAAAATTTTTGTAAGCTATAGCAAATTGATATTTTATGAAAATGTTGCACAAAATGCAGGTGGTCTTATTACAGTGTGCTAGGCTGCTGAATAATGCTACATACCAACTCTGGTGAGGGGCTAATCCTGACAACAGCATCTACTTATTCACCAATCCAACTCTTCAAGCCAAGTTAAAACTTCAGCATTAGTACAGTTGGAGAGCAATCTGTAGTTTAACGCTTGGTCTTAAGAAGAGTTATGATGCCACAGACATCAATAGTCTTGTATGATGTTCTGGGCCTCTTCCTCTCAAGCTCAGACTACAGCCACTGCGGTGCAGTGTCAGGTAGAAAGGACCTGAATTTTTTTTTACCTCTTTATCTCTAATAAGCTGTTTTCCTGTCCCATTTGAAGTGTGTCAGTGTTATTTCAGATGAGCAGCAAAGGTGATTTATCTGCATGGGTCTCTGGCACAGCCCTGAGGAGTTCTTGCTCGTCCCCGAATGAAGCTGCTGGCAGTACAGAGCTTTGGCTCAGCCACCTAACAGACCTCCACCTACCGTGAAGAGAAACTTTGTTCTTTTTTTAGCTGAAGCAAGCACAAGCGTATTTGAAAACATCTTGTCACAAGTTTAAACAAAGACTGGCAAACTCCTTTTCTAGGTCATTAGTGGATGAGATCTTGGAAACACTTTGTGCTGGCTCACAAAGTCAGGATGTCTGCAGAGAGACAGTGAGGAGATTCATGTAGTGGCTTGCAGAGAAGTCTCTGCAGGAACAAGGTAGTTCTTGCATCTATTTTCTAACACAGAAGTCAAGGAAGTAAATGCTCTAAATTTACTATGTGCTAAGTTAAGGGAAAGATCAAGGCATGGTGATAGAAGTATACTGAAATTTTTTGAGAGTTCATGGTGTAGGTTCCAGTGAAGAGCATAGTCACACCTTTACAGCACATATCAGTCACACTGGCTCAGGTGCGTGGAAACGAGCAAGAAGAATGAATACATCCAACAATTAGTACTGCATGAGCAGCAGATGAAGAAGAAAATTTCTTGATTTGCCATCTAAATCACAAAGTTGGGTCAATGAGATTCTAATGTAATGAATTTTATAAGTATATATTTTTGATAGAGCACATTCTCAGTGAAATTACAATTCTCATTTGGGTTCTCTTCTTATAGATGTGGTACAAAATAGAAAAAAAAAATCTTAGTTGTTCATCCTTTGTGGCTAAACCTAATGTTATGTGTTCAGCACTGACATTTTCTCAAATCACTAATGTACTCTTTTCTATATACGGCATATAATTCTGTCATGGCATACTCCTCTTATTTGCTGATTTTATTATATTCTTCCGTTATCACCATGGTTTGGGAATATAATGAAAGAGAGATACAGGCATGTATGATCTAATTAAACAGTATAAGGGAAGGAGAAGAAGGAGGGAAGATGTGAAAGTGATGAAAAGTATTTTCTACCAGTTGCATCACGGATCATAAAAACTTAGTTCTCATGCTGTCTATGCCTTTAAAGCTTCACTAAAAGGCTTATAATGATATCTAGTGAATTTCTACGAATTGAAATTCTATTTACTTTTGAAAAGAATTTTGTTCATTGTTCAAGGATAATTAAACAGCTGTTAATTGTTCTTTTCTCAGACTCTATTCAAGTCATAAACATTTCATTTCAGTAAACTACACAGGTAAGCTAAGAAATTTAAAGGAAAGGTTCTGCTCCTCTTTATGCTGTTTTGGTGGGAAATTCATGTGTTCTTTCAGGACCACCACCAAAGTATTTAGAAGACAAGATCCTGAAGAAGAGCACATGATTTTCACTGGTTGAGAAAAATTAAAAGCTCTATACATACAGCTGTAGAAATAAAACTGTTGCTATGACCAGACGGTTGTCTAAGGTAAACACTGTTTGTTGACTTATTTAGCATTACTGGGATTTATACTATCAATCATAACCCTTTCTTGAATGTTTCCAAATCATTTTATTTCATGACAATAGCAGGAGGTTCATGCTCTTAGCCTGTGGCTCTGTGAGTCTTAATACCCACCAAGGGTACAGCCAGGATTCATGGCTGCATGGATTCAGTTTTGTAACTATTGTCCAGGAAAACAACAGCAAATTGTGTGGTTTAGCTGCTCTCATTTCTTCCTTAATGAACTGACTCTTTCAATAAATATTTAAATGTTTGTTAGACCAGAGAAAATGCTTTTCTACCTCTCTTTAGGTAAACTTTGGACAGAATCTTAAAACTTAGTCCAGTACTGACTGTAATGTCAGAAGTTATTTATTTTATCTGTGACATTTACTTAGGAGTAAAATGCATCTTAATTACAGAATCACAGAATCACAGAATGGCCAGGGTTGGCAAGGACCTCAAGGATCATGAGTCTCCAACACCCCTGCCACAGGCAGGGCCACCAACCTCCACATTTAATACTAGACCAGGCTGCCCAGGTCCCCATCCAATCTGGCCTTGAACACCACTAGGGACAGGGCATCCACAACATCTCTAAGCAGCCTGTTCCAGCACCTCACCACTCTCTCTGTACAGAAATTCCCCCTGACATCCAAATAAATCTTCCCTCCCTCAACCTAAAATCATTTCCCCTTGTCCTGTTGTTATCTACCCTTTCAAAGAGTTGATTCCCCTTCTGTTTGTAGGCTCCCTTTAGGTATTGAAAGTCACCCCGCAGCCTTCTTTTCTCCAGGCCAAACAAGCCCAGCTCCCTCAGCCTGTCTTTGTAGGGGAGGTGCTCCAGTCTCCAGATCATCTTCATGGCCCTCCTCTGGACTCTCTCCAACAGGTCTCTGTCTTTTTTGTACTGGGGGCTCCAGACCTGGACACAGTACTCCAGATGGGGCCTCACAAAAGCAGAGTAGAGAGGCACAATCACCTCCCTGTCCCTGCTGGTCACCCCTTTTCTGATGGAGCCCAGGATACCATTTGCTTAATTATTATGCTGAAGATCTGAAGTTGTAGACCTGCTTGCAATCTTTAAAAAACAAAAAGACCCCAAAACAAACCAATCAACAATAAAAAAAAACAATGGGAACAAACCTCCCACTAAACCAATAATGGCTACCACTGCAATAGGTGCTGCTGCTACCAGTTATGCCAATCAATGAATGGATATCTAAACAAGGAATTTTTGTACATCCCCAAGCTTGCCTTTAAAAACAGACTCATTCTTTAAAGATCCATTTTAAACTACAGTTTTGCATATTTTTTAAAACAGTATGTCATATAAATATTAGTGTATGTAATTAAAGATAAAGGGAGACAGCTCCAACGTGACATAATAAATGGCATACTCAGTTAGTCTTTCTTACAACTTGCTTTCTTTTATTGTTAAAAAGCCAAAGATCTCCACAAGTTAAAAAACCAAAAACCTCATGCTTTAAATTTCTGCTTCTAGTATTCTGAGCAATTCTTTGCCAAAAGTTGTATTCAGTCATTTTGGTGTTGAGAGGCTTAAGATATTCTCTCATTCTTTTTTTTTCTTTTTTTTTTTCTTCCAATTTTTCATGGTCTTTCATACATATCTCTCATTTTATTTCCTTTCTTCACTTCATTATTCCTACAGAAATTTATTAACAGTGATAGCTGAAAATGTTCTTTGATCAGCAGAACTCATTCTGAGAATTTCATGCACTTCATAATTTTAGAAGAGAGTGAAGTGCATGGCTTCACCTAGGGCAAATTCTGCTTGACCCAGTATAGCTGTCTGCTAGACCTAGTATACTTCTACGATGGATGGATAAGGGAGGAGCCACTGATGTCATCTATCTGGACTTCAGTAAGGCCTTTTTACACAGTACACCCCATCCTTTTCTCCAAATTGGAAAGATACGGATTTGAGGAGTGGCCTATTCAATGGATGAAGAAATGGCTACAGGATTGAATTCAGAAGTGGTAGCCAATGTCTCCATGTCTGCATGGAGATCAGTGAAGAGTTTTTGTTCCCCACGGGTCAGTGCTGGGATTGATAGCCTTTACTGTCTTCATCAGTGACATCAACAGTGGGGTCAAATGCATCCTCAGCAAGTTTGCTGATGACAACAAGCTGTGGGGTGCAGTAAACTCACACAAGGGATGGAATGCCATCCAGAGGGACCCAGACAGGCTTGAGCATGGGCCAAGGAGAAGCTCACGAAGTTCAATAAATCCAAGTGCACCTGGATTGAGGCAACCTCCACTACTAATACAAGCTGGGGGATGAAAGGATTGAGTACAGCCCTGCCAAAAAGGATCTGTGGGTACTGGTAGGTGGGAAGCTGGAAAGCTGGACAGGAGCCAGCAACGTGCCCTTGCAGCCCTGAAAGCCAACTCTATCCTGGGCTGCATCAAAAGAAGTGTTTTCAGCATGTTGAATGAGGTGATCTTCTACTCTGTGCTGGTGAGGCCTCACCTGGAGTGCTGCATCCAGATGTGGAGTTCTCAGTAAAGGAGAGACATAGACCTGTTGGGGTGAGTCCAGGAGGACTGCAAACATGATCCAATAGAGTTGGAACACTTCTCCTATGAGGACAGGTTGAAAGAACTGGGGCTTTTCAGAAGTGAAGTCTCTGATGTGATCTGGTAGTGGTCTTTCAGTATCTAAAGGAGAGATACAGGAAAGCAAGGCATAGACTCTAGTAGGATCTGTGGTGATAGGACAAGGGGAAATGGTTTCAAGCTTAAAGAGATTAGATTTAGGTTGGGTATAAGGAAAAAGTCTTTTACAGTGAGGATGGTGAGGCACCCTGAGATGTGGTTGATGCCCCGTCCCTGGAGACTTTCAAGGCAAGGCTGGATCAAGCACTGAACAACCTTATCTAGCTGTGCATTTCCCTGTTCGTTGCAGGGGAGCTGGACTTGACGACCTTTAACAGTCTCTTCCAACTCTAAGGATCCTATGATTCTACGATTTTGTCTTACATAATAGAAATGAAAAAGCTTGTTAGATACAGCTTAGACAATTATTAGTGTTAAACAGTTTTAGTTTATTATAACATTTAGCAGATGAAGGAAGGAACCGTGAATGGTATAAAATGGGAGCAAACTTTTTATTAGACCTCTTGGAAATGTGACATTTAGCAATCCTGAAAAATAAAAAAAAAGAAAAAAATTGTTTTACCTGGGAGCCTTCAGCCTTCATTACTTGGTGCTCTTGACTTGCTCAGGAATACCATAAATTCAGTTTATGCTTAAAACACCCATAGTGCTAGGTTTGTTAGAACACAGAGACCAATTCTGTACTCAAGAAAAGTCATTTTGATCAGGTTTGGCCCAGTTTTCTATCCGTTCATATGGTTCATGTAGCTTGGAAATTTATTTGTTCAAGAAAAATGTTGGGAGAGAGAACAAAATAATTCCCAGCTCTCATTTGGAAGACTATGAGAACAATTGAAACCCACAGCAGTTAGCTGTTTTTTTGTAATTTTTCCACATTTTTTTTTCCACATATACTAGCTGCTCTAATTAAAGATATAATTGATATCAAGAAACTTTTATTACCTAAGTAACCAGGTTGAATTTTTCACCTTGTGAAGAAAATAAACAAACAATGCTCAATAAACAATCATAGCTATTTCATTTCTGGATAGGAGAGCTTAAAACTCATGGACTTCTCCTAACTCCAAACATCTGCATGGATTTGGCTTTCTTCTTTTGCAACACTGTGAGAACCCTTCTTTGTTTTCTGGCTCAAAGCTTGCTTCCTGAGGTATTTATTATGATAAGACTCAAACTGATTTATTGAGGAGACAAATGACGGGTTCTACTGTGTGACAATCAACATCACTTTATGGACATTTGAAAGCACCTTCCTCCAGAGCTGCTTGCCTCTGGAAGAGAGTGCTCAGGAGTGTTTAGTGGTGGAAGATCTGGCCTGTGACCAAATAGCTCCAGCTTGATGTGGGAAAACTGGGGAATTATACCATTGTGTACTGTGAAAAACTCTCTCATCTGCTGGCAAGGCCTGGAAGATGGGAACAAAGGAGTTTCTGCTGAGATCCCAGAGCCAGAAGCTGCCACTCCAAGGAGAGCTGACTCAACCACTTTCGATTTGAGCTGTCACTCCAAAGAGAGCTGACTCGACCACTTTGGACTTATAAATAAGTTTGTACTGTCATTGGAAATCAATTGCCATCATTGCCACGGTCATCATTGTCATCAACAGAACAACAGCGCCCCATGACCCACCACTACTGAAGATCAGTGACTGAACTACAAACCACGCTGAGTCCATGGTAGTGACTATCTCCCTCTTGCTTCCTACAACGACTCCTTGCTTCTATTTCCTATCTTTTCTATTGCCCTTCTTCCCATCCCCATCTCCCTGATTAAGATTTGTAATAAACTGGTCGGACCAACATTTGACCCGTTGTTTCTTAATCTCACATCGGGTATATATATATATATCAAAGAATCTCCTCTCCCTCCTATAAGCGAGACAAACACCAAAAATGACAAGAAGAAAAGTGTAAATCAAATACATGTATTTCTGGAATTAGATCACTTGGTTGTCGACTCACACTGTTAAACTGTAAGGTTTTATTCTTTTTCTGCCATTAACAGCATTACTTGAGTAGATCATAATAATGGAAATATGTTTCAGGTAGCTGGCGTATACTTTTTTTTTTTACCTTGCAGATGATAATTGTTCTTTCTTTGCAGCATGTAGATGACTAACCCCAACCCTTGTGAAACTACACTGAATTACCCCTTGGCAAGGTTACTTGGTCATGCTGGGAATAACACAAACAAATTTTCTATGAACACTCATTTCTGAGACAGTTTCCTTTGTCAAGTAATAACAACAAGATCTGTGGGAGAGCGATGTTTTGAATTCCAATCCCAGAGGTGAATACTTCAAATATTATTGTATAGTTCTGAACTGCTGGTAGGATTTTTATGTCTGTACATCATTAATAATCCAATTAGAATCATTTATTTTTGCCACTGGTCTTTTCCTGTATTGTTAAAGTGCCCTTGAACTATTTATAGGTGCAAATGATAAGATACATGTGTAAAATACATTGATTAGTTTTACCATGTTTATATTGAGCTGATTTATATTGTACATTACAGTGGCATGATCATGAGTCAAGACCTTTATCTACCAAACATAGCCAGTGCATGCAAGAAATATGAGAAATATTAACATCATCAGTCTACCTACTGTATGAAATGAATAGGAAAATGAAAGATAGAGCTGCAGCTAGAAAACACATGACAGCTTACATATGCTTTGAAAGCAGATGAACTCCAGCCAGATGTGGGAAAAAAAAGATTAGTAATAAAAGATAATGAACTCTGGAGTTGGTATGCAAATTTTAAGGAAGCACTTCAGAGATGAAAAATACATTTTGATATTTTTTTACATTAAGTGAAAAGTCGTTTAAACTACTAAATAGATCCTTTAGCCCCACTAAAAATGATTTTTAATTCCACTAATTAGATACCAATCTTTCTTTTTGTACCAAATACATGTATTTTTCTCTCTTCCTTTCTTATTTGCCTGTAACATTTTCATTTTAATTTACAATCTTATATTTCAGGTTTTTGACAGGAACTTTTCTCCTTTAAGAAATTCTGAAGATTAAACATGCTCCTGGTCTATGATAACATATTCAAAAAATGTGCTATCAACTGATTTTTTGAAATTAGATCCACATTTATTTTTTTCCAGATGTTCTTGACTTCTGCAACAGGAAGTCCAGTTGGTTTCTCTTACAAGAGAAACCATATCGTTTCCATGATAAGCTTGTTTCTTCCTCTGTCTAAAGTATAATGATGGTGCACTGTTGGTGTGAAAAGAAGGAAATATTTTACAATGAAACATAAATGCATTTTTAAGTCTTCTAATTGAAATAAAATAAAGATTATTTCAACACTTTTGTTCCCCCATAATGAAAAGAGAAAATACTATCCTATTAGTCATTCTAGGTATTACTCCTCCTCTTCTTTTCCTTTTCTTATGGGAACAAAAAAAAATCCATTCTAATATTTGAAAACCTTTGATTAGTGATTGTGATATTCCAAAATATTCATTACATAGATAACTAATTTCAGACTGAAAAAAGTCTACAATACTTGCATGAATAATTCCATTAACTTTTAAGCACTCTCAATAACAAAATGTATCAGCAAGAAAAAGGAAAAAAAACACATTTTCTGAAAGGTTGCTTTTTTAAATATGACAGATGGTCCTGAAAAGATATCTGTAGTCAGCAGATTTGAGTCTGTGTAGAATATCGTAAACAAGAAAACCATTTTAGTAGTGCCAGGCATTTGAAGAGAGAGGAGAGAGAAAAATGTAATTTTCATTGAGACAAAATGACTCTTCATTGCCCTAGTTTTGCCAAGTGGATTTTTTCATAATGGCAGACATTTTTTTTTTTTTTTAATTTGATACGTGGCTAGATTTGAGACTCAGTGCTGACAAAGATTTTAGTGTTATTTAAATAAGGGGTCAGAAACCCCTGCAAATAAAAATATGTTGTTTTAAAAAGTTACTCATAGGGGAAAAAAGAAGTTGTTAGAATATTGTGTATTCCAGGTTTTAAATCAGTTTGAGATCAACAAAATCAGAGATGTATGGTGATATTCCTAAATCTCACTTAGGTATCTGATTTCAACTACTGTTTGACTGAGAGTAGATCCAATGGATTTATTCTTGTTAAAACTACTCTGCAGTAGAACTAAGAAAACAATTAAGGTATTTATTCTACAAGATTTTAGCATATCTCCATCTCTGCAAGAGTTAAGGTTCATTTAGCAATGTACTATACAGTTTACAATGTTCATTTTCTTCTTTGTATCTCATTGCTGTACCACAGATGTCCCATGCCTGTACGAGGCCATAAGGACAAGTAAAACTGTTAATATTTAATGAATTTAAGGTGGACTTAAAACATTTTTTACATTGCATTTATTTCTGTTCAGGACACGTACAAAATTGGATAGATCAGGAAACTGCTTATAAATGCATACACAGTTGAAATTTTTTGCAGAAGTTCTTTTTCTGCCTTCTTTAAGGTGGATCCTACCATCCCCATGCACTTTTTCAACATCTCACCAAGTGCTATCTCCATTTTATGTGTTCAATATAATTAAGAAGACACCAGGATAGAATGATTATGAACATATTCACCTGCCAATAATCGCTTAGAAAAGAAAAGGAATGATGGATGGTATGTATGGTGTTGTTATGAAGAGTACTGCTGTGTGGCTTACAAAGAAATGTGTTCTCTGCTTAGCTTTCTTTTATGGAGCTGCTGCTGCTGCTAACACACTATCAAAGTTTGAAAGCAAACCACTGTAATGAAACCAATACTTAACTTTCTTCTTAATTTTTCTTCAGTGCTCTTTGGTAGAATTTCTGTGTGATCTGTTAAAGTTCTACCAGTCAAAAACCATTTCATTCTTTATGAAATTCTTACATGCATTTTAAAATTTTATTATATTTTAAAATTATTTAGAAGGAAGACCCAGATGAATCACAGAATCATATATCCTGAGTTGGAAGAGACATATATGGTTCATCGAATCCAACTCTGGGCTCCACACAACACCATCTGAAAATCAGATACTATGTTTGAGAGCATTGTCCAGACACTTCTTGAATTCCGGCAAACTCAGTGCCTTGACCACTGCCCTGGAGTACCAGTACAAGTGACTGAGCATCATATGGTGAAGAATCTTTTCCTGACTCCCAACCTTATCCCTAGTGCAGCCCCATGCTGTTTGCTCAGCTACTGTTAATGTCACCATCACCAGAGAGAAAAGATCAATGCCTGACCCTCTGCTCCACTTATGAGGAAGTTATAAGCCACAGTGAGGTCTCGTCTCAATTCCCTCTTCTCTAGGCTGAACAAACTAAGGGGCTTCAGCTGCTCCTCATAAGTCTTTCCCTCTAGACAATTCAACATATTTGTAACACCCCTTTGGACACTCTCTAGTAGTTTTATATCCTTTTTGTACTGTAGCACGCGAAACTCCATGCAGTACTCAAGGTGAGGCCACATCAGTGCAGTCTAAAGCTCCTTCCTCAGCCTGCTAGCAATGCTGTTTTTGATGCACCCCAGGATATGACTGGCCTTCCTGGCTGCCTGGGCACACTGCTGGCACTTGCTGTTCACCAAGACCCCCAAATCTCTTTCTGCAGAGCTGCTCTCCTGCATCTAATTCCCCAGTCTGCAACCATCCAGGGTTGCCTCTTCCCTGATGCAAAATTCAGCACTTACTCTTGCTAAATTTCATGTGAATAGTGGTTGCCCTGCTCTATAATTTGTCTACTTCTCTCTGCAAGACCTATCCACTCTTGTTGGAGTCAACAACTCCTCCCAGTTTAGTACCATCAGCAAACTTGCTCAAAACACTTTCTAGTCCTACATCCAAATCATTTATAAAGCTAGTAAAGAGAAATGGCCTTAAAATGGAGCCCTGGGGAGCCACTAGTGACTGGCCACCAGCCTGATGTAACCTCATTTACTATAACCCTTTGGGCCCAAATTGTCAGCCACTTGCTCACCCATCACATTATGATTTTGTCTAGCTATATGCTGGACATTTTGTTGAGAAGGATACTGTGAGAAACAGTATTGAAAGCTTAACTGAAATCCAAGAAGATAACATCACCTGGCTTCCTTTGGTCAGCTAGATGGGTGACTATGTCATAAAAGCAGATTAAGTTAGCTAAGCAGGACCTTTACCTGAAGAACTCTTGTTGTTTGTGACCAATGACCACATTGTCCTTCAGGTGTTTTCCAGTAAGTCCCAGCATATTTTTCTCCATAATTTTACCAGGCTCTGAAATGAGACTGACAGGCCTGTAATTGCCAGAGTCTTCTTTCTTGTCCTTTAAAATTGGAACAATGTCTGCCAGCATACAGTCAGTTGGGACTTCTTCAGATTCCCAAGACCAGTGAAAATAATTGAGAAGTCTTGCAAGTTTTTGCCAGCTCTCTGAGTACCCTGTGATGGATCCCATCAGGCCCCATAGACTTACATGCATTCTGGTAGAGCAGTAAATTCCATATGAGCTCAGGATTGTCAGGGAGTTTATTGTTACCACAGCCATGATCCTCCAGCTTGAGGCTCCTGGTGTACCAGAGCCTATCATCAGTGTTGAAGACAGAGGCTATATCCCTATTTGTAAAGTGACTCATCAAGTAATGAACCAACATTCATTTTGGTCCTCAAAGTGAGCTTCAACTTTAACTGCGCTTTGGCAGCACAGATTTTCTCCTTACAAACAGCATCCCTGTAGCTCTCCCGTGTTGCCTGACCTTGTTTCCAGGAGCCAAACACTATTTTTCCATCTGATCTCTAGAAGAAGATTCCTGTTTGGTCAAGCTGGCTTTCTGACCTGCCTGGTTAACTTTCAGCATTTTAGAATAACCTCTTCCTGTATTCTTAGGAGGTGGTACTTAAAATATGACCAGCACTGATAGCCTCTGATGCCTTCAAAAGTATTTTCCCAGAGGAACTTACTAATTAGTTCTCTCAGCAGTCTGAAATCTGCTTTCCACACCCAGGGTTGAAGTTTTGGTGGCAGTTTTCCTCCTATCAGCACAGTTTTTATACTGGACTGCCAAGAAGGCCACCAATCATTACTTCACCCGTGGGACCTCCTCTGTTCACAAGCAATAGATCTAGGAGGGTACCTTTCCTCGTCATCTTCCTTACCTGTACAAGAAAGTTATGATCAAGGTGTTTTAGGAATCTCCTGGACCTGTTTGTATCTGCTGTAACTACTGATATCCTTTGTGTTCTGAAACTCCTTGTTCTTTGCTTGGTCAGTGATTTGCATAGTGTTCCTGCCTGTTCTCCTAATAAAGTAAATGGTGGAGAATCTCATGAGCCACTGGCATAGTAGTACCAGTCTTGTTCTCAAATTTCCCCTTTTATTGTGTAGTAGAAATATAGGACTATAGATATGACATCAGCATGTCGGTAACCACCTTAGAGAAAATGATGCATATCATGTCCATACAGATAACGGATCAAATCATCTTCTTTCCTAAGAAAATTGGGTGTTATCAGTGAAAACAAAAAAATAAGATTGTGTGATTTGAATTGGAAAGTGAAATTAAACCTAGAAATCATGATTGGCATGTCTGTATTTTTTAGGGTATTTTATGACGTTTCTTAGTACCACTTAGCTAGGGAAAAGAAAATCAGGATGCTGTAATTAAAAAAAAAAAAATTAAAAATTATTTAAAAATATTATTAATAAATTATTAAATTATTATAAATTATTATATAAATTATTATTATAATAAATATTAATAAATTAATACATGTAATTAATTAAGCACTGATGAGAACCATTCTTTGAATGAGTATTCTGTAAAATAATGCACTGAAATGAATCTCATGCACAGACTTATTGGCAAAATGGTTTAGAACATTTATAAGATAAGTAAATAAGATAGGCCTTATAGATACAGAAAGGATTGACATCACATTCACCCAACTTTGACAGCCAAAAAAGGTATTCTCGTGGTCATTTCTTGATTGATTTCTTGTATGGAGAAACCTTGAAACTAACACCCCTTGTTCACTAGCAAAATATCCTCTCTGCTCTACTTCCCTCTGTCAAGCAGAGGCATTTCTCTTTAATTATGTGGTAGTGTAACTAAGATAAGTGAATAGAGGCAAGGAGAAATATGTTGGACTTCTGCAAGCGTACAGTATAGTGTTCAAACAGACAAATACAAAGCATGTATGTAACACTTCCCCTGAGCCACTGTGAAATGGTTAAGCTGATGTTTTTTGTGGTGTTTTCACACCAGTGGGAAGCTAAACTGCACCCACTTCTCTCTCCCTCCTGAAAAGAGGTGTGAATATGGTGGAAAAGGGCTTATGGTTTGAGGAAAGGACAACAGGATTGCTCACCAATTAGCATCATGGGCGAAATAAACTCAAGGTAGGAACATTAGTATAATATATTACCTATTGCTAGCAGACTAGGACAGTGAGAACTAAAAGCAAACTTAAACCACTATCACATCATCCACAGCAAGAAACTTACTATTGCCAGATTATCATTACATTTTATGCAGGTTATCTACTGTACTATTATTTTTGCTGATAACAGATATAGCAGTACAGGCTCCAAACTGATGATAATTTCTATCCTAAACTGTAATTGATAAAGAGTATCTGCTTTGGGCTACCAAAAAGCCATCATGTTATATGATGTTTAATAGGGGGAGAGAGAATAATGGTGGAGAGTATTTGCATTTCTTCTTCAATTATACAAGTAAAGAAAATTAGCTTTATTTATATTAAATAAGAGATCTTGTAAAACAGCCAAATAATATATACCAAATAATATTACCTTGCATCTCTGTGGGCACAATTCAGACTGATGTCATATCTACCAATATCTGCCATATATACCAAATAATATTACCTTGCATCTCTGTGGGCACAATTCAGACTGATGTCATATCTTGTGTTTTCACCCTGTTTA
>JAOWBP010002052.1:35525399-35537978 GCA_028571105.1 Tragopan temminckii | reverse complement strand
ATACCAAATAATATTACCTTGCATCTCTGTGGGCACAATTCAGACTGATGTCATATCTTGTGTTTTCACCCTGTTTAAATTTCTAACTGCTAGGAAGGATTTTCTTTCTGGAGCTTGGCTTGAATATAAAGAATTCCTATATTAAAAAAAAAATATAGATATATGTGGAATCATAATCTCTGCCAAGTCACAGATAATATTTCTGATATGTGCTCTGTAGAGATTTGCTTGTATGAACCCTAAATCAAGAGTACTTGAACAGTGATTAAAAAAAAAGCACAGCCTGACATGCACTGCTTACTGAAATCTTCTCTCTCATAGGATACGCTACCACATCTACCATTATGAATCCAGTACAGATTACAAACACTGAACGTAGAGATGAAAATAAACCTAAAAGAACTCTTCTATTTCCGGTGCTGCCATGCTTTTTGTCTGCTTATGACTTGGGTCTTTGAATCACTGTGATGGAGATGTTTAGTGGTTTGCCATTAACAACAGCAAATTTGCTTGGGATGTATGGCTTTCCTACAAACCTGTTGTAGGAGTTTGTGCAATTAGTTTATCTCTGTCTTCCCAAAATCTGTGCTGGGGTTTATGTTTTCCCAAATAAGTACAAGACTGAATGCAGTGCTGACAAATGCTGCATAAGATTCTGCATGTAACAGCAGTGAAAGAAGAACGCTGTTGGTACTTCCTATTTTAATTTCTCTGTCCTCTCCAGTGTTCAGAATAAACACACTCTTGAATGTCAATTTGAGATACTTCATACCAAATAACTTTGCCTACAGTATTCTTGATGTTTTTAGATAGGATTTTCAAAACAAGGGGAGAAATACAGATAGTAGAGTGTCTTCATTTCAGCTGAGACAGTGTTGACAGAATTCTGATGTTTTTTTTGTTGTTGAGTGATGGGAGCACACTCATGGCAGGCCAGGAGTGGAGAAGAGCTGCTACCAACATGGTGCTGCAACAGGGGGTGTGCTGGATTAAAGATAGTTGCCCTGAATTAGTCAAGAGATTATTCCATACATGTGACATCATGTGGAAAGCTATAATGCTGTGGATGGTTGACCAGGGACAGGCCACTTCTCAGAGATTGGCTGGGAATTGGTCACTGAGCACTGTATTGTTAGCTGGGCATTGGTCAGCAGGTGGCAAGTAGTTACGTTGTGGATATGTATAGATAGATGGAGATACAGTTATCATCACGTTTTTGTTTTTCTTCCTCTTTTCTTCTTTTCTGCCTTAGTAAATAGTATTATCTCAACATACAGGTTCAATTTTTTTTTGAGTTCTCACCCTCACCCATTGTGAGGCAATGAGGAGGGTAGAAGTGAACAAATGGATGTGTGTAACTGCTTGCCAGGTTAAACTACAACAGGGAGGAAAATCTTTCCACCGTTCTATCTCAACAGGAATTTATACTAAGCTACTTGTCATTTTTTGTCCCTTTTTCATCAGTTTACTTGTTAATAAGACATAATTTATTTTTGATATATGAAGTATTAAAAGGAAGAGATTCAAATTGTACTTGTGTATGATGTGATAACGAACAATATCAGTACAACATCAATACAGGCTCCATCTCCAGACCATTAATTTTCAATGCTGTGATATTTAAAATATGCTCTCTCTCTCTCTCTTTTTTTTCTCTTTTTCCTTTTTTTTTCTTTTTTTCTTTTTTTTTCTGGGTGACATTTAAAGAGATACTTGCAATGCTTCAGTAAAAAACAGAGGTATAGTTAATATGCAATAGCATAAAATGTGGTATTTCACTGTTATATCTGGGAAGCTCTGTACAAGCTCTCCCACCATCAGTTTAATAATCTGAAGATAAACTGTCTAAATATTTAATCACCCGTGGTTTATACAAAGTAAATAGAGAGATGAACATATACATTAGGTGTGCGTCTTAAAAAAATATGATATCTGTTGGGGACAGCTATCTCTGTGATGGCTATAGAAAGGCAAAGTTGTTGCCTTGGAAAAGGCAGCCCCTGACTGTTTAAGTGAATTGTGTCCTGGATGTAAGTTGTTTGTTCTAATAGTAGTGCCTCCTATGTATTTCTATGGACACAACAACAGAACCAAAGAGCAGAATAGCCCTATTGGATAGAGCTTGGCCATTAGATTCTGAAAATATACAAGCTAACATTCTGACAAACCTCTTTGTTTTTATTTGTTTATTTTTATGGTATAATGCATAATTTCCCTTTTTAATTATGAGGTAATCCAAACTAGAGCTTCATGGAAAATAACAAGCAATCATTTAATTAATCTTCAGGATGTTCTGTACAGACCCTATCCCAAAAAGCCTCCTGTTGCTTTATTTGGCACATAACTGCAGGAGGAAGCTGTTCTTCAGGGATTTCTGGCATGAATTATAAAGCACATAATCTTTTATTAATAATCCATGTGGACAATTGCTAATGAACAGTACAAATGAAGTAGTTTATCCCACCTTTCAATTTATAAGTTACTGCTATACTTGTTGTGCTTGTGGAAGCCCAGTGCAGTTTGGTGAAACACACTGGAGCTGTAAGAATTCACTGACAGAAAGGAATTCTTCATGTTCAAGTCTAGTTCCTGCCTTGAAAAAATTGAGGCACCAAATGTTGTCAAAAATAAGCCTGCTGGAACTTTGTATGGGAAATAAATTTACATTTTTGCTACTGTATGTCTAGCAATAATTAACTATTTTAGTCATTTTATATTTTATGTTTAATGATTTCTCAGACAGATGCTGAATCTGAAAGACAGCTAAATAGATTGAATTATATTGAACTGAATTAAATAAAAATTGATTCTTAAAGTGTAAAATGACTCTTGGTATCGGTGAGAAAGGAAAGCCATTTCTACTACAGAAGAGCTGAAGGAATATTGGGGCAAGAATAAACAAAAAGATCTATTACCTTATCATACAGTAGCTGCTAGATATGCAACTGTCTGTAGGAAGTATTAATGAAGATTCCAAATAGCATAGTATAGTTTGTTTGGAGTTTCAGTTAAAGAATAAAAAATATCAAAACTATTTGATAATGTGGTTGAGAGATTTCCCTGAAATCAAATTAAAATCTAATAAAATAAAATATCCAGTGTTGTTTTATGAAGAATTTCATTCGTGCATTTTCACAGACTTTTCACAGTTAAGTAACTGTGTATATTAATAGAAAACCATATCCAATTTGCATTTGGAGTTTTAAATGAATATTAAAGTATGTGCATGATAAATATTTATTTATGATTCCAGGAAATAAAAGTGAGATGCTGAATTTTTTGTCTCTTTAGAGCTAAGCAACTTAGTCTAAATTTGTAATATCATTGCTCCATTGTGTTCTGTGTTAAAATTTCTGCCATGATCTGGGGGGAAAAAAGGGATTTAAATTGTGCTGAGAACATAGACATTAGTAGGATACTGAAAGTTGCACAAGACAAAGACAATAGTTTTGGTTGAATGGTGGAAGGACTGAAAGGATGACTTGGGCAGCTATAAGACATTTAGTCTGCTAGCAATAAAGAACCTGCAGGCTGTGCTTATAACAGTACACCAGCAGAGATGGTTTTCTGTCTCTGTCACTTCTGTGGAAATTCACCACCCACTGCCTCACTGTGCTCACATCCACTGTTTAGTCTCCATGAATGTTCAGCTATCATAAATTATTGTCAGTGTATGCCATTTTTTTCTTCATGGAGGAACTCAATGCCACACCTTTTCTTCATAGACATGCCCATGTCATAGAACCATAGAAACCATAGAATGGCTTGATTTAGAAGGGATCTCAAGGATCATAAAGTTCCAACCCCCCTGCAGCAGGCAGGGCTGACAGCTGCTAGATCAAGTACTAGATCTGATTACTCAGAGTCCTATTCAACCTGGCCTTAAACACTTCCAGCAGTGGGGTATCCATAGCCTTTCAGTGCAACCTGTTCCAGCACGTCGCTCTCAGTAAAGAACTTCCCCTGACATCTAATCTAAATCTTCCCTCTTTTATTTTAAATCCATTTCCCCTTGTCCCATCACTGTCTACCTGTGTAAAAAGTTGATTTCCCTCATGTTTATAAACTGTCTTTAAATATTGGAAGTCCATAATGAGGTATCCCTGCCATCTTCACTTTTCCAGGCTGAACAGGCCCAGTTTCTTCAGCCTGTCTTCATAGAAGAGGTTCCCCAGCCCTTGGAACATCCTTGTTGCCCTCCCCTAGGACCTTCTCCTAAAGCTCTGCATCACTACTGTGTTGGGGGTCCCAGACTTGAACGCAGCACTCCAGCTGTGACCACACAATGGCATAATAGAGGGGGACAATCAACTTCCTTGCTGTGCCGGCCATTCTTCTTCTTATGGAACCCATGTTATTCACTGGCCTTCCAGGCTGCAAATGCACGCTGCTGGCTCAAGTTTTTCATCAGCTACAGCCCTTAAGACCTTCCCAGAAGAGTAACTTTCAAGGAGCTTTTCTCCCAGCTTGTATACATACCTGGGATTAACTCAATCCAAGTGCAATACCTTGCACTTTGCTTTGTTGAACCTCATTATGTTCACAAGGGCCCACCCTTTGTATTTATCAAGGTCCCTCTGGATGATATCCTTTCCTTCTGTTGTATCAATTGCACTGCTCAGCTTGATCAGACACCATTTTGTCAGACCGCCCCTCTACTGTCTTTTGTCACTCAGCAACTGGTGGAAAGGTTAAACCTCAACTGCCACACTACCAACATCTGCCTCTGAGGTTGTGGGTCAACATAATAAAATAGGAGGCACTATTTTCAGGGCAGCCTTCATATTTTAATTTGGTATTATCAGCTTAAATAGAAAGAGAATTCCTCACAAAGGACCTGCAACTCCTGCTCTATCATGTGAAACTAAGAAATGTCTGGTTTATGAGAATTGTGCTGATGTTTTGTGAAGAATAAGAAGTTGTGCACTGAAGTTTCCAAATGCAACAGAACTTTTGTAAGTTCTCTACCATTCAAAGGTACAAGCCGGAGTAAAATACGTAAAAATTAACAAAGCAGAACTCGAGGCTCCACAGATGGAAGTTGCAGAGTGCTATTTACTTCAAGAGAAAACCTTTACACTAGAGGTGAGGCAATAAAATAGGATACTTTATGCATTTGATTTAGAATTTTCATTTATTAGATTTAAGACATGAGAATTTGGTTCCTTAAAGACAGGAAGAATGTTTACTTACATACAAACTGTTTCTATAAGTAGCTTGTGATCATCTGATTTTTAGGAAGAATATTAATGAATTTGAAGAAGTTACTCATCTGAGTATATTCAGTTATGAGTATTTTCATAATAAAATCTTAGCTGAAAGGTATGTAGGTGAGGAGTTGTACAACTGAATCTTTAACCCAGAATTGCAGATAGCACTATTAGGGTAACATAAAAAAGCGCACATATTAAATTTGATGCTACATATATATCCATTCTAAGATTTCCTATGAGTTATAGGTATTATGAGGTAAAAATAGGCTTAAAATGTACAGCAATTATGACCAGTGGTCCAAAAGTAGAGGCTGAAAACTCCTGAAGATGGGAAGGGAGATGACAAGAAATTGAAATTAGAGGGCACAAAACCCAACAAAAGCAGCAAAAATAAGCATAACAATAAACAAACCTAATCAACAAAGAAACAAACAAAAACCAGAGCATGAGTATAGAGGAAAGAAGCAAAAAACCTGCAAAATAATTACTTGACACTGCTATATTTTTATTTTAAAATAAATGCTTAAAATCTTCATTTTAAAAGCAGTTGTCTCTATTTCTATCATTGAAGAACAACATTAGCAGCACATGGAATGTTTACCTAGAGAAAACAGTGGTGAAGAATGATCAAAAGTCTTGAATTTTAGCAGCAGCATTCTTCAGAAAACTGTAGAGACAGTATTCTGCACTGAGACATCCATTATGACTTCATTAAGTTAAATCACTTACATGCTGTTCCTTCACTCTGAGGAAAATAAAAATAAAAATCTAACAACAAAACAAACACCACCACCAGTTATCAAAAAGATTTTCATAAAATTCATGCTTTGACTCTATTAAGGAAAACAATAATTATTTAATCTTCCACACTTCTTCAAAAGAACTTTTTCTGGTGATCTAACGTATTCCTTCAATTTTTAACATATAGTTTCACTATTTTTTTTTTAAAGTCCTTTTTTTTTTCTTTGCCATTACTTCTTTTTCTTCTGTTCTTTCCTACCGATTTCTTTTTATTAACATTTGAGTGGTTGCAGTGCTCCTGTTCCCCTGATTCTCTGTTACTCTCTTTGTCCATAACCTGAATATAAAGAGTTCAGCAGTACAGAGAACATATCAGTGCCAAAAATACGTACAGGGCAGGAACAAGGTAGAGATTTTGCTTTCTCTTGATCTTTAGTGCACACAGAAATGTTCTTGCTGCTTCACTAAACCCAGCAACTTTTCATATTTTCTGTATGCATTTTATTTTCCTGAAATCTAAAGACTTAATTTTTTTGCTTGAGCAGCTATGTTTCATTTCTAGCTCAGAAAATAGCCGCAAGTATGGTCAGAAATGAAGTCCAGTGGAAAAATAAGTTGTGCTTTAGCTTCATCACAGCCATACAGAAGTTGGTGCCTGGTGTTCTGATTTACATTCTGACTTGTTCTGTGAGATCATGTGAAAAGGCTCTTCTTTATTGACTGTCACTGAAAATATTGATTTCTGGGAGGTAGTTCTCTTCTGTGACAGGTACCCAGAACTGGGGCATTAACTCTTTAGCTTTCAGTGCACTATACAATGTTATGATGTGAAATACTGATAACCATATATCATAAAACCGTATGATATAACCGTGACAACAGTAAATGGCCTCAGGGTTGTTCAGTTTTTCTCTCCTTGCTGCCAGAAATCACTTCAGTTTGAAAAACAAACAAGCAAGTAAAAAAACCACCCAAACTGAACTGTTTTGTCTCTTTCACAGCCCATCCAGGCAGGATTCAGCTACAGAGTTTCTCATCATTCATTAATACAATAAGAGGCAAGACATTATTTCCTGTCTCTTAGGTTAATAAGATCTCAAATTTTATTTCCGGGTTGATCTTGGCTCCACATTATTATTATCAGGACCTGCTGACCTTTCTGCTAGGTCATACACGGGTTTATTTCTTCTAAGTGAAAGTCAGGGATATAACTTCAGCACTGAAGAGCTATGTGAGTGAAGGCAACAGCAGATAAACGGTTTAAATAGGTTTGTAACCATCTTGTTTGTGAGACTATATAACAACTGGGGAGGGGAAAACACGGTGTATGTGCTTTGATGAGTACAATATGCATATCCAATTTTAGTAGTGTGCCCATAGTAGATCCTATGCTATGGTGCAAGACTGTAGTCCTTATAAAACTGTAATTCCCAAAGAAATAAAAGGTTAGAATGAATGAGAAGATCAAGAATGTGGCATTGAGTATTATTTGGATGGAGACAAATTTGCAGATTCATCTGGATAAAACAAAAGAGAAACTGAAGGAGTCTGAATATTGAGAAAATTGAAACAATATGAGTCTGATTTCTTGCAAATATTTGCATTGTTAGCTGTAGGAATACAAACTACAGTGCAGCTTTTATAAACCTTCTCCTTTTGTCAAGTTGTGAATGTAACCTGGAAACACAGACAGGGCATTTTCCTCTGTGAAATATTGAGTTAATCACCAAAGATAGTGGAAAAAAGTTTTGTTTTTTTTTTTTATTACTGTTTTTTCAAGGTGGTTAGTGAGACACATAAAAAAGAGTTTAGGACTCATTGGTGAATAAATCCTTTCAGAGGGAAAATTAAATGCATAGTTCCACAGTAGCAAAAGGAAAATGAGGCTAAATTCCTAATCCAATACATAACAATATATAATAATGCACTGTATTTTCTTTGTGGCCAGTGAATTGAAGTGATGACTATGGCTGACTCACACATGCTTGGATATTCACTGTTTGTTTTCATGTTTTTTTATTTTTCTATTTTTTATTAAGAAGTTGTTAGATCTGTACAATCATAAAGAAGGAGCTACAAAGAGGTGTGATATTTCAAACATACAGTTTAAACTCTTCTTTTCCATAATAATGATTTTTACAACATTTGGTGGCATTTATTGTTGATGATAAAATAGTTTCCTAAAAGATATAGGATTCATGCCTTTCTCCTTAATGTAGAGATAAATGAACAGAATTTAATGAGGATAGTTAAGTCATGTTTTATTCTACTGGCAGTTCTCTTAAAAAAATTCTTTTATAGACTGCAGAACCTTCATGACATAAGTCGCTTGTTTAGCTTTAATTTTTCATAATGCCTAACAGAATGGAACCCTATGCATTATTTGCACAGAACTACAATAGACATGTATGGAATCTCTTTTAATCTTCTAAGTACATCCTGTTCTTTATATTGCTTGGCCCTAGTTATAGATTAATGTTAAAATATCCATTATAATTCAAGGAGAAATAAGACCTAACAGAAGCATTGCCCTTTTCTTCCATATACTTTCTTGGAGGCCATAGGTCAGGCTAATTTTCTATACTTCTTCACATGTTCCGAATCCTACTGGAATGGGAAGCAGAAGTTCTGAATTATTAGAAACTCTGTTCTCATTGTCCATACTGTTTTTTTTCTGATTAATTTGCCATTAACACACACTTACATCATAAGACTCACAATCACTCTCACATTTCAAATGATCCCAGGTTTGAATATATTCAAATCAGTTTTTACCTGTGAGTAATATAGGTAGAAATCAGCTGTATAATTCTAAAGGTTTCTGATTTCTGTTTTCTAGAACTGCAGCCATAAATCTACAACATAGTTTTTCTGTTTTTCCTGGTCCCTACAATCTATAATGACTTCTGTAAATAAATTCAGAATTTAGTTTCTTATCTGATCCCTTATATCAAAGCATCTAAATTGGATTCAGAATGGAAAACATAAATTTATTGTCAATTGTTTGAGGCACACATCTCATCTTCAGCTAATCATGTATTTCTGTTGCACATTTCCAGCTTGTTGTGCAAATATAATAAGTACACGAATCATCAGTAGATTTGAAGATCAGTAGAGGAATAACAAAAATAATCTACATGAAAATGTTCATAAATGTTAAAAAACAGAAATGTCAGTTTTATTTACAGTATTGATAAAGACAACAGTAGCAAGATAGTATTTTTTTGTTATAGTACCTAATATTCATGTTTTCCTGAAGAAATACAGAAAGAAAAACCTTAATTTAGTTGCTGCAGCTGGCAAATCCCTGCTTTCATGTGTGTTTTTGACTTTTAAATTGAATACATCCAAAACAGTGGAATGGACAATATGTCTGTTTTTTTTAGTGATAAAGTTTAACCTGTCTGACATGAAAAGGTATAGAACCTTAATGAAAAATAGAGAAGATTCAGAATATCATAAGTGGAGATCATTCAGGATCTGCTTGTGTTATGGAGCACAGGAGGCTGGCTCTTTCATCCCTCAGCTGTAAGTGTCTGGCCAGGAAAGATCCTCAATATCGTGGGGATCATGTCTATTTACACAGCTTGGTAGCTTGCTGATCCTAACCCTTACACATGTCATAGCCTTTATCTGCCACAAAACACTCTTTCAACATAGTCACCACCATTAGCTATGCATTTTCACCAGCAATGTACAAGAACCGGCATGCTGTTCTTGTAAAAATCTGCACCAGAGGGGATCTGCTGTTGCTGTCACCACTGCTGAAACATACAATTCACTGCCTGCTGTTGCTGTCACCACTCCTGAAACATACCATTCACTGTTTCACCATGCTCACATCCACTGTTTGGTCTCCATAAACATTTTCAACTGTCAATGAATGTCAGTGGGTGGCATTTTTTCCGTATGGAGGAATTCAGTTCCACACTTTTGCTTCATGTGCACTTCTATGTCAGACATTTTGTCAGACTGCCCTTCTGCTGCCATCTGTCACATGGAAACAAAATGTAACATAATATTGGTGGAGAGTTTCAAACTTTATTACCATACCTCCACCATCCACCTCTGATGTCATGGGCCAATGTCATAGAATTGGAGGCATTGTTTCTGGAGCATCCGTCATGTATTAATATATCTGATTGTGAAGTACAGTTGCACAGATCTGAGACATTCAGATATGTTTTTTTGGAGAGGTATAATGAGAAAAGTGGAGAGCTGAGTGGGATTAAACTGGGTTCTTTCTAAAAACTAAAGGTGATTGCCCTAATAACATAGGTGTTCCTTTTTAAAAAAATTGTTTCTCCTAAAACATAGATACAGTTTATTCTACAGTCCACATTAACACATCATGGTCGAGAATTCTAAACATTCAAATTGATAAGTTATTATAACTCAAAAAACTGTGAGCCTGATAGCTATACTCAGTCTCTTGGCAAGAGGCCACACTTCTGTAAAAAGCTCTGTAAAAATGTATCCATACATACATCTTGCATTAAAACAAACAAACAAACAAAAAAAAACTAAACAAAAACAAAACAAAACAACAAAAACACCCAAAGCTTTATTGGCATTGATATACTATAGAAAGTAAACAAAATATTGTGAAAATGCAAATACTACTATTGTTTCTTCTAGAGAACAGAGTACGTTTACTTCTGGGAAGATAGATGTCATTAATACTTTTTAACTTCAGTAGAATAAATTGTTTAAATGTTGTGCCAAGACACATCTAGTGGACTTGTTTTGTCTACAAAGTAAGTATTTTATGCATATATATGTATGTGCATACAATTAGTGTATGAATGTTTTGGACAACATCCTATACGTACACTGAACAAATGCATTGTGTCTTACCGCATGAACATTCTTAAGAAGGAAGATGATTTCTGCAGTTCCACAGTGTGGAAAAGAAGCTCAGAAGCGAAAGAGAACTAAGAGGAATCTTGCTTCCAACTCAGAGAGCAACTGGGTATGTGAACAGACAGTAAACCTGGTCTGCACCATCAAGCAGAAAGGAAGAAAATGCTATACTATGGACATTTACTGAAAGATAATCCTGCATGTTTAAGACTGTGTGTAGACAGCCTTAAAATTACAATGCGAGAAAAAGGAGTTGTTTTTAGATGCTTGCATGACTCCACGTCAAAATTTTTTATTCTGTTTGGGTTTTGTTTATTCTGTTTGGGTTTTACAAAGAGGTAACAGGCATAACTGTGCATGGAGATACCCTTGCATATTTGCTGCACTGAAGCATATACTGATACCCTGTATAAATGTATATTCCTTGGCTCTACTATATTTTGCTGTCCCCTCACAGCAATAAAAGATAGATTTTATGTACCGACTGTCTTATTCAGCCTCCTGTATGAATATTTTTCCACATAACTTTTTCCTATCTCTTCCTGCGTGAACTTATGCAAAAATGACTTACAGAATTACTTACATCACCCTCAACCTAAATCAAACATCTATTCCATGTGAGTAAAATTCAATCAAATTTCAAACTCCTTTTGATTCCAGTGGAGTAGATGTTCATCTTTTCAGCAAAAGAATATCATATTTTCTTTCCTATCAATCAGTAAAAATGAATGAATAGCTTTCATAATACAGAACATATCTTTCCAGTGTGCCACATACAACGGAGTCTTATTGTTGCAAAAAGTCATACATGCTTGAGGAATACAGGCTGTAGATTTCACTGTTCATTTCTCTCAATGACAAGAACAATTCCTTCACAGTGGTAGGAAATTCTAAAACTCTGTCATTTAAGTGATTACCATCTACATGATTCAAGAAAGTTAAGTAAGGCAGTGTTATTATTTTAATTGCAGGGGGGCAGTTTCATCACCAAAGGGTATCATTGCCTCTACTGTGTAGTTACCTATAGATAAATTCTGTGAAAGATTAGATTGTATTAAGCATGCAACTCTTCAGATCTATTTTCTATTCATGAATCACCAAGGTAAAAAAGCAATGGCTAATGTATGTTTTGAAATTACACATAAACAAGCTTATTATTAGTAAGTTAATATGCTTTAGTAAACCCGGGCTGTTCTTGCTAATTACATTTTCAATTAAGGGCACGGATGCATTTTGCAACAAATATACTATGTAGTTCAGGATAGAGTACATACATATACAGGAGTACTAGAAGGATGTTTAGAAATAAATTGGTTGGGAAATAATTCAGTCTTGTATAGCATAATAGGGGCACTTTTAACCACTGATTTTTACAGTCAGGATACACAGCAAAATACAAATCTGAAAGCCTGTAAATGTTAGAGGATAAGGAAAACAATGTATAAAACCTTTTAGATACGTAACTATGACAGCAGGTCATGGAATAAGCAAAAGAAGACAGATTTCTAGGAGTAAAGATATTCTCTTTATGGAATTAATGTAGTAATATGGAAACAATTTCCGGGCAGCCTGGTCTAGTGGCTAGTGACCCTGCGCATAGCAGGGGGATTGAAACTAGATGATCATTATGCTCCTTTTCAACCCATGCCATTCTATGATTCTATGATTCTAAGGTAGTTCCTCTGCAGTGTCACAATTACATCTACAGAAATTAAAGGCTCTTAGATTACATTTGATATTTATGTATACTCATTTATTATTA
>JAOWBP010002052.1:35468315-35519341 GCA_028571105.1 Tragopan temminckii | reverse complement strand
GCCAGATTGGATGGGGCCCTGGGCAGCCTGGTCTAGTATTAACTGGGGAGGTTGGTGGCCCTGCATGTGGCAGGGGGTTGGAGATTCATGATCCTTGAGGTCCCTTCCAACCATGGCGATTCTGTGATTCTGTGATTGTACTTAGTGTTTTATGTATTTAATATGATTGTGCTCAGAAGTTATTGAATGTGGCCCTTAAACATTAAATAGACTTTCCTTGGCTAGCTGAAATCAGCATGTTTTTTACATACACATGAAATAGTTCAGGTGCATCCATATTATAACGTAATCTTTATAATTTCATTGTCTGGGTTAATTTGATGGAGAGAGATTTGTAAAGTCCATCTGCTCATGACAAAAACTCTCAAGTACCAGATATTGTAACCAGGAAAAGCTGAACTATGAATTGAAAGAAAATAAGAAGTTACATTATTTGACATGCATTAAAAAATGAAATTCTGCTCTAATTATTTGACAAATAACACAATGGTGAGAAGTAGGGCTTTAAAGAAATTTGAACGTATTTTTGGGGAAAAATTCTTTCAGTTTAGATGAGAAATTTTTTTATAAAACTGCCTTTTTTTTTTTTTGTTCATTTATTTTTTTTTTTTTTTAATGTTTTTTTGTTTCCTTCCCTTTCCCTTTTTTTTTTTTTTTTTTTTTTTTGGCATGGATGAGAAATTTGATAAGACAGTCATTTTCTGCAACTCTTCTCAAGAACATGCTTATCTTGTTTGTAGATGAAATCAAGCAGGAGAAAATGAATGTCTGTGAGCTCACATAGTTTTGTCTAAAATGGCAATATTTTTAAAAGATTGTTTTCTCCAGAAAAGTAAATCTTCTAAATATTTTTTGGACTACTATTGTTTAGAAAAATAAAAATTCTCCATGTCAGATTTTTTGTTTCTTATAAGTAAATCAATTATATTTTTAGGACCTTAATTGCAGCTGAGTCTACACGAACCTGTGATAATTGCAGAAGCTTTCTTACTCCCATGGGCTCATTTAAATATCCCTTAAAGATTACATTACTGATTACTTGGCTATTACATTTCAGTGTGATTGAAGGCACAGAAAATGAAAACCATCCCTGCCAAGTATTTTCTCACTAATATTTTTGAATTATAAAGCAGAAATTGAACTATTCCTTTACAGAGTACTTACAATACATGCCAGTACAGAAGACTTAACTGCCTGCAAAAAGTTTGAAAGCTGTATCAAGTTCTGAAGCTAGAGAAGTTGTAGTTTATGGTTGGTTATGCAGAGGGAAATGAACTGTAGAAAAAGGACACGAGAAGAAGATGTCTGTTGGAAGCACCATTTAAGACAGTGAGTTCATATGTCAAAACTTGGATTCCAGTTGCAGAGTCAGGTCACATATCACAACAGACCCTGTTAAAGAGTCTGTTCCCCTCTTTCTTATAGCCCCTCTTTAAATACTTAAAGGCTGCTATCAGGTCACCCTGGAGCTGTCTTTTAGCTAGGCAGAACAGCCTGTCCTCATAGGAGAGGTGTTCCATCCCTTGGATTATTTTTGTTGTCCTTCTCTGTACATGCTCCAACAGGTCCACGTCTCTCCTGTACTGAGGACTCCACATCTGAACGCAGAACTCCCAGTGAGGCCTCACCAGCGCTAAGTAAAGGGGCAGGATCACCTCTCTCAACTGAAAATATTTCTTTTGATGCAACTCAGAACACAGTTGGCTTTCTGGGCTGCAAGGGAAGGCACATTGCTGGCTCATGTCCAGCTTCCCGTCCACCAGTACCTCCAGATCCTTTTCAGCAAGGGCTATGCTCAATCCTTTCATCACCCAGCTTGTACTGGGATAGTGGGAGTTGCCACAACCCAGACACAAGACTTTGTATTTGATTTCTTGAACCTCATGAGGTTGAGGTGGCTGAGCCCATTGCTCAAACTTGTCTGCATCTCTCTGGATGGCATTCCATCCCTTAAACATGCCAACTGCACCCCACAGCGTGGTGTCATCAGCAAACTTGCTATGGGTGCACTTGATCCCACTGTCAGTGTCATTGATGAAGATATTAAATAGTATCGGTTTCAGTACTGACCTTTGAGGGACAAACAAAAGCCAATTCCCACTGATTTTAGTCATAAATGCTTTTGAAAACAACTTAAACATACTGATCAACCTCTCTTGTAACTTGAAGTATCTTAATGAACTTTTACCGTTTTTTTCTTATACATTTCTAATTTCCAGAGAGTTTTTTTTAACAAAACTGAAGTATCATGCAGCTTTTCCAAAGCAAATTTCTTGCAGTAAAATGATAAAACACTGATCTATAGAATTTATATATTTCTCATTCTTGTGCATGGATTGCTATCTTAGGGGAACACCTAAGTCTTCTGTATGCGAAGAGCATCACTCAAAAATGGATCTTAAGCACATTATTTTCTTCTGTTTTCTCTCTTGTGGCAAAAAAATTTAATGAAAAGCCTGTAGTAGGTTTATTATTTATCATAGAATCATAGAATTGCTCAAGTTGGAAAAGACCTTAAAGATCATCGAATCCATCATGATAACCATTTATTGTTTAATGCATTCTATAATTTTGTGAGAAGAAAAGATTAATAGCAGCTGTCAATAATTTGCAACTGCATGTTGCAATATGTTAGTGTGTGTTACATAAAAAATACAAGCCTTCAAAGATACAATTAGGTGACAGGCATGAGGTGTTTTAGAATACACTTCCAGAATATCTTTGTCTCTAAATCTTACTAAAGTAATGTTAATGTAAATCAGAAATAACTCCTGTAGCATCTGGGAAATTATACAATTATAAAACCATAGTTGAAATCAGAATCTGACAAATTAAGGAAGGTCAGACACCCCAAAAGTATTTGCAAAGTCTATAGAAGACAGAATTAAATTCATAAAAGCAAAATAATTCAGACATGAGTCAAAAATTTATTAGTAAATTATCTAACTGTGCCTTGCTATTGCTGTGTATTTTGTTGTGTAGCCTGTTGAAGGACTCATATAACACAGTAGAAAGCATAAATTAAAGAGAAGGTTGTTCTAGATAACTGTTTTTTGTTTTTTGTTGTTATTTGTTGGTAAATGTAAAGAGAAGCATTTAAACTTTTGTTATGTTACACTTTAGAAAAAAATGTACAAGTAGTTGAACATTAAATACATTTGTAAAGTCAAGTTTATATGTGTAGGAAGGATTTTTAAATGTTAACACAATTTCTAGTAATTTCAAACTCTCAGCAGTGTTGTACAATATCCAGGCCATATTCTGAAGGGGTTAAATGTATATTATTAACAGCCTCTCTGCATGTGTCGTTTTCCTTGTCTAGTGGACTCAGTGGAAAAATATGATTTTAGCCTAGTACAACAGGTTATTTTTGTATACTGACTCACTGCATTAATAAAAGAATTAAAATTTTAGGTTTATTCACTTACTGCCTGCCTAGCTTTAGAATCAAGTAGTTTCTCTAATTAAATAGGTGTATACCTACATTCAGAATCAAGCTGCTTTCAAATAGAATTACATACATAAATGAAGTAACAGTTGCTTTTAGATGCTGTTTGCAAATGCAAATTATAGCATGTTACACTGTGCACGTGTTCTTGATAGCTCTTATAAATGCAAGAATTTAACTCAATTTGTGGTTAGATACGTTCATTAGGATAATTACTCAGAGTTGAAAAAAATCTTTTGCTATTATATCTAAATTGGTATGAGAAAAATAACTTAATGTTTATTTTTTTAGATCCTCTAGTTAAATGATGTAACTCTATTAAAGTAATTGAGTGATTAATTTAAGCTTAGCTATTTTGATTTACATCAGTTGAAGGTTTTGAGCGAATTCTATATCACCGCTGGATAAACAAAGTGTAGGAAAAAAATATTCAGCAAAAATCACTTAGAGAGCTGGGCTACTCACCTATGAGCAACAAATTGTTTGATCTAATCATAACAATATATGCCCACTGTTCTCCTTATAAAACATTTCTTCTTTGTCTGGGGAATAGAGATTCTTCATGATTCTTCAGTGTTTGGCAATTGTTACAATGTAAGTTCATAAAACACACTCCTCAGATTTTCTGTGTTATCTCCTTTATTTTCTGTGTTATTTTCCTTTATTTGCTCTAGTGTTATTTCCTTTATTTGTCATAGTTGGGAAACCCAATTAGTTATTTGATTTACATGGAAGGAGAAAGTTCATCCAGGATAAGTCTAGTATTACTTTCCAATCTTTTAAGTATAGGATTAGAAAAGCCAAGGCTGATATGGAGTTAAATCTGACAAGAGATGTGCAGGGCAAAAGCAAAGAGTTCTGTAAGTACAGAAGAAGCAGATGACTAGGAGAAACATGGGGTACTGATGAACAGTGCGAGATAACTGTGATAAACACCATGGAAACTCAGAAGTACTTCATGCCTTCTTTGCCTCAGTCTTCATCACGAAACATGGTCTCCAGGAGTGCCAGGCCTCTGAGACTAGATGAAGAGTATGCAACAAGGAAGACACCCTGGTAGAATTGGATCAATATATATATATCAAATATAATGAGAGAGTATCTGAAAGCTGAAGGCCTTACACTAATGCTGAGGTGATGTGTGTGGTCAGGATGAGCAGCAGGGCGGAGAACCTAGGCTCATGACCTTCCCATGGCCTTTATGTCTCCTCTGAACGCAAAGTCCTCTAGGGTATGTTGTTCTTCTCTTTTGGGAAAGGTACCCGGACCTGGAGCATTAACTCCTTAACTCCCAGTGCACTACATGTTGTTATGATGTAGAATACCAATAACCAAAAATCATAAAACCATAACAATTCTAACAGGTACCTTGAAAAGTTGAGATCCAGACTGTGATGATGGACACTTGAAAGAAGACAGTATTTCCAAATCCTGTTGATATAGTGGACAAATATTTAACAAACAATACACCAATCCAGACTCTGTAAGATTTGTTTACTATTTCTTCAATGAAGGTAATCACTATGAAAACAACAACTAAATACAAATAATTAGGATGGCATCTTGTATGGTAAATTTATTAGCTTTTATACAGTAAGATAGCAGTGAAACTTGAATTTTTTAAAGACATAAGTATAATAAATATTTCAACAAGAATAGGTACACTATACTAGGTTTGAGGCTTGATTAGTTCATTATCAGTTTCTTGAGAAAAAGTAGCAATTTATTCTTCTAATTTTTATTGTTTAAAGGATGTTTTGAAATTCAGAGCAGAAAAATGTACATATTTCCAATAACTGCTTTATTTTTTTAACATTCTTATCTTCTACTTAGCGATTGATTTTGAATCTGATTAAATTCTTGAATATGATTGTGTTTCTGAGTCTAATTTGATCTGAATTCTATAAAATGAACGGTAATTATATTGATGAATTTATTACAGTTGAAAAAGTTTTTTGTTCATTCTTCATGAAATTGGAAATAGACAAATGAAAAGAGCAATTTCACATTCTCTATCAAATTAAAACATCTAGGTGATGACTGGTAATACAGATATAAATTGAGAATTGGTATAAATTGCCATGCCATCTGTCTGAAAAATCAGAGCTATCAAATAGGGTCAAGAAGTGAGACATAGGGGAGAATCTGAAATATAAAGTTATTTTTTATCATTGCTGAAGTTCGTCAACCGATGGTAGAAATACTTTCTATAATGTCTATGAAAGACAGCGTCAAATAGAACATATATTTCAAAATTTTGTTTTATCTCAATTTCTTATGATTTTTTTTTAATATATATACAAGTGCTGAAATGGTCACTCTGTGAGGTAACAGAAAGACTTTCCTGTAAGAAATACTGATTAAAGAACTTGTTAAAAGAATAAAAATATGCATTTGGTATAAAACAATTATACTTCATTTTTCCTGAAGTAGCTCATATGTTTAATGAAAGCCATTTGTTTCTCTTGCTAATTTTACTTCTAACAAGTCTATTTCAGCATAAGTCACTGGGCTCCTAGGTCCAAGTACTTCCTCTGATGTGAGTTTCTTTGTTAGCAGCACTCACAGGATTCCAAATGAGTATCAATTTTTAATTATTTAGACTGGGAATTAAAGATTTACAGCATTTTAACAGAAGGTATACTGCTTCCTTACCTGATTTTTTTCCATGTATTTTTTGAATGTCATAGAAAAATTGTTTAAATTTCAGATATTCACTGAAAACAAGGTTGTCTCTTCTTCCCATGATATTTCTCTCAACGTTTAATTAATGGTTTTGATTTAATTTTATTTTGAAACAAGATTTGCAACTTTACACTAGTTAAATCTGCGCTTAGGAATCACAAAGTATTTTACTTTGAATCCTCACAACATATATAGAAGAATATACTAGTATTACATTTCTTACCTTTGCCTTTTCTGGTAATTTTACTTTGAGCTCATATTTGCATACAAGAAACTATGTAATAGGACTGAGTAGTATACTCATTGCATGCAGTGATCAAACTCAAATACTGCAAGAGAGAAATAATACATTTTTATCAAATGTGTGTACATACTGTATTTGCATTTGTGCTTATTTTTTTAGTTGTTTGGGATGTCAGAGAAGATGGAGATTCAATGGCAGATTCACTGAGAGATAATTAGAAAGGGATCCAAGTTGCAGAGCTGAAATAGCAAAACAAATATTGACCAAAGATGCAAAGCTGAAATTGCTAAAGCTTGTTGTATTTCATTGCATTTATTTTCATTATTCTTTCTTTTTATGGTTAAAAGAAAATAGACCATGCCAGAGATATACAGCTGGAAGAGTTTTGGTATTACAGAAGCACAGTAAATAAATGTTTTTCTTCTTTTTCTTTCTTTTTCTTTTTCTTCTTCTTCATTTTATTTATTAAAGGGTATAGTGCCCATAAAAGTTTTTGGATTGACAGCCCTGAAGATTGAAATTCTCAATTTATCCGCAGAACAACTACCATGCAGCTGAGGCAATAATCCTTCCATACACCTCAGCCCTGACCAGAAGTGACCAGAGGTTGGGGCTTCATTTCCATTCAATCCTTGGCCTCTGTGCTGACTTTGCCAATGAAGAGAGTGATTAGTGCCAGCTAAGGGGTGGCTTTTGTGAAGGAGATGTCTGCCTGCTCCAATCAGTGTTGACACCAGACAGAAAATAAATCATGTTTCTAGACCTCCAAAGAGACAGAGCAACAACAAGGACTACAGTCAGCATAAACATAGCAATAAATTTCTTTCTTACACCTACCTAAAAGTTTACAAGCTTGCCGGTTGTTTGTGCAAAGACAATGAACTGAGCAAAACGCACACTGCAATAAAATTATGCAAGACTTTACCTGTACCCTTTGTCTGTGCTTAATCCAAAATCCTCTGAGAAATTTCATTTTTGTGAATTGATGTTCAGAAATCACCTCTATAGCACAGAAAGAAAGGAAAGAAAAAGGAAGCTTGTTTTCTTGGTGTCTTTTTTTATAAAAAGCTAACCACAGTTCTTGTATTCAGCTTATCCGAAAACATTGTGATTATCTTTTCTAAATCACCCAATGATCTTGATATGGCACAGGCACTAGGATATCTATTTCTCCCCCTTTTTAGAAAGAGAAATGCCTGATATAGGTGCATGGCCATGGGCTATCCTGAGGCAGCACTCAGCTGTGCTCATCTGGCATCTTTGGCCAGCAACAGACCTCTTCTCACTTTGATTCCTCACTGCTGATATGTGAACAGGAGCAAGCCAACAAATTTAAAGAGTATTCTGTCTAGTTTTGTGGGATAAAGTGGGGTAAAAAATTTATTGCAAATACATGAAGAGAACTATGTATTGAGCATCCAATGAGGGGCTGTGAAGAGGAGGTGGAGATTGCAAAAAATGCCATGTGGCAACAGATAGCTCTACACTGCAACAGCTCTAGGTGGTAATGCTCTTGTGTATGGGGCAATCCTATACAGGAGAGAGTATAGGAAGGAGTCAGCAGCATTTCTCCACCAGAATCATAACTACAGGACTGCAGACTAAGAACATTACCCATTTCTCACTGTGACTGAAGGGCTGAGTAATGCAAGTTCAGGGCTACTGCGGAACTTAATCTCAAGGATGAGCTTTCTCTCAAGGCAGAACTATATGGGACAAATGGAATGCAGCCTAAAATACAAGAAAAATGTGGTTGCCTGCACAGTTATCTGAGGGGTTGTCATATATATATATATGTATGTATATATGTATATATATAATGTTATCCATAATATTCATTACAATTCTTAACAGAAGAATGAGAAAAATATAAGTAAAAGTGGTTAAATTAGATTGTATATGAATCATTAATACATCAGGTCAGATCAAATGTACACATAGTTCAGTAAACTGTTTCTGAGAGCAGGCAGGAATACATGCCCAGAGAGGAGGATATATTCAGGTACCGACAGCAAATATACAGCTCCAGGACTTCCAGTGTTAGATATAGTGTTTTTGTGTTTTTTAGGCTTAGATGAATCTTTGTTCCATATATATGTCCTGCTGCTTTTTGAACCCAAGAAAACTATGAAAGCTACTGGTTTAAAAAGAAATCTCTAACTCATGTTATATGAGAGACTGTGAACAATGCTTACATGTTTCCCGTTTTGTAGTCCTCTATCATATCTCTCTCAGCATCTGTTTCCTGTAAAGAACAATTCTCACTTCAGTTTTTTCTTCTGTGGAAACTTTTTTTTTTTTCTTTTTTTTTTTTTTTCTGTACTGTTCAAAGCTGCACTGTATACTTTTTGAGGTAGACACAACAAGTCTGGATAGTCACTCCTGTTGTGGCCAGAATTGCACATGGTGCTGAAGGACAAGCTGCACTGTCAATTTACAGAAAGATATAAAGTTGTTTTCAGATTTGTTCTCTCTAACTTTCCTAAAAATTCCTATCACTGCTTGCTTCTTCCATTGCTACAGAGTACTGAGATGACATATTCACACAACTGCCAGTTAAAATCTCATCATTAAGAAAGAACAGGTTATAGCCATTCACATTTTACATGAAATGTGTACATCATTCTGTATCTATATGCACTGAGATGAATTGCCATTTTACCACTCAATCAATCAGTCACATTATATTAGTTGGCTGGTAAAATGATTTATTGTTATTTTACTGTTGGAAAAATTGTAGCTCATGTTTTATAGTTTACATAAGTGGTAAAACCAAACAAAACCCTCCCAAACCAAACAACAATGACAACAACAAAACATTTTTGAAAGACTATTCTATTAGCTGAACAAGGAAGGGAGAAAATAGTGGGACTGAGTTTTCATTCTCTAGAGGTTTTTGCAGACTGTGTGTGAGGTTTTAGACTAACTGTGTTCATACAATCCCAGAGAATGAGTGAAGTCTGCTGTCACAAAAAAGTCATAGAGCTCAATTAAAATAACTTACAATTTAATTGAAATAAATTACAGTTTAATTAAAATAACCATATACCACTGTGACTACCTTAGAGAGGGAAGCTGTTCTTACTCAAAGGAGAGCAAAACTGGCATTTCATATTGAATACACACTCCAGATACCACCAAGACGGATATATGCTTGCTGATAAGTTGGTGCACACATGCAACCCCCTGCACTCAAACACAAAAATAAAACACTGTGATGTTATTCTAGGGAGCAAGTGAGTAGATATTTCATAAGGCTGCACAGCCAGAGCTAGAACTAAAATAAGGGGTGACCCAGACAAAGAAGAAAGGAGACAGACAGTATATCAGTATATGAAAACCTGTTCTTAACACAGCACCTCAAAACATATATTCTTACAATCTTTCTCCTTTCAGCTGCATGACTCCAGCAGATTTAAGGAAATAAATGGCATATGAAAGAAATCAGATCTCTTAGCAGCACGCTGTTATGGTTAGAAATAACTGATCAGTAGAGCATTCTGCCTCCCACAAATCTTGAACCACCCAGCAAAATTAGAGCTCCTTTATATGTAGTTATTAATAGCAACACTAACTGAAGTCACTTACTGCTGAGGCAAGCTAGCTGAACAAGTTCTCAGCTCAGAAAATGACAGCCACTATGTGCCTGCAATTGCCTTAGGAAGCAAACTGACAGAGTCCAAGGAAATGTTCATTAACTCAGACATATGTTCATTAGGTCAGCTCAGTCTCACCAGACAATCTTGATTAGCCTTTTTACCATAGCAGACTTACGAAACAAGGGAGGGAAAGGGATATACCAGATGTAGGGCAAGATTCTCTGGCCCATTAAATCTGTGGTAAAATATGTCAAAACAGGTGCTTCAGCTACCAGGGGAGCCTGCTGATGGTGAAAAATGATTCATTTTCACAAGGTAATGTCAGGTTTGCAGAGGATTTTATCCTGTATGCTGCCTTGCTCGCCCTGAGGAAGTGGCAGGGCTTTGGAACCACTACCTAGTCCATACTCCCCAAATGTTACCACTGATCTGCCATTGCTGTTGAACTATGAAGTACAAACTATGAAGTAGCAAAATTTTGTGAGATCGTGAAAAGTTATTTGGAAGAGTTGATGCTTGAGAAGACTGAGAAACTTTAGAGGATGAAGAAAAGTGACAAAATGTTGGAAAGATGTATTGTTTTAATTTAGAAACTGCCATAATCTTCATAAAGTAGAGATATATTTTTATGAGCCATTGAGTCTCTTTAACTTGGTCTGTTTAGATTATATTCTGATTGCTATCACAGAGACAACTTATTTATTTATATTTGAGAAAATAAAAGAAATTGATTGCTCTAAGAAATAACATGGGACCAAGATTTCTTCACTGAAACATAAGATTACTTTCCTAAATGATGAAACATATCTATCAGCATGAAATTGAATGTCATTTTCATTAATTTTAACTAATTTCTCAGCATATATTAAAGCAAAATCTCATATGGATAACAAAAAAACCTTAAAGAATAAATAAAATGTTACCTGAGATCAGTGTTTTGGCTTTCAGAATGCTGATATACAAAATTTCAGTTTTCACCTTCTAAATCTATTTATTGAATATTCAGTGACCTTATTTTCCAGAAAAAGTGATTATTTTCATCAAATATCTTTGTTTCAGTAAGTTAGCATTTACTTCCAGAATTAAAAATGTAATCAGAAATTTTTCATTTATTACAAAGTAAAATTGATTCTTCAGTTTTATACAAAGTTAAATAATAGTGTCAGCCCTTCTTTTGAATTATATATTCACATTACCAGAAATTTCTAACACCTGTTCAATTATTTACTTTCTGTCCTCTAAGTTAATTTTATCATCATCCAGTGGTCTGTGTAGTACTACTACTATTAGTTTTTCTTCAGTGGTTACTTAATTTCTAGACTTTTCTCCAGGGAAAGGGAAGAATATGCTATATAACTACACTGCATTCTTGAAGATCTTAGCTGGAGATATTTCAGTTACTTCAGAGTTTAGGATTTACTATATCACTTTGTTTTGTTTGCTTTGTTGTTGTTGTTTTACTTGCTTTTTGGAGGACAGGAAATGGAAAAAAAATCATCTCTACTAAATACTCAAAAATACTGTGTAATACCTATTGTGAACTTTCTAGGGGAAAATTACAGCTGCATAGTGCAGTTAATGCTATCAGATTTCTTGAAGGACAGCTCAGATTTTTATTTCACTGTGGATCGTGTTTTGGGTGTCACAGTGAATGTAACAAGTAAGAATTCTAACATGACATAAAATCAGGTAGTCTGACAGCTTTGTTCACAAGAAAATGGCTCTTGACAGCAACAAGACAGTTATTGTTTCATTGTTTGGTGTTCAAATTAATATTTTCAAGACTAAGCTATCATTAATTACATTATTAAATTTACTGCTCATTAATTCATGAAAAATACTTTGCATTCTATTATATGGAGCTTTGTTGGATAAAAACACAACTTCCAAAGCATCCTTAAGATACTGAGGATCCTGAAACATCAGAAAAAGAAATCTGTCATAGGTGGTATAAAAACACTGAACAGTCTGATACGTGTCAGAACAAGTTTAGAAATAATCTCTACAGATTGGCTAAATTACTCAGTGAAGACTACTTAGCTTGTAGAGGAAATTGTCTGACATGAGTAGTCAATATATCCATCTTGGTTTGATCTGGATTTGATTGCTGTTCTAAACATTGCAAAAGGGAAATGGGTGAGAAGAAAAGCATATATACTTTTATATATATATGTATTTATTTACAAACCTTAATTTCTGCATAGGCTTACAGCGAACAACATCATAAAGTGAATATTTACAGACCTGTAGAATAAATTCACAGGAAAAAGATTTTGGAAGGTGATCTGGAAGTTCCTATTCAAAGCAGGGCTGAATCCAAAGTGACAACAATCTTCTCAGGGCCTCTTACAATAATATTTTGATTGTCTCAGAGGACAGAGAATGCACAGCTTTTCTGATGATCTGGCCAGCATTGGTATGCTAATGCTTTTCCTATGTCTGTTTTGAATTTTCCTAGCTGGAAATTGCACTCACTGATTCTCATCCTCAGCCTTTTTGAGAGAAGTCTGCATTACTCTTTTTTCAGACACTCACAAAGGGGTGGAAGACAAACATCATACCCCTCCTGGGCATTCTCAGCCCAAACAATCCCCGTTCCATAGCCTGACCTTGTGTACTCCCACTGAATCATCTCTTTACTGGACTCTCTCCAATATGTCCTTGTCTTTCTTGTTCTGGGGAGCCCAGAACAGGATAGAGCACTCCAAGTGTGGCTTCATCAGTGCTGAGGTTGAAGGTAAGGATCGTCTCCCTATATCTGCTGGCTACACTTTGCCTAATGCAGACCTGGAGGCTTTTGATTCCCTTTGCTGCAAAGAAGCACTGTTGGTGCATGTTCAATTTGTTTCCACAAGGACCGTGGTCCTTTTTTACAAAGCTGCCTTCCACGAATCAGTGGCAACCCATGAAACAGTATAAAAACAATTCCAGAAATAAAGGATTGGTAGGGAGATCTTGGAATTGACCAAGTCTAGTGGAAAGATAGATATAATTAAAACAATTATTTCTGATTAATCTTATCATTAATCTCTTCAAATTAAAACAAAACAAAACAAAACAAAGAAAACAAACAAACAGCTAATAGAAAGGATCGTACTACAGAAAATTACGCTATTCTTGCACATCTTTTTTTCCAAATTGTGTAATATTTCATTCATCTTTCCAACATGAAGCAAATTAAAGTAAATTCCCTGCATCTTATAAAGCTTTCATTTAGTTCAGAAATATAGCTCCTTGTGTTATTGGCTTTCACTGGGAATTTGTGCAAATGTGTGGGCCTTGAATTATGCAGACTTACATGACTGCAGTTTTCATAGCTGTCAAAATGAATTTGCTTTTTAAAAACATACTCAAAAATTACTTGGTGGAGAAATATTTTACTGAGTTGTTCATAGGTCTAGATGTTTTTACTAAAGTGGTTTTGTAAATAATGGTATTAAACATCCCAAGTGTAAACAAAGTAAAATACAGAATTTACTACCAACTGTAACTGAGTAGAAATATTAAGCACATAGGGAAGAAAGAAAAAAAAAAAGAGAATATTGAAAGTGGATTTTACTATTCTTTATGTTTTTTAATTACTGTGATGAGAACAAATGCAAATACTAATTAAGAAAACAATTAATTCTTAACAGTTGTCAATATTAAATTGAGAAATTGTATATACATTTTTACCCTCTTCCTCTTCAGTCACTACACTGGACTGCTTGGGAAATTCTGGTAGTAGTAGTAGACCCACACTTGCCACAGATTTGCCACAGGTAGCAAACTGCAGCAGGAGGTGGCAAAGTTGGAAAGATATTGCAAAGTGGTCAGGCTAACTAGGATCATTTTGCTAGAAGCGTCCTGGAAGCAGAAGGTGTAAAAAGTATGGAAGTGGCATGGGTTGCTGAATCACCAGGATGTGGGCAGCAGTGCTACATTGTCATCTTTGTAGGGCTTTTGTAAAATGTAGCTTAACCTCTCTGTACTCTGAGCTTTTCATCAATGAATTAAGAACAGTAATACTTTGTGGGTATAATGAGAGGCATTGTAAAATATTTCGTATTTTATAACCACTTTGTATTCCATGCAAATGAATATACATTCACATGTGCTTTTCTAGCCTACAATAAAAATTGTCCATATTGACCCTGGTTAAAATATCCTAACTTTGTTGAGAATGCGAAATCTCCAGATTAAGTAGGCCACTTCTACACTACTTAATAAAACTGGTTCTAAGGAAGGAAAATAAAATGGGCTGTAATTTGCAGAAGTAATATAGACGCAGAAGCTTATCTGTAGGGTGCACAAGGTATTTTGTCAAGTTTGTAAGTTTCAACATGGTACAAGACATAGTAAAAATGGGAGGTGAAAACCACTCAAATCAAAACAAACATATATTGAAATTTACATAATCTGAATTTCACTTTACAAAAGATCAGTAGTTATTTCATTGCTGCTGACTAACAACTGGAATATCCGAGGATGGAGAAAAGCTAGTAAAACTTCAAAGAAAATCAGATACATTTAAGAAGTTGCTCTTACCCCTTGTTCACTTAAAAATAGCAATCATGATTTATATTACAGCTATACTTCAGCTTTATTTAGTGCATTTAGAAAGATATTAATAAAACATTTGCATCTAATAGGCAGATTAAAAGGAGAATTGGATACATTACAAGCCAACTGCTCCTTAATAACTAATAAATTTTTAATTACATCTGTCTGAAATGTAAAAAAATTCCCCCCCTACATGCATAATTTTATGTGATAGTATATAAATTAATGAATAATTAAAAAAAAAATTTAAAAAGATATAGATCCACGTTAACATGGTTTACCTTCCTTAATTTAAAAATATCATATTATGAGCATACCTTTGTACACAGCTTTGCTTTTATTTTGTACTGTACATGCCTTTACAACTAATTAAATATAGCAGTTGTTCAAAATAAAATATAGGGTTTTAACACTACATTTTAGATGCAAGTGTTATGGAAGTTCTTAGACTAATTTCTAAAATTTCATTACCTGAGACAACAAACCTTATTTTCAGAAATGTAGTTGCTATGTTGCCTTTTAAATATTTCCTTTTAATTTTTTAAAAATGACTTTATTTTATTTTATTTTCATGTAATGCCTACTTTAAATATTTACATGGGTGTTTCTCAGTTGCAAAGACAGAATTGCGTATAGTTTCCTATTATCCAGAGAGAGTTGGTTGGCATTCCCTCTACTCTTAGACAAATTGAAAAGAGCCTTATATTTGTACAGGAACAAGATTTTGGGGAAAGCCAGACACTGTACAGACATTAGGGCCATCTGTCATTGAAAATTGTTTAGTTGCTACATAGTTACACAGAATGGTTCATCAGAGATTTGCACTGGCAGATGGCAAACCTTATAAAAATTACATGTGTGATGTTTACTTTTAGTTTCCTTTTAAATTGACTTTATTCCCAGAAGAGAAAAGAGGTGGGGTTTCCCATTACAAATTGGGGACAAATTCTTTACTCAGAGACAGCTATGAAGCATCCCTTTGTCAAGTGTTGTGAAAAAGTGCCCCAGCAGCAGCAGTAGGGCAGGAGCTGGGAAAAATCATCCAATGCCAGAACGCTCTGTGTAACTCCTCTTCTATACAATTGGTCTCACAACTACATGAGATTAGAAATTTGGGCTTTAATGAGGAAAATCTATTCAGACATATAGTCGAGGTAAAGAGTTTCAAGCTAATTTTGTTTAACCATCATTATTTCCTGGCTTGAAATAAGGAGCTTTACCTAAATCACCAAAGGTATTTAAATCAACCCAATGAGTGGGTGTGCTCATAATCACAGCATTTCTTTCCAAGCTAATAGGAAAAACATTAGCTATACATTTTCTGATGGCACAGTGGTATTTACTTCCACAGAATATCGTAAGAATATGTTGTTAATACAGTGTGCAAGATAATACTGAATATATATATTCTTTTAAAGTATCCTTACTAAAATTTTTATTTAGTCACAAATCTAGAATTAAATCTGAACAATATACGATCTTTGACACAACATCTGTGTATACATATAAAATAGCAATAAACCTATGGATTGAAGATTTAAAAAATCCATAGAACCATAGAATGGTTTGAGTTGGAAGGGATCTTTAAGGTCACTTAGTTCCAACTCCCCTGCTACAGGCAGGGTCACCTCCCTCTAGACCAGGCTGCTCAAAGCCGCATCCAGCCTGGCCTTGAATGCATCCAGGGTGGGGGTATCCACAACCTTGCTGGGCAACCTGTTCCAGTGTCTCACTTCCCTCAGAGTAAAAAAAAAAAAACTTCTTAATATCTAGTCTAAATCTATCCTCTTCCAATATAAAACCATTTCCCTTCATCCTGTCGCTACATGCCCTTATAAAAAGTTCCTTCCCAGCTTTTCTGTAGTCTCCTTCTGGGTACTGGAAAGCCACTACAAGGTCTTCCTGGACCTTCCTGGGCTTCTCTTCTCCAGGCTGAAGAGCCCAAACTCTTTTATCTTGTCCCCACAGGGGAGATGTTCTAGCCCTCTGATCATCTCCATGTCCCTCCTCTGGACCTGCTCCAACAGCTCTTTGTCCTTCTTGTGTTGGGGACCCCAGAAGTAGACACGGTACTCCAGGTGGGGTCTCTTGAGAGCAGAATAGAGGGGCACAATCACCTCCCTTGCCCTGGTGGTCATGCTTCTCTTGATGCAACCCAGGATATGGTTGGGCTTCTGGGTAGGGACTTTCTACTTGTAAACATGAATAAGTAAATAAAAAGATTAGGAAATTTACAGTGCTAAGGAACTGAAATATATCTTTATTTTAGGATATTCACCATGAGATTTCATATTGAAAGTGAAAATCTTGAACTTGGGTTCTCCAATTGTATTTTTAGATTCATTTTTGGAAAGTTTCTTTCCAAAGAGGCAAAATAAAACTTATATAAGCTTCAGCACCTCTATAGATTTCTTTCAGTTTTTCTTCTTTTTTTCTGAACAGAAAAACAAAGATCTCACACAAGAATAAAGAGTATATTCCATGCTAAAAAACAAGGAAATAGAAAGAGACTACAATTTGTAAATAAATTTTAGCTTAGAAATTCCACTTGTACTATTGAGAATATAACAGTTAAGTACTTAACATCATATATAAAATTTTGAGATAAGTAAACTAATTTGAACAACTTCAGAAAAATTAAGCAATACTTTTTTCTTTCTTTCTTTCTTTCTTTTTTTCCTTTTTTTTTTTTTTTTTTTTCCTCCAGAATGATGCCAACTCTCTCATTTCCTTAGTGTTACAGATAATGTAGACAAAGTGGAAGACATGGTTATCCTGGAATATATATTATCTCCTAATTGAAAAACACTGCACTTACAGTTTTACCTTAGGGAGTAGTAAGTGAAAAAAAAATCCTGTAGTATCTCTTTTACATACTACCTTGTTGTAGTCCGAAATTACAGAATGTTTCACTGTTTGCTTGAGTGCTTTTCCTATGTTGTCTTCTACTTGATCTCATGCCCTTCCTCTTTCCTTTTTGTGTTAGAGAAGCTGGGATGTGAGGAGGAGTGCTGTGCTGTTGTGGTTTAATCCAGCAGGTGGCTGAGCACCAGAAAGTCGTTCACTCACTCTCCCCCTTCACTGTGAGATAAAAAAAAAAATGAAGTAGAAATCGTGAGATGAGATAAAAATATTTACTAAGATAGAGAGAAGGAAATCAGTTATGATAAATATATATAAATGTATATAGCAAGTGATGCTCAAGCAGTTATTCACCAAACCTCTACCAATGCCCAGCTAGCCCTATGAGCAGCATAACACAAAGAGAGATAACTTCACCCCCTTCAAAACTTTTCTTCTGCATGATGTCATACGGTATTGTATATCCCTTTGGCAGTTTAAGTCAGCTGTCCTAATTCTGTTCGCTCCCAGTTCCTTGGGCCCTGCACTGTGAATGGCCTTGGCTCTGTACAGCACTGCTGAGCAGCGACTATTGGTGTGTTATTGACATTGTTTTTCTCCTGGAATCAAAACATAACGTCATACCAGACACTCTGAAGAAAAATCCATCCCAGCTGAAACTAACATATGTGCCTATGTGTTACCATGGCAACCGCTGCCAGTACCAGACTAAAAATCAGTCCAGACCTGATTTTTCCACTCCTTACCTGTGGATGGCTGTTTTCAAGGTTTTCTCTGGCTCTTCTCAGGTTTTTTAGCTGTTGTCTAGTGGTTTTCTTTGTTGCAATTCTCCATGCAACAAATGACCTAAAGGAAGGCCACTTGCCACAATGCCAAGTATTCTTTATTCTTCTTTTTATTCATCTGTAAAGAAAGGCCATTAGTTCTTTTTTGTGTATGTCTCCAAGGTAATTAACTCCTCTTTCTTTTTGTTTTTCAAGGACTTTTCTTTCTGATCTTCGGTTACTTGAGGGTGAAGAAAGAGCTGCTCTAGCATGACAAGAGATTTCTCTTAAACAGTTTCTCGAAGGTCACAATCAGCTCTACTTAGTTTTCCTTACCAGAGTGGGCATCACTGGAGTGTGCCACATGCCAGTGTACTCTTACGGGTAAGAGATTACTGGCAAAGGCTGGACTTTAAATTGCAATGATAGTTAACCCTGTCCAAGTATCTGCCCTGATTTTGGGAACAGGATAGTTCTCCATGCTTCCTTGAAAACTGCTATTTCTTCAAGTGCTCAAGCTTTGTTGCACAATTACTTGCCGTTTTCATTTGTTATTTTTTTCCAGCTCTTCCATTACCAAAATATTGCAGAGAGAAAAGTTATTCAGTCATGCAGAGTTTGGTAAAAGTGCTGTCTTTTGTTTCAATAGGAAATCACTTCTATGGAAATCAGAGAAGTTGAGCAGCTAAATCATGTTCTCAATTCCAAGTAAGAAGGGACCAGAATTGAGGATGAAGGTTAAAGTTAGGGACTGGAGACACATTTGAGAGGCTGAATGCTTGAATTTCAAACTGAATGATTTTTCATTTCACGGATACTTTAACAGATGTACCTGGTTCACTGAGAACAATCCTCTGAATATTAGCATTAATACTAAAATATTCCATTATGGTCAGTACATTTATAATGAATACATGAATTATTAATGCCAGTATTTCTTCTATATTTCCCTAAAGCACCAGTTGGGTATTTCTAATCTAATGCAATCCTAGGGTATGCCAACTGAGGTTTTTTTTTGCAATAGAAGTAGGGAAGTATTTAATGTATTACACCAAACAACAGTGTACATCTTGTATACTAGAAAGATAAATTCATACAGGAACGGATGCGGGAAAATGCTCCAAGGTTGACTGTGATGATAAAAAATGAATCTCGTTGGATGAGACTAAATATATTTGACTGAATTCACCCATCTGAATGTTCCTTATAAAAACCTTAAAGAAGCAAACTTCAGAGAAAGTTATAAAATAAAAGACTACAATAGAACAAAGATAAATTACCCTTAACTGATCATGAACACATTAGCAGGATGGTTCCTAAATATCCAGTCAGTGAAATTCATGGATTATTTACCAAACAGCATAGTTAGGACAAGAAAGAAACCCACTTTTGAGATGGTTTTGGATGACCTTTTATTAAGAGAAATGCATGTAGGGATAACTTGCAATAGCTGAGGGCTACGTTCCCCGCTTTTCTTCACATCTAATTCTTATGAAGAGGTTTTATGAAGTGAAAGCAGTAACCTCTTTTTATTTTATTTTATTTTATTTATTTTATTTTATTTTATTTTTTAAGTGAGAATAATAAGAAAACACTGTCTTTCAATGCATATAGATTTTCGTAGTTGTGCGTCTCACCGTTATGAGTGCAGTGGAAGTGCATTAAATAAATGAGAATCTTCAGAAGATATTTGGTGTGAGCTTTGCCACTGATTGGCAAGGTGATGGTCATCTCACTGCTCTGGAGGAGTCTGTGTTGCTCCCAGTACATGTACGTCTATCTGGGTCTAAAGAAGATGCAATAAAATGGCAACAGGGGTAGCAAAAACAAAGATACAAGCCCGGACAGACGTTTCTAGAAGGGCTGAAGGAGCTCAGTGCTGGATAATGGGATTAAGGAGGTTTCTGGACTGGGAGAAAATTGCTGCAGTGAGAGAGAGCTCTCCTTTCTTCCTCCATTACAAACTTGTTTTTCACTCCACTAAGTCTAAAAGGGCAATTAGATAATATAATATATTTATAATTGTGCCCACCTACCTTCTCTTTTTCCTGTCTTTCCTCCTATCCTAGAGACAATTCTGTCTTTTTAAATTCCAGCTGACTTGCATTTCTTCACAATAAATCAGTAGACAAAAAACTTTTTTTTACACAGCCACCAGCAGGCACATTGCTGGCTCCAACACTGGTTTCTTCTGCAGTATCTTCTCAGTCTAACTCATGCCAGAATATTTTTCAATAGCTTCTGTTGTTTAGACATGGCACAGTCATTTTCATATGAATGAAGTCCTTCATTAAGTCTTTGTATTTTTCTTTGCTAAGATATTTAATTGCTGTAGATGTGTCAATAATACTTTACAGATATTTGCAGTCATTGTAACTAATTTAATTGGTTCATTTAAGGGCTGTCAGAGCAATGTCATATGAATGCTATTCAGCAACATACAACTGTTGAAAAATTGGAATATTTGGTAATTCTTATTGAAACTGTTCCAAGATTGAACTTGGGTGCTGCTTGAAATCAAAAAAAGTTGAGACTGATAGAAATATAGGAAGATCTGCACTCTGAAGATCTTTCATTCTGGATAGTTCTAGAAAGAACAGAAACAACACATCCCTGTGCACCAGATGACAGTGCTCTGTAAAAAATTACACAAGAGAAAATGATTTACACTCTCTCAGCAAAACTCTGCTTGGGGATGAATTAAAAGGCACAGCCATAAGTGCTATGCTGGGAATATATGGAATGGAAAAAGAGAATTGGAAATACAGCAGATAAAAGAAATAAAAGGAGGTAAAACAAGGAAATTAAACACTGTAAGGATTAGCTAAGTGAACACCTGCCTTCCAGCCTCTGGAAAGGAATATTTCTCTTTCTACTTTGAGACTGATAATTGATTATTAAGGGTGGCATAATATTTTTCATTTATACTTCAGTTTAACTGCACTGCAGGCAATTTTCATAGAGAAATAATTTCTTCTCAAAGCCCAAGAGGTTACGAATAATTACTTTAATAGTAATTGAATTATGCCTTATTATCAATATCATATAAGAATTATATTTGAAAATGCAGAAGTACTGATACGTAATGTTCTAATTCAACTTAAAGTGATACATTTTTCCATTATCTGACAACTGGAATTAGTACTAAACCTAACGGAAACTATACATGCTTCTCTGTATGCTCTCTCTACAGACACTTAGAATCTTTCAGTTTACTGAGTATAGCATTAACATCTGTAATACAAACTAGCACGGCCACTGTAAACAAACACTACATTTAGGCTATTCATCAGCAGACTTTCACATGCAATGCTCAGCACAGAAGCTCTAGATGTATATGAATGATACCATTACAGAAACATCCTACAAAATTTTGGCATTAAATATTTTGACCCAAATGATTACCTTATTCCATGTCTATGCCTCTTATGGATATGAAAAGAAGATTTTTCCAAAATTGTACCGCAGAAAATAAGTCAAAAAAAATCTTGGCGTATGTGCAATTTGGAGTTCCTGATCATAATTCATACTCCAATTTGTAAAACAAAAATAAGTGGTGATGAGGGGTGTCTTTTGCAAAACGGAATCATAGATTCCTAGGATCCTTAGAGTTGGAAGGGACTGTAAAAGCTCATCTAGTCCAGCTCCCATGCAGCAGGACAGGCATCAACAGCAACCCCTGGGGAACACTACTCATGACTGGTCACAAACTAGATCTGACTCCATTTACCACCACTCTCTGGGTCCAACCATCATCCAGTTCTTTACCCCGCAGAGACACAGGCTGCCAACTTCTCTTGGAGAATACTGTGGTAGACAGTGTCAAAAGCTTTCCTGAATTCTAAGTAGACTATGACTACAGCCATTCTCTCATCTACTAAGAGGGTCGCTTGATCATAGAAAGAGATCAGGTTGATCAAGCACGACCTGCTTCTCATGAATCCATGCTGGCTAGGCCTGATCCTCAGGCTGTCCTACACATGCCATGTGATTTCCCTCAAGATGATCTGCTCTATAATCTTTTCTAGTACTCACCAGTGCAGAGTAGAGAATCACCTCCCTTGACTTGCTGAGAACACTTATTTTAATGCAGCTCAGGATACAGTTGGCTTTCTGGGCTGCAAGGGAGGGCACATTGCTGGCTCATGTCCGGCTTCCCATCTACCAGTACCCCCAGGTCTTTCTCAGCAGGGCTGTGCTCAATCATTCTAACCCCCAGCTCATATTGTTTGTGGAAGCTTGCACTTAGATTTGTTGAACCTCATGAAGTTCACCTGGGCCTACTGCTCAAACCTGTCTAGGTCCCTCTGAATGGCAAATAGACTGAAGATCATTGAGTTAGGTAATCTGAGGAGAAATTCTGCTGATTTCAGATGAATTTTATGACAGAAGAAATAAGGATGATGTATAAAAAGAAAGATTCAAATATTAACATTATTACTAAAAGAGTATTACCAAGAGAAGGAAAACAAGTCATGCAACTATCTTGCATGGAAGGTCCAGATCACTTCATGAGTGGTTTGAATTGCATTACTCATACATCAAATGACAATTTAAAGGTTGAAAAATGACAAGAAGCTTCACATAATTTACTAATCTGTGTATATTTCCAGTAACTATTTTTCTTCTGTTTCAGACACAATAAGAACACGTACCATTAAAACCTGAATGTTTTCTTGATCTAGTCTGTATCTGATGCTCATATTTATTATATAATTAATATGAGATAAATTACCAAATGTATTCTGTATCCAGTCTTGACTATGATGCCAGAAATACACTTGTGTATAATAGCAGAGTTTGAAAATAGGGTATGTTTAAAAGAGATTGTACAGCATTTTTACTGTTAACATTATTTTGTATTTCTGCTTTTGTATTTTTTATAAGTATGCATGATCATGCTTTAATAAATATGCTGGTTTGAAATAAAAAGCAATTTTGCAGATACAATTTAATTTTAATGAATGTGTTTCTGCTCCCACTGAAGTCAATGGGACTTATAATATTAATTGTGATGAGAACAATGATGTGCCTGCTGTATTTTGTACACTTTTTCCTGACTTTTCATATGTAAATTTAGGGGGAAAAAAACATAACACAAAAACACAGAGAAAAGCAGAGTACTCTTTCTTTGGATATTTCAATAATATATGTAGGGTTATTTTTATTTTTGTTTTGGAAAACAAAAAATTTAAGAAAGGTTTTCTGCCTCCTCTTTACAGACTCTTTGCTGTAACCCAGTAAACATAACCTCATTATACTCTTCACATAATTATCAAGATTATTGCTGGCTTTCTTATTCTCATCCTGGCTTTATTTTCTCCTTCTTATGGTAATTAATAAAGATTAACTATTACAAAGTTACTTACATCAAGACAATTACAAGCTTGGCCTAATCTCTAAGATGACTACAATGGAGCTGAGTGGTTGTGATTCAATAGTAGCTATACAAAGGGCCGGAAGGGCTAAAGAATAACAGAGAAAAATTTTAAAAGCTGCTGGTTTTAAAATCCACATTCATTACTAATGATAAAGAAGTGAAGGTAAGTGACAGCTTTGGCTGGATAAAAAGAGTAGTGTCATAGTTATCTATTCACACTTAACATTCACACTCTTGCAACAATAATTTATTTTGAGACTAATACCTAAGAAGGTTATAATATGAACTGGGATAGTGCTTGAGAGTTGCTTGCATCTTCCTTCTTAGTGCTGAAGTATTCTGGTAATCATCAAGCATAACAAATGTGCATGAAATGTTTGTTGTAAATGGAAGGAAATGCTATCCTAAAACTTTCAGTTTATGTACAGCATAGATGAAAAATCTTTTCATCAAAATTCACCTCACCAGCACCAAAGTGTTGAAATGTACTTCACTCTGCTGTTTCTAGATTGCTATCCTTCTATGCTTACCTCACTTCTTATATCTAAACTTTCTGAAGAAAATATTAAAGATGTGGCTAAAATAGATGGTATAAAAGTGTTAATTCTTACAAGTCAAGCTGAGAAAACAACAAAAAAAAATATTTTGATTCACTTGCTAAAGTGAAATACTGAGAATCAATTAGCTTTATTGAAACCCTGCTTACAGTTTCGGGAGTTCCTTCCCTTTGAAAGCTTTTTTTCTAAACTTCAGGCTGCGTTTTACTGAAGATCAAACTATATGTTACACATCAGCAGAAATATGAAGGAATAACGATTGTGGAAGATAGATATTTTGCCAGAAGTTCTCAGTCTGAGACCAAAATTCAATTTCCTCCTCTTCCTGAAGCAATTTACACTCATGGTTCCCACTTCCCAGAAGAGTGGCCTCACTATGAAGTCATTTTGGGTGGAATGTGTCAAATTCTTGTTAAATCCAATGCAACTTTCACTTCAGAATCCTCTGCTCTGATTAATTCACAGGGACTACAACATCTACATTAAATAATTTAAGACGGCACAGTGGTGAAATACAAAGCCTCATTTCCTCCAATTTTTCTCATTGCACACTACCACCAAGCAAATGCATGGGCATTAGGACTATCTGGCTTGTGGCAAGGAGACATCCAATGAACTTCCCAAATCAAAATCTTTTTCATGTCCTACAGAACCAAGCTATCACTCTCACAAAATCCTTGTTATGGAACTTAGAAAGTGTGGGGTAGACTAGTGGATGGTGAGGTGGACTGAGAGCTGGCTGACTCAGCTCAGAGGGTTGTTATCAGCAATGCAAAATCTGGATAGAGGCCTGTAACTAGCAGTGTTCCACAGGGGTCAATGCTGGGTCTGGTCTTGTTCAAAATCTTTACCAGTGTTCTGAATGAAGGAATAGAGTCCACCCTCAGCAAGTTTGCTGATGATACAAAGCTGGGAGGTACAAACATACAGAATAGATGACTCATGGCAACTACCAGAGTTCACTCAAAGTTGATATACTATAAAGCTCCCAATTTGCACTTTGTATTCCTTTTATTTTTTGGTGTGGATAAGGTGTGGAGATTGTCTTCTAAGGCTTCTGTGCTTATTTAAACACAAACATGAAAATGAGTGACATTTCCAGGTCATAAAATTTAAGAAAATATTGGGGGTTTGCAATGCCCACTCACATATTAATAGTCAGTATATATTTTTGAGGAGCCTTTCCATATGCATTAGTAGTTTTAACTCTTACCATTAAAAGAAAGTAGTATAACTAAAACCTTAATAATTGAGAAATACTTGGTGTTGAAATCCAACTGGAGCCACTGTAAGCTAATCACAGAAAATATTAGAACAAACATTAACAATATGATTTCTAGAAGCATTACAAAGCTCTCTACTCCTGTTAACATTTTTAGTGGCTGTGATTAATGATTACCTGAGCAGGCTCTGCATATTTTCTGAGATGCAGTTTGCATTCAAGGTTCTCATTTTTTATTTATTTTTATTATTTTTATAGAGTGTTATTCAATCTGAAAGTATTGGATATTACACTAGAAAAGAACTAAGTATACCAAGCATAACAAAATATGATTTGCATCATTTTAGAAATCTGTAGGTTGTTTTTTCCTGTGATATCCTCTTAATATACATTACTATTCTATTTTAAATAATTCAGAGAATAAAGCATTTCTTCTTGACTCATAAAATTATCTTATTTTCATAATCTCTTGAAGAGAATGGGAACATTCTTCAAATTGTACTTATATTTACCTAGATTTGTTGAGCAGATGTGGGATTAATTATGTGTTTAAGTGCTTTGTTGAACAAGAGTCTGTAGCTTGTTAAATACATATGCCTAAGTAGATGGCCGTATACATGAGGAAGCAGGTCGATAGAACCATAGAATCATAGAATCATAGAATCATGAAGGTTGGAAAAGACCTCTAAGATCACCTAGTCCAACCATCAGCCCATCCCCACCAAACTCACTGCCCATGTTCCTCAGTGCCACATCCACATGGTTCTTGAACACCTCCAGGGACGGTGACTCCACCACCTCCCTGGGCAACCTGTGCCACTTTATACCTCCTAGTAGAGTATTTTCCTCTTTTTGCAGTGAAGTAAATTCAGAATTGGTAATCTATGTTCATGTTTTCAGCTCAGTGCAACAGGCCCTTCTACTCAAAGGAGCTCAGTATTCCAGATGCTGGCTGCTGGTGAATCCTGTGCCAGGACAGAGAGCTCTACGTGATTCTACAATATCTGTTGGTGGAAAGGTTTTTAAGTCTTGGAGGATTTCTGTGGCCACTTGTGCACTTTGTCACCCCACTTCTGAGTCCTGCTTCTACCCTCCAGTTTGGATGCTGACATCTCAGAAGATGTGTTAAGTATGTTAGTAAGAGTTAGTAGACTGTGTTAAGTATGAATGTAATAAAATTGTGTAAAAAATATTTTGAGCTCCAATGAATTATAAAGTGAATTGTTGTCCAATTAGTTGTGTAATTTCCAGTTTCATACATGGAATAAAATTAGATGAGACAATGGATTTGTTCTCAGAAAAAAAAAAAAAAAATCCAAACTGGGAAATGATATTTAGATACAGCAGCAAGTACAAGAATGAAATTGTGCTTCAGCTCATGCAATCAAAGTTAAGTTTATGATACTCAAGAGGAAATCAACAATAAAACCCATCTCAAATAAAATAAAGGAAGAGACTTTCACTTTTGTTATGCCCATTTCTTCAGGAAAGCACCAGTAGGTGTTCTATCCAGCTTGCCTGCAAGGCAGATCAAACGCTCCTCAGATTAATTGCTCTTCAGTAGTGACAGGCCTGGGAGACAGTTTCGATTCCAGAGCTTACATTTTTCTTTCTTTTTTTTCCTTCCCTGTTTTTTTTTTTTTTTTTCTTTAATGGTTGTTTTTTCTTCATTTCTTTCTGATCTCTGCCTCACCACTGTGGAATGAAAAGAAAATCTTCCTGTGCACAGCCCTGACTGCCACAAATGTTATCTTGATGGTAGCATGGGATTAAATATAGATTTTTTCTTAAGTATTGGTATCACTGTTTATAGCAGACCCTCTACTCTATGGAGAAAGCCTGAGATCTTTCCCAAAGCACCTTGACGTGCAGTGAAATATTGGTATTTGAATTAGAGCCTAATCAGGAGCAGCAGAGAAAGTGATGTGTTTCAGCTCTGTCTTTTTTGTAGCCAATTACTCCAAGCTCCTAGTGTTCATGTCTTCCATGTAGTTTCTTTAATTAGCACTTTATTAGTTTGGCTTCAGAGAGCTGGTTCTGGAGAAAACTTTCCTGAAGCTGCCAAATGGTCACAAGCAGGAGATGATTAAATTTAGTCTTAAGCAATAGGCATCTGCATGTGTTCTTTGAATCTCAGTGCACATAAAAAGATGTGGTCCTAATAATTTGTGCCCAGAGGGATGTTAGGCTGTCAGTAAATGTATCTGAAAAATTGTCTCACATTATTAGTACTATCTCTATGCTATTCATTTAGATCTACTTAAATAATAAAATTCTTGACTTCTCCCCATTAAGCTAAAGATTATTTATGTTAATGGTAAAGGCAATATGAAGTTGGGGCCTACTTTTTGGGTGCTGCAATTTCTGTTCAGAACAATTTATTTTATTGCTTCTGTTATGGGTAGGTCTGCTATCTTCAGTTTTTAACTACTGACCCCTGAGACTGTAATCAAAGATGACTGTTAAGGAGGCATGCCTTAGTCAAAGCTGCGAAAGAATTGAATACACATGGCTGATTTATTAAAAATAATACTTTTTTTCTTTCTATCTGTGAAGAGAAATGGTAAATTCAGAAGAAATTATTGTAATTTCTTTGGCTTTGTTGTTGTTTGTTTATTTGTTTTTGCATTCAAATGGTGGTTATTAACATGAATATTCTTTTTGCTTGTATAGGTAAAGGCTAGAAGGTAGATCTGGCTCCTTGGCACCACACATGCCTGTTGGGAAGGCAGAGAGCAGACACTAGAGTGTATTTGAAGGCAAATGGATGTAGAGCATTATCAGGGAGGCTTCTAATTTAAATCATAGAGGTTTTATTCACTTCTCAGTGGCTTGATATAGAACAGATGAATTTACCTATTTGTTTTGTTTTAATCTCTAACTCCTGTCAGCAGGCCTCTGTACAGACACGATAGGCATTCTGAGAAGATGAGCTTACATTTAAGGGTTTCTGGGTAGACCATGCTACCAGCTGTCCCTCACAATGTCTCTGCATTTTCCCTTGCTGGAGTTCCGGTCTAAAGGAGACACAAGTGAACCACAGCATTCCAGTGACTGGAACGTCCTTTTAGCAATTTAATGTAGTTTCTGAATGCTACTATAGAAACTGTTGTGCATGCAGTTTTCCATTTAATAGAAGTGCTCTTAGGGAACAGGTGACTCATAGCTTGGCTAGTTCATGAGCATGAGTTCTGGCAGAAGAAGCTGTCAGAAAGGTGATTATTTACTAGCAGTTTACAAGGTTTGTCTATTGGTTTGTAATTATATGATGCTTCAACTGATTTAAACAAATGAAGATGTTAAAAGAATGCAAGCAAAGGGTTTTATGTTTGAAGCACTTTATTTTTTCTTAAGTTACAGCTAAGAGAAATATTTCTTGCAGCTAATAAAATCCATAGGCAAATTAAGAACTTGATTCAGCACCCTCTATATAAATAGTATCCATGACTCCAACAGACTCATTTATATTTTTAAACGGCCATATTTAATGCAGAGGTTTCTGTTCTGGCACACACTTTAAAACAGCCATTTACATTTGCGCAGAGATAGTACAAAATGCTACAGAAGGCTAAAGTAAGGGCACAATCATGGGATTTTTTACACACACACATAGAAAGCAGAGGAAGCAATTAATGAAAACCCATGTCTTCATAATAGTCTCCAGCTTTTTCTTAGCTATAGGCAGTATCTTAAAATAACAGGAAAACAACACCCCATATTAAAAACAACTAGAAGATATTGTTTAAACAGCTGTTATCACACCTATTAAAAATATTTTTTTTTTCAAAAAGGTGTACTTTTATAGTTCTTCACAAAGCACTGCAAAAATGCCAAATAACCAATTTTAATATCAGTTAAAATTACTTATCTGCATGTTCTGCTATCAGTCTCATATTTTTAAAGAAATGGGTGACCTGTGATGGCACAGTCCTACATTTTCAGTTGGTAGGTGGCAGAAATGAACAAGAATTGAATGTCTTTGATCAAGTTTTCTGATAGCACCGGGACTAGCTGAGGTTTCACGAGATCACTAGAGCACATACCTTACTAACACAAGTACACTTGCTGTTACTGTCATGTCTCATAACCAAGTGTACTGCACTATGCATGGCTGGATCTACAAACAAATGTGTGAAAAGCAGAAAATTAAGAGAATCAGAGCAGGTGCAGAAACTATAAACTATACAGCTGTGGATCTCCTTTGAATAGCAATTGTTTTAAAATTGGCACAGCTCATAACATGAAGGTTTTTCACAAATCCAGAAAAGAAAAAACTGTGAAGCTGCATTCAGAGGTGTCTTGGGGGAGAAGTTAAAGAAGTTTGGGAGAAAGTTTAGGAAGCACAAAAATCCTACAAATGGGAATGCTTCAAGTAGATCATAAAAATCATGAGCCAAAAGCAAGTAAATAATATGAATCATAGTAAATAATAAAAATCTTAAAAACCTTAAACCTGCACTTTTTTGATCAGACCTAGATCAGTCCTGATAAAAATTTGTGCTGTGAAAAATTGAAAAGCAATTGTCTTCTCATTCTGTATGAATGTATTTCCATTGCCAAGCAGTATGTGTTGGATAAGAGACGAAGCTGTGAATGTACATATTTAAAATGTATGAAAAAGCAGAATTCTGACTATTATACAAACACATCTTTGCTCAGCAGCCAAATTATACTCTTTATTTAGCTCAATGTTTTGAGTGTTGGTCTTTACACTTTATATTCAGCATGAAAACACTTCTCTTATGATCTAATCATCTGTCTATCTATCTTGTGTGTAGCTGTCATTTTCATTTCAAACTGCTTTCCCTAAAGCAGCTTGTACCACTTCTGTAGCATAAACTGAAAATATTTAATTCATTGGCGAAATAAATCTGCTTCTCAGGGTAAATAAACCTGAGCAGTACAGAAGAAGAAAAATATCTCTAGTGCAAGAAAAGAACATTTTTGGTTCAAAATGACAAGGTAATATCTATTTTTTAAATTACATTCAAACATGTTTGGATTTTACCTATACAAAAGCTACTTGGAGTAAAGGACAACAGATAAGAAAACACATGGGTTAAGAGTAGTATATACAATTGAAAAGGAAAGAATAATAATAGAGTTTTTAATGTATTTTTATGAGTATTTTAAAATAATTATTCCTTAAAACTTCAGATTTAAATGTGTCAATATCTGTGGGTAGTAGGTAAAAAATAGTAATATGATTTAGAATATAATTTTCATAACCGCAATTAGTAGTGGGTCAAATTAGACCTTCTAAAATGGTGTCATTCTAATTTGAGTGTTCTGGATTTTATTCTATCATGGTTTCATTTTGTCAGAGCTTTATTGAGAAGTTTACTTGAAAATACATTAACTCATTACTATTTCATCAACAAGTCAAAATTCTAATTTACAGTATATCTCATGAATGACCACTGCATAGCCATCACCTGACTGTTTAAATTTCATTGTTTTCCTACAATCATTTTCTGTTCATATCTAAGGTTAATGTTGGCATAGCACTACTTGCTCATTTTATAAGAAACTACATTCAATACTTGGAAAGATTTCATAATAATTCACAAATAATACCTGATTAAAATTCAAAGCAAGAATTCTAGAAAGCTGCTTATTTCACACGTTCTATGCAAAATATTTTTTCTGTCCTACTCAAAATCCACTGTGATTTATTTTGACATCATTTTTATGCAATCACATTATTTGTTCTACCCAAAGGGAAGGATGGGCAGAAGGGACTTACAGTACTTGCATGCATTAAGCCAACTGCTTCTAAGAATTTAAAGAGATTTATTTAAAAAAGGAGAAATGAGATACAGCAACAGATTGTAGTCTTTATTTTTACCATGAAATGTCTCTCAGTTAAGAGAGAATGCTCTGAATGTATTTTCTTTCTAAAAATAAATTAAAAAAAAAATTTTAAAAGTCTGTTACTGATTATATTTGAATCAATATTTTAATTTTTTTCCTGTTAAATACCAGATTTGTTTTAACTTATTATATTAATGATGCTTAAATTTTGTTTATTACAGTTATAAATAAATGAAAATAATGAGCATGTTTTGTCATTTATGTCATAAGAAAACTCTTATTGATATCTAGTTTGGGGGATTTTCTTTTCTTTTTTAAATAAAACTAATCTTAAAAGCAGAATAACAATTTATTTCAGCTTATTCTTAGCTGTAACAGTCTTACCTTAAAAATCACACAAAATACTTTGAATTTTATCATTATAAATAAATATTAATAAATGTCTGATAGAGAGTATGAACACTGGCATTTAATTTTTGAATATTTTCCATAAAACTGTTTATGTTTTACAGAAATAAAATATACTCATATGTAGAAGAATCCAAGAAATGGTGTAAAGCTGCATCAGAGGTTCAGGTTGGATACTAGCGAAAAGTCCTTAACTGAAAGGGTGGTCAGGCACTGGAATAGGCTTCCCAGGGCAATGGACACAGCACCTAACCTGCTCGAGTTCAAGAACTGTTTGGACAGTGCTCTCAGACATGCAATTTGATTTTGGGTAGTCTTACAAGGATTTGGTAATCCTTGTGACTGCCTTCCAACTCAGGACATTCTATGTTTCTATGATAAATATATTTGAATACAATTATAATAAATTCACGATGTGTCTATCATTATAAAAGGAAACCCAGAATCATTTTACGTAGTCTTATTTAAATGTATGCCTAATGTTTAACCTTATTTGAATGTTTGAATATTTAAAGCCTTCCTCTTTCTTTTCTTTGTTTTTCTAACAACATTCTTATCTTTAGATTTTATCTATTTAATTGGCCTCCAATTTTGAAATTAGAGCTTGTCTTTCTCTCTGAGAATTCTTTCTTTGGGGATCTCTTTTGCTGTGCTTCATTTATCGTCTGTCTCTAAGTTCATCACACTGTTGTTCATTAGGAAACACGAAACAGAAATAGAAAAAAAATGAAAGGAATTTAGTGCAGCCAGAAAGCACAGAAGGCAATGCATTAACATCATCTGAGAGTGAGACATGTTAGGTCAACTCAAAAGTCTCCACATCTTCACTTTAAAGTAACACCATTACATACAAGAAAATTAAAAGAAAATACCTGAGGCTGACAGTGGCAGGGAAATGGTATTTGACTAAAGTGAGAAGCTAGTGGTGATGATTGTAGATTTCAGGTGACAGAGTACAGAAATGAAAATGAGAGGTTCATCAAATAAATGCAGTGTAAACAAGACCATCATTGTGTAGGAGAATTATCTATATATTCAAAAATACAACCGTAAACTGAACTATGAATAGACTTAGTTTTATTTGCTTGTTATTGTCCATTAATAGATAACAGCACTATCTGTAGAGTGTGGTATTACAGATATTCTTTTTGTTGGAATTTTCTTTGAAAAGCAGTGATGCAGAAAGACTTTTTATGTCAGACTCTGGAAGGTCAAAGATAAAAATGAAAAGGAGGAAACAGGTAATTAAGATGATCTTGCTGAAAAGTATAAAGCATGTAGTAGAATTACACAGTATTAACAGTTCAATACCCAGAGGCTGTAGCTAGATTCACACAACGATGTTTCAAGGGCTACCTTTTTTTTTACATATAACATTAAGAACCTTGCATACCTTTTCTACAGTCTGTCTAGCATGACTTTTGGGACTTGTTACAGAATTTCCTTCATCCAATAGCACATTTGAAAAAAGTTCTGGAAATATTTTCCTTTCTCATGTTTTCTCTCTTTTTTCTTTTTTTTTTTTTTTCCTATTATTAAATGGGCATGAAAACCAAAATTAATTTTGCATCTTTCAGACAACTTTTAGACAAATCATTAAGTCAGAAGCAGAACAACCAAAGTGAATATCCAGAAAGCAAGTATTCCCTGTGGTTTTGTCTGGACCTCAGTATACACCAGTCAAGACACCATATGTCTGGACCTCACAATGTAGACCAGTCAAGACACCATCTCTAGTTTTGCTATCACAGCACTGCTATGTTTGATGATAAGGTCACATACATGAAAGAGCAATGGAAGGATGAAGAGAGACAGTGGAGTCCCTTTAATGCCTCAGCTCTGTAGCACCCATGTATTTTTGCAGTTCTATAGCTTGCCTTTCTCAAGCAACTCTGCAATCTTTTTTTTTTTTTTTTTTTAACCTGCTCACCATGAAGGTGCTGCGGCAATGCTGCCTTTAGCCTGCTTTCCTAAATGTTCATCTCACTGAGATCTACTTGAAGGGTTTGAATCAGGTGTGTGTTGGGCTCTCTGGGGAAGTGGACTGTCTTTGCTGTTCACAGTATTCTGTTCTTCCTCTGAATTCTTATAATTTGCCTTGTAGCTTTCATCTTGTTACTCCATGGTTAAGACTTCTTCACCCTTATCACCACAGCTTTTAGTTTACAACTCTAAACTTTAGTAGTAATGCCAAAACACACATTTCCAAAGCTCAGCAATTAATGAATATGTAAAAACTGTATCTGGTCAAGCACGCTCCAGTAGTAATACCATAAGCATGAAACAGTGAGAAATTTACATGGATTTTGGTGAAAAATGTACTGTTGCTAAACAGAAAATGTAAATTGCCTCCTGGATTGGGAAAGATGTCTGAGAGAGAATTCTCACCTGGAAACTGCTGATACTTCTTCCCACTTAAAAGAGGTTTTGCTGTTTCTCTCTTCTACTTTCTCTCGTTCTCCCTATTTTTCCCCTGTAACTTTGAAGGGTATATATGCTAACAGCTTATAACTTTGGTATGCAATATAAGGCATAATGAAGGATAAACCCACAACAGTTTGCATACTTGACATCATTGTGGACATGTTATGCATGGAAGTTGAAAGAGAAGTTAACGGTACTGTTTCAATATGAGCTAACAGAGACCCCTATAGGTTCAAAATCCTTATGTTAACTTTGCAGATGCACCTGCAGAAATACACACAAGCCCTGATATGCTACTAAATTCTACCACCCTCTGATAGGATACATAATTTTCCACGAAAAGTCATGTAAAATATTTTAAGTGATAATGCCTTTATATGTATCCCTATAAAAAGATGGCAATAATTTAGTTTTATAATACTCATTTCCTGTTCACAAGAGAAATGTAATGGAAATCTAGTTCCCTATTAAATGTAGTTTACTCAAGTTTTACCAGAAAAAAGTATGATAAACAATATTTTCATAAACAATGTTTTAATTTAACTACTTAGGTCTGTTGTAATTCTGGACTGGTAACTCTTTATAAATTGCGACTTTTTTTTTTTTTTTTTTTTGAATGAATTTTCATCAGGTATGAGGAAAACATTTAGATTTTTCTTAAGCATAGATTGTTGCACATACGAAATTCTTTTCTTTTTCATTGTCAAAAGCTGATGTTTTTCAGATTTTTTTTCAGACTTTTTTTCTTTGCTGAAGTGACACAATTTTAGAAATAATTTGATGAAATGCTCTTTTTTCCTGAAATGTTTTGATGAGGGACAGAAGACCATACCCTAAACAGTACTAGTACCAATATAGTTTGTCAGTCTCGTAAAATGATTTAAAATCAATCTCTGGTACTTCCAGTACCTTTGTAGGTGCAATGAATATATTAATACCACATTTTGTGACTTAACTGCAATTCTTCTTGCTCTGTAAAGCTGTAATTTATAGAAAACATTGCAGACTTCTATTCACTGGTGACCTATTGAGTACATGAAAAATTGAGAATCCTCAGTTTGCATTTTAATAGCTTGCATCTACCTTACATTTGTCAGGCATTTTATTGTGTAATTGAATAGTGCTGGGTTTAATTGTGACTTAATCAGAGAAGAATAAATACTGAGCAGCTCAATGTCCATTTTGCAGACAGCTGAATGTTCTCTGGATAAAAATGTGGCTGTAAATCTAAACTTTGATTTCTTCTCATGATCACTAACAGACATAGTTGTTGAAAACTGCACCGACAAATAAATCTGAAAAAGAAGAATTGCAACTTGTGAAATTTCCTGATTTTTCAAAATTCTGGTTTTGTGTAAGAAATGATCCAGGCTGTTGTTGGCTGAAAATTTCAGTGACATTCTGTCTCACTATGTTTCTATTCTCTCTTTTTTTTTTTTTTTTTTTCCTGAGCCACAATTCATTTCATCTTTTGATATCATAATGCATATTTGGATAAAAACTAGTTTCCTGGTGATAGACGTTCTTAGTACTAAGAATTCTTATTTAAAAAAAAATTATTTAAATTATAGATTAAATAAAGCCAAGAGGTGGCAGTAGTCTATCCTGTGTTTATTCTCTGCTTTATTGCTAGAGGGATATAGTTTCCTTTCTTTGATATACACAATTACTTCAAATAAGATATACGATTATTTTTTAAGTTCTCAATTGCCTAGTATTCTGAGTACAGCTCTCATTCCATCAAAGTCTCAAAGGTCTTTGTCAGAGCTATGACAAAGTATCTTCTTTAAAGGTTCCATCCTCTGAAGACAGTGAGACAGGAGCTTAGAATGTCTGTGGGAAGGTATGAGTGAGAACAAGGAAAGTCTTTGATCCTCATGCAGAGTGAGAGGACAGGATGTACCCATCCTTAAGCATCCCCTAAAGGTTTGCAGATCACTGTGCTGTGGCTTTGTGAGGTCTATGTCTCTAAAACCTATACAAGAAAAAGCAAGCATTATAGAGAATTATTGCTGAAATTATCCCATAATAACCACGGAGGAAGGCATGGTGGAGAGGAGAGGATTGTCTGCTAGCAGTAGAGCTGAGGTCAGACATCAAAGACAATCCTTTCTTCCCCAACACAAAGGTATTTCCTGTAGAGGTGAGAAGGGAAACAGAAGAAGCCTAAGATGATTTTAACCTTGGCTGTGCTGCGCCTCCAACATTTCTGCTGGGCATTAAGCACATGGTTAAGCATGAGGAAGGGGCTCAGCTGACACGGAGAGTTGATGTGAAGCTGGCTGTGGCCTGTGAAAGCTAGCAGAGAGTTTTTTTACCTCAGAATTAAAACAGTGCTTTGACAGGGAAATAATATGGCTGACTTGACTTTTTCCAAAAACACGGAGTTGTTTCCTGCATTTGTATACTGAGGATAGCTGGGTCCTTGTGGACAGGTCTCTCCTCCATTTGAGAGGTGGAGGATAGAAAAACCATAGTCACAGTAAGAAATATGACATGCTGCTTTATGAATAAGAAACATCTATTACTGAGTAACAGTACTACCAAACTGTTGAGAAAGAGATGAGAGTCTCTGGTTCCCAAAGCCAGCTGTCAAAGTAACATTCCAAGATAGCCCAGGACCCATAATATGATGCAGATATTTGTAACCGTATTCAGAACAGAACTTTGTGTCTGAGGGCAAGCAGCGCTGAGTGAAGAGCTCTGTTATGATTTAACTCCAAAATAGTCCAAAATAGTTAGGCAGTGATTACAAGATCTGTTTAAAATCTAACCACAGGAAATATTCCATCAGTGAACCCAGATTCCTGGCTAAAAACCAGGGAGCTAGGGCTGAGAGAGAAATTGGAGGAAATGAAAAGGTAGAGAGCTTCTAGTGATAGTCATTAGGAAAAAAATGTTTGGCACAGTTACTTTATTACAAATTGACTTTTTTCCTTATTTGTCTTAATGTAAACCACTCAGTTCCTGGAACATCTAGCTGAGAGTTGAGTGGAGAGGATCCTGACAAAGTTCAACGACAGCAAGTGTAGTCCTACAGCTGTGGAGGAATAAAGGATTTGGCTTGGTTATGTCATGTGGAAATGGGAGCTCATTAAGTTAGGCTTATCAGTGCTAATATCTGTAAACATACAGTGATAAAGAAGTTCCACCTATGGAAGGTAAATCGGTGGCTTATATGAGTGATATTTTTTCCTTTTCCTTCTTTCTTTCTTTCTTTCTTTCTTTCTTTCGTTCTTTCGTTCTTTCTTTTTCCGCCCCTCTCTTCCTCTCTTTTCAGGGTTGCATTTACAGAGTCACAGTAGTTGGAGATCAGCTGTGTGAGCCTTGGCTTGCAGCAGGTTCTCCTTTCTGTTCTGAGTTTAATTTGGTGGATATTTTCTAGGATGGAAATTGTCCACAAGACTGTCAATAGTCAAAGTGACTTATGTAATACTCTCTTTTGATTTTGGAGATGATTATACCTGTATGGTTACTTTTCTTTTTTCTTTTTCTTTTTTTTTTTTTTTCCCTGCATGTGAAATGAATTCAGATTTTCAATTTTCTTGGTAAGAACTGTCTCTGAATTATGAACTGTCTCTGTTGCATCAGAATGCAACAATCTATACTATTAGTTTCACGAATAAAAAAAATATAGGTTTGTGTTTGTAGAAAACTTTGCAAAATTTTCTCACCAAAGTTTTTTAAAACCTAAGCTACAAAAAACCTCACTACTTTATTACTATTTAATCTTATTTGCAAATTTGTGGTATTAAAATAGAGATATAGTTAGTATTATCACAAATATGTAACCATCAAATCTTATTCCACAGACAGCATGTGATTAAACAGTATTCATCTGATACCTAATGATAATCCTACACAAATATCCTGGTGTGTTCTCTGTAGCATATTTATGATCTTGTTTTGTCTGGTCCAAGTTTCTTGACATTCTGAATACCCCTTTGGGAAAATATGACATCTTGCAGTAATGAACGCTGTGCATGTCAAAAAACAACAGCAATCTGCTGCTGCTACTCTGAGTTTTAAAAGTGGAAAGAGCAGGCTGCTCATTTTTTAACATACGCAGGATGGTGATGTTTACAATACCAGCTGGAAATGCAAGTGCTTGTAGAAAGCACTGCGTGGAGAAAACAGAGCAGGAGGAATTAAAAAAATCAACCAACCAACAAAAAAAAAACCAAAAACCTAAAACCAAACCATTCAAATTTGGTATACTGAATGAGTGCTGGAAAAAAGGAGCAAGGAGATCTTAGACTCTGATTGTACCCTCCAGATCGTACAGGACATAATGAAATGGCTCTGAAATATCTGAAGTTGTGGAACACATGAAAAGATATTTACTGTTAATTCCAGAATTTTCCATTTGCTGAAGGCAAGCAAACAAGCAAGCAAGCAAGCCAATGATAATAATAATAATAATCATCATCATAAAAAGTAAAAGAAATAAAATACATACTGGGATAATAGGTACAATAAAATCTGACCTAGGTGGTTTCGTGGAATCTTGTAAATCTTTGAAAACTTAACTCTAGAAGATTTGGACACTGGACTTCATGGCAATGGAATCTGGGTAAAATCTTCTGTCTTAGCATCTTCTTAGGCTTCTGTTTACAAACAGACTTGTAAGTTACCTTCCGTGAGTGATATTTATGTTTCCTTGCAACTGTAATTTTTGAACACTCATTTCATTATTTCAGTTTTGCATTCACTTACAGTCAAGAAAATATAAGAAAAAGCATTTCATTTATAATGCTAACCATTAGTGTTGCATGAAAACCTTGAGAAGAACAACAGATCAATCTGCTCTGTTTTCTACATTCATGCCAGCTTCCCCCTTTACTGTTCAACAAGAAACGGCTGTTTATGGTGTAAGACAGCTAAGTCAAGCTAAGTAAAATAAACAAACAAATCCTTTTAGCAAGTTAATGCTTTACTAAAAGTAATCTAGATGTTTTCCGCAGTATTTAAGTTTCAAAGCTTCGTAGGTACCCTTCAGCATCCACAAGAGAAGAAATAATCTTCTTATTGATAGCATAATGGAGAGACTTTCAGAAAAAAGAAAACCAAAATATGGTAGATGCTTAGAACATTTTGAAACCCAACAATTTTATTTAAGCATCTGAAAGAAGTCTTAGGAATCCAATAATAATAAAAATATATATAATACCAGCAAGCTGTATCTACCTTGTAGAACATCTTACAGATTGCAGAAATCATTGTCCTGAATTACAATATTAAAAATGCTTGCTGTTTTTAAACTAGTTTCTTTGAAACTATGTATTTCAACAGAATAAAATGAAACTTCTCTCATTCAGAGGAAGACAATCTATCTGTCATTCAACATGCAATAATATAAAACCCTGAGCAATTAGCACTTCAGATCTCTAAGTCTTAAAAAAGTCACACAGATCTTTATAGGTGTACTTTCACTGTTAATTCAGCCAAAACATCAAAAAATAAAAAATAGTGTTCATTTTTTACCCTCCTACCTAGTATAAAAATATTGAAAATATTATTATAAAGGATGAGCCAATATAAGATGTGGCTGGAGAAATCAAGTTGTCTTTCCAAAGAGGAAATAGAGTGATACAAGAGAAATATACAAAATTTTTTTTTTTTAAATCTACTATTAAATCAGACATTAACCACTGAATTTCAATGCAGTCATATGCAGTATTGATACAAATATCATCTGCAATCCCAGTTCATATTCCACATTTCATATTCTACTAGCAGGATAATTAGACATAGCTCTTACTGGATGAAAATATGAACACTGTGATTACATTGCATCAAATACTATATCTGCAAATGAAAGTTATTATAAAATAGCTAATAAAATGTTCTATTTTTATCCTATTCGGTTGGATAATATAAGAAATAAGAACAGTAGAACAACAGAAAGAAACAACAAAGGAAAAATATCAGTGATACAGAAGATGACCTACAGAAAAAAAAAAAAGCATGAGCAATTGATTCTGCAATTAGAAAAAAAAAAACACCAAGAATTTAATTGAACCAAAAAATGTAACCCCTGCAAAATAAATTGATGACTATTACATTAGACAAAGGAAAATAATTTACACTAAAGTGAGATATTGAGAAAAGGGGAAAAGTTTTGCAGTCAGAAACGATATTTATGAATAACTTTAAAGCTTCATTTGTACTGATTCTGTCTGAAAGCATAAAAATATATTAGTTGCTTTATATTTACAGAGATTTTTTTGTGTTGCATGATGAATGAAATTCACTGCTTAATATTCAAAAATATGTGGCTGCACTGGGGAGATCTACAGATGATACCGGATCTTCTAGAGACTATAGTAGGCAAGTTATGTAATTTCTGCAGGTTTAATATTTCTAAGAACAGTAAAGGGGTAAATATTCAGGGTTATCCAACAACTACTAATGCAGTGGTTTCCCATGGAGTATTTTTTACACTTTCTTTCTTTTTTAATATATATTATGTAAATAGGGGATTGGCAGTATTGCAAAAACCTTGAGGTAAAACAGTACTGGTCTAACACCATACTCCTCAGACTGTCATTACTTTTTATGGGGGTAAAGAAATGAGGTATCATAATGTAAAGTCTTCAACTTTTTTAAATGTATTTTCACTAGAATGTTTTGCAAACGTTTATTGCAATCTTCAACTTCTTCCTGTGATTAATGTTAGGATTTTTTCATAAATCTTTGAGGAATCAGATAACAAAACCATATTTTCTCTAGTGGTATGGGAAACAATAAAAAAGGTCTTGATTGGATAGGATATTTCACTGATGTAAAGTAACTGTCAGAGGGAAAAATGAGGATCTGTATGATGACTTAATATAGACTTTTGTGTTGGAAAGCAATTACAGTTTGGTAATTGACTGATAACTTTATAGATTGCTTATAAAATACGAAGAAAAGTAAGACTTAGTCTTTTTTTCTATTTATAACTGCAAAGGGCTGTTAAATGAAGAAGAAAAATGAATCAAAATCTTATATACCTAAAATAATTCCAGCAATAAATTATACAGTATGTAATGAAATTCATACACCAAATACTTGTGAATACTAATTTAAGGCTTCTGAGAAATTAATGTAATTAAAGAAGGAAGTATTAGTATCCGTTTTTGTTTGTTTGGTTGGTTTTGTTGATATATATGCAAAGGATAGAGATTTTGTTCATTTTGTACTTCTCCACTTAGCTGTATTTCAGTGAAATTCTGCCGATGTAACCTGCTGTGAAACAAACTAAATATTGCAAAAACTGCTAGTATATATGATCTGACTTAATATCAGTGATGCAGCTTACTGTCTTGAGGCTTGAATGGAATGCAAAACACAGTAAGTACTGCATAAACAAGGGAGGAAACTTCTAATATTCAATCATCACATAGGACACAGATTTTCTCAGGAATATTTCACCTACAGAAAGGGACACTACAGGAGGCTGGCCTTTAAGCGACATATTTTAACTTAGTTGCTTATGTGCATACACACACACACAGACTATACAGCTGTATTTTACATCTGTGTCAAAATCTTTCTATACCTGATCCTATATTGCTTTCTTATTGGAAAGTTTGCAAATCACTCTGACTACAGTTGAAAAAGCCAAGGGAAGAACACATTTTGAGGTTGAAAAGGGAATGTGTTAAGGGAAAAGGGAGCAAGAAGATAAAAAGAGGTCAAACTTCATGACATCAATAATAAAGGAGCTCTTTCAGTACTAAATAGAAAAAAAAAAAAAGAAAGAAAAAAAATGAAAGAGAGAAAGCAGATAAGGAGCTAAAGAAATCTTTTATTTTAATAGGAGTCAAGATGTAATCAAAATTTAGGAAACGGCTATAGTCATTCATCTGTTCAGATGTTATAATATCAGTGAAATCAATATCAAGATAATGTCATACTCCTTCAGTAAGAAAAGATTAATGATTAACATTCCATCATAGTGACATATTTTCCTCATAGAACACTTTACATTTTGAAATGCATTATATTACATAAAATATACAATAAAACTTATATACTGGAAGGCTTTCCAGCATAACCAAAGAGGAATTTAAATTTAAATTAAATTAAACCTGAGTAGAACTTTGTTGTTGTTGTTTTTGTTGTTTTACAAAACATTTTTCCAAGATAAAGTTTTTAAAGTTACTTTTTTAGAAGACGGCAATTCCTACTTTTGTCAACTTGTAGAATCTGCAATTCTGCAATCACTAATAACATATTTTTGAGATAACAGATATATGGAAACATTTGTTAGTTAGAAATTAATAACTTATCTTTATTGAGTAGTCTAGCATTTTCCTAATTTTGAAAAAGATGGGCCATAATAGTTAAAAGAACGATTTGTGTGATACAGCTGTCAGTCTTTGAGTGGTGAAGTAAGGGCTTAACAGATCCTACATAGCCCCCTACTCGTGGTTTTTAATCAAAGGAGTTGAGACCCTTATAGCTGGGCCTTGGGAAGCAATTCTGACTTCATATTTACACACTACTGTTGGTATCTTAATAAAAACGTAACAACCCACAAGACAAGATTGCAGTTTTTAAGGAAAGTAGAGTAAAACATATTACTCGTACCGGGTATGAATATCAGTATTTTTAGTATTATAATGTGTATAATGATGTATATTATGTGTATAATTAGTGCTTTAAATAATGCTTTTAATCACATATATCTTATTCCACAGTTAACATCCAGTCTCCAGAAGCTGACAGGGAGACTTCTGAATGGTCTTACACTGAGCTATAGGTCTTCATAGCCACTAACTTTGTGTGAATATTGGCAGGTGATGGAAGCTTGGAAACACCCTTCTAGTGGAGGTGTAGTAATAGTGCAAGTGAGCTCAATCTAGTATGTGCAAAAGTCAGCTAAGCAGTGATATTTCTCTGTTCCACACAGATTTTATCTTCAAATTCAGGAAGAAATCACTTTGATTCACTCAATTAACGTAACTTTTTTTTTTTTCTAGTGTTGCATTTAACCTCTGCAACTACTTATGATTTTATGGGCACCAAAAACCTCTATGTGAACCTAGAAGCTTTATGCGCTGATTTCTGCCTATATGGCAATTGTAATTCTATTCAAGGAAGATTGCTTAGATTGGCATGTTTCTTAATTTGTGTGTTTTCATTTGTAGTAAAATTATCCAAAATCTACATATCAGTCTGTGATAGTTCTTGCATTTAATTTTTAAGTATTTCAAGACTTTTCTGAAGTTCTTTTCTTTTTCTTCTCAGTTTTGGATCTGTCTTCCACAATGTCATGGTTTTATGTTTTTTGGTTTTCAGTATTCTGCATCATAACATCATGTTGTGCACTGGTGTTAATGCTCCAACTCCAGCTACCTACTCCTGTACATTACAGAAGTCATGGGATCTGGCCCTTCTGGGTGGGGTGGTCTCTTACTGCCTGGCAGTGGGTGCTGGAGGGTGCTTTCCTAGCCGTTCCAAGCTTTTCAGGTTTGACTCGGTCTCAGGAACTCTCTCTCATATCTTATTTGATTTATTAGTCTCAATTTCAATTAGACTGTATTATATTGTATTATCTTGTATTCCGATATCATAGTTAGTAAAATAAGTTTTCCTCCATAGATCGTTGCCACTGTTGTTTTTTTTTTTCCTCTTCCTTCTTTCCCATTTTGTGGGGCTGGCGGGGGGAGGCCATGGCCTACTGTCCCCCCTGTCACGGGCATAGATTGATCTAGTTAACTCCGTGACACACAAACAATGTACTTTTGTATGAGGACACAATCATTGTCAAATTCCATCTTTGAATCAACAAGTTAAAACGTGTTGTAAATATTTAGTTTTGTACATATAACTAATACTCTCCATTTAGGAATCTCAGTAAAACAATCTGGAAACGGACTTATTTTTCTTCACATTAAATCTAACTATTTAAATTAATTAATATTAAAAATATATACCTCAGTTTCAGAGATTGTAAACTTGACTTTGCTTTCAAAGCAAGAGATCTCATTCTTGCTGGGAGAACTGGGAGTGCAAATGTCAGAGTAACCAACAAAGTGAAAGATACACTATTGTTTTCTAAATGTCATGTTATTTTTAGAATTCAAGTAGGAATGAATTGATACATTAGAAATACACTAAACATTAGGCTAAATTTCATTGTGATCATAGTAATTTTTTTACTTTTAAAACCTTAATATGTTTAAGGCTTGTTTAATATTTAAAACTGCCAATCCCATAGCAAGTGTACAAATACGAATAGGCTTTAACACCTTTAAGCATGAATTTAGCAAAAAGCTGCCCAAAGCAGTACATAATAAATGCAGATAAAATTAATCCATGTTAATTGATTTCCATCCTGTGCTTGGGATGGATGCCAAATTTCAAATTGTGTTTAATTTTTATTGTTCCTGCGAATGTTTTTAGTGACAGTTGTCTCTTTGGATCTTGTCTACAATCAAATTGCTGAATGATGTCCCTTAATTTTTGCTGCTATGAGCCTGTAATTAAAGGTTAACTACCTTAGGCATGAAATACAGGATGCTCTCAAAACCCTAAACTGTGAGTAAACGTTCTCCAAAGTCTTCAATTTTGTATTTCCAAGATCAGCATTGAGAAATCTAAATAAATCTAAATAAAGTGCTGAGAATAAAAAGAGCAATAATCATAGAAATAGTCAATTTTTCACTTGCAATAAGAATTGTAAGGAAAGATCAGAAACAGTAACTGTGTAAAAAAGAACTGAAAACCTGCCTTCAGTTTTGTCACCCCAGAGGGCACATAATATCCTGTTCTTTCAGTTCTTACCCTACGTGCGTAAAGAGAAAGGAGTATTACTTTATCTTTCCACACTTCTCAGCTTTATGTATTATCCACTGTCTTTTATCTACTGGGTGGTGCAGAGTATGGCTGGCTTAAGTCTCCTCACTTTCCGTTTTCTTACATAAACTGAACACCAGCAGACTACACCTCTGCTCTCTTCCACAGTGCCAAGGTCATAGTCTGAGTATGTGGGAAGGTCATACTGTACTAATGAAGGCATTAAAAAAAAAAAAAATCTGACTAAAAATTTTACAACAGCTAGTTGCAGCTGTGAAACATGAGAAGAGAAAATACAGTGGGAGAAGTATGTACACCACATAATTCTAGGCATATAATGCAGGGACTTGACGCTAAACCTGGAACCACAGCTCTTAAATCCTGGGTTTTCCAAGGTACTGATTATGGAAGATGTCCCAATAGATCTATCTGAAGTGTTAGTTGCCATATATAATACTTACCTAAATATAAAGGGAGGTTTTGATGATTTCAGTGTATACCTCAGTGTATGGCAGGGAAAACCTCAGACACTTCCCTGAATTCCTGTCAATGGGAAACAGGCCGGCTTTTGAGCAAGATACTTCTGAATCAGTTGGAAAAGCAGTGTTGTTTCCAAGGCAGACAGCTGCCAGAAGAAGCCCAGAAACACTGTCCCATGGAAGGGTAAAAGATCAAAGATCACTATAGAGATAGATTTTTCCTCAGTTTCAGACAAAAGGTCCCAGACACTCGGGTACATGTAATATTACATGTGGCGGAAGTATATAAATATATACATATCTACTTTTTTCTTTGTGTAAAAAAAAACCCATAGCTATCAGCAATGGAAGCCTCAGAAGTGGGTAGCTAACTTAGTGCCTGATTGAAGAATGCAAAGTGCAAAATGTTTCCTCACTTAAGCTACAGAGTTGAGGGTACAGTTGCAGTGACACAATTTACTGTCTAACACCATCTGATAAGTTTTATTCTGACACAGGGAACTAAAATCTTAATGATACCTGTGATTTTCCCATTCCCTTTTGTAAGATAATTTTTTCTCTTTCAGTTTTTTGTACAACAAAGGGTATCAGAAGTGGTTGGCTATTAGTGGCATAGAGGTTTTATGACTTTCTGATCTATTTCACGACCAAGTTTCCTAATGATGTTTATGATCAGTTGCTAAGAAGAAATTTTAACCAGGTAGTCTCTTCCTGTTCTGTTCTTAGGTGTAATGTTCTTAGGTGTAATGCAACCAACACCAATATTTTTTATTTTCTAAGCAAAGTTCTACATTCATTTTCTTCACTCTAAAACACCTTATTTTAAAGCTTATTCATAAAATAGTTATTTTAGCTCAATGCAAATTGCAGACTGACTAAATAAGGTGGAGGATAGTTCCAACAAATGTAGAAGTACTTAACATCTTCACTTTCCCTTAAAGATGTGTTAGATGTTTCAGCCATTAACAAGGCTGTTAGTGGTTGAACAAGTACTGTTTGATACTTCACATACTCACAGTAATATCAGTAATACAAGCTACCAGTGTGAACAAAGACAAAAAGTATTGAATGATAGAAGTATTGTGTAAAATTATAAGACAGAAATGAACTAGTTTAAATCATGTTATGAATCAAACAGCCATTTACAGTCAAGTTTGCAGTATTCTTCTATACAGAAGTATGACTTCCAAACTCAGTTTATAAAATTAAACTCACACTTTGCTTTCTCTATCTAATTATTTGGGTCTTTGCTTATATTTTACCTCCTTTCACCTCTGCTTTCCTCTGAGTACCTAGAATCTCATCCTCCTTTTTTCTGCTTTGAAATTTCCATCCAGATACTTTGTCTCCCTATACTAATAAATATCCCACTGGTGTTACACAACACTCCATTAATAATGTCAATGGCTTCAACACTTCTCAGTGCTATTCTATTTGTTCTGCTGCTATAGATTTTTATTCTTTTTCTTCTACACAGCACGATAGAGGATCAAGAAAATGACAGGTCAGGAATAAGTTATTTAGAGTAAATAAAATAGCAGCGATAAAAGTGTTCCTTGATGGGCTGAGCCCTGTACGGCTACTTTTTAGTCAATTATGTGTCTCTTTTGTTGACAACCTCATGAAGAGTGCATGTACTCATACACAAAGGCAATACCTTTGATAGAATGGAATTCAAACATACAGCTGTAGCAGGCAGATGTTATTAGGTAGTTTTCTGATGTTATGATAATTTCTTTGTAGAAAGATTAATTGTTTTTTTTTTTGGATCTGTACTGATCATAAGAGCCTGCTGCCTTCACATTATTCTTGTAGTCTGTCCATAATAAAAATAGGATGTAGAATCATAGAATGGCCTAGGTTGAAAAGAACCACATCGTCTAGTTTCAAACCCCCTGCCGCGTGCAGGATTGCCAACACTAGCCCAAGCTGCCCAGAGCCGCATCCGGCCTGGCATGAACTGAAGATGATGTAAACTCTAATTGCCCTTGGTATTATGTCTATTCAAAATATTCAAAATATTTTGATCTGCTGTATACGTTAATGTATATGATAGAGAGAAGTCTAGTTTTTGCAAAAATTCCCTTTATTTTAGATAAAGTAACTCTTCATACATTTCCTTAAATTTTGAAAAAAGTCAGTGAATTCTAATTGGTGTTTCAATTGTATAAATACATCATATTTATTTACTTATTTATTTCAAGTGAGTATCTGCAGAAGCCCAAATAGGTGAGACTTTTATGCTAATTAATGTACATGGTAGCAGATTTAAGAGAAAAGTCAATGACGAAGATTCTAAGATACATTTTGCTAAAAAATGATTAACTTGGTTGTGGCAGTAGATACCTAGATAGAACTCTTGACTGATACTGTTCTTTTAACAATATCAATAGTCAGGTGAGTGAAGCTGGAATTAAAATTCACTTAAGAAAATTCTTTTGTAATTAAAATTTTCAGAAATGTACAGTGTGATGTGGAAACCAGTCTATAATGCATATGAGTATCTTTCAGTTTTTTTAATGTTTAACACATATATTCAGATTAACAGAAATTTTAATGCATCAATATATGATCTTAGCATATTGTATCATTATGTAAGAGAATTTATACTAAGTTTTTTCCATCATAATATTTCATTAGATCATTATAGGAAAAGTAAGCATTACACAAAGGAATGAGATGTCTAACAAATATTGCAGTCTCCTTTAAATATTATAATAATAGTAGTAGTATAAATAATGTAAGTTAAGTATATTTTCAGTTTACAGAAAAGACACAAAAAATTAAATAATATCTATCATATTGCCAGTCATCCAATAATGTTGCAACCATTGTTTCCAAAATAGAATATTAATAGCATGTGAAAACACATTACAACAATAGAAATGCTATACTTGTTATATTGTAGGAGTTTTATTGTGAAAGTTATGAGCACTCCCCTTTTGAGATATTTCCCTTATTTCCTATTCTCGTTTGAATGTCAGCTAAATGTTTTGCATTTGAAAAATAATGGTTTTCTTTGTAAAGGATAGATATACTGCAACTAGCATTCTAGGAAAACCTACCATTTTAAATAAAAGATCTTCACTCTGAAACTGGGCTGCAGACTCTTTCTTATATACATCAATAATAGGTAATCTTTTTTTATATGTCGATAGGCTTGAGTTTCTTAGTTTCTGTACATCAAATATCTGTTCTATGGATAAGGATATTTGCTTTTCTGCTGAATATTTTTCATTTAGAAAGCAGTGAAAAATATATAACAAATTTGCTTTGAAAGTGAAAAAGAAATCCAAACTTTCAGAAGCAAACAGGAGATATTTATGCATACTGTGGCAATGGATCATCAGGGGTGTCTGTGTATGTAAAGTGAGTAATATAAATTACAAGAAATTATAATCAGAGAATTCATCTTATCTAATTTCCAAAAAGGTGGCTTCATTTACATCCATGAGCATGAATATCAGAAAGGACATTAAAGTGCATATTTTCAAAGTGGATATAAAATTGTTCAAAATTCAGTAAAAAATCTGATTATACTTCTTGTCAATGTGATCAGTGTTTTTATCTGAAAATACTCTTCTTTCTACACTCAAAGTTTAGCATCTGTGATGGCAGAAGCAACTCTGCAGATTCTGTGAGATATACCGTATTCAGGAGAAATTCTGATATTTATTTGTTTTCATGAAAGTTTGTAGTCAGATGTGCAACTTATTGCCAAGTACTTTGAAATTCTCAGTGATCTGCTTGAAGAAAGATTGACGTGCTCCTGAGAATTTAATCCTGAATCTTGCAAAAATTAAATACATTTAGTCTAACCAGTCCTAGGTGCGTATCTGAGTAGGTATCTCGAGTGTTAACTAAAATAAGTAAAGAAATCCCCTACTTTTGCTTCACTTTTCTCAGACACTTTTATGCTCTGTACAATAGTTATTCCAGAGCTAACCTTTGGCAAACCACCATTTTTGCAACAGCTGCTAAAGGCAAAGATTTCTTTTTAGGTATGTGAAATTGTAGAAACAGCACTTAGTGTTCTCTCATAAACACTAAATTCAGTGCATTTTTTTCTTTCTTTGCAGGAAGACAAGGCTGAACAAGTCAGCTAAGATTACAGTGTCACCGATCTCAGTAAGAACCAAGTTTGAATGAATTTAGTTATGAATATGAATATGAATTTTACCAAGTCTGAAATGGCTAAAACATCAGATCCTGGATTAATTCTATCATGATGGGAACTCAGGAGTCTTCAGTTCCCTCCTCCTACTCACAGCAGGACTAGCTCTGAAGTCTAGCCTTGCTCAGGCCCATCTGTGTCCTAAAAACCTCCAAAGATGTGTTTCAGGGTACGCTTGGATCTGAGAGACAGGTTGTCTCAGGAGCAGAGGCAAGCAAAACTACACAATTAGAAAAGCACAAAGGGTTATGAATTTTATTCAACATACACTCACAAGCACCCATTTTAGATAATTTCAGTAAGCAGCAAGCAAAAACTCCCTAAGCAAACATACTCTTACTTACCAAATCTTGAGAGATGGCAAACCACTGAAAAGGAGAAAGAAGGAACATGCCAGTGGTGAATTTGATAGGTAGTGACAGCAGGGCATCCCCTTCTTCAAAGTTCACTTTTCCTCTCTCATCCACCAATGCTTCTCTCCTGCTATTATTCTCCCCAGAGTCTACAGGTTTTTTTCCATTTGCATGCCATATGTGTGGACAACATGTGATACAGAGTTCAACTGCTAGCAAAACAAGTCTTTGCAAAACCAAGATAAACTACCAAGGTCAGCTCTCTCTACAAAACAAGATGTCAGTTCTCTTAAAACTGTCAGAATAGTTTGTTCCATCCCCAGGATCATTCCTCAGCCAGGAACCTGTAGGTCCCTGACGCAGATGAAGACTACAGAGCTTCTTTGGACAGCCTGTTCTATTGTCAGGCTCTCCTTAGGGTAAAAAAACGTTTTAGTTATATCTAGTCTGAACCTCTTGCTTCATTTCACGGCAGTTATTTCCTGTCCTCTTGTCATGCACCAGCATCAAGAGCCCAGTTCTGTCTCCTGAAGATCTTCCCTGCTGAGAAGTTGCTGTAATGTGATCTTGAAGACATTCCTTTTTCAGCCTGAACTTGACCACATCTTACAGGGCAAATGCTACAGCACCCCCATGATATCTTGTTAGCACTCTCCTGAGTGTGTTTAAGTTAACTGATATTTTTCTTACACTAGCACTCTAAACATCACTATATCTAGGAAAAGATCTTGAATTCAGGGCTTTAGTCCAGCTATGTTCTTTCCCTATTCTTGTTATCTCCCATGTTTGCATTATCTTCACAGCCTGAAAATAAGGAAATCTGGCTATGAGATCTGAATACTGGAAAGCCTCATGGGATGTTGTACTTAGATGAAGTCCTGTGGCCAGCAGGGAGAGGGAGGTGATTGTCCCCCTCCACTCAGCTATTGTGAGGCCCCATCTGGAGTACTGCATCCAGGCCTGGGGCCACCAGTACAGGAAGGATGTAAGCTCTTGGAATGGATCCAGATGAGGGCCACTAAGATGATCGGAGGGCTGGAGCACCTCTTCTATGAGGAAAGGTTGAGGAAACTGGGCTTGTTTAGCTTGGAGAAGGCTCCAGGGAGACCTCATTGTGGCCTTCCAATACTGGACCGGAGCATATAAACAGGAGGGGGAACAGTTGATTACGATGGTGGATATTGATAGGACAAGGGGGAATGGTTATAAACTGAGACAGGGAGGTTTAGGTTAGATATTAGGAGGAAGTTTTTCACACAGAGGGTGGTGACACACTGGAACAG
>JAOWBP010002052.1:35439493-35459231 GCA_028571105.1 Tragopan temminckii | reverse complement strand
TCCAGGATTAGAGATTATGAGGAAAACTACCGAACAGCAGCAGCAATCTGTGGAAATATTACAACCTCCCCTCCCCCCTACAACGTTGTAAGATAGAGTTTATGTTAAACTTTCATGTGAGTGGTGAGCCAGTGCCTGACCTATCCAGCATAGCAGCAATAGCTGGAAAAGTTACTCCAGCACTGGAGCAGTGGACAAATATTAACACTGAACTCTTTCCAGGATTATACTTGTTACTTCTCATGACTACATGCACTGGCTACTGGTTTTGTTCAGTGCTGGTAGCATCAGAAAAAACTTCCCCCAAAATGCAAACTCATGAAAGACTGCATTCACATTCAAAAGTAACTGGGCTGTAAAGCAAGCGAAATTTTCAGTGTTGCTTTTCCCAGTAGTGCTGGGTAATCTAAAATTAATACCTCGACAGCCTGGCTCTTTGCTTCCCCCTCACACTAAGTATAGTAGTACAAAAAATAACTGTAGTATAATTGTGAAGTGTTTTGTTTAGATTTCAGATAAATGATACCTTAGATTGTTTGCCTCTGGTTGTTTTCTTGTCTCCGTATTATAACTTCCTTTCCTTCATTATAGGGAACTTGGTATAGGTCTCTACAATAATTTTGTCTCTCATTTTCCATCTTAAAGCATTCAATTAACTTTTCCACATGTCAAGCTGTATCTCTTTCCTCCACAATATGACTACCTGCCTGCAGGCCCAAATCAACATGATATCAACTTCTCTGTTCTGCATATGCCGTGTCTACCCTGCTGTTCCAGAGGCGCAGTGTGCTCAGGCTGTTCTGTATCCTGTCTCCCCTGAATACAAGATCCTCTTCCCTTTCCAGCAACTTCTGTGTCTCCCAGGCCACCTCTGGACTGACAACATATGTACATGTTTGCAGCCTGCTTCAAAGAGCTGATCTCAACATAAGCAAGCCTGGAGAAGTTACAGAAATCAAGGGATCATAAAAGAAACAAATTGCAGCAGGCAGATTAATCATAGCACACACACTAGTAACATTTATTAAACAACAGATATCTCTCACTCCAAGCAGAAACAGAGACAAAACACAGTAGAGCTGCATTTAAGATACACACTTTCTGAAGTTCACTTTGTGTTGATGTAACAGTCTGAATTTGTTGCCATTACAGTTGTTTACTGTGCAAGAAGGTAGGCACAGGCTGTAAAAACTGCTGACTCTTCCAAGACCGTCAGTGAAAGACCAAGATGTTGTGGCTCAGACCACCAGTTTCTGTTGCACTTGTCATGTCTTGTGGCTATTTCTGAGAAGTTCTACCTGTAACTGATATTTCTTTTCTAGAAAACATGTTGTTCCGTACGAATCCGGGCCTCAGACACGTATGTACATCAGATAAATAGAGTATAGTGTACATTTAAATTAAGACACATTATGCGATTGTTTTAGGGCAAGCATGAACACTTCTCAGAAGTTTTATAGCACTTCTTAAAAATAGTGATTGGTGTGTAATGAAATAAAAATTGATGAACATTAGGAAACACTAATCATATTTATATCTCATTTTCATTTAAATTAGCAGCAACTGTTTCGACTCAGACTTAAATTGAACCTTTTCTACTATTTGATAAATGGTTTTATTCTTTTTTTTTTTTTTTTTGTCTGTATGCATCTTTTCCATGGTATTATTTATTTATTATTTTATGTGCTGCTCCTTTATCTCTATATGCAAAACAAGTAGTACCAAAAAATATCCTAAAGATGGTTTTTCTTAAAGAATTTTGCTCTGTCTGATGAAAATTATGTTTGATATGGCCCTTAAGTTAAAGTTTGTACTGCTTCAGTTGTTCTTCTTCTAAGTACGAAACTATTTTTAAAAAGTGATTCATAGAGACAAATTTAATATATCTGTACTTCAGGATATGGGAAAATAACTGCTCTGGGATGAAGAGTCCACTTGTTTCTGCTATGATTGCTTAGATATCCTTGTCAACTTCTTGTTATTACATATAATGGAGCATTTATCTGTTTCAAAAACAAGAACATCACCACAAAAACCTAGAGCTGTATCAAATATGCCAGAATAATGATCATATTTCAGCACTATGCATGCGATTCTTATACTTTAATGGGGAGTTCCTGTTTAATAATGAAACTCAGAGAATTGTCCAAAAATTTCTCAGATCTTAAAGAAGCTTGTATCTTCTTTGATATCATAAATATTTAGCTTTTAAAAATTATTTTTCTTTTATTAACAATAGGGACAGCTGGGACAAAGGAATGGGAAACTTTGTGTTCTCAATATCTTGCTTTCTCAGTGTCTTTAGAACAAACAGAAATTGGATGGGGAGGTCCTGGAATCTAGCTGCTTGGCCAGGCTGACCCCACTTTGTCAGGGTACGTGGAAAGCAAGAACATCTGCTTAATTAAGGTTATCCAATAAATCCAGTAGGGAATCATAACTAAAGGAGGAAGCAGTAAACAAGAGCACACTGAGGTGCAAACACAGAGATAGCAGAGTCAATATTAAGGCTCAGAAGCCTCCAGTTACTAATTCACAGGCTATCAAGAAACTATAAGCAGAGGGCCAGACAGGACCCACCTGAATTTTGTAACTGGTAAGAAGGAGGAAAGAAGAGGAGGAGAAAAATATTGGGTATTTAAGAGAGATCTATGGGATTTTGCAGAACTTCTGGAGGAGTATTTTGGAGAAGAAGATGGAGAGGAGCAAAGGGTAATTAGACAGAAAAGAGCTGGTCACAGGCAAACTGAAGCAGGTCAGTACACTTATCTGGCCCAATCCTGCATATGATCACTACAGTCTGTCTTATCTTCTTACTAAATCATTTTTTAACCCTTTCTTGTGCTCATTCTTGTGTTTGAGTATAGTAAGGACTAGGTGACAGTTGCTGGTAAGACTGATGTGAATGAATTTTTTACTAACATCTAGAGTCAGATGAATAGTGCAGGTGCCTATGGTCATTAGGGATTCAGCTCCAACCAGTGGGATGAGACAAATGAATCTCCCAGGTGTAACCACTGGAGGAACTAGGGTAACTTACATAAGTGAGAGGCTCAGCAATAACAGGTGGAGCAGGACTGTGTATCACAGTCTCTGTGTCTGATGCCAGGTGTCTGGAGAGTGAAACATTTGCATATACCCAAGTCTTGTGTGCCCAGGGATGTGAGTAATTCACTAGAAAACTCCAAACTGGATTAGGCAGCAAGTAGGGAAAATGATAAAAGAGTTTCAGGAGAGGAAATTATCCATATGTAGCAGTTGGAGTACAGAGAACTGCTCTAAGAAAAATCTGATACTTCTCTAAAAACACCTTAATAATTTTTTTGGCTCATTTTCTTAGGACAGAAGAGATTATAATTTTCATGACATATTATGAAGAAAATCAAACATGCAAAATAACTCATTAAAGGAATATTTCAGCCATTCTGTGAGGAATGATGGGCTGGAATGTCCTAGTTTTTAAATAGGTTTGAGGGAGCATGGACAAAGTAGGTAAAGTAAGGAAAGTAGATTTTGTATATTAGAATAAAATTATGTGTAAATGAAGTATCATTAGAAAGGTCTCCAGCAGGTCTCTTTTTGACAATCTTTGAGAAATACAAAATGGAATGTGCTAATATACCAGGATATCACACAAATCTTCTCTCAACATGCATTTAAACTCAATGGGGCTACTTCAGAATTACCTAACAAAACTCTATGTGTATTTAAGCCCTCAGGTTTTATCACATTGGTAATCATAATGTGCCGGGCACTGTCTCTGCCTTAAGTACAAGTTTTGTTTATTTCATACATAATATGAAATGGTGAAGTCAATTCTAGTTAATTTACTCAATTCATATTAATTCAGTTGTAGTAAACCCACTAGAAAACTTGTATGTCTCTTTTCAGTATTGGGAATTCAACTGAGAATGATAATAAAGACAATATCTATACTAGTTTGTGTGATCATTCATCCAGCAGCCATGGACTATATCAAGTTGTCTCACTATAAACAGAGAGATTTTATGACACAACTCCATATTTAATTAAATTTAGTAATCACTGACCCATAGATAAAGAAAATTTCCTAAGTGCTCAGTCTGGAATGCAAACCATTACTTTAGGAATATTTATTGTAAACAGCATTCTGAATGGGTGGAGTTGATCATGGAGAAATAGGTATTTAAGTTAAGTGACAATTTTTAGATTGAAAGAAAAAAAAAGAAAGAAACAAGCAACCCTCTTTAGACACCGAAAATTACTCAGTGAAATTACTGAAATCATCAGCTAAATCAGGGACAGATGAAGTGGTTTTTTTTGTTTTGTTTTGTCTAGGAGAGATGAAGCTTGCAAATTTCATTTAATTATAGCCAGATCACAAGAAGGCTTTTGGTAAGAAAAAAAGTAAGCATTAAGAAAGGTATCTGGAAAGGAAAGTGAAAGGAGAGAGGATACTGAAAGGGCTTATGAAAACTGAACAGCAATGGCTTGCAGCTGGGGTGAGAATAATGAAATAATAGGACAAAAAAGCAGAAAGAAGAAATCCTGTATAACCATTTTCAGACTTTGCTGTCAGACTCTCTGAAATGGACTTGTGCTAGAATGAACAGGCAGCATCACTTTCTCAGGCTTGTCAGGGAGACCAGGAGCATCCATTTGGGTATTATATTTCCTTGAAGCTCTAACTGAACAATATATTCATGCTATTTAATTTTCAGTTTTTCACTTACCGTAAATAAATGGATGCAAAACGTGTCTTTATGAGATGCTTGACTCTACATCTGCCTGATGACTAAGATGTTAGAATTAGTGAATGATATTTCGTGGCTGTTGAAGTATCCCCATACATTATTTTTTTTGTCAGAATCACTAGTAATAATGATCACTGTGGTGAAATCATAGGACCCTAGACTCTGCCCTCATCTGTTTTTGTGGATTTCTTCCTGAAGTCAGCAGAAATTGCCTTGTGCATTTGGAAGCAGCACTCAGTATGAATTGCCTATTTTGTGTTCATGTTTACTTTTTTTGAAGTCACTGTAGCTTCCTAACTGAAAATGAAAAGAAGTTTATCTGTGGAAAAAATAATGAAAAGAAAGGATCAAGGCAGCCTTAGCTCCGCATCTACTTTATAGTGCACTGTTAAAAACAAACAAACAAAAACTACAAATAAAAATCAGCAGCAAATGCACAAAAATCCCAACACATGCTCATTACTTCCTCTTGCTTCTTTTTATACCTCCATCTTCAGACTGAGCCTCTCTCAGAAATTCTTTTGAGAGGGATTCTGCGTTCCTCAGTGTTTGTGCACTAGTCCTGAGGGTTAATCCCATAATAAATTCGACGGATAATAGAAATTATCTGCAGTAAGGCCAGACAACCGCTGAACTTCAAGTGTCTGCGAAGTTCAAAAGTGTTTGAAGGTCTGGATTAAGTGTGATTCTCAATTAGATTAACTAAAGCTATTATCAAGAAAGCAGTAAACTAAACAAAACACATAGTTTCTGTACTCTTTAGTAAGTGAATCCTGAGCTCATAGGATAGCTCAAATTATTTGGAAGTGGAGCCTCTTCCTGTATGCATTCAATTTTCAGTACCTCTGAACTCCAAGCTATCTTTCTCCCTCTCTCAATAAATCCATCACTGTTGACAACAACAGAAGAAATATTGCCTTTAATGATGAAAAATATTTTTGAGCCTTCTGAATGACTTTTTTTCATTGAGTTCCATCAGAACAGAAAAAGGGTATTAAGTGAAATTTTCTGAGTTTTCTTGTACTACATATATATATATTTTTTATTTTATATATATATTTTTTATTTCTGGTACTTCTTGCCCTTTTGATTTTTATGGACTGATGCTTCTTATTTGCAAAATAATGTACAGGTATTATTTCAGTGGAGGACGTTATCCAGCTCCTGATAGAGTAACTTCATGTGGAGCATGTCCTCCATTTACTCTAAGTTATTAGGACTTCAAGGTTCTTAACAGGTGGATATTCTCATTTTTCAATCATAAAAACATCGATCATCAAAATTATAATATGAAAAAGAGCCATGTTTTAAAAAATAAGTACACTTTTTTTTTATATACTACTTACTGGAAATGGATTTTACTACATGGGAGATAAAATACGTTAACTGCAGGAAAGATAAGTCAGTAATTCCAGAAAGAAGTTGAGTGCAGTTTGATTATTTTTGCTTTAAAAACTGTTTGATAAATAATTAAATGAAACTCTGTATAGTCTCTTGACTAAGCAAAGGTTATGAAAAATCTTCCCCAAGGATTTTTTGGGCTAGATCTAAATGCTACTGTTCACTGCAAGTATGATATAAAAACTTTGACTGTAGTGTCCTAAACAGTGACTGGAAAAATGTAGTCAGTTGTGTAATAAAGTAGTAGACAAACGCAAAATTCACTTCTCCTAACTTTAGCTAGATATTCTACCTGCATAATCTTTTTCAGCTTGTTTTATCCTCAATAGAAAAAGCTACATCTGTCCAAGATACAGCTCATCATATTCAATGGAGACACCATTATTTTTTCTCCATGTGACCACAATTATACCTAGATATTTATCCCGGCTGAGCTGACTGAATCCTAGATGAGTTCCCTCCAAAATTTAAACAGTTCAGTAGCAGATATTTGTGTCTTCGAACTATTCAAACTGAAAAACAGTCATGATGTTATTTTGATTAATAATAATAATAAACTGCGTTAGGATAGTGGCTTTGCAAAGATCTTTTTAACTGAATCAATATTGTGTTTGTAAAATACTCTAGGAAATAAGTATGTGTGTTTAAGCCTGTTCATAGTATTGTTCTTGTAGTAGATACAGCTTTATGAAATCAAGAAAATAATAACTAGACCAAATGGCCTATGTCTCAGATAAAAATTGTCAGATAATGAAATTTGTGTAAATACTCCAGTGCCAATAAACACACAAAAAGTATGAAATATGGCATGTTTTTGTATTTATATTTGAAGAGAGAACAATCCTAGTTTCTGAAAAATAGTACAGCATTAAGAATGAGTCTCTTATAGAAAGAATGAATAAAATGAAACAGATTTAAGAGTGTTGATTTTCTTCTCTTTTACTTTTCCTGAAACTGGAGCACTAACATCTGAAGCCTCAAGATTCCTTTAATAAAGTTTCATTGCATATCACAAAACTTCCTGTCTTCCTATTCTTTCTATTCTTGTCCCACTTTTCCCACTGTAGAAGCCATTCTTTCTTTCCTGTTTCTCTTTCCCTGCTGACATATCACTTACGCACTGTAGCAATGAAAAGTAGGAAAAGTTAAAATAACCTAGTTTTTTAAGATTTCTTTTCTTTGCAGAATTCATAGCCTTTCTTCAAAAGCAAACTGAAGAAAATTTGTACCTATGCATAGCATTGCTATCCACATTCCCTTTTACTATTTATTTTTCCCTACAATTATAGGAATTATAAGGGGAAAAAAAGAAAAAATAACTCCAAACAATATTTATGACTCTGAACAGCAGCCTAAACATAGTAAAGTATATTTTTATCATCTAACAGAAATAAATAAAATATTCTAACTGTGGAGGGCAACAGCGTACTGGTAAGTAAAAAAAGAAATTATTATGCTTATTGTAATAGCAAGACAGAGATCTGTTTGGCCTTGACAGCTGTCATGTAACAGTTTGTGTTTGCTTCTCATTCGACATTTCCGAGTAAAACACTTTCTATAGTGGTAATCACTCTGCTCTCTGTATTGTCAGAAAACATTTTTCAACAGAAATTTCATTGCTAACAGAGTCAATAGAGTCCCTTTCTATACTATAATTTTACAGAGATTTGCTGTAGTTGATTAATACAGAGGTAAAGATATTTCTTTTATTTTCTTATTTTCTTTTGTTTTACAATAGCTGGAAGTACTCTAAATGAAGTGAATGCCAGTGAATGCAACATTTTTTTTTATTATTATTTCTAAAATGCTGCATAAAATAATGGAAATGATCTGCTACTGTATAACACCTATATCTGATCACTTATGACATTTCTTACACATATTTGCCCTGTCAGGTCATTTCAATATGCTCTGCCAAGATCTTAGTTGTGATATAGCACTGTTTTCTGCCAGTGTGAAATTGTCAGTGATATCTTTTACAATAATTTGTTATGAATATGTGGAAGAGCAACATTTGACATAATAATTCAGTATAACTTATTTTTCTAAAATTTTGCAGTTTTATAATTGAAATAAGATTATTTAGGGTTTTGACCTTTTAATTTTAACACAGTTGTGATTAGGTCAGATCAAATTGAAGAGGAATGATCCAAAGAATAGTTTTCTTCACTGTAAATTCTTTTCATTCTTCAAGCCTCAATAACTTTTTAACTCTTGCCATTCTCCAAAATAATCACAGAAAAGAGTCATTTTAGAATGGTTTCCTATTTTTTCATTAAATTTGGTGCATGCAAGGTTTTCTTGCTTTTTTGTTTATTTTGTTAGTGCAGTTTCACTATAATCATAGAATCATAGAATGGCCTCGGTTGAAAAGGACCTCTAAGATCATCTAGTTTCAACCCCTCACCTTGTCTGTACTTAGCAAATACTGAAGTATAGAAACATACATAGTCAGTATTTAATCCTTTTAAATTAACTAGAGACCTACAACTACATTTTGCAGAGAGTATTTAGACCAGATGTTCTCTTACATTTATTTCAGTTTTTGCTTTAACTGTCCTGAGATACCATGTCTTATGCGCTTGCAAGTCCCATTATTTCAGTAATCTTTTCTCCTCACAAAACCAACAAGATAGAATGTATGCATGCACATGTGTGGATATGTGCTTGTCTGTGGTTGTTTCCTTGCATTCCTAAATCCCCCTAGAATTCTGTGCCTCTTTTAAAAGTTTGCTTGAATTGAGTGTTGGAGTTTCTGAGCCAAACATATCAAAAGAATTGTGTCCCTCCTATAGACCTTAAATACTCCTTCTCTTGCATCATTTATATCCATGAAAGTCTCAGTTGCTCTTCTAACATAGATACTAACCCTACCCATACTGTCAGTGGAAAGAAGGTATGTCCTTACTCTTTTCTAAATAATAGTGGATTCAGAGCATTCTATGTGATTGCTTTCGATGATCTATGGTTAAAAAAAATGGCATTTATGCAGCCATGAAACAAGTTCTTTAGACTCTCATTAGGCTACCATTTTAAGATTATCCCAATGAAACAGCATAATATTCCTAGAATGTCTTTTCCTGTCACTGACAATATCAATTTTTGCTAGAATACAAGCCCACTAGTCTATACTTTGATTTCACTGAGATAGGGTCAATGTATTGTCAACGCTCTTTTTCAAGACACCTCAAAATATATCTGGCTTATGCTTACAGTGTTAAAGCAGGGCATAAAAATCTATGAGAACAAAGTAAAGAAGTTATGTAATGTCTATACCTGACCCATGTGACATTTGAAGAAATGTAGATGAATCCACTTCAGGTGCAGATAGCTCACCCACCTCCTTTTCTAATAACTGCAGAGGTAAGGTTTGAATGTCACATCTCTCTATACATTCCTTGCAGCTAAAGTTTTCATTTGCTTGTAAGGCCAGAAGATAGAGTCTATAGTTGAAAGCTAAAATAAGTATGGTATGAATATGAGACTTTAGTTTGAGTTCAAACTTGAGCTAAGCAAAGGTATAACTACAATGCTAAAGACAGATCTACAGATGTATTTAGGAACCTGTTTTTCATTGAAGGCAACGGAAAACTTGATGCATAGGGGAGTATGAATTTGAGTCAAAATCAGCCAAAGTAGCTTGCCCGAGGTGACATAAAAATCTGTGACAAAGTAGAAAGGCATTGGTTAGTAACCTACTGCTGCACTACAGTTGCTGTGTCAATAGGCAATTTAAAGAGAATTAATAAAAACCATTATAACGTGTTCTTTGACATGTAAGAGGGAGCAGCTCTGTAGGATTTCTGAAAATTTTTATTAACTTCAGTTGAATTCTCAGTACCTTATGAATGTATGAATATGTAGACAGAAAAAAAACATTAATGTTTTTGTCAGAATCACATTAACATACTTGATTAAATTTGATTAAAACCTAACCTACCTTATACACTAATCTACATCATAGGTCAACAACAAATGCAGGTCAGTCTGAGGCTATGATTCTAATAAACATCTGCAGTGAATAAAGGCCAATTAAAACAAAAGGGTGTGTGTGTGTGTGTGTGTGTGTGTGTGTGTGTGTGTGTGTTCCACTTCTAAGTACAAAATAACAAGTGATGTAGATTTCAGAAATTGTTAGGGAATCACTTTTCAAATATGATTTCTCTTAAAGCTGACTCTTCTCAAGCACCTGAAAAACAGATGTACCTATTGTTGTTAATCCCTGCTGGAGATCCTAGTCTGAATGACTCTAATTTCCTCTATTTCACAGATATTAAAGTCCTTTTCCATCCTATCAGTGGATGTCTGATCTCAGTTCCTCAGTTTATAGTTTTATTTTTCTTTACTTTGTTGCATTTTACTGCATTTTTTTTGTTAATTAATTTACTTCATTTTGCCTGTTAACATAATGCAACAAAGCTGGTAAATTACGATCTGGAAATATCTAATTGTTTACAGTCGTATCTTCAGTACAAAAGGAAAAAATAATAAATTAAAAGTGTATTTTTAAAGTCACAATATAATTTTCTTTTCTGGGATGTACATTTGCAGTTCCTCTTGTTATATAAAGAAAATTTACTAACTTCTACCATTATTTCCTTACAGATGATATCCTGAATTTTAATACTGTAGCATGCAATCCCTACAGCTGTGAGTGTACATCAGCTAATATTTTAAGATAAAGCCCATTAAGATAAATGTCAATTAACTGCAATTCATTGTTTGAATATTGATTGAACATATTTAGTTTACCATTAGTGTTAACAGAATGATGTATTAGTCAATTAAGATAGCATTGACGGAGAATCTTAATTAGATCTTTAATTCTTTAGCCAGATTTGAAACCTTCCTAGCCAATAGTTTGTCTTTTTCCTTTGTTTAGAAGATTCATTTTTATTTCAAGGAAAGATATTCACTTACACATCAGTCTGAGCTGCATTTTGTCAACTCATGCTGATTTTTCCCGTGTCTCCGTTTATCTCCTTAATTTTAGTACCTCCTTAATTTTAGTATTTCCTTCAAAATATTTACTAAACCTTGCATAAGGCTTTTTTTTTAATTTTAATTTTTATTTTTTTTTAACCCAGGCTGAATAAGCCCATTGCAATGACCGATTGCTTAACTGCAGAAATCTCTTCCAAACTACACTGGACATCATTCCCTGCAGAACCGGTCATTGCCTATTGTAAGAGAAAGAAGACTTTGAAATAGTCTACAGTCTTACAGTCACCAAGTATTTGTGAAAAGGACAACTTGCAAAATGAGCTTAAACCCTTATTTGTGCCTTGATTCTTAACTTTGCTGATTGTTCATTTAGCCTGAAGCCTAATTTCATAACTCATTATTACCCCTTACTATCTTTGCTCAAATAGCCATGCTTGTTTACCCCTACATCCATGTTCTGGTCAAGACCGGTCCATTTGTGTTTTCCTACGAATACTGGAATTTAATCCAGAGGGTCAAGGACTAATTTTGACACAGATTGAAGTGAAATTTTCCCTCCAAGACAGGTAGAAAAGGACAATGAACTCCAAATTTTTAATATTTAGATAGGAATGAGAGAAAGAGAGGGAGAAAGAGGACAAAACCCCCCCAAAACCAAATAAGAACAGAGGGGAGATCATCAGAAATATAAGCATAAATATATAGTTTTCTGTTGTATAACATGGAATAGGACAAGGAGTAACAGGAAAAAGCTCGAACACAGGAAGTTCCATACAAACATAAGGAAGAACATGTGAGGGTGACAGAACACTGGAACAGGCTGCCTGGAGAGGCTGTGGAGCCTCCTTTGAAGATTTTCAAGACTCAGATAGATGATTTCCTCTGTAATTTACTCCAGGGAACCTGCTTTATCAGGGAGGTTAGACTGGATGATCCCCAGAGTCCCCTTCCAATGCCTACAATTCTGTGGTTTTGTGAAAAACAAGAAAGCATATGTGTCAAAGTAAAAATTGGTCAATAAGTGAAAGAGAGGTGAAAAAAGAGACAAAGAAAGTAAACCAAAACAAGTAATGCAAAGGTAATTGCTTAACAACCCTGCATGGGTAGACAAGCATTCATCCACTTCCCAGGCAAAGGATAAATAACTTCCCTAAATGTTCTCCTCTCAAATTTTGTTGCTAGTCAAGATGTTGTGTAACACTCAATCTCCCTTTTTTTGGTTTGGTTCATCTGCCTGATTGTGTCCCCAGACTACTCACTGCTGGATTAGAGTAAGAAACACAGATGCCGTGCAATCACTGGTCAGCAATTACTAAAATATTAATATTTTTATTGTTGTTTTGTTAACAAATCTAAATAAACTCCTATGAAGAAAATTCCATCCCAGACAGGTGATGTACGAACTGAAACACACCAACTTGTTACTTTGATTTTCTATTATGTAAGAAAAACCCCTCTAAAACCCCAGAAAAAAGTCTGTTTTTAGACAGTATTTAATCAATAATAAGGTACCTTCTTTTCAACATTTGTTTCTGACAACTTTAATATTTTGATTTTTCATTGCATAATGGAACAAAACAATTCTGACCTCTCATGAAGTCAAAGATTTATACTGCCTCACCTAGTAGTATTCACAGCTGAAAAGACATTAAAGGATCACTCAAAATGGGGAGTGCTGCATTTGAATTTAAATCTGTTTTTTATTAGAGTTCATTTATGTCTGAGTAAATACAAAGTAGATCAGATTAAGCAATGAGAAATAGGTGTTTCAAAATGGATAAACACTTCTATTTCATTCAGATAACCACCACTGGAATAGCTACATATTTAAATTGTGAATATAGAATCAGGATTCAAGTAGTTAAGTTAAATTTGTCTTACTAAATGTTTTTCCTCTGGTTAAATTGTATTACCTTTCATTGCTTTCAGAGGTATCTGCCTCATCTCTGTATTATTTATTATTAAGTAATCTGTTCTTGATTAATGAATTGAATAGTGAAACACAGAAGAAGAGAATTAAATACTAGTTATGACAGGCAACTTTTTTCTAAATCATTTTTATCAAGTTCTTAATGAAGTACTGACTTCACCTTTAAATCTCTTTCTGCTGTTCTGAATGAGAAGCTGAATGAGAAAACTATTTAGCTGTTAGAAGCAGCAGAAAGGAGAATGAGCATTACAATATTATTACCAATCTCTTGATACTAAAGCTAATTCTATTGTGAAGGTTTACCAGGGGAAAATCAAGTTATACTTCCTTCATTTCTTGTACTTTTGCCTATGCATACACTAATTGATACTACCAGACATGGGACGCTAAGTTGGGTGGAAGTTTAATGCAGTATGGGAGTTCTTTCATTTGCATTAAAGTAAATTATATTATGAGGTATACAGAATAAGAAATGGTGAAGCAATTATGAGGATACAAATAAAAAAGATTGGAGCTACTTAAAAAATCACAAACTTAGGTTACGAAAATTAAAGACTTTGACAGTTCCAAACATCTACCATTCTGAAAATGTTTACAGATAGTTGGTTCCCAAAAACTGCTTTAGAAGATTTGAGGCAGAGACTGATTTTGTGATGATTTTGAGTTCTTAATAGTGCTCATTTTAGAGAACAAGCCATGTAACTCTCTGAGAACCTATTAAGTTCCTCTACAAAATTCCTGAAATTATGCATGATCTTTCGACATACTTTAAGAAATGTACGTGGGCAAAGGGCAACAACTGTTAAGATTTCCCTTCTTTCTTAAAGTGTCTTCTATTCATCTTCGGAATAAATGCAACTACCTAGAAAGGAATGAGAAAGAAACACATTTTTTCATGAATGAGTTAGTTTTCCAGTATTTTTTTCTACAAATATGTAAATACTAATTTGACTATGCCTTGTTCTTGCCACTGTAGTTTTCAAATTTCTGCCTTTAAGAAAATTCACTGAGCAGCAGTACTGGCTGATGTATACATGTTTGTTCATCATTATTTGCAGAGAAAAATATGTTGATGGATTTTAATAGCATATGCCTATATATAGACAAAATTTCTGTAGGGCTGGTGAAATTTCTCTTGATCATTTCTTTTTCCTTCTTTAATACAATTGTAAAATGAGTGATGTTCCCCTTTTTTGAATGAAGGCAAAATTATAAAAAAAAAAAAACAAACTTTACTTGCAGTACACTGTGCACTTATGGAAAACTGAATCAACAAACACAAAAAAGGAAACCAAGCACTGTAAAGATAAGATTCTGAAGTTGAATATCTTTCCACTACTTCTAGCATTTCTCTTTCCCATTCTGCTGTGCAAAGCAGCAGGTACTTCAAAAAAGAGTTCATTAAAAAGGTACATTTTTTAGGTATATTTCAGCTTAAATAGGAATAATATGAAGAAATATAATAATAAAAAAGCTGAGATGTAACAGGTGCCCACAATTAATGTTTTAATCTAATACGTCTAAAATATCTTTAATTTTGAAGTACCTGAGTTAAAGATATTTCTTTTTCCTTTTTTCTTTCTTTTTTTTCATTTAGAAGTTTGTTCAAATTAGATAACTTCACCTATTCAAAGATAAGAAGTCTGACATTAACCCTGGATATTCAGAGACTGCTATTGATTTATGGATACTGCTGATACATTTTACTTTTTCTCCCATGTCTGAAACCCACTAAAGATTCCACCTGAAAATCATAGAATTATAGAGATTGAAAAATACCAATTGTCCACCATGATCTTCAATACAACATCTAAACAATTCTTGAACGCGTCCAGGGATAGTAACTCAATAACCTCCCTGGGCTGCCCATTCCAGTACCTGACTACTCTTTCAGAGATTAAATTCTTCCCAATATCCAAGCTGAATCTGCCCTGATACAACTTGAGGCCATTCCCTCTAGTCCTATTGCCAGTAGAAGAGATTGTCACAACCTCCTTTCATGTAGATGTAGAGAGCAATCAGGTCTCCCCTGGGCCTCTTCCAGACTGAACAATCCCAGCTCCCTCAGCCACTCCTCAGAAGACTTGTGCTCCAGACCCCTCACCAGTTTTGTTGCCCTTCCCTGCATGTACTCTAGGTCCTCGATGTTTTTCTTGTAGTGATGGACCCAAAACTGAATACAGTACTCACCAGGGCTGAGTACAGAGCGTTAATCACTTCCCTGCTTCTGCTAGCTGCACTACTTCTGATTCAGGCCAGGATGCCATTGGCCTTCTTGGCCACCTGGATGCACTGATGACTCTTGTTCAGTTGAGCATTGATCAACACTCCCAGGTCCATTTCTTCCACACAGTCTTCCAGCCACTCTGTCCCAAGCCCGTAGCATTGCCTGGGATTGTTGTGGCCAAAGTGCAGGACTTGGCACTTGGTCCTGTTGAACTTCATTCTCCTGGCCTCAGTCCTGTGATCCAGCCTGTCCAGATTCCTCTGTAGGGTCTTCCTCACCCTATACAGACTAATGCTTCCTCCTAGCTTGAAGTCAACTGCAAACTTACTGAGGTGCACTCAACTCCCTTGTCCAGGTCATCATTAAAGATTTTAAACAGGACAGGCCCCAATACCAATCCCTGGGAAACATCACTCGTGACTGGACTCTAGCTGGATTTAACTCCATTCACCGCCATTCTGGGCTCAGCTTTCCAGTCAGTTCTTTACCCAGCAGAGTGCACATGTCCTAGCCATGGACTGTCAGCTTCTCCAGGAGAATACTGTGGTAGACACTGTCAAAAGCTCTGCTGAAATCCAGATAGACTCCACAAATAATAGTCTTTCCCTCATTAGATAAAATTCACAACAAACTGTTGAAATACTTTCGGTTCACAAAGTTCCTCTTGAACTCGCTTGCACAATCTTGTACAATTGTACTCATTTTCTAGATATAAGGATCTTATTTCTGGAGAACATATCACTAACTGTATACATTTATGAAACAATATTTCTTGAATTTTGTATTCTGTCTCCTTATTTCAGGGATTTTAAATACCATCTGTGACTCTTGCCTGTGGAAGTATGTTCTAATTTTAACTTCTACATTCACAGACTTGATCAATAACATTGCCTAGGATGAAGGATCTAGACTTATGCCAGCAGACGGTGTAAAAGCAAAAGAGAACTCCACAGATCTGTGTAATTCCAATAAACTGTGGATTTTCCGTGGGTTCTCCAACCTTGTAGCACCAAAACTTGTTTATTTAAAATGAAGAACTCCTGTTGTTTTCCATAGGAATAAATTATTTGGATCATATATGTATGTATTTTTCTTTTTCCTGCTGAAAAAGGACTATTCCAGTAAACAGATTCTTTTTATATACAGATCAAATAAAGTTACATCTTGATAAGAGACACGATTTTTTTAAAAAACTTCTTAAACTATTCATTCATCATGATATTTTCTTAAATAATCCATTAAGTTATAGGAAAGAATAATATGTTAATGTAGCAATTGGTTGCAATTTATTTTCTGTTTTAGAAATTCTTTAGTCATTCAAAAACAGAACATCCTGGAAATATGCCTTCCTAGTACTTTTATAACCCTGCCAACAGCCGGGTTTTTCAATGATTGAAGCTCGAAGTTTTCAATTAAAATCTTAATAAGCTCAAGAAATCACAAATTTCAAACACAACTAAAGCTCAGTTTTGATTTGATCTAAATATGAAACAGCAAGTGATCATGTCTACTATACAAAGAATTTTGAAACAGATTGTTTTTGGAACAAATCAGTTGCAATCTAATCAGGATAGTATGAACCTAACTGTCAGTCTTACAGGCAAAACATCATTTCTCACTAAGTAATTCCAAGAGTATCTATCTGCATGTAGTCCCACCCTTTTAAATGGTGGTTTTAAAAAATAATTTCCTTACTTCAGTGATGGAAAAAATACAGATAGAAACTCCAATTGTTATTAGATGATGGGTGTTTCTGAAAACAGCTTTAAAGATAGAAAATTAAAATTATGGAATTAAAAATCTTAGTTTTGTAAAAATATATATCTTACAAAACTGACTTAAAATGTGTAGGATTTGACTAGCTTATTTATTGCTTACCAACTTTCTGTTTCGCTGTTTATAATGTGGGTAATTGCACAGTATCACCAATTTAAAAACTATTTCACCTTCTCAACAATCTGGATAATTTATTCTTGAAATTCTTTTTGCATCAATCTATTAGATTCCTTCAGCATAGTTTCTTGAATGTTCATTAATTTTCCTTCCTCCCTTCCTCCCTCCCTCCCTTCCTCCCTTCCTCCCTCCCTCCCCTCCTTCCTCTCTCCTTTCCTTCCTCCCTCCCTTCTTCCCTCCCTCCCTTCCTTCCCCCCTTCCTTCCTTGCTTCCTTCCTTCCTTGCTTCCTTCCTTCCTTCCGGCTTGGGGCAGAGTGGCTGGAAGACTGTGTGGAAGAAATGGACCTGGGAGTGATGGTTGATGAAGTCTGAAAAGTTCTGATCTGAACACAAACCTTTGATCTGGATGCCTTCCAATGAGTATCAGCTTTTGCTTAAAGAGATACAATTACAGTAAATCTATTCAAATTATCTCCTCGGAAACAATAGCAGCTCCTGAGCAAGAAGATACTTAAGTTAGTGTTAGAGAAATAAAATCTACAGCTATCCTCAACAAAACCAATATAACACAAGAGACTGGAAACCAGTTAGCCAAAAAAGCTATTTGGAATATAAACCAAAATATTTTTACTTAAAACAAGGAAACAAAACAAACAAACAAAATATACAAAACTGTTATTATTATTATTATTATTTACTACGTTAATTAGACAGGAGTTATCAAAATATTTAATAATACTCAAGAAAAATGTGAGATTCTTCAAAAAGTCAGGAGATGATTTCCATAGATTTCAGACACAGAAGTGTGTGTTTAGTGTGACAGAAAATCTAGATGATGAACAGTCATAATATTTATTTCTGGTTAAAAGATGTAAAGGAAAGCTTTGACATGATTCTTCCTATGCATTGAGCCTGACCTAAATATATTAATAAGATAATCAAGGAAACGTTAGATAAATACCAGAACTTGGTGCAAAGTTAAAAATTATGATCTCTGTATTTTAGGTAAAAGTTAATGTCAAATCCTTGCAAGAGGTATGACTGCACTGATAAGGAACTGCAAATTGCTAATTGTCAATGTGTCATGAAGCCTTATCAGAGGTGCAAACTATTTATGTTACTAAATTCAGATCAGAACAACAATCTCTGTTTTCTGGTATTGCACTGGAATGTGACGAAGAAATGATCAACTTCTGATTGATGTATTAAGAAGACTGCTTAATCAAGGTGAAGAATCTTCAGGGAATTATCAGGAATGTATATGAAGCTCTTGAGCTATTTCAATTTTCTAATATACAAAAAATTTTAAAAGATATTGTAAAAGATATTTTCCAAATGATTTATTGATAAATGTGAAAGATATGTTTCACCAGTTGACATTTCTTCTGGGAAAATTCAGAATATCTCAGTAGCTCAAAAATAAATGTCTACACTGGCTTTAAATTTAATAACGGAGACAATTATGGAAAATAATTACAGAGGAAATCTCAAAAGAATACAAAAACTATTTTAAGAGATACAAAAGCATTTCCATGGAGGGTTGAAAGAGAGTTTTTTTAAAACAGAGAATTTATGAAACTTTCCACTGATGTCCTCTAGACAGACACATCAGATGAAACTCCTACACATATATTGAAAACAATCACATATTAAAAAGCTGTAATACAGTTTACCTGTGTCTCTGCAGTTGGATCTGGATGACTATGATAGTCAAGGGAGTCAGATGTGAGAGCACCATGCTCTAGAGGATGAACACAATCTGTGAGACTGGTGCTGACAAACCAGGACTCATTTGTAGGGCTCATTAACAACATGAGTTATGGGACTTAGAAGGCAGAAAGCACCAATGCCACCATGCCATAAATGTGCAGGGTGGCATTACTGCTTGTAGTGATGGAGGGTAGTAGAAAGGCTAAGATATCCTTACAGATGGTGTCTCCAGTACAGTAACAGCTGTGACAAGTAACCATGCCTTGTGGTTTTGTGTTGTGACTGAGCACATCTGAAGAAGAAACCTAAGCATTCAACTAAATCAGAAGCCTCGTTATCATGCTTAGAAATCAATCTCTGTAAGTCATCCCAGTCCCAAAGGGCAGGCTGGCAGAGATGGAAGAAGAAAAGACTACAATGTCAGCCCTTAAGGCTGAATTTAAAACCATTAAAGAAAGTAGCACCAGTTGCTACAGATCCCTTAGTGATTCCCTTCGAGATTTTTAAAAACACCTCAGTGATTTAAGTGTTTTCCTTTGTATACATACTCTATAAAGCGGTTATTCTGAACATCCATATTAAATCCCGAACAGCTTAGAAGATTCTGATCCAAAGATGAAAATTCAAAAAAATATAGGTAGCAATGGTTATCTTCAAGATTCTTCAGTTAAATATTCACATTTTCACAGCACAAAAAACAAAACAAAACAAAACAAAACAGACAAACAAAAAAAAAAACAAAAACAAAAAAAGCCCACCAACAACCTACTATACACAAACTTTTATTAGGTGTTTATTTACGAAGATGATCAGGGGACTGGAGCACCTCCCCTACAAAGACATGCTGAGGGAGCTGGGCTTGTTTGGCCTGGAGAAAAGAAGGCTGCGGGGTGACCTCAT
>JAOWBP010002052.1:35416073-35439393 GCA_028571105.1 Tragopan temminckii | reverse complement strand
TAAGGCCAATATGAAATTATAATTCTCTTTATTTATGTTTGAGCATTTCCTGCTTGTTTTTCAATATGCTGTAAAACATTCCTTTCATGATCACAATTAGAAATTTTCTTCAAGTGTAATTTAATGTTTAAATTAAATTAAATTTTCTCTCCTAAACCAGTCACCAGAAGGACTTGGATGGGTAGTTTAACATACAGTTAGAGTTAGGTGTTAAATTACGCTCTGGGAAGCATTCTGAAGTTATTCTAGCTTAGAATTTTATGATCACACACACAAAAAAATCAATATGATCTTTTTTTTCCCTCTTCTTATTCCTCAATATCAGTGTTGGTAACAGCTCAAGTATGATCTGAAAAAAGGGAGATGCTGTTAGTCTATTAACACCACATTTTAAGAAAGAAAAAGAAAGAAGAAGGGCAGGAAAATGATATTTGGTTTCCTTCCCTTTTCCTCACGTTAGGCAGTACCACTGAACTGGTGAGTACGCCAAGGAAGATGTCGTTACAATTTGTTCCCTGACAGATGAGAAGGAAACAGGGACAGAAAGGAGACTGTCTCAATCTTCCGGTAGCAAGACTGTGAAACTACACCCAGTGCTGAAATATGGAAAAATAAGTTCATAGTCTGTATTTTAGCAGATTGTATATAATCTCCTGATCTCATGCTGGCCCTATCTTTTTATGAACTTGTGATTTTAAAACAGTTGCATATTTTGGTTGTCTTTGGCCAAGGATATGTTTGATCTCTGGAGGCTTACACAACATAATTAATTTAACCTAACTTTTTAGGTGAAGTTGAATATTTTGAGGCCTGCTTTCTTCATTAGTTCATTTATTTTTCTTCACAGATCATCCAGAGGATTACTTTTTCTTATGCACTTACAATATGAAGTCATAGAAAAATATAAATTAATCATAGCTCTTAATTATTAGAAGTAATCACTGCTATTTTCTTCTAAACAACTAGTGAATACAAAAGTAATGAAATTCTGTTATGACACTTCCCACAGGGACATCAAATAGTGGTTTATGAATGTCATTAATGTTATATGGAAATGATCTGTTTGGTTTTGCTCTTCTATCTGGGTTAACATTAGTTGGTCAAATGTTACTGATAAGCAAGTTGATGACAGCTTATCCAGCTGCTTAGAAGGTCAATGAAGTGATGGTCTCCTTTCTCTCTTACTTAGTCCACATCTAGAAAGCAGCATAAAACGATGTTCTCACTGATTAACTGAAGTCATCTTTGTATTAGTAAGGGAATATGAAGCATGTTTCCACAACATTCTCTAAATGATAATTAATTATATCATCACCTATTATAAAATGATTTAACTTTACTATATATGTATTAAGAAGTTTTCAATATGAAATAAAATACAAAATTGTGAGGGCTTCTTATGATCAGAAAACACAATGAATCATAAGGATTTTCTAGACAAAAAGAATAAAATACTGGACAGTACATTCAAGGCAGAGTTTTCTGTTTGCCTTTCGATCTTTTTCAGTTCCTGACAGCTTTTCTCAATATTTCCTTCCATCACTCTTTCTTACAAAGGAACAGAAGTGAAAATTTCTTCCCAGTTATATTATATATAATGCTGCATAGTCACAAAATGCTAAAAACAAACAAACAAAAAAATCCACCCTGTTTTTGGAGAGATTTGGCATAAGATAATACATAAGGGATCAAATCTCTCAAACCAGTTGGTTAGTAGCTGTCTGAGTGGAAACAGAAGGCTCCCTTTAAAGACTTCTTGTAGCAGCATCTTCAGCTGAATCAGGAGAGACTTTCTCAACTGCATTTCTTCTTGTTTTTTGTACTTCAGCTACATTCCTATAGGACCACTCCAGCAACACTTGTAATTCCTCACTGTTGATTATCTTAATCTACATACAAAGCATCTCCTAATTATCTTGCCTATGTGTGAAAGAGTATTTTATGCAATGATTTCTACATCTATTGTATCAATTTGTACTGACCACTTATATTGTGTACAATTCGGTTAGTACTACAACTCTGAACCTGAGGTTCTCTGGGACAGTCAGAGAGTCTTCTTGGGATGTTAATATGCATATTTAATCATACAAATTGGTCTATGTGCAGCAGAAACTGTCTGGGAAAATCTTTAGATCTTTCCAAAATTCCCAACTGGAGAACTCCTCTAGCTATTAATCAAATATTTTGTTATGAAGGCAGCTGAAAGTTCAGTCAATCACAATACCTCAAATGAGTCTGTTATCTCTACCTAGTATGTAAACTCCTGGGGAGTTTGTGGACAACACAAGATACTAATGACTTCATTATTAAGTGCACTGAGTGCATGCACAATCCCAGTCCCAGTACCCAATTACATCACAATTATAGCCACAGGACAAACTTGGATTTCAACGCTTCATTTATAACTTAAATTACAAATTTCTTGTCATAGTACACTTTCAATTATGTATGCTCTGGCACAAAAATTCCTTAAGGGAGGAATTATGCTGCAGTACTATAAGATTTCCTTAGAATAATTTCTGGAAGCAAATAGTTTAAAATGCTTAAACTAAGAAAATAAGGTCATGCACCAAGAAGGTTAGATTCAATTACTGATTCTTTGGATTGTGAATGTAGTTGGGAATGCAGGAGCATAATTTATTCTTAACTTTGGACTAAAATAGAGTGCAATACTAAAAATCTGTCTTACTTGATTGCATTATACACAAATACCACCAAACGATGAATGCGTTTTAGAAGCTTTTGTTCATGGAAAACTTGACTCTTATGAGTTTAGTCAAAGGTAGATGACTTAAGGGTCCTCAGGTATGGAGAGAACTGAGCAAGAAAAATCTATGTGGGCCTGGAAGCTGCATTTTTTTTTTTTTTTTTCCCCAATCTTAATGCTATCTATCTATTTATCTGTTTATCTATCTTTATCTATGTATCTACCTGTCTATATGTCTGTCATCTATCTTTCTATCTCTCTGTGTATGTATTTATTCATAATATTAAATTCCAGTATTATATCTCAAGTGATTTCTAGATTGGAGCTACTTCTTCTGATAGCCTGAACCTTTGGGCAGGGTTTAGCATTTTTCTTTGTACAGTATCTCCAAATTTAAATTCACCAAGGAATTTCTGGAAGACACTCGGCCTTGACTGTACTGTCTGAAAATTCCTTTACTGCGCAAAGAAATGATTGCAACGTTGATAATGTTTTCTATGAATGCAATAATCTATTTTTTAGCTTATAAAATCCCTGATCAAGATGTGTTTAAGATTTCAGTAAGATAGCAGCTCCTTGTTTCAAAGCCTTTTACATCTCTCTTTAAAGTTGAACAGGCGTTTGCAGTTTTGTTGTACTTCCTAAACTGCTATGCAAATCCAGTTCCAGATGGCTTGCTGTACATAAACCTATGTTTGTGTGATATTAACCCATTTAGTTGTAGTGATTCCGTACAAACAGATTCTACATGTGTGTAGAGTCATAGCACATTGATATCCACAGATAGACAACAACAAATATATCATAATGTTCTCATGTTTTCTAAGCCATCCAGTTATTGCTGGACTAAATTTTGTGAACTAATATATCAGTAGACTGTAGGAAAGTATCAGATACAATCTTTATCGCTAGCATTGGCCTAACTTTCACAGAGGCCAATGAATGAACATTAACAAGTTCTGAAACCTGTGGGACGACACAGGTAGCTAAAATTTGTCTTTGAAATATTTGGCATTTAGTTTTTCCAACACATTTTTGATTTAAGACAACAGGTCTTAAGTTATATCACTTCAGTTTTGAAATACCAAAGCATTTTGATAACTTTCAGATTCCTTATAATACTGCTTGTATTGCGGTGTTTTCTTCTAGTCACACACTAAGCTTTAGCAAAGAAAACCCAAGAGTAGTGGATTTGGACAAAAGGTCATTTTATTGGAAAGTGTCACAGTTTTGGCTGGGATAGAGTCAATCTTCATAGAGGCTTGTACAATGCCATATTTTGGATTTTTTGATGAAAGTAGCGGTGACAGCATACTGATGTTTTAGTTGCTGCATAGCAAAGCTTACGTAGAGCCAAGGACATATTAGCTTCTCATGCTTCCCTACCAACAAGGAGCAGGGGTGCTCAAGCACCTGGGAGAGCACACAGCTGGAACTGTTGACCCAAATGACCAAAGGGATATACCACACCATATGATGTCATATACAGCAATAAAAGTGAAAGGAACAAAGAAGGAAGAGGGGAATGTTTGGATTGATGGTATTTGTCTTCCCAAAAAGCCATTTTCTGTGATTGGCTCTGTTTTCCTAGGAATAGCTGAATATCTACCTGCTGATGGGAAGAAGGGAAGTGGGTTAATTATTTTTTTCTGCTTGTGAGAACAGCTTTCGCTTTACATGGTAAACTGTCTTTATATCAACCCATGGGTGTTCACACTTCTACCTTTTCAATTTTTTTCTCCCATCCCATTAGCAGCTGGTGGTTATGAGCTGCCTGATGAGGTTAAAACAGAACAGATAGCTTGTACAGAAGTTTTAAAACTTTTTTTCAACCTTTCCTAGTAAAAGGTAATTGAAAACAAAAAGCTGCTTTTGTTTCCCCTCAAAATATTTAATTATCTTCATTCTCTTCAGTTTGATTTTCTTTATTATATGTTTTCATAAAGGCAGTCTAATACACACGTAGAAAACAAGTTCAAGTTCATGTTAAAACAACATATTGATAAGGATGAAAAGAGAACAAAGAAATAAACAAATACTAATTTCTAGGCTGGAGAAATTCAAGAGGGCTGATTCTAGGAGCTGTCCTCAGAGCTGTGTTGCTGATATTAACTTTTTTTTAAACCTCTACTTTAAAAATACCTATTCCAGGAAAAGAGACAAAAAAAAAAAAAAAAAAAAAAAAAGAAAAAAAGAAAAAAAAAAAGAAAAAAAGAAAAAAAGATTTACTTTAAAAAGGCTGAATATCTTGTGCAATGATGAGGATCTTTCTTCCTAGCTGACATTGTCTGCCAATAGATGATGAGCGCTGCCCTTACAAGTCAGATACCACTGCTGAAATTTCCAGGTAACACAAAGATAGCTCTCAGCAATTCAAAAAATAATTGTCACTTCCTTTCTCTTCAGAAAAATGAGAAAGGAAAAAAAAAACACCTTAGGAGGAAATGGAAAAGCAGTGATAGGCTGACTTAGCAAGTAACACAGTGTAATAATAATCTTTGTATTCAGACTGTTTTCTTGTCCAATTAATTCAAGGTCAATTTTCAGAAATCTATTTCAGAAAATTCACTTTTCCAGGAAAAAAATGTGGGAGTTTCTGTCTTCCAGTAATGTGGGTGATTCTATCTTTCTTCTTCGTTGACAAATCTTGGCTATATTGATATGCCATGCCATGTAATTGACACTGATATAGTAATGTCATATGATTTTTAAAAAACATGATTGTAAGGTGTGTGGCTGGCTTACAGCATTGCAACTGAGCTTAAACTTATATATTTGGTTAAAGTCTAATCTGGACTCTAAACTCATTTCTGGGGGAAACAAAATATTCCTGTACGATTTTTTTTTCCTTGCCAGAATGTTTATTATTTTTTCTTGGAAAACATATTTCTTTTACTATTTCTGTATTTTAAACTATTTACTTATGTAATAGAAAATTGAAGTTCTTTGACTACCAGAAAAAACTTTGTTGTGTGTTCTTTCACCTAGTGGTTTCTATTATCTGAATTCTTTGTCATATCAGAAAATAGAGAAGCTGAATATAGAAGCTAGCTCTAGGAAGTGTCAAAATAATATATCCTTGGAGAGAGAGGGATGGTTCAGATGCTGTGTGAATGTAAGCAGTCTTAACACAAACAGGGTGCATATAGGAAGACTCTACATGCAGTGACAGCTACTGCTGTGGCCAGTGTGTTTTTCCTTTCTGTCACCAAGCTGGATGGAACTCTGTAGATTGTGCCTGATGAACACAAAATGTAGCTGTGACAAACATCTGGAAAATCTGTCTTATGATTGAGAGTGGGACTGCTGGATATGCCTATGGGGCTTCACAAGGTCCTTCCAACCCTCTTTTATTGCAGGGTGAACAACATAGTGCCACTTTCTGAACGGGTGTCTGATATTAAAGCCAGAAAAACTCTTTAAATTCCCCATTTTATTAGAATTCACAAATATTACTGGCAAAAATTGAGTTTACTGGCCCTATATGAGCCTTTCTCAGGTGAAGCAGCAATCACAAAATGTTCCCAAACTCTCTCATTTTCATTCATTTCAGGCCATCCTCTGCAGTCTCATGGGATGCCCTAAAGAAGTAGACTCTCCCTTCTTTCATAAAACCCACAGAGGTGAAATCATCCCATGTTCTCTAACAGTGCTCCCATGTCTCGTTGGTCCATTGGCAGCATAGTCTGGTCTCGACAAAATAAATGCAAAGCTAGACAACTGTAGAGTGAGGATCTAATTTGTCACTCTCAAAATACAGGATAATTTGGGAATCACTTAACTGCTATGAATCTCAAGACCAAAGGGTTTAGAGAAAGGAAGGGAGGGCTACATCGGATCCAGAGCAGAGAGTACTCCTTTCTGAGTCTTCAGCAATGCTAGGTTAACTGCTGACATTCTTGTTCCCCTCCCCATAACAGATTCAAAAGGCAGCAAGTAATTTTCTTAGACAATATACCTTCTTTATTTCCTTCTTTTTGTCCACTTCTATTTTCCTGCATCTTTTGTGCAGAATCAGTAGTAAGTTTTTGCAGTTGTTCATGTGTCTAGAGACATCAGCTCAACATAATCTTGTGCACACACTTCTGGAGGACGCACGCTACTATTTCCCTCTTTGGTAAGTCACTATGTTCAGAAATCCTCTGCATGATGTCCTTGGTTAGTGACTAAGGTGGTAAATTAGGCTTCTTCAAGAAGTACCATATTCTGTGGCTGTGGGATTCAGGTGTCTCTGAAGATGATATTATAGGCAGAAGTAGAACTATAGTGCAGGTCTTGTATTTCTGATTGTGTGTCTCTAGACACTGTCAAAGATAAGCGTGTCTCCCTTATGTCTGAGAATCTGCATATGATATGCGAAGTATCTGTTATGATTAATGTCAGTAGGCAAATGCAAATCCACTGCTGAAATTATGGTTACTTATATGTCTCAGCACCTAAAATGTAGGTCTTAAAATGTGTATGTATCAAGTAGTAATTCTTCTAATTAAGGTATACTTTCTTTCCTAAAAATTCCAAATGAGTGCTTTCAATGAATGAAAAACATATTTAATTTAGTTTTTTTTTTTTAATTTAAAAATTTCTCATTTCTAAATTTCAGCTGATAAAAAAATACAGTTAAAAACCAGGAATGCCATTTATTGTTCAACATAATTCGTTGTTTTTTCTTTACTGAAAATATCCTGACATCTAGATTTTTTTATCAGTATAATATATAAAAGAACTGGTGATCTTTTCCTATTTCCCCACGGTTTCCTTCATTCTCCCTCTATTAATTACTCTTTATTGTTTAAATCTTACTAAATATTATATGCTACTAGTTTTTTGTTTTTTGTTTTTTTTTTTAAAAAAAATTATTTAATTTTATATTTTTCCTGGATTAAAAAATTCTTTATCATGATGACATCTGTAACCACCTTCATACTTCTTTGTACATATGAATGTAAGAATAGAAAACTCCATCTTAATGACTCTCAGAAGTGGCTAAACATTTGAATTATATCAGCAATATTATTTCTGATATTTTTTGTTCCCAAATCAGAGTTCATATATTAACCATTCTTTCTCATGAAAAATGGATCTTGTCTTTCTGTTGTTTAACTCGAAATCTAGCACTTCTAAATCAGCAGTATATATATGCATCAAAAGCTGATAATCTAACAAATAAAGAAAATTTATGACTTTTGGAGAAGCTTTAGATCCATAGCTATGGATAGTTGCTGCACACCTAAAGCCAGCGCCACAAACAAAATGCCAAATAATGGCTTAACATTACTTTTTACTAATACACCATCTTTTCCAGCGTCAAAATGATGTGCATATTTGCAAATTCTCATTAATTGAGAGGCTGGGTATCAGAAGTTACTTCATTCTTATTACTTAGGTTATAATTTCAAACTCTCATTGATTTTGATGTGTCTTGTATCCACTTGTACTAGAATTCTGAAACTTTTAAAAACTTCATAAACCCTGATAAAATTTATACTTCATCATGCAATCAGGACTAAGGCAGACACCGGTCTGATCAAGGTCTGTATTGTCTGCTGTCTTGAGGCTCTGACCTTTCCCTCACTTCTTCCTTTCCCAATGCAGAATGCTCACATCTTACAGGGCAGTTCAGTGCATTTGTCCACAATATTCCTCTCTGACCTAAAAACTTCCTTGCTGCCAGTACCCTACCTTGGTAGTAAGTATTTTAGGTCTATTTTTTCACCTCAACATTTATATTTTTGAGTTGATAACTCCAAGAAATGTCTTGTGAAGTACTGTTCTGCTCAATTAAAATAGATTTACTCTATTAGTCATAAAATATAATCAATAGAGTAATTAAAATTTACATGATTGTATCTATTTGAATCATATAACAGTCCCTTATTTTGGAGTTATTTTCTGAAGTTAAATGCCCCATTTTAGTCACCCTAAATGGATGTAAATGTGAATCATAAGATGAATAAATGAGACTTAACCTAAATTTAATGAAATTCATATACTGCTACAAATTTCTCTTTGACTATTTTGCTTAAATAGAGAACTTGACACGGGTTGTGACTTCTATTCACATTAATCTGTTACTAATACTCTTACAATCTATTACTACAGTTTCTTGACTACTTGGTGCAAATTTGTTGTCTTTCTTCTTGTATTTAGCTCTATAGACCAAGGACTGTTTCTTTGCCTTGCGTGTTAAAGTTCTTATCCTCAATTTAATTATAAAAATATTTAATTTCATGTATTATATATAATATTACTATTAAAATTATGTAAATTCAACAGGCTTCCTGAATTTTAGTTAATATGAAGTAGAATTTATGGTAAAAGTACCATAAAAGCAAACTTTCCACAAGTAAACAAAACAAGTCTCCAGGAAGTAATTTTATTTGAACGTTTATTAAGTATTGTTGAAAGTGAAGTGGGAACAGCAATAGGAGTTATATGACTAAGTGTTCTGTATAATTTTGACCATTTCCATCAATGAAACTAATTTCTGCCCATTAAACAGGATATCTTCAAGAGGCAAAATATCCAAAGGAAAACAGCAAGGGAAATTTAAAACTTGCTGGCAATAAACATTAATATTTCTTTCTGAATTTTTATCACCAGTGTCACGCGCCAAGACATTCTTGAAGTGTTTTTATCCTGAGTTAGAGGTGGTCCAGTTTATAAAGATAATCATTTGCCTTCTAAATAAGGATTCATGAAAGTATGTTCTCTCCTTTACAGTTTAATAGGGATAGGATATGTACACTCTTGGGGACACAGAAATAATTCTAAATAAGATAGCTGATTATCCTTCTATGTTCTGTACATTACTAAATTGACCATAGCTAATTTTGTTTTCACATGGTTGGCAAGAGGGCAAGTGTTTTGAACCAATATGTTAAATGTTCCACTTCATAAACTGGAAACATGCCTGGTGTAGTTGATTGTGCCAGCTGGCTGATCTTCAGCACAGGGCATGTGTTCATTCTTTGTCTCATGGCATTATACTAGCCAGCTGTCAGTTGTCCCTTTTTAAGGCAAAACTAATAAGAATTATGATTAAAGGGACCATTTATTAAACTGATCTCCTCAGAGGAGGACAGAAATTTCACACCAAATAGAAAACTTCTGTACTCCGTTACCCTGTACACTATCAATCCTATTAAAAATTGAATTATGAATAGTTAAATTTGGTGATTCAGTGCAATTCTCTTTCCTTTCTGCAAGTGAGAAATTGAATGTATGTGGTGAATGAAACTGTACACTAGAATCTGAATCCTCAGCTATTTATTTAATATTCATTTTATCTGAGAGGGTCTCTGTTCTGAAATCAATAAGCCAGATAAGAGGTATCTGCATGAAAGGAATTATATATGGACACTTACACGGATTGAGGTATGTGTTAGACCTGTTTAATTCCCAGCCTTTCCTAGACACTGAATTGACTTCAGTTTAGAGAGAAGAATTGGAAGCTTAAAGAAATGTTACTGTATTTGTTGAGAGTTCTATCTTTGGAACAGATTTTTTCCCTTTGAGAGGAGAAATGTATAGTGAGGTAATTTTTGTACAGTCAGGACAGTTTTTATTTGAGATAAGAAAATGTTTTAGAAAACACTTTGCCTTTTTAGAAATGACGAGTCTTTGCCCTTGTTACAAAGAGAACCAGCAGCATCCTGGGCTATCAGCAGGTGGACGTAAGTGATACTTCGTCTTTACTCAATCCTGGAGAGACACATTTGCAGTGTTGGATCCAGTTCTGGGCTACCCTGTACAAGTGAAGGGATACAGAGGTGATGATGAGAATTGGAACATTTGACATTTAAGGAGAGCTGAGAGTTGGGACTGTCCAACCAGCAGCAGAGAGGGCTCAGGGGAATTTCATGCATGCATGTAAATACCTGATGGTGTGGAAAAGTGAGCCAGACTCTTAGTGATGCCTGGTGGCTGGACAAGATGCAGTCAACACCAACTGAGACACAGGAAATTCCACTTAATAGTAATGCCCTCCTCTTATGTTTTTGTTTTATTGTTTGTTTGTGTGTGAGTATGGTCAAACACTAAAATAAGTTGCCCAGGGTGATTGCACTGTCTCCTCCACCTTTGGAGATATTTTAAACCCAATTGGACATGGTTCTGATTGACTTGTAGCTGACTCTGCTTGAGCAGAAGTCTTGGACTGGACAGTTTCAAGAGTTGCCTTACAAACCTTCTAACCTCAATAATTCTGTGATACTGTACAAGATTTCAGTAAGGAGGAAGGAAAAATTATCAGTAGGAATTTTTTGTTGTTACTTTTTTTTTTTTTTCTTCTGTCTCTGAGAATGCTAATAGCTGATATCTGAGCTGCAGAGGGTAAGGTTTTTGTGCTTAATAATGTAGAAGTATAAAATCTCTTAATTTAGTTAAATTTTATTTGATTTGTTGTGGATCATCTTCACATCAAACACGTTGTATACCAGGGAGTCTGTCAAATATTAGTGAAACAAATATAATTCAGTGTTCATTTCTACAAGCATTCTGGAGCTATGTTTTAGATCCTAAGTAGATGTTCTGTAAAGAATTAAACTAATTAGGAATACAGACTGAAATAAGTTTCTTAGTACTTTATTGGCCAAAATTGAATAGTTGCCTTAAAGACAAGTATTCTTTATACCACTTACTTTAAAGCTTTCAGTGAAGTTGCACAAATAGAAAAATGTCTTTTTTTCACAAATAGATTATCAAGGGAAGGATTTTTACCTCATTTCTTAGAGTACAAAGAATAACATCTATATTTATTGATTACAAATCTAAAAAAAGCCTCCTAAATAATAGAAGAATGGAATTTCCTGGTCTAGTTCAGACATTTTTGGCTGCTGTCCCTGAATGCAAAGTATGTACATTTAGTTCATTATATCATGTTGCATTATGTTGTAATTATTACACATTAGAGAGGTCTAAAAACATAAAATAAAACAGTAAAGAACATATATAAAAAGTTGAAATTTGAATTCTCCTGTTCTATTTTTTCTATAATTTTACACCAGAATAAAAACTTGAGAAAATTTTGTTTGAAAATATTAATTTCTTAAAACTGAACTTTTTAAAATGAGAGTTCTCAGTCACTTTTGGGAAGAAAAAAGACAGAAAACCCAGATCTCTGATTTTCAAAGCAGCTATTTTGAATCATGTTAAAAATGGAGGATTTTTTTTTCTTCCGACTATTTTGAGAGATCTGAAATTCATATGGTACTCATATCCATGTAAGCAATCAAATTATTCTGTCTCATTGTCAAAGTTCTTCCTATTGGCCATCAAATCCATTCTCTAGATTTCAACATAAATCTATCTTTTTAATTCAGTATTTGATATTGAATAGCTACTTAGTATATTTAAAAAGTAATATACAGAGCCCTCAGTTTCTACAAAGTATTCATGCTTGTTATTTTTAGTTTGTTTGTTTGTATGTGATTCTAGGTTTTAGTTATTATTTAGATCATACCCTATTTCTCCATAAGATTTTGATATTGAGGTTATCAACATTTACAATTTCAAATCCTTTCTGACAAGAAAAAGTATGTTCCACTGGGTTAATGTAGCTTAAAATGTCTGTTACAAAGTTTCTGCATGAGACTGAGGGATAAACTCTCCTTACTCAGTAAAAAAAAACTACTGGGACCACATTTTGTAATGATGCAAATGATCAGTTAATTGCATGAAGAACTTTTATTCTCCTCCAGAAAAAGAAATTTCTAGCTCTAGGAACAGAGTTCAATTCTTTCTAAAATCACAAGAGACAAAGATACTCAAGTCAGTTTTTGACCATAGAAAATCACATTTCAGAAATAGCTGAATATATTTGAAACATTAAAAAAGTGCTTACCTAGGTATTAAACTACCAAACAATCTGAACCAAATTCTAATCATATTAAATGTTAATTATAAGTCAGAAGTTTACGGGAAACTGAAAATTGTATGGCAGATGATTGAATGTAGGTAATTGGGAGTTTAGTATCCAGCCAAATATACTTTTCTTTGCCTGTAATATTTTCTCTGGCATTAAATCAGTTCCTTGCACTCTGTAGTATTGCAGAAAATCTTTTTCACTGTAAAACCATTTGGGGTCAGCATACAAGTGTAACTACTGTAATCTTTCAAAAATAAATTGGAACTTTAAATAGAGACAGAAACAAGACCTTAATTTAGTTAAATAGAATAAGTGTAATTCTTTAGGAAAAAAAAAAAAAAAAAAGTAATGAGAAAAGGTAAAGAAAATATACATAAAAATACAGTAACCTAAAGAAAACAAAAAATGGCAGAGAGCTACATGAATAGATTGTGACCTATGAAAACTATAAAATTATTCTAGACAGAAGACAATAAACTACAGGACATTTTACTATGTATATATCTAATAAGAACCAGCTTGAATATCTCCAAAGAAGCAAAATTTCAGTAACAAAGGGAAAATTTTTTTTTTTTTTTTTGCCCTTTTTTTTTTTTTTTTTTTTTTTTTTTTTTTTTTTTTTTTTAGTGTTCTTGATTTGCTTCAAATATAAATTACAATAGGAAGTCTTTCTTGGAAAACATCCAGATTCTGCTAGCTCCCACAAGCCTGAGGAGACATATTATGCTCTTAGTGTCAATCTTACGACATCCTTTCTTGAGATATCTATTCCCTGACAGCACTCTGTGGCTTATGAGGGTATCAGGAAGTAAATGTAAAGGTATTATAGGTATTATAAAGCATTACTAACTGTTAGGGGTGCTATAAGGGTGATTACTTTGAAGATCAGGACAAGCTAAATTTCCAGCTATCCTTCTTACTCTCTCAGACCTCTAAATTGGAAGATATGTTTCAGTCACTCTTTGCAAAAGCCAGTTTGGCAGCTGCCCCAGGGAAAGGGAAAAGTGCCAGAGCATTTATTACAGTCTTCTCAAGAAATAACAGGATTAATAATGTTTGATAAACCTACGCAACGTAGAGAGTGAAAAGAATTGATGCATTTTTAAAGGGATTGTCAGTCTCATTTGAGGCAGGTGCAATAGTCACCCGGAGAACTCTGTCAGTAAGCAATGTCATTAATAATGATTCATGGATATGGATATTCACAACAGCTGTGTCCTCACCTTTAAGTACCTCATGCAATATTTAGAAAGTACTGGGAGATAATGCAGCAGGGAAGCTACTGAATTGCTAGAAGGAAAAGCTGGCTTAAATTGTTTAATGTGCTTCCTCAGAACTAGTGTACTGATTTTTGGGAGTGAATATCTCTTCCTCTGTCTGTCTCCAATAAAACTGCTGTAAGCAAAATAAGCAACATGCTAATCATCTAGTCCATGAAACCTTGTGTTGCTGTGACGTGCTGGCATCAACACTAATATATATCATCAGCTTATGTATAAACTGTCTGCTAGCAGTTGTCCTTGTTCTGTTAACATAGTAAAGAAACATATGGAGCAGTTTTGGAACATCTTGAATTTTAAACTTCAGAAATACACTGTTGTCACTTCTTTTTTTCCTCCGAGCTGCTGTAGTTCAAAAACATGAATTCATTCATGTTCTGATGCAGTAAGGGAATATTTCATTACCAGACTCTCAAAATATCTAATTACAATCTAATTACTCTTCAAAATGTGGGTACAAATAATTAGTAACACAGTCCTCTCGTATAGCTCTTCTAATCTTTACAGAGTACTAAAAAAGGAGCATTGAAATCACCTGCTAAATCTGCTTAAAAGTTATTGGCATTGTTTAGATTAAATTGTTCAAAAGAGAGATGTGATTTTTTTTTGCAGGAGAGTCAGCATAAAGTGGCAGAGCTACATCAGCTCTCTTTTCATCCTAATTTCCAGAATGACCGAACTCTGGGCTTGGACTTGATTGAAGGATGACCCACAAGCAAGAGTAAACAGTAAAAACTTATGACTTCCTAATTTCTGTAGCTATCCAAAAGTACCTCTAAGCCAAGAGCTGACTTAGCTTCCCAGTACATATCTCAAAAGACATTCTGTCACAACGTAGCTGTTTCAGGTCATGACACATCAGCCTTACACCTTCTCTAATTATGTCCTTCTGCTATTCCTCAGTAAAGTAAAGGTGAGAATTTTTTTGCACTGTTGGGTTTGCATTCCATCAGTGGGATACAGTATCAACAAGGTGCCTGTAGGAAAGATTCTTGCACCCTAAGGTAGGCATCATTCACCATCACAAATCCAAAGCCAAAAGCTGTCATTTGCAGGGGTGCTTGGATAGTAGTATATATGGAACAGGATAATTACAGAATAATACTGACAAACATCCTATCTCAAATCCTAGCTTCAAGCCTTGGAGAAACTACCAGAACCAGTAGCTGGAGCACTTGTTCTGTCACTGCTGGCAAACACCAAGAGCAGGATTTCTAAGTGATTCCACACTCCCTAGCATCTATTTAGGTAAGAGCTTGGAATGACAGCACCTAGTAACAGCATGCGGTTTAACAGCTGGTGCCTCATATATGCATATATCTGTTGGTGCCACTTTGCCTCTCAGTAACTATTATTCATGCGTGCTTGAGCATTCACTGCCTTCCCTCATTCTTATCTTCTGCCATTTCTGAGCAGGCATAAGCACTACTTTCTGCCAGTTCATATGAAGATCTTTGAAGACCTTTTTCCCTTTGTGTACTGACAAACTATATTTCTCATTCTTCAACCAAAGAAGTATTATTCCCAGAAATTTTTATTTATTTAGCTTTAAATAAAATTCCAAATTTTGCTATTAATATTATGTACAGAGAAAAGAATTTTTAGTTGTAAACTGAAACACTCCTTCTGTGAGTAGGTTTCTTCCTGTAGGACGTGAACACAATGTTCATCAGTTCATTAAAGATATGTTTGATATAAAGAATGATTCTGTTGTGAGAAAATTCCTAATATCTTTAAGTTTTTTTTTCATTTGAAATGGGATCTGAACTCCACTGAGTCAGATCCAACATTATTCTTGTATGCCGGACATGTACGTTCTTGTCAAATAGGACTCTTATCGTGTTCTAACAGATTGCTATGCTGGATGACCTAAAATACTTTTGAAGACATCTCTGTATGGACATGCATAGTCAAATAAAGCAGTGTTATGTTCTTAGACGTTCTAAAGATATATTAAAAAGGCAGACCCTGAGTTCTCAAAAACTGTGGGAAACAAGGAGTTTCCACAAATATCCATTATATTCCACAGAATCCATTAAAGTCTTTGTCTTTCAGATGTTTTGATATGCAAAAGACAAATCTGATTTGCTTGCTTTCATTTCAGAAATGTTGATTAGTGTTTATGCTACCAAGGCCCCTAAGAACTTTAAAGTCCTTAAATACTGACTTAAATTGGTGTAGTTAAAAGAGCTGCATGTGTGAGTTTTAATTTTGTTCTGTGTTTTCAGCTCTCCTCTTGTCACCAAACACAAGCTTGCACAAGTGAAAATGATAATAAATTGTTTTCATAAGTGTGTTACGCAGTATCACTGTTGTGACTAGACTGTGTAATGACTAAAGAGGTTCTATTTATTGCAGAGAACTCCTAATTCGTTCTACTGGTTTGGAAATGTGTGGAAAGGTTTTCAATTTTTGATTTTTAATCTTTACAGGTGAAAGGATTATAAATTAAACCCAGAGTGCAAGGTTTCTTGAGAGCTGTAATGTAAAATTATAACATGGTCTGTGTTTTCATGAATAGCTAATACTTGTATGATCACTTAATGGTAGGAAGAAATTCAGATTTAATGCTTTAACTTTTTAACTGTAACAGAACTTAACACACTTCATGAATTCTGATGGAAGGAAGCACCATCAAATTTAGAAATTAAGAGTATTTCTATGCAATTGAATCTGTACTAGCATTTGTTTCCGCATTTGTATTATCTGCAAGAAAATTAAGGAAGTAGCTCTCAGTGTTATGAATGTTCAAAGCTCATCTGGAAAAGAATGAACTTGACTATAGGGAAACTCAAGCATAGCTACTATTAATAGCATAAAACTGGAAAAGCTATTCCCTATTCTAACGAGGACTTACGCTGCCACATTTTAAAAACATCAAAAATTCATAGAATCATGGAATTATAAAATGTTTTAGGTTGAAAAAGATGATTAAGATCATCAAGCTCAACTGTCACCACACAGTACCAAGTTTAACACTAAGCCATGTCCCTAGGCACTGTATCCACACATCTCTTCAGTACCCCCAGGGTCATGACCCTATCGCTTCCCCAGGTAGCCTGTTTCAATGCCTAGCCCTATTTTCTGCGAAGAAATTCTTCATGACGTCTAAATGCTCTGATATGTCTTGTGAACCCAAATGGATTACAAGCTTTCTGTCTAAAAATGCAACAATTTAGATGTGAATTTTACAAAAAATCACACGTTATGCTCTGTGATTTTGTTTTTGTGTGTCTACTCAAGTATTTCTATCACTGCAGATGCCAGCTAGTGCAGGGCAACAGCTGTTCCTGAAATCTGGTTTCTAACCTTGTCCCCATGACCCTGAGCTGCCCAACTGGCAGCTCTTTCCGGAGCAGTGATTGCTAAAAGCACCAGGTTCCTGTCCCTGAGGCAGGATACATGCAGGTCTGAGTTCAGACTGACAGATCTGGAAAGGCTGGGCAGTGCATAACCTGGCTTATTGTCAGGAGCCCAGTAGAGCTTTTCTTGTTTGCCATGAGAGATGTTGAAACCATCAAATTTTGCTGAATCAAAGTTTTCTGGAGAAAATTTTCTTTGTTCCAGAACTTTACCTTCAGGTATGCAATTCAACACTTCAGTTTTAGCCAAGTAATTTAGTCTAATGTTTCTACTTTTCTGTGAACTGTCAAACCAAGTTGGGACATACTTTTATTTGGGGCTGCAAAAAGTCTGAAAACTTATTAGAGCCATATTTTCCTAGTCTTGTTTTAATACAAGTAAATTGTATTCCTACAGTTTTTCTCACTTTTGCATTATATTTTTGAATGTCAATTCTTTTTTAAATTATTTTCCTTCTTTTAATTTCTTTTTCCTTAATAAACCCAATCTCTTACAACTAGAAGCCTAGACAGCTACATTTCTTCCTTTTTCCTAGGCTATGTTATGAAAGCTAAAATTATGACCTGTTTGTATTTTGAGGAATAAAGGAAAAAAATCTGAAAGCATTTGCATGGGTTTCCATATCTGTATAAGAAGTGATTATTGATGTTGCAACATGCGAAGATTGTCAATATTTCCTTGTTTATTAGATTTTTTTATATGCTTTTGATTGCATTTTTTGTCACTTAGCTTGGGATCAGTGGCTAATAAATTTATTTCTCTTTCCATGAGAGGGCATATTACATCTTGTACATCCACCTAATGGCCACTGTGTCAATAACAACGTATGAATGACATAAATTTTTAATTATTATCTTCATCATTTTTTTTTGATGTGTGATTTATTTTCCTGATTTATTTATTTATTTTTATCAGATTCAGGATTGGGGGATCTCTTTTTAAGAGAGAAATCTGTATTTTCTTTCAAATATATATATATATAGGAATTTATATATGAATATATATATATAGTTAATATTTACATACTATTTATATATCTATTTCTTTGTATCTATATAAATATTTTCACTTACAAACTGTGCAATATTCAAACGTCTGAGGGTTTTTTTTGCCACATGATATTTGACAGCAGAGCATATGATACCAGTTGGTTCTATTTAAAGAGTCTGATTACAGGCTTGGTGCTTTAGATTCCTCAGATATATCTAGGAGTTGAAAAAGCTTTCAGAAATTTGTGGGGCACTGAATTACTAAATTATAGGAGGTACAGCAAGACTAACCTCCCAAATATTCTTTTAACTCACTGTAGTCCCATAAATGACAAACTGTCCTTAAGGTTCCCAATCTGTCCCTACGTAAAAGAAAGAAACTAATTAAAATAAAACTTATTTAGGAGGCAGAATGAAATAGTAAAACGATAGTAGTGAGGATACTGAGATTCTGATGACATGTTAATGAGCGGTATTAATGATATTCCATCATGTTTATGAGGGAATAGGAAGAAAAAGGGACAGCTGTCAAATGATATGATTTTAATATTGTTTAAAAATGATAAAATAATTCAATTACAATGGTGTTATCTTATGACATATTCAGGAGCATTTAAATAAGGCCCTTCAATACTCAAAGATAAAAATGAATCACTGTTTTTTCTTTTCATATCTCATTGGACTGAGCTCATCTCTTTCATAATTGGAGCTAAAAGCTGGACAGGATCAGTGAACTAATGGCCTTGGAATTCTGCAGGCTGACTGTACAGATGTGGGGAGCTGCTTCTGTAGTTTACCTGGGACTAAAAAAATCCTAATCTTGGCATAATGTGGTGATCAACTTCTTTCTTTCAGCTGAAGATCTACTGCCCTTCAGCAACCTTGCAAGATGATGTGATCTAACATCAGAGCATTATGAGCCAACACAATGTGAGAAGAAGCACAGAAATGCAGTAGACATTCTGTGCAAAGGTTACACAGAGATCCTTGGAATATCACAGGTGTGTCAATGATAAAAATTTAAAGAGAGAAAATGTGGTGACTGAAACTAACAAAAATAAAATCAAAATATAGCAATCTTAAAAAAATAATCATGAAAAGGACAGCTGAAAGAAACAATAAAAGTAAAACAGAATAGAACCCATAAAACAGAATTACCTTCAAAACAGAGAAAAAAATAAAATACGAGACATAGGTGACACAGCAACTTAGACAAAACTGAGGGAAGAGAATCAGCAGAGAAGCATACCTACCTGATACCAGAAGTACTTGTACAATTATATAAGGAACATAGGATAGGATAATCTTGGACCATTTCTTCATACCTCCTTACCTTGATTTATTACATAATCTTGATTGAGAAAAGTTTGTAAATATGAATTACGTTTCTAAAACTGAAATCTACACATATCTCTTTATCTATTAATGCTACTATTCCTTCAACATAATCTTTTTTTTTCTTCAGGTAAGAATTTGTAGTAGCAATACTCAGTTTATGAAAAAGGAAATGTGAAGACTAAAGATGTCAAATTTGTATTAAGTTGTACTTATCAAGATAATGATACACTATTGACTCAGTCAATTAAAATGGGAAATGGGAATCAGCATGAAATAATCCAGAAACCTATGAATAGAAATTTCATTAAAAACTCAAGGAATTTTTAAATATTTCTCAAAAATATCGAAGAAATTAAGTAAATGAAAAAAAATATAATTACACTTTTAAAATTAACTGAGAACATTATCAGTTTGATCATTAGTAAAAAATCAAAAATAAAATTAAGAGAAATACTGTCATCCAGGTAGTTTTAAATTTGTGACAAGCATGCATAGTTTTGTTGTAGCATATTTGGTAATATCCATATTAGATTACCACGTTAGGCTAATCTAGCACATTTTGTAAGCTACATGCTATATTCCACAAACTGCATTTATAAAGATTTTTGACTTGTTTACTGACTTGCCCTCAGCAATTACACTTCTTTACATTTTGCTGACCTTTATTCCTTAGCGGTGAAGAAAATGATTTTTCAGTATAATGAATACAATACCTCAAAAGCTTCTAAATTTTAGAAAAATATTCTGACTAGGTAGAAGGTGTGGAGAAGGTGTGTATCTGCAGGATCTATGGTGCTGCCCCAATTCTCCTGATCAGAAAGTTACACAAAAATATGTGAAACTTCTATTTTGGCCTATGAGCCTGAATTGCCTTCAATGGAAAACAAAGATGTAGGAATTAAGGAGATGGTGAAAGTTTAGATGATGATTTATAGTGCTGACATAGTTCTGGAGTTCTTCCAGAGTTCTTTGATCTGGAAGTAGTATATGGTCTGTGATCCACTAGATATTAGAGAACCTTTGTGTCTTGTATGAAATATTTTCTTCATTTAATTATGTCTTTTTTTTTTTCCTAGGCTGACTTCACTCATTGCAAAGAGAGAAGCAGTTTCCCAAGTATGTAAAAAGGCTAGCTGCCCATTCTATAAGTTATGTTCTGCTGCATTTATTCCTCTTGGTTCATATTAGAAAGGCATCCATGATGATCTGTTGCTGAAAAAGAATCAGCACTTCACAGGAAAGGAAGAATTCCTTAAAATTCAGCTTACAACCAGGTCTGTTCATTTAAAATGATCCAGCATCATTCTAAGTGACAGAACAGAATTTTTACGTTTCCTTGACATAAAAGGATAACTCTAAATCAACTTCATGGCAGAATGTGAATGAGTTATCTTTATGAAAGAGTGGTATAAATCTCAAATAAAAAGGCTTCAGAGACATCAGAGTACAGTTTCAAGGAACATTCATCACAAAGCTGAATTCTTGTTTAATTTACTATAAATATGTATAAATACATGACAAGTCCATTACTTCAATAAGGAACCAAGAATAGAATGCAGCCCATAGTGTTAATGTTGTCTTACTGCAAATGAAACTTTTAAGTATAAAACAACAATGGCACAAACATAAAGGCTGATCTGGACCTAAACCTAAAAGAAAATGCTTAATTCAATAAAGCACTAAGAATTTCACCATTATTAGCTGAATGTTGAACCTTATTATCAGCTTAATCTCCTTGTCTTTAAAAAGAGGAATATTTCAAACATAATTTTTTAAAGTGCTATGCTGTCATGGTTTTATAGCTTACGTTATGTATTCCACAGTGTAACATCATATGCTTTCATGGCAAGTAATTGATCTATAAGAGTTTAAGTCTGTATTTTTCATGCACAGGTTTTTCTTTGATGTGGAGTCTCAGATTCATGAGCTTACTATTGCAATGGAAAATTATTTTCTAGTATGGAACATTTATGTCATATGCAATCATCTTTTGGGGTCTTCAGTTTACTTCTGTTGACCTGATCTTTGCTTTAGGTGCTCATGTCTTTTAGATTTAAAGCAGCAATGGCTTTACTCATTTTTAGATTTTGAAAATTAATGCAAGTTCCTTAAAGAGCTTGAATGTATAATTTCTCATGTTTAGTATGTGCTGTAAAGCAGGTTGCACAGCTGCAGCCAGGATGGATGTTAGGTATGCCCTGAGGCAGACTAGTTAATCTAGTTAAGAACGTGTTTGAAAAGATATGTTTGAATTTTGATGCATACAGCAGGAAAATATTTCTTTTTTATTGTGCTACTCTTGGGTTTATTGTATTGGGAAGACTATGGGTGACATGTTGACAACGCTGTTTGATGAATCATAAAATCTGGGCTGAAATGCTTTAGAAAAATGATGCATTCAATATATTTTCTCTCTTTCATAACTCACATACTACGGGCAGCCCTATTTCCACACTAAAATAACATTTAATGATCATGGAAACAGAAGTCCTGATTTGTTTCATTAAATAGCTATTTTAGTACATCTGACAGCTAATCTGTATATTCTTTTATTCTCCTCTCTCTCAACTTTCTGCTGTAGTGGACATTCAAAGTAGAAAGGACCTTGTGCAGTAATTTGCCCAATAATTTGCCCAATGACACATGCTCTATGCAAATCAGTACAGCGTTCTTCTACAAAAGAATCTATTACTTCACAGATAGAAGCAGCTCTATTCCTATTAATTTTAAATATAATCATTACATTACAACTTTTGATTTTAAAAAGATTAAGTTCACATTTTATCTATTTTGGCATACAGTAGATAATTTAATACTGTTTTATAATTAATGATTCTGAATGATGTTCAGATTGATTAAGAAGCAGTGAGATGATTTTCTGACTACTGTTCATGTCGAGACAGAGTTTTTGCCCCTGTTTCAATTTAAATCATTGCCAGTAAGATTAGATGGCATGATCCCACGTGAATAATATTTGCATGAGAATTTTAGCTAAATGTATTTCTTATAATTAAAATAAAACCCATCAGCATACTTTCATGGTAGACTATTAAAATTATACACAATCACTAATATCTGAACACTGCTTTACCTGTCCAGTCCTTATCAATTCATACCAAGGCTGTGCAAAGTAGCATATTCTTAGGAAAAAGAATAAAAGCTGGCTAAATGTCATAGATCTTAGTGATCAAATATTTGAGTGCTTTCATGCCAAGGGAATTTTGTGCTTTCAGACTGTCATAACAAGAATGGTATAAATGAGAATCTTGACTTTTCAAGAGATAAATATGGCCACCTTTCAAAAATTATTTAAGATCACTTATTTCACACATGAACTTACAGATATAAGAACATTAATGCTCTCTTTTTACTACAAGATGAGAAGTTGAAGAAGTTGCAGAAGAAAACATCCAACACGAGTATCATTTTAGAATTTAAACACTCCAAAAATTATTCACAGTTGCCAAATGCAGTAATCTGAATGTTTTACCCCATGCAGAGCTATACTTAAATGTAATATTATCTTTCATGTTAACAGTAAGGGTAAAGAAGCTTCAGTATCATTCTTTTTTTTTAAACATGCAAGTGATCTGATAATTCCTGTTTCTTAACAATATCCAAAGAATAGAAGTTTGCAATAGGTTTTCCTAGACCTGATTATTTTTGAAATGTTTATTGTAGCTGGGATGCAGTACATACACCATTAAAAAAAAAAAAAAAAAAAAAAAAAAAAAAAAAAAAAAAAAAAAAAAAAAAAAAAAAAAAAAAAAAAAAAAAA
>JAOWBP010002052.1:35347394-35409516 GCA_028571105.1 Tragopan temminckii | reverse complement strand
AGTTTCTTCACCAGAGGGTATTTGGACTCTGGAACAGGCTGCCCAGGGCAGTGGTCACAATCCCAAACTGTGGGAGTTCAAGGAACATTTGGACATTGCTCTCAGACATAGAGTTTGAATGTTGGGTGTTCCTGGGTGGAGACAGGAGTTGGACTCAATGATTCTTGTGTGTCCTTTTCAACTCAGCACTCAGTTTTTTTTGTTTTTTTTTTTTTTGAGTAGGCAAAGAATAGCTGTTTTACCCTTAGTCTAGATGAATGCCTGAATTCCAGCTTTTCAGTCATGTCTTGTAAGCATCCATGAAAATAACCTACGTATCACAGTTAAAGAAGCAGCTAGTGAAAACATTGTTTTATGATAATTTGGGACATTTTAAAGTGCTTGCTCCTGTTTTAATCAATCACACACAAAATCTACTAACTGTCTTCAAGATTACGGGTGAGCGTTTATTCTCTCCTGACCAGAATTCTGATTGGAACTGAGCACATTTTGTAGAAAGATTTTTCATTTTTGTCCTGATTTTAGCTGAGACAGAGTTGATTTTCTTCATGGTAGTTGGTATGATGCTGTATTTTGGTTTTAGGAGAAAAACAATCCTGATAACACATGGATATTTCAGTTGTTGCTGTGCAGTTCTTCACAGAGACAAGGACATTTTAGTTTTTCAGCTTCTCGTACTGACCTGCCAGCAAGGGGGCTTCAGGGGCACAAGAAGCTGGGAGAGGACAGCACCAAGGCAGTTAACATAAACTGGCCGAAGGGATATTCTACTATATGCCATAATGCGAAAAAAAAATAAAACTAAATGGCAGGGGGAGGGGCCCCTGCACAGGGGCATTGTTCAACAGATAGTGAGAAATTGCTTTGTGTATAACTTGTTTCACGTATAAATATGATAATTATACATATATATACACATATATAACTGTTACTTTTCTTTCTTTTGTCTTAGTAAATAGTTTTTATCTCAACTTATCTGTTCTACTTTTTCCCCCCCTATTCTGTACCCTACTGGGATGGAAGAAAAATCAGTGAAAGGTTCTATGGTGTTTAGCTACTCGCTATATTAAACCATGACTATTTTTTATCATTTTTAACCACAAATGGGAGACCAACCTTTCATTTATTAGGCCACTGTTCAACTATTAAAACCTAGAAAAATTGGTATTTCTTGTATCTAAAATTAACAATGAAGATAAATTATATATATTGTAAGATCAGTAAGTATCATGTTGGAAAAGACAATCAGAAATAAATGAAAAGTGCTCACTAGTGTTTTAAGCTTACAAGAAACTCCACAAAGAGCAATCTCCAAAAAAAATCCTTCCTCAGTGGCAGTCAGCCCTTAAACGGGGTCTAGGAGAGGTGGAGTCAGGCTCCACCCCTATTGGTTACACAGGTAAATTGCCTTCACCTGTGCTCCCACAGCTGACTCTGTGCTTGCCTCAGGTGATCAATCAGAGGTTCAGGCTGTGATTCATCAGTTCCAATACAACATGTGAAAGGTGTAGAGTCCTTTCACGATGAGGTATCTCTGGGTTTAACAATTTACTTTGGTTAAACAATGTAATTTCTTCGTGTTTACTTTCAAGAACTCTCCTAACTAGCTTTGATGGGGTATTTGGTGCTTATTGAACACTAACCACATCAAACAGTCATTATGTCCTCCGGAGGATAAAGAGCTGTGTGAAGAAAAAAAAAAAAAAAAAAAGCCAGAGAAATTATGTACTTACAACACAATGAGCTGTTTTGAGAACTGCAGGTGGTGTGCAGGCAGCCTTTTGGACAGCCTTTCAATGAGGAGTTATGAAGGTAGAACAACTACTGCTTGACTTGGTGAGTTTCAAAACAGGAAGAAGAGCACAGAATATTTTGGTAGGAACTGTGTATGCTCAGCAGAATTGTTTATTGCTACTTCTTTGGAAGAAATGCCCTTTTTATTGTTTGGATCACTTGTCTCAGGTCCTAAAAGAGGGCCTTTTAGATAACCATAAAAATATATGGGTTACAGTCTCCCTCTGCGGTCCTTAATGAAAACATCAGATAAAATAGGATGTGAATAATGTCCTTATTAGTATTCTGATGTGGTTGTTTGCATAAAACCTTCAAATCTAGAGCATTTCATGGTTATTAAAAGACCATTATTGGTATTTCTTGGTGATCTTTTATTCAGAACAGTAAGAGAAGATATGCAAAATTATAAGGAGAGTAGTTGGCTGTGAGTTAGTTTTGTTTGCTGCTAGTATTTTTTTTTCTAATGAAGATGATAAATTCTTAAGGAAAAAAAAAAAAAGCAGGTTCTAGTTTTTTCAGGCTTTACTTCTGTACATATGTTCTGAGAGACATCTCTCCTTTTTCTTCCTTTTCCCTCTGCTTACCTGTCACATCAATGACTATGGTAAGTGCTGTTATATAAATGGCTCCCGTGGATAACCTGAAGGAAGCAGCAAATGGTTTTGTGCCAGAAATCCTGCATGTACAGAAATCTGCATGTTTCATCTTTGTTCCTCATGAGACCACATTCTGTTTAGTATGGTTGCTAAAAGAATGGAAATAATACTAATATTACATTGTTTCTCTGATAATAGAAAAATAAAATAATGGCATAATTTTGAGTGGGATTTTAATAATTTAGTTCTAAACTCCTTCCCACGAGCGGGGATATCGTCCGTTAGATCAAGTTGCCCAGAGATAGGAGACTATGTAAGATGTACCAATGATGTATCAGGTATTAGTAAATGTTGTGGTATTCACTATCTTGCTAAGTAATTTACAGTTTTCAGTTATTTTCTCTACCAGGAGTAGCTAGATTTTGGGATCACTTAGGCCTTGTTTGTGCTGCTATGTACATGTGGTTCCACCATTGAGAATTTATTTAAACGTAAGAGTGTTAAAGCCTCTGGGGGATTGGAAGCATTGCTCTTCTTGTGATCTTGAAAAAGCAAATCTCCTTTGAGAACCAGTAGTAATTAACTTTCAGTTTTCTGGGTAATGGAGGATTTTGGTGCCCAAGAGAGAAGGACAGCTAACACAATCCTATGAAAATGAAGTTTTGAAAATGTAATGTCTGTGAGAAGTCCATGCAGTTCACTGCCACGTGCATAAAATTTTACTGTTTTTAGTCCCAGAATGATTTGTGTTAACTGTAACCTGAAATACTGAGAATGCCTACTTGCATGGACATGAAGATGCACAGATTTTCTGTGATACCAGGGTGGATCCAAACTCATTATTTTTCTAAAATGTGATATGATTGTATGAATGGATGCCAAAAATCCTGGAGGAATTTTCAGAGTCCTTGAATTCCACATGGGCAGAAAAAGAGAATGCGTCTGAGGAAACTCAAATATAAAGTAGCCTGGTGTCTTCTGAAACAGTAAAGGAAATTATTTCTGTTTTATTTGTATCTGTGGCCACTATTCTGCTCACAAATAAGCAAAATTGCTCCTAACAGGCACTCAGCGATACCAGGCAAAGCATTCATAGGTAGACCAGTAATCATATCGTGACACCGAGCTGAACGGTATAGCTGAAACCCTAGAGGGAAGAGATGCTATCCAGAGGGACCTGAACAGGCTAAGAGGTGGGCCCATGCCAACCTCATGAAGTTCAACAAGGCCAAGTACAAGGCTCTGTCTTGCGAGGCCCCACCGGGAGTACTGCATCCAGTTCTTGAGCTCCCAACACAAGAAGGACATGAAGTGGTTAGAACAGGTTCAGAGGAGGGCCACGAAGGTGATCAGAGGGCTGGAGCACCTGCCCTGTGACGGCAGGCTGAGAGAGCTGGGGATCTTCAACCTTGAGAAGGCACCGAGGAGACCTCATTACTATAAGCTGGCCTTCCAGTACTACTACTGGCCTTCCAGTACGTAAAGGGGGCCTACAGGAAAGCTAGGGAGGGACTTTTTCTAAAGGCATGTAGCGATAGGACGAGGGGAAATGATTTTAAACTGGAAGATGATAGATTTAGATTGGATATTAGGAAGAAATTCTTTACTGTGTGGGCAGTGAGACACTGGAACAGGTTGCATAGTTAGGTTGTGAATCCCCCTTCCCTGGAAGTTCAAAGCCAGGCTGGATGGTGCTTTGAGCAACATGGTCTATTGGGAGGTGTCCCTGCCTATAGCAGAGGAATTGGAACTATATGATCTTAAAGATCCCTTCCAAGACAAACCAGTTGATGATTTTATACAGAAAGAAGAGCTGAACTTACCCAACTGGTGAAGGAGAAGCTCTGCCCATACAGCATTCTTTCTTCTGTGTCTGGCCCTTATATGAGCCCAGCATGGCTCCACCCTGTGTCCACACCTTCTGATCACCTAGAAAGCACCTGAGAAGCCTGTGTTCCCTGGGCCAGACACACCCCTTCACCAGATGCTCAGACACCAACTCAAGCCATGACCTAACAGTTTCCTTACAGCTATGTAATAGAAACCAGAATCTTATCCAAGGGCTTAAGGAAAGTTAAACCATTTAAAAAGTCTGTTTCCTTGCTTTAGGACAGCTTTATTTCTTCAAGGTATGTACAATAGTTCTGTGCATAAGACTGAGTGAGTCCTCAGTGAAGTTAAAATGAAGCTTCCTAGTCTTTCTTCAGTAAAAACCGATGCTGAATGATGTGATAAATTCAGATGCCGTCTAAGCATAGAATTAATTTTCACGTGTCTTTTTTTAGATCCTATTGTGTGATGAATTACCGAGCTTAAATTGTAAATTACAAAATTAATCACTTATTAACTACTTCTGTGAAGCATGTTACTTACAATTCCTTTTGAAATTATGTAATTATGTATCTTAAGATATATGTTTGGTGATAAGCCCTAGGAATAACAGTTTGCAATCAATAATATGTTGCCTGGGCACAATACTCCAGCTAGGGCCTCATGATGGCGGAGTAGAGACAGACAATCACCTCCCTTGGCCTGCTGGCTACCCCCTTCTGATGCAGCCAAGCATGCTATTGACTTTCCAGGCTGTAAGCTTACACTAATCAATCACGTTAAGTTTTCATCTACCATGACCTCTAAGTCCTCAGTGGAGCTACACTCAAGTTCTTCTTCTTCCAGTTTGTTTATTTATCTAGGATTACCCTGACTCCAGTGTAAAACCTCATGCTCTGCTTTGTTGAACCTCATTATCTTCACAAGGGCCCATCTTTTGAGTTAATCAAGGTCCCTTTGGGTGACATCCCATCCTTCTGCCATATCAGCTGCACTGCTCGGCTTTGTGTCATCAGCAAACTTAGAATCATAGAATCAAACTTGCTGAGCATACATTCAATTCCATTATTTGTGTCACTGATAAAGATGTTGAAGAGTACTAGTCCCAAGATAGCCCTCTGGGGATCACCATTCATCACTCGCTTCCACCTGGGCATAGAGCCAGTGACCTGGCTGCACCTTCCAATAAATTCCTTATCCACTGAATAGTCAACACTTCAAATCCATAACTCTCCAATGCAGAGATAAGGATGTGGTGGGGCACCGTATCAAAGGCCTTGCACAAGTCTGGGTAGATGACATCAGTTGCCTTCCCTTTGTCCACTGTTGCCATCCCTCAATCATAGCAGGCCACCAGAGTGAACAGACAAAACCTCCCCTTGTGGAAGCCGTAATGGCTGTCTCAGATCACCTAATCATCCCTCATTTGCCTTAACGTGTCTTCCTGGAGGATCTGTTCCATGATCTTCCTAGGCACAGAGATGAGGCTCACTAGTTCCCTAGGTTCTCCTTCTTCCCTTTCTTATAAATAATAGTGATGTTTCCCTTCTTTCCCTTCACTGGAGACTTCATCTGAGAGCCATGACTTTTCAAATATGATGGAGAGCAGTTCAGCTACAATATCAGAATTGTACACATTCAGTCTCATGAGTCTGTCTTGGACTTTCTCTGCTCTTACAGTGGTGGGCAGTTTGATCTCAACCTCATTCCCACCAAGAGGTTCAGGGATGTGAGAAATATGATAATCCTGGTTGTCAGTGAAAGACTGAGGCAATGAACTCATTGAGTACATTAGCTTTCTCCATGTCTGTTGCAGCCGGTTCTCCTTTCTCACTTGTCAGAGGAGGTACATTCTCTTTGACCTGTCTCTTCTGACAAATGTATCTATAAAATACCTTCTTGGTGTTTTTAACCTCTTTCACCAAGTTCAGTTCCATCTGTTTCTTGGCTTTCCTAATCCCATCTCTGCACATCCAGGCAGCATCCCTGTATTCCTCCCAGCTTACATGTCTTTGCTTCCACTGCCTTTACTTGCCCTTCTTTTCCTTCAGTTTGCCCAGCAGGTCTTTGCTAAGCTGTGCTGCTTTCCTGCCACCTCTTCCTGCTTTCTTATTCTGGAGGATGGAGAGCTCTTGCACTAAAAGTGTAGTCATCAATAATGTTCTTAATTGAGGGTTGCTTTCTTTGTAGAGGTAACTGATATCTTCATAAAGCTTCTGACCAAAATATTAGATTGTTGAGATAGATTATCATTCAGAAATAGTGATAGTTTGGTTTACTACCTATTCTTCGGATTTCTTTGGATGAATCTTTAAGATTTATTCTTGTTAGTTTGTTTTGAAGGCTATTACAGTGTGGAATGAAAACTGAAGCAGCTATGTCTCTCATACTATGGGTTATTGTGGATCTTTTGTAAGTAGTTCATTGATGTATGGTATTTACAGGAACTGTCTTGGATGTAATGCACTTGATCTTATTTTCTTTATCTTCTAATTTAGTGTTGTAGAGCTTACAAAACTGTTGTCATAAATAATCTGTTTCTCTTTTAATATTTATGTAAATATCTGTAATTACAATATGGTTTTTGTTGTTCTTTCATGCTTGTTTTTAAATATTTGACATTTAGAGAATAGCCTACCCCTCTTCAACTATTGGAACAACTTCTCAAATTCAAAAGAAAATTCCAGAATCACCTAAGAGATATGGCCTTACTTATGTACCCTGTTCAGTACTGCACACTTTCTCAGTCACACTTTCTTTTATAAAGCAATAAAATAAGTCATTGTCACTAAAAATGCAGTGATGAATTAGTAAAGGATCACTAACTTCCCTGCAGTTCTCATACAATAAACTATGTAAAACTAATCAGTGCATAGTCTTAGGGGTGGAGTAGAATCTGGCGCATTTTCAGGAAAATGCATTTCCTTTTTCAAAGTTAAATGTTGGGTGGCTTCACTCTTACTGTTGGTGAGAGGATCCGCCTTGTTGATGGGAGCACTATAGGCCTTGCACCATCAGGGGAAGAGCTGGGGTCTGGAGGAAGTTGATTTAGAGATTTGTCAATGCCTTGAGCTAAATACTCTGAAAGAACTCTTAGTACTTGGCTAAGAAACAATGGTAACACTTTGCATTTTCCTCCAAATATCTTAAAAACTTTGCAAATAGCATTATCTTTGTAAATGTTCGTTAATAGAAATAAATAGTATTTAGCAAATGGGAAGTATGTAGTGAAAGAAGTAATTCTATTTTTTATTATTATTTTACTTACTAAAATTCACAGAAAAGTAATTACATTGTTTTTAGATAAGTTTTAACAGTTTGGATAATGTTTCATAGGAAGTCTGCTGTAAAACTGGATATACAACCCAGATTTCCTGTTTTGTCTGTGGTAACAAATCAATCTTCCCTTCTTCTTACAATGAATATTCTGACCCTACAACTCATCCAGAATTTTGTTGTTTTAAGCCACAGTAAGCATGTTAAAATACATAAGCATTGCTGTGAAGTGGAATGCAAAACTTTATAACAATTAAGGAAAATTTACACCAAGGCATCATATAGGTCCCCGTTAAGCAGCCTCTGTCCAAGTCTCATAAGTTTTGTTTGTTTGTTTGTTTTTTAAATAAAATGTGGTTGTTTTCATTGTGTGTACTGCTAGGATGTGGATATTCATCTCTTGTGTCTCAGTTACTGATGTATCCCATTTTTCTGCAGCCAGTGTTGTTGAACTCACTTAGAATCCTACTGAAATGACAGTGTTTCTAGAACACTGTTTTCATAGAATCATGGAATGCCTGAAGTTGGAAGGGAACTTTGGAAGCCATCTGATCTAAACCTTTGATGAAATAGGGGCTCCTGGAGGTGGTTGCCCAGGATCATATCCAGATGGGTTCCAAATATCTGCAAGGAGACAGACCCAACAACATTTCTAGGCAGCCTGTGCCAGTGTTTAATCACCCTCACCATAAAGAAATGTTTCTTGATGTTCAGAAGGAACCTCCTGAGTTTCAGTTTATGTCTACTGCTTTGTGTTTGGTTTTCAGCATAAGCTGAAAATGGCCTGATTCTGTCCTCTTCACACCCTCCTTGTTTATCTGCTCTGATGAGGTTCCCCTGAGACTGCACTAGGCTGACAAGTCCCAGCAATCTCAGCACTTCCTCATAAGAGAGTTACTCCAGTCCTTCCATCATCTTCATGGCCCTTCACTGGGCTCTCTACAATAGTTCCAGGTCTTCTATGAACTGTGGAGCCCAGAACTGGCCACAGAATTTCAGGCGTGGTCACACCAGTGTTGAGTAACAGGGAAGGACCATGTCCCTCAACCTGCAGCCCAGGATGCCTTTACCTTTGCAGCAAGTGCACACTGCTGGCTCACGTTCAACTTAATGTCCACCGGGACTGTCAGGTCCTGTTCTGCAAAGCTGCTTTCCAGCAGCTTTTTCTCTGTTGCCTCCAAAACGTACTGATGCACGTATTGTGTTGTTCCTTCCCTGATGCAAGACTTCGCACTTCTTGATGAACTTCATGTGGTTTCTGTCAGTCCATTTCTCCAGAATGTCAAGGTTCTTCTCTGGCATTTCATACACTCCCCCTAATTCCATGTCATCTGTGAGTTTACTAAATGCATATCCCACTGTTGAGATAATTAACTAAAATGTTGAACAGGACTGGACACACTATTGACCCTTGGGGTACAGTTCTAGTTACCAGGCTCCTATTAGCCTGCATCACTTACCACAACCCTCTAGGTCTAGCTATTCAGCCACTTTTCAGTCCATCTCACCACATGCTCATCTAGCCCATACAGCAACAATTTCACTATGAGAATCTTATGAGGGACAACACCAAAGGCCCTTTTTTGTCAGAAGTGATCACCCTATTACCAAATCTACATTATACAATGCATCTCAGAAGTGAGTCTCAGCTTGGAAATGATAGTGGCTTGCAGAAAGAATCACTGACTCGACTTTGAATAATTTTTTGAGTCAGTAGTGTGGCTTCAAGTGAATAGTAATGTAGATCTTATCATTCTTGGCTGACTAATTCTCTTCCACATCTGGGGATCTGAAGTGTCCAGCAGTTCCTGCTCTGGGAAAGGCTGCTGGTGTTACCAAATCATCCATGCGATCATATACTCTTCAAAGTCACAGTTAATGAGCCAGCATTGTGTCCTGTTTTGGGCTACACCGCTTTGAGCCGAAAGCTTTAAGGAGAAAATATTGAGAGGGACATCATAGAGCTATCCATAGTTACCAAGTGGAAGACTGTAGCGAAGGTAAAGAGACAGTCTTTTTGGAGTCACATGTTGATGATAGGGACAAGTTGGTATATGACAAATTTATTCCTTATATAAGAAATTTCTTTATTTTTAATCATGAAAGTGCTCAAACACTTCCTTACAATTACTTTGGGAGTAATTTACCCAAAGTGTCTGTGGAATCTTTGATCTTGGAGAGACTGAAATTTGAGCTAGACAGGACCGTGAGACTGTGCTTTAACTGGACCTGATTTGCACAGGGTATTGAATTCTCAGAGGTCCCTTTCAACTTGAATTATTCTGTGATTCCTCTCAGGTTTGTTTGTATGTATTTGTTTGTATTCTCACAAACAATACTTTAGTCTTATGAGCAGTGGAAGAGGGTTTTAGAAGCTGTATATTCTGAAAGTTACTGGTTTGGACATTAAAAATGAGCATTAAATGATAACTGAGCAATTATGACCATATAATACAGACATGTTCCCTCTAAATATTTCATCCTTTGCTGCTTGTTCTGAATTGCAGTTCATCCAAAGTAATAAAGAAAAAAAAAAGATTCTGTTGTAGAACTGAGTGATGCAGATGACACCAGTGTCCTGTGTGCTTTCCTCCTGTCCTGATGCAATTTGGATTATATCATACTTCCTTACAGGTGTTCCTATTTTCACATTGACATCTTCACTACAAGGTTTCTCATGCTTGTTTGATTTTGTCCTCTTGACTCAGTACCCCAAAGCACAGCATTCTTCTATTGAAATCAGTGGATTTTCTTCCTGTCTCCATCCATTGATAGTTTTTGCTGCTGTCTTCTGTAAATGACTGTGGAACTTCAGGATGCTGGGGCTTCCCAGCCTCATTTGTCATTGGTGTTCAACATAGAGAAAGCAGAGCACACTTTAGAACTTACAGTTTAACACTTACACCTGTCACTTTCTAATGTTCTAACTATGAATCATGTGTATTGAAAATAAATCATTACACATTTGGGGCTCTTCATTGTTTTACAGTGTTTGATCTGTGTTATCACAGCAGGCACAGTTCTGCCTTTATGAGACAGGAAGCAAGAAACATTAAACAAATGACAGGGATAAAACTAGAAACTTTGCTGTGGTAGCATTGCTCTTTGTGGCAGGAACTACAAGATGGGCTCACAAACTCAGTATATTCATCAAATATCTGATAAGTTTAAGTTCCCAAAAGCACTGGTTTTAATCTGTCCCCTAATTCCTCAGGGAATGAGAGATGTGTCTGAAAAAAACGATGCAGTATATTCACAGGTACTTGAATCCAAGCAGAAAACCTATCTGTGAAAACATGAGCGCTGCTCATGAGAAAGAGAATGAAAGTCAGAAAGCAACCAGTAGAGTCCCCTCGGAAGGGGGAGCAAAGTCTTTGAATGTTTCATGGTTTCTGTCCTGACAGTACTTCTCAAAATTCTGATTTTTTGTTGACCTGTAAGTGTGCCACAGTAAAATAAATCCAGGTTTATTTAGGTGTTCTTGGTCTGTTGATATGGGGTTATTTAGGCTGAAAGAATGATGTTTTACACTATAAATGCATGTTAACAAATACCACATAGTGGAAATTCAATTTCACATTTGAAAACATGCTAGCTGGCAGGCAGGTAACCCTAGCATTGGATAGTATCAGATAGCATTACAAGAGTCATCCTTAAAACATAGTGATGTGTTTTGAAATGGTAACCTATGTTTACATCTAATGAAGCAGATAAAAAAGTAGAAGTTAAAATATATTTAGTGTGGAAATATAGCACTGTCTCAGACTCATACAGAGAAGCAGTAGAAGGGTGTGTCCTTTCTTTGTTCTATTATGCAAACCAGACAATACATCTAGTAATTTAATCTAATCAGACTTTCACAATCAGGTGCTGGCATAGCACTGTAGCAAATATTTCCTGAATTCTTAGGCAGCCACATTTAGAGCAATTGGGAAAAATACGATATGGTAACCCCTTCACTGCCAACATACTTCAAATAAGGAGCAGCAGAGATAGTCTTACAGACTATCTTTAGGTATTTTGATCTCATAGACCACCGTGATTTTTCACAGATGAAGAAGTATTGCTGCCTATATTTTTAATTCTCAGTCAGGGCTGCTCCTCAGCCTCCCAGGAGGAGCTGCACTCACACACAAAGCAGTGAACAGCCTGGTGAGGTTCATCCCAGGTCGCTGTTTGCCTGCCAGTGTCCTTTGAACGTTCCTTCTTAAGGCTGACAAAACATCTTTGCTTGGGAGCCTTTTAGATATTTATTAGGCACTTGGTACCCACCCTGTCTTACTGTCAGCTGCAAATCAGTCTTTTAAATTGCAAATAAATTAAGCATTATAACTACTGTATTTAAAAATTATCTGGAGATTCATGTGAGTTTTCTGCAACTTAAAATATCAGGCAGCAATACATCACAGCTTTGCAAAACACTGTTAAGATGACATTGTATGGAAAAAGTCAAAGTAATTTATGGACATGAATATTTGCATTGTAGAAATTTCAGAAAAACTATGACAAAATATCTCAAATATACCCACACAAGTGGAGTAGCATTATTGATTGTTTTTATTGACTGAAACTGATATTCAGTAGCACAAAGAAACTACTTCAGTGAAAGGCAGATTTTACAGGATCTGTGAAATTTTAACCTGATCATAGCTGTTTTTTTAAAGGCAGTTCTTTGCAATCTGTCTACATTTTAATGAAGAGGGCAAACCCCACCTCTCCTGCTCTACTTATCCCTTCTAAAAACCTTATAGCTCTCTATCATAGCACTCCAGTTGTGCAGTTCATCTCACCAAGTTTCTTTGATAGCAATTAGGTGATAGATTTCTAACTGCACCGTGGCTGCCCTTTCCTCCTGCTTATTTATTTTGTGCATTGCTGTGGAGGTGCGTCAGCTGGGCTATCAACTGTATTATCTTCTTGGAGGAGCCCTCCCAAATGAAAGCTTGTAGTTTGTTCAGATTCCTAGGAAGGGCTTAATTACCCTCAAACTCCTCTGAGTTGTAAACTTACTGAAATACCCTTTTGCTTCTTTTCTTTTCCTGAGAGATTCTCAGTCCCAGCTGCTTCCCTCAACATTTCTTTGATGATGGGAGCCAGTTGAAGATGAGAAACAATATTCATGACCCTCTGCAATTAAAAAGATCTCAGGTTTCAAACGCTACATCTAAATTCTTGCAGCACAGTGTGTGTGGGTGTGCAGTCTAAAGATTAAATGAAATAATTCTTGCCAGCTTCTGTTAAGTAAATTGAAGTAATAAATGCATTCAATTAAATGAATATGTTCAAGGATATTAACTACTTACAGAAGTTGTCTTAAAAAAAGGAAGCTAAGTTCATTATTGCAAATACTTTTATATTTTCTTGTTGCTCTTTGCAAAGGACTAATAGGAATAAAGACAGAGGGAAAAAAGATACAGGGTGATATTTTCATCCACTGACTGCTGGAAAAAAATCTATTAACTTCAAAAGCAGTTCATCAGAAAACAGTTTATGTTTCTTCTACTCTCAGTTTCATTCTCAGTCCTTGAGTGCAGCCCTGCGGAGAAGAACCTGGGGGTCCTGATGGTTGAAAAACTTAACATGAGCCAGCAGTGTGTTCTTGTAGCTTGGAAAGCAAATGATATCCTGGGCTCCATCAGAAGAGGGATGGCCAGCAGGGACAGGGAGGTGATTGTCCCTCTCTACTCTGCTCTTGTGAGGCCCCATCTCGAGTACTGTGTCCAGGTCTGGAGCCCCCAGTACAAGAAAGACAGAGACCTGTTGGAGAGGGTCCAGAGGAGGGCCACAAAGATGGGGAGTTGAAGATTCATGATCCTTGCAGTCCCTTCCAACCCTGGCCATTCTGTGATCATTCCGTGATTAGTTTTCTTAGTTTTCAGTTTCTAAAAATTTCTGTGTGGATGAGTATATAGTCTGTTTTCACAAGTTTAGCCATGGTACTAAAACTCTGGTAGACTGCTGCTTAGAGGCAGCCCAGATTGATTGCTGAGTATGTTATCTCACACCTGAGAACAGTATATGTAAACGTACTTAGCTGCCTCTGGCAAGGTAGAGCCACAAAGAATAAAGTTATTCACATACTGCAAGTGATTTTTATTCCCTTTAATTTCCAGATGTGATGATTTAATCAGATATATGAATTTGGGGTTAAATTTAGCAAATTGGAGAAGGATGAAAGATGTCTTTCAATAGGTATGACTTAGGTATTGGATCCTGAAGTTGTCGGACAGTCAAGGTGAGAGTTCTTTGATTCAGAAATCAAAGAGCTCTTCTTACAAAACTGTCATGTATGAACAGTAGTTCAAGTGAAACCTTCTAGGTAAGATGTAGTGATTTTGTTGTGAAATTCCATGTGTTGGCAAAGTCTGGCAATTATTACTTGTACAGTTTTTCCCACTGTTTTATTTTTCCATCATTTTTGTTAGAATCTTCAGATTTCACACGTGATCTTCCCTCTTTAGTACTTTTTCATTTTAAAATGGTGTCCCTAAAATTATCTTTAATTGTTTAATTAGGCTCACATTAACAATTTCTAGTGAGAATTTCTCACAATACATCTTAATTTTTTTTTTTTTTTATTCTGGCAGACAGTCTATTATTTTACTCTCTGTACTCATTAAGGCTAGATACAAAACCTGCTCTTTTTCTGAAAGCGCTTCTGAGACTGAGGTTGCATAGGCATCTTGAATCCTTGATTTCGTGAGAAAGAATCAGGTTGCAGAAACTGGAGGGGATTGTGGTCTGCAGGTGTGACTGAAGAATGATCACTCCACTCTGCTGGCCTATGTGTATGAACTTAAAGGTGACTGCATTGTTCATAGATGAGGACACAGTAAACATTATCTCCTGGGCAGAATTTTGTTTAAATATATGTTTGTTTTTCAGGTTTACTGACTTTTCTTTTTTTCTTTCTTTGTTATTTTTTTCTCAATACATCTTTTTGGCTTATCTTCTAAGGTAGGATAATTATCTGAGTTATCTAGGTATGATTCAGGTGGGCTGGATCAGGATGATGTTGTGGTTTGAAATAATTTTCAGTGTTATGGCTGTAGTTATGACATAGTTTATTGCTGAAGATCTAACAGTCTTTCTCCTGACCTTGTTTTGGAGATGGAAATTTCTAAGGAATGTGTTGGAATCAACCTGATCTTTTCTGTTTAGTGAGAATTTCTCACAATAATGGTAACAGAATGCTTATATCTTGTATGTTTATATCTTGTATGTTTATATCTTGTATGTTTATATCTTGTATGTTTATATCTTATGTTTATGTTTATATCTTACTGGATGGTACTTGTTACTCACTGAGTAAAGAGAGTTATCCTTATTTGTGCGTTACTTTCATATTGCTATTGTGGGTAAATCCAGCTCTAGAAGAGAGATTCAGATACTTCATTCAGGTATGCATCCTGGTAACTAAATTATGTTACCATTTAATTTAATACAACTGTACAATGAACAGTTATGTATTTAGAATAGAAATATTCTGTTTCACTTTGCTATTGTTTGAACTACACAGGTAATATCTCTAATGATTCTATTTCAACCTTCAAATTAAAAAAAAAAAATAAAAGAACTAACAGAGTCTTGAATAAAATAAGACTATCTCACCTGAGATTGAGCTGAGGTGAAAGTGACTGGGAAACATTGATAGGTCCAGCGAAGATGCCTGAAGAGAGAGTGAAATATCTCCCTCCTTAGGAGGTTTGTATTAATAAACAGAATTATGCTAAAAAAGATCTGCTTGGAATTCCATTTGTTTATTGGATGAAACAAAAGAAATGATAGTTATTATTGGGCCTATCACACATGAAGAGTGTGTTTTATTTTTTGGTATTACCCACACTTTGTCCACTGGTAGAGAACTGCTTGGACAATAAATTCCGTATGTTGAAATGTGCTGGAGTGAGAAAAATGGGTGATTTGAATTTCTATGGATATATACGACCATATTATTTTCTGTTGATGATCAGTATGTAGTTTCACCTTTTGTAATGCAGATTTTACCAGCATTATTAAAGTTGATGACATCACTAGTACTCCACGCAGTGTTATACAACCCTACATGCTTTAGCTTCTTTCCGTATTTCTCTTCTTCCATTCCTCTCATCCTTGACTACTGCTGGAGCAGCAGTGTAGAGAAGAGAGTTGTGGGATTGTACTTTTTCTTGTCTCCTCTTTGACTGACACGGTCCTGAGACAGCCCTGGATCAGGGTGGAGCAGAATTAGAACACTTGAGGGTCTACTGAGAGCATAAATATCCCAGCACATGCCTGATCAATGTAAGGGACTGTGCCTTACAAGAGGTAAGAGGTTCCAAAATTTAGACTGATGATGGAGGCAGTTTGCGGCACTTGCTTTACCTTGCTAATGGGGCTGACTGATAAGGTGGAAAGAGGAAACAAAGGAAAGTGGAATACCTTCACTTCCACGTACATTCACTGATAAAAACATAGACGGTGTTATGACACCATAAGACATAAACATTCTGTTACCATTATTGTGAGAAATTCTCACCTTCTCTGGAGATATTCGAGATTCACCTGAACACTTTCATACCCAACCTGTTGCAGGGAACCTGGTTTTAGCATGGGGGTTGGACTTGATGATCTCCAGAGGTTGCTCCTAACCCCTATGATTCTGTGATTTTTATGAAATTCAGACATCATTGTCCATCACTGCAATGTCTTGGTTGCAGGCTACATGCTTAGTATGCTTACATCACACATATGTAAATAATAAGAGTGTGAGCATGTAAGTATGTATGTTCTGTATCTTTCCAATGCAAATAAGATTAGATTCATTGCTATTTTCAATCCTGATCATTGATATCAAAATCTTGCTATCATTTTTTCAGGTAGCTTGAAGTTGTTGTTAGCATTAAGTTGTGGGTAGCAACTACTCAATTACTGCTGACCTCTCTGACCTGTTAATTCAATCAATCAGTTCAGTTGCTTATAGTGCAGAGAACCATTCTGATGTGAATCGATACAAATGCAACATAATGGAAGAATATGATAAAAAGGTCAGTATAGAAATGTGGCTATAGATTTCTAGAGTTTTAAGAGCCTCTTCCATAGGAATTTGCAAGCATGCAGGACATAAAAATGGCACAATCTAACTTTCATATCTTCTTTCATACTTAAAAGCAACTGTCAGGGAACTCCCAATAGGTGCTTTAGATTCATAAGACTTATGGAGCTGAACTCTTTCTATGTACAGAAAAATGGCCAGATATGAGATACTTGCAAGTTTGCGACTGTATCCCTCAGGATCTGATCTATAAGCTATAAACTTCACATTCAAACTTATTGCAGCAGGGAAGATAAATGACTTTAATATTTTAAAAATACTCAATGTTATCCGTCCACTGTTATCAAATCATAATAAGAATGGACAGTATGGCTAAAGTAGTCTGTTTCCACATACCAAATAATTCAGATCATATATTTTCATGCCAGTTATTAATAAATCCTAGCTGCCTCCCTCTCCGTTTCCCAAGGAAGTAATATTCCCATTTCAGATGGTGCTGTACTAGATAAAACAAAGTAGAAGACGTGCTCCATGAGGTACAAAGCTGTAAATCCTAAACCACTTCACTGAGTTCTTTACTTGTCTCTGAAAGGGCTTGTATATAATTTGAATTTTGGCTAGCTGCTGTGTCTCGCATAATTTTGAAATACTTTTGTCTTATTAAGAGTTTTACCTTTGTTTGAGTCTCATCACATCATAACTTCCTTCCACTTAGGGATACTGATTGGACAGGATAGCAAAATGCAGATCAGCTCTGAACTCTGCTTTCCTTACACTCATTCATTTTCAAAAGACAAATGCTTATTATATAAAAGCGTTGATTTGCAAGTGGAAGTTTAAAGTTTTTATTTCTCTCCTCTTTTCAAGAGTGCATGAAAACAGGAAAGCACGTAAATTGGCTGAATTGTGAGGACTTGCCGGTTCTAGTATTGACTAGTACTTCTCAGGATGACGCTACTAAGATGATAAACTCCAAGTGAAACAGCACTGTACCTGCAGAGATAAATTACTCCAGTACTTCAAAATGTAAGAGGATATAGTACCTCTTACAGTGTGCTTCACCAAAAAATAACCAGTTTTAACATGTTTGTCCTTTCCTGAAGAGAATAAAAATGTACGCATTCTTGTAAAGCCACATAATTGATCAAAAATATATTTTTTAGATTTTTGATACTCGTCTTACTTCTCAGTTCTCATGGATAAATCTTCATTCTAACAACAAAACAGCATCTTAACCTTATCTCCTTTAGTCACATTGATTAGTTTTTGACCTCATTTTAGTATTGAACTGCTTGAAACTGAAATTGCCAGGAGAAATAAAGCTCAATTTTCTGAACTTTTCTTCCTCTTTTGTACATCCTACTCACCAAGAACCCTGGACTAGTAAAGGACTGTTTTTCAAAAAACAAACAAACAAACAAACAACAACAAATAATGCATAAATATAAATTTCAGTTGATGTGAAACAGTGCTAAATGCCTTTTTGTTTTTATACTAAAACAATAGAGACTTCTGGGATTTTGTTTAGATAACAACTTTGTTTTCCTAAATGTAAATGTATAGAATATTTCAATAACTCTTTTTCAGGACGTCACTGACAAAATTTGATGAAATATCCTTGCCTGTTGTCTTTTGAGATAAATATCTAAGCTAAGACTGAGTTTACATAGAAAATGACAAAATGAAGACTCGTATCAGATAAAACGGCTCTGTTGGCTTACTGTCAGCATCACCTAGTGGTGAAATGTATTATTTTCTTAGCAGCCTCAAATCCATAGGAAATAATTTGAAAGATTTTCTTATGTGGAGAAGATCAAGAAGAAAATGAAGCCTTAAAAAGATACAACTTGTGTAAAAATATACTATTATTATTATTATTATTATTATTAAAGTTTTTTACCTGTTAAAATATATTTTAGAGGTGTCAAGATTAAGGAAGCAAGTAAGAAGTCAATTTCTTCCATCTTCTTTCTATCTGGTTCACTTAATGAGTACTGGCATGGAATTACAATAGAAGGAGGGGAATTTTTAAACAGCTTCTTTATTACTTCTCATACATGAGTGCCCTGTTTTTACTATTTGTTTTTGTAACACTGCAGGAGAAAGTTGAAAAAAAAACCCAAGAACTTAAACAAAAACTAAATGAAACATGAAATTTGTTAAAAGTATGTTGAAGTTGGGCTGTTTTTCATCTACTTCATTTAAATTTAGACATAATTGAATATTTTAGACACTGATGAATTCTGTTGTTTTCACTGATATTAAGGCTTCCTTGCTGAATTCAGTTCATTTTAATGAAAATGGATATTGTGCTGAAAACAGGCAGTACATAAACTTTCAGTGTGATTTAAGCAGTCCAAAACAGTATGAATCTCTGTTTCTTTCATCTGACCAAAAGTATTAAAAGGTAAGGGAAGGGAAGGGTGGGGAAGAGAAGGGAATGGGAGGGGAGGAGAGGGGAGGAAAGAGAAATAGTTCATTAATTGGAGTAACTGAAAATAATATTACAAAAGTTACTATTACTCCTGAATATGCCATGTTACACTTTGGCAGTGTCTCACTGTAGTTTCAAAGTTTTGCATTTAACTGATTCCATGTGTCTTCCCCCTCTAAGCAAACTGTTCTAAACAATGCTCATGCAACGGGCAGAGCTGCAGTAGAGTTGGTGTATATAATGGTTTCCAGACTAGCATAAGAAGCAATTAAATTTGTGAAGGCTGTATTTCTGGCCCATGTTTGGGACTCTCTTACTTTACCCTTTATTGACATCTCCTCCAGGGATGTATTCAAATTTTGTTGGATTCAGTATGATTTGGCACACACAAAAATTTCCTAATAGTTTGGACTTAAAGAAATGTCAGCCTACTCTGCTGATACTATTTTTCTCTTCTGGGTTAGTTACTCATAGGCTGACATTGTTGTGTGATGCTGTCATTTACTTAACTTTGTCATTTACTTTACTATGTCTTTAAAATCTTAAATATCTTTTATTTCCCTTTCTAGTTAGTAGTAGATCAAAAACTACTGTTCTAAATTCAGGCAAGGGGGCAGTTTTGAGTACTTAGAAGTGCCAGAATGGAGATGGCTACCACTAGCAACCTGATGAACAAAAGGAATGGGGTGGTAAGGGGGAATTTGTATCACAAATTTTGACAGAAGTCTTAACTGTTAGTTTATTAACTTTGTGCAATCAAGCTTTAGGTCTCTAAAACAAGGATCCTGGCTATATTTCATATTTCTTTCACTGTGTTCACTATAAGGGAAATTTAGTTTTTTTGTCTGTTCTAACAACCATTACCTGCTAGTGTTCCAGAGACAGCAGCTGCTGTTTTAGGAGTGTTAGAAGGCACAACTTTGACTTCTGTTTTTATTATCTGTTTATGGTCTTGACTATGAATGTCTTGACTCCTTTTGTGTGTGATGGCACTATTGCCTTCCCCTATCATCTTCTCTGAGTTTAATACCCACTGTGAGAGGAAGTATGTTTTCAAGCAATTTCCTATTAGTTTCAGTGAGAGCTACCTAGTTCTCTACTTGAAGCATTTGGTGAACAACTGTTTCGTGTACAGTTTGTCCCTGGCCCTCTTGATTGAGAGCATCCTCAGCACGTCTGCAGATAACACAAAGCTGAGTGGTGCAGTCAGCATACTGGAGGGAATGGATACCATCCAGAGGGACCTTGATAGGCTTGAGATGTGGGCATGTGAAATCTCATAAAATCCAATAAGGCCAATGCCCTGCAAAGGTTCAAGGTCAGTTTGGATGGAGCTCTGGGCAACCTGATCTAGTGGAAGTTGTCCTTTCTACCCATGCAGCAGGGTTGAAAATAGGTGATCTTTTATGTTTGTTCCAACCCAAGCCATTCTGTGATTACGTGATACTTAAGGCCTCTTCAACCTGATGATAAAGAGTACCCAAATTTTTAGTATCTCCTCATAAGGCAACTCTCTAGCCACTTGAACATCTAGTTACCCCTCTTTGCACCTTCTTTAGATCTAGCTCCTTCCTCAGATTCAGAGAACAGAAACATGAGTAGCATGAATACTCCTAATGTGGACATGACAAAATTTCTTAAAATGACAGAGCGTTGGCTTCAGTCCTATTCTCAATACTTTGTTGGCTTTGTTTAGCTGCACATCAAAGGACTGCAAATGATTTCTCCAGAATCTTAACTATGTCTTTTTTTTTTTTTTTTTCAGTCCAGCTTTTCATATACAAGTTTTCAGTTACTTTTCCCTGATTTTTCCCCTTTATACAAAGCTTGTATTCCAGCTTCTTGTCTATCTATAAAGTTTTAAAAATCCTTTTTACATTCCTGGATGGTGACTTGGCTGTTCACCATCTGGGAAGAGCTTAAAATTGGCTGAAAACTTGCAGATTTCACAGTACAGTGATTTCATCAGATCATTTATGAAGAAAGCTTCAGTGCCTGGAGGTCCTTGCTACTGTCTTCTCTTGATCCTGAAAATTGTTAATTAAGCCTTGTCTTTTGGTTCATGTTGTTTATACTGTGATGGATTTTTTTTTTTTTCTTCCTGTCGTGTGGCAACAGTTTTCTTTAATGACAAAAAGCTTTTTGAAAAGCTATACAAAATATTACCACTGGGTTTCTTCTATCCACCTGCCTATTAATACACTCAAAGAATTCCAGTAGGATAATGAGTAAGGATTTTCCTGCATAAAAGCCACACTGGTTTTCCCCAGAGACTATCTATGTGCTTGTTGTTTTTTAAGCACAAGTGACAGTATGGAGGCTAAATAGATTTGGACATCAAAATGTCTTAATCACAGAGAAAAGCTATTTTGTGAGTTGTGTGACTTCCCTAGTTTTTGCTTTGTTTTTGTTTTTTGAGAGCATTGTCCAGAAGAAAAGTCAGACAGGTCAGTGCAGCAAATCCAATCAAACGGTGAACACTCTAGGAATCCACATGAGTCCAAACAGAATCTCTTCTCAGAACTCCAGGATCACTACTCTTCTTCCCCTAGAGTCTCTTCTTTCAAATAGCCCCATGCCCACATGTACCCCTGAGGTATGTCCTCAAATGCCCTGGAGTCTCTCCCCATGTTCAGTTATCTGGATCCTGCATTTGTATTTGGCCATAGCCTTTGCTATCTGGCACAGGGGACCTCATTGCACTTGAGGGGCTTTGTCATTTTGTTAATGAGATGGCTCCGCTACACAGGAGGGCTAACTGGAGTTTACATCCTACAGATATTTATATAGACCAGTTTCTTACACTGCCATTTACATGTAACATCTGTTCCTCTTCCAGTGCTGGAGGTACTTGGGTACAAGGGCCAATATTTGGTCTTCAGCAGCAGAAGACACTGCTAGTCATTCAGTACTTGTCTGCTGGTGCCATATGTATTGTACTTCTGCCACAATATAAATGTTTGCCACAGTTATTTTCTGGCATTTTGCAAGTGGTTGACATGTTGCTACCACACATCATGGACAATATTTCCATAAAAACAGCTATACCAAGTTCTGTGCTATGCTCCCAGTCTAAGTATCTTGTTTCAGGCAGGGTGGCACTGTTACCCTTACAGCGTTGATTGTCTCCATGTTCTGCTGTTCCATGGCTCTGTTTTTGGGATAGATGCATTCATTTGCTGCACTTGCATGGTTTTTCTCTGTCTGCTGCACCCACACTGTCAAATATATATGGGCACTGTCAGTGAAGAGAGTCATCTTCCTAGAAGTAGCTTATTTTTGATGATGCAGAGCTTGAGGGTTTAAATATTGCTCTTCATTTAATAGAGCTGTAGTAGTCTATCGAGTACTTTTTTCTCACATTCCCTGAAATCAAATGGAAATATCAAGTTGCTCAGGAACAGGGAACCCTTGGCAACATGGCTTTGGCCAGTGTTGCCATGAAACAGGAGGCCAAGCTGAAGAAAACATCAGACTAAACTACTAACATAAAAGACCATCCTAATATGAGTCAGGATTCAAGTCATATGTCTTTTGAATAATGGTAGCTTAAAGATGCTCATTGCTGTGAGCAAGAAAACAATCTCTGCCAGACCATGTCTTCTACGATTAAAAAGCTGTTTGCTGTAAATTTCTGAGCTGGGAAAGAAGTCCAATTGTTGTTGCATTCAGCATTTACAACCACTATATGTTTTAAATTGAAATGATCTGAAAGACTCTAGATTTTGTCTAGTAGTGTGGATTAAAATAAGAACTGAATTGAAAATAGCTGTTTATATCAGAATATAGCATCGGATATTCAGAACGAAGAATAAAAAAGCTATCAAGTTACGACAGAACAGATAAAAAGTAAGTCTATAGTGGAAAAAAAAATAAGGATTTTTTCAGTATAGATGAATTTAGGAAAATAGAAATTTTGGAGATTTGGCTAGTGGTATAGTGAAGGAGTACGTCTCTCTTTTAGGCATTATCTGGTGTTTCAGTCTCTGCCAAAGCCAAGCAGCTGCAAGATTTCTTAGCTGATCATTCTCAGGAAGCTGTGTAACAGACAAAAAGGTCCGGATTACTCTCTATCATGAATACCTTTCCCATGCTGTACTGTTTAGGTGGACTACTTCACATATTGTGTTTCAAAGAACTTTGTGGACATGAGAACGTGTTAAAAAAGAACTGAAATTTTAATTTTAATTTTGTTTTAATGTGACTGCAGAGTGTTGCTATCACAAGACTGCCCATGCAAGTAACACTTTTTTTTGGTCTGTTTCCCAAGCAGGAATAAAGCAAAGCTAACTCCAAACATCAATTTAGTATGGGTTGCTTTGAATTGGATTTTCAATTACTTCATCTTGTTGAAATAACTTTCATTTAATGCAACATATTCTTTGCAAACCTAAGGATTTTGTTTTGTTACCTTCATCTCCTAATCATTTTACTTCAGTGCAATCTCATGAACAACGCAGAGCTCTGAGAACATTAAAACTCATATGCTTGGTAAATGGTAGATAAAGTTTTAAAGCCTGTCTCTGGTGAAAAGTTTCAAAGAAATACCAATACCTAACTTTGTCTCTTAATTCATGTATTTCTAGAATTTCTCAAATTAAATCTGAAATGATTAATAATTTTACATATATAATTGGTTTGCTTAGCAAATCATTCAAGTCAATTTTACATTGACAATAGCAAATTACCTTATCATCACAACGGATCCAGCTGGTTTATAAAAATATTAGATTTTAAACCAGTTCTGTTGCTAAATCTTTATTCTTATGTCGAACTCCATTACATTTCTAGCCCTATTTCTTTATAAACTAAATTTTTGTCCTAGGGAAGAAATGATAGCAGGCCTCTCAAGTGTCTAATTTCCTGGAAAACTAAAAATCCCAGCTGCGGGAATACAGTGAAACATGGTCAGCAGCAGAAACTTAGAAGATCTTACTTCACAGTACTTCTTAACATGGGCATCTGTACATTTCCTTCTAATGTAGCTGGAGTTCTCCTAGCAGAGTTGAGATTACATTTTGGGCTCCAACTGGAGGGATGATTCACAGACTGTATCTTTCAGCCTCTGAATAAAGAAATGCCACCAACCTCAAACTGCAACCATTTGCTGAATCACCAAATAACTCTAAAAATCCCCCATACCTCATCTGTTAGCAAGTTTACTTTCTTCTGCTGGCCCCAAACTAAATACATGCTGAAGTGATACTGTCTCCAGACATGAAATTTTAAAACAATCCATTTCTGGGGGAGAGCAATCCATACTAGGTCTCTGCACCAAACTCATTGATTTGCTCCAGAAATGTCACGTTAGTTGTACTTATTGACCAAATCTCTAGAACTTGCGACAGGGAACTTGCTACAAAGAACTTTTAAGACTCTTTTATTTCTTCCTATATTGTGTTGTTGTTTCAAAAGCTCTCAGACTGTCAGAAGTCATGAGGGAGATTGTGGCTTGTGGTAAATAAGGGTTGTGGAGAAGCCACGCTGTTCCCTGATATTGCAAGGAAACTGTATAGTCTCTTTTACTGTAGTCAAACTTTCAGTTTCTTTAAACAGAAGTTTCCAACTGTGTAAAACTTTGAAAACAATTTTTAAAATAAAATTAAAAAAAGTGTAAATGAACAATGTTTTCAGTGGTATTATGTCTTTAAACAGATAAGTTCCTCTAGGAAAGTGATGAACAGAGTAATGAACAAAGTGCCTTTTAGCCAGTAATGATTGCAGTTTGTTAACATCCTTGTTGAATATTTTAAAATAATTTTGTTACTACAGAAAAAAGTAAATTGTGAACTCTCTACTTGGAAATACAGTAAATCAAGCTGATAAACCAGTAATGATTGCAGTTTGCTAACATCCTTGTTGAATATTTTAAAATAATTTTGTTACTACAGAAAAAAGTAAATTGTGAATTCTCTACTTGGAAATACAGTAAATCAAGCTGATAAACCAATGGACTTTTGTTCCATAATGAAAAGCTCCATCCTCAAATTTTGAATTTAAATCAATGTAACCTTACCCTACAGGAATAGAAAACTGTAAAGAACAAGAATTGTACTGAGTTTGAAAGTAGGACAGAAACTAAAGGTAGAATTCAGTATGATATGATGTTTCTTAAAGTTAAAATTGTGGTCATGCTGAGATGTATGATTGGCAGTGGAAAATATCTTTGGACTACTCAAAGATCAATTTTAATTGGAAGTTAGGTCAGATGTGGGAAAGTAACTTGGTAACCAAGAATTTATGTCTGAAACTAACTCAAAATAATGATCAAAATCACAGGATTCTAAGACTTGAGGTGACCTTAGAAGGTCTTCTAATACATCTAACTACCTTTAGGTAGGATCATCTATAGATAACACGTTTCTGATATGTTTAAACTTTTCTCAGACCCTCAGTGACAGAAAAGTCAGTTTGGTATTGCTAACTACTTTCCAAACGTTATTATTCTTAACTTAAAAAATATGAAATTATTTCCTTTCCTTAGTTGCAATTGAAGCGTTCTTGTTCAGTCCTTGCCATGTGCGGAGAATAGTTCATCTGCTTTCTTTGCAGTTCCTTCATTAAGAATTGAAAACTGTTATCATAAGCTAACTCTACAAATTTCTACAAACTTCAACAATTTCAGTTTATTCTTTTTTTTCATTGTAAGAATGCTTTGTAGACATTGATGTTAGATTCCTTCAATGGGCTTATATTTTTATTTTAATAGAATACCTAAACTGAACACAGTGCCTCAAGAGATTTCTTATTGTTTAGGAATAGAGAGAAATTTTACTGCTTGTGTTGTAAAGAGTTTTATTGTTATTATTATTATTATTTTCCACAGAGCACACTTTTGGTTATATTTGGATTTACTACTTGGGAAAATCACTCATTATTGTAGGTTCTTATCCCATCCTTTTTCTAGATATGTCCTCTGCTGTAGCTTCTTACATCTCTCTTATGGATTGTACAAGTAGGTTATATGATGTATTTGAATCAGGCAGCATTATAACAATTGGAAATGCCAAGACAGTCCCTATAGTCGTGGTGATGTAGATTCTGGAACAAATTCCTTGTTCTAGCTGGACACTCACCCAGGACATTTAATTTTCAGAAGGACACAGTACCCACAGCTCTTCCTGATTTCACCATCTTAGCATGCTAAAATCAAGACAAGCTAAATGTGGATTGCTAACCACAGATCTCTAGGGTGAGCTTTTCCAAAATTGCAGGGTCTCTGAGCATAACTTCTACTGAAAACTCCTCTAAAATGTCAAAGCTACGACTACCAGTCATTGCTAGAGCAAAACTAAGCTGTTACAATTTTCCTCTTTTCTATTTAGTGCCAATTTAATTTCTGTGAAATATAAGTATTCATAAGTGACTTACTTCGTGCAGTATGAAGACAGCCTGCCTCTGAACTTCTGTTTGTGAAAAACCCAATTAGTCCCAACTTAATCCCCTCCTGAACCAGGCCTGGAGAGAACAATTAATTGAGATTAGGCAAATATATTTCAGAAGTAAAAATGAGCTATCAGAAGATCCGTCTGTAAGGTATTTTGAACAGTAAGGAACTCCAAATATACTCTCAAGTAAAGAATTCTTATTCTACAATGCATGATTACCACCCTCTCTTCTCTTCTTTTTTCTTTTTTTCCTTAATAATCTAAATTGAAATAATCTAAAAACAGAAGGAGTTTATACTCTTCAAATATGGAAGGTTTTGAAAGGAAAAAAATGCTACGATGCCTTCTGAAGACACTGCTTTGTAAACATGTGCAAATTATTGTCCTTCCTCAAGTTTCTTGTAACAAATTTAAGGTGCACCAATGTCTACAAACAACTGATAAGAGGTCGAAATGTCCCAGTTTTTTGTGATTATTACCTGTCATGCTGACCAGTACTGTCTTTCTGTTGTGCCTGGTCAGTCCATATTGACCTGCTCTGTCTTGTGCAGGTGGTAGACTCTATTGGACAGGAATTAAGTCACTGTACTGTATCTGTTCTTGGGATAAGGAGCCCCAGTTTCCTGAAGAAAATCAATAAGTGACACAGCTATATGAATTGTAGGAACACTGTTGTGCTTTTGTTTAGGTCACTTTGCTATTTTCTTTTCTGTTCAGAACACTGTAGAGGTCTAATGTTAGGTTTTCAAAAAGATAAAGCTCCCTGATTCCAGCTCCTTGAATTCTTTGATGGTTGGCATAGCCCTTCACTCTTTTGGGAAAGTTAAACTGTGATTTTCTTTGTAACGTCTTCAGTTGCCACCTCAAAAACCCAGCACCTTAACAATTTGGATACTGCACCCCTCTTTTACTCTATCCTACTACTGCTTATTTCTCTGCACATGTGTTTTCTGGTCAACTGCCAGTGCTCGTCCAGCTCCTCAAAATATACTGTGAAAACAAACTAAATAAATTTTGTAGCATGCTTGAGTAATTGGGATAAATAAAAAAACGAGCGTATTATCAGAAGATTTATGAGAAAGGAAAGAAGTAACAGTGAATGACCTCAGAAAAATCCATTTCTTTAACAACCATTTATCAGGCAAAATGTCAAAAAAGATTAAAATAAAGAACTTTGATTCTTTTGTGCAGGATTTTTAGGCTCTTAAAGTCCAAGCTTACTCTATCTGTCAGGAGTACAACTAATGAAGGTCTTTGTGGGAGCTTCTGCTGTGATCTTTGGGATTATAAAGAAAAGGTGAAAAATGAATATTCTTCTTGCTCCAATAGTGAACTTCAGACATTCCTACAATGCTTTGGCTCAAGCTGTTTTGCAGCCTTAGCACAAATTTGCCTTGGCACAACTATTAGTAATTTGACTTTCATTTTAACTTTGTGCTGGCAAGAGTAATAGGTAGTGATGAGGAGTATTTGTTCCTGCTTGAGATGATGTTGCTCAGTAACAATGGTGCTGCTTCTAAGGGAGAAATCCTGTCTAATCAGTAAGCTTTGTTCAGAACATTGCAGCATTTATGGATGATAATTCTTGTCTTCTCTCTGATCATCCCTTTGTTCTCAGCAAGAACTTCAAGTACTCCAAACTACTACTGGGTCAAAATTTTCAATAGTTTATGACAATAAACAGTAAATCTAACATTCTCTTCGTGAAAACCATGGAAAAATGTACATGGAATAAGACTGTCTATGCTGCAGGACATAAATCTGTCAGATAGTCATGTTATGGAGGTGCAATTATCCTTTCGAAGTATGTGCCTATGTCTCCAAATTTACCAAGACTAGGCACCATGAAAGAAGAAAAAATGAAAAATATAAGAAACCAAATTAAACAGATACTGTAAAATGACTTGACAATTTCTAAGTCTCAAAATAGGAAAAAGAACTTGTCAAAGCAATATTTTACCCTTTATTTTCTGCACAATAGCAGAAAAGCACAAAAAGAAGCAATGTGTCTCAGCTGAGTTGCTGGAAAATGTTCTGCGCTTCCACATTTTATTCTTTTGTAAAATATAATTTCAAGAAATCTTCCTAGTATCTGTTACATGCAGCTCATTATCTTGTTCTGGTAGCAACAGCATGATTGCAAACAGTTAGTAGGCTGAATATTTATGTTTTTTGGACTTATGACCCACCTGAATCTTCTCTCTCAACAGCACTTTTTCAGTGTTTGATGTTCCTACTTGAAGACATTTTCTGTTTCATTTACTGCAAGGTAAATACTAGTGAAATATTTAATTATCTTTAATATATATACATGTGTAGGTATACACGTATCTATCTTTTAGTCTGTTATCTCTATTTACATATGTTTGAATACGTACAGATATGTATGTATACTTTTTAATATATATTCATAAATGTATACACACATATATATGTATTCAAAGGTCTTAAAGGTTAATATTTTTTGTTGTTGTTGTTTGTTTGTTTATTTAATCCCTTTGCTTTTGAATCTGTTGTGGAAATCTAGATTTTTTTTTTTTTTTTTGAAAATTATTCCATAATATTGCTGTGCTTTGAAAATAACAGTATGTTACTTCATTGCAAAGCTCAGAGAAAATGGACTCTGAAATACACAGTCAGGATAGATGGGAAGAATTTTAATCTTCTCTGCGAGTACGCAAAGATATTTTAGATGAGAAAAATGATTTGATTTTCCTGTACTGAAGCCTTCCTCAGAAACAAGAAATTTTTAATAATTTCTGTCTGCTTTATAAAAGCTTGGTCCTTGGTTAACATTTACCATTTCTTTATCTAATATATACCTCAGTTCTTTGCTAGATATGGAGAACTAAGAGATGATACTCAAGAGAAGTCTCTTTGATCTCCAGTCTTCTGCCCTAGAGCTTCCTACAGCCCTTCTGGAAGTTGGTTTCAAAAATAACTTCCTTACACTGTTTGTGGTTGTTCTGACATTTTGAAAGTCTCCTGTCATGGAATTAAATCGATCTCTCTTTTGTAGAGAATTAGTGTTTGTTTTTACCTTTTTTTTTTTTTTTTTCTTTTCCCTAAGTGAAACTGTGAAAGAAGACATAACCACTACATCTTATATAACTTTAAAAATAATATCATGTGCGTATTGGGAAATGTCTAATGCATTATATACAGCTGAGCTGTGTAACTGTTTTGCTGATATGAAAGGAAAGTTTAGCTCAGTTAGAATTCATTTCCTTTATCTTGTATTTTTTGAGAGGAAGTCATTAATCTGAGAACAAATGCAATACATGAAAAAAGAAGCATGTTTTGCATGTTAACATCTTTCAGATTATCTAAATTCTACCACGTAAGATACCATGGAATTGTCTCACTTTACGGAGCTTCCAGTAAGGACCTGGCACACAGTGGTTAAGTTTGCTGATGGAATAGTTCTGCCCTGGGTGTGACCTCTGTGTGAGTGTGCTGCAACTGATGCAGCATGACACAACAAACCAGGCCATCTGTCTCTCGGAGGTGGGCAAGTGGTGGTTCCTGTTTCACATCTGCCTCCTTCCCTTCTTGCTTACTTCTTTGCCACTGCCTTTGATTCTCCTGAACCTGAAGGGCACATCTACTGCTGGTTCTTCCTAAGCCAGCTTTCTTCTCTGAGGCTGTTAGCTCTGCAGTGCATCTTTTCTTTCATGATCCAGTGGACACAGAGAACACACAAAGGTTCTACACAGACATACTGGAAAACTGGTTCTGAGACCTTTGTGGCTAAAACTGTGATATACGTACCCAACCCTGGAACTGGAACATATCTATGACTAATATATCTGTGTTAGTCTCAGCTGAAGAATATTAGCAAAAAAAACGGTCAGAAATTTTTGAAAACAGAAAATAATAAAAAAATACTTATTGTAAACATAATCTGCTGGGTCTTTTAAAGTATTTAGACTATACATATCACTTGATCCCTGATATTTTTCACTGGAACAGGTTTTCTTGTGATGTGTATAAGAAGGTGAAAGAGCTAATTTTAATGAGTTTATATTTGCAAAAGTCTGCACAAAAAAAAAAAAAAAAAAAAACCAAAAAAAAAAAAAACAAAAAACCAGAAAAAAACCACCCACAAACCCTGCAATGTTTCCAGCTGTCACAGCAGCTATTAATTGGCAGAGAGATGTTTGCTTGATAAGGGGAGGAAGACATCTCTACTGATTCAGGACAGGTGGACATCAATTTGAATCCAATTTACATCTTAAAATGCATGATAGAAAGGATTTTGCATTACATTGCCTAGATGAAAGGGACCTCTTAGTCTGAGCTCCTCTTTTTCTTTCTCTTGTTCTTTTTTTTTTTTTCCTCCTTGCCCAAGCACTCAAACTTGCACTAGCTAAGTTTTAATGAAGATATCTTGTTCAGTTGCTGTTTGAGGCAGCTATTTACTTGACTAAGACTCAAGTCTGAACTCATGCTGGGCTAAAAAGAAAACCCAAACCGATAATTGGACAGACCTGAAATTGGACTGCCTGCGCTACACACAGCTTGAATCAAGTGGATGTGTCTTCAACATCAAGTTATTATTTGTTTGCCTGATCAAGGTTTTTTCTACAGATATTAGATAACTGGAACAGTTACTGGGGCTTAATAAGAGATCTGTAGTGGAATGTGCCTGCTCTGAATGGTGCAAGAAAAAGCTCCTGATGAACATATTTGGAGTACTTAAGTGATAGGTGAAAACTGAAAGACTACTTATGTAAGATTAGGATATACGTATAGAAATTTTTTTGGTGTGTATTTTCAGGTACGTTTCAGTCTTTCAATCAGCAGTGTGAAGCCACTGAAGCCTAATTCCAAACTTACATTTGGAATGGAAGCCTGATTTAGACTCACATAAACAATTTGCTGTTTGTTAAGCAGATGATTCTGAGCTGGCACTGCTCTTTTAAATAACCTTTCCTTTACAGATAAGGCCCCCAGTCTTCAACAAATGAAAACAGTAAATTTTGACCATTGTTTTAACATTCAGCTTTTCTTCTAATATGATGCATACAGTTTCCTATGTTGTAAAGTTCCTTGAAGTGTGTCTATGCATGATACCAGAAAAATAATCTAATAGTGTGCATTGCTGTATATTTTTTCTCTTTCAAGGTTTAGGGAACTTTTATCTCACCTCAGCATGCCTGTTGAATTTAGAATTGAAATGAACAGAGCTACTGAATACTTTGGATGAAAAATTAGTCCACTTAGGTGTCTGAGCATAGGCAATTTCTGAAAATCTTTCTCAGTTTTTTGTTTCTCCATTGAAAATATCTTCAATAGAAAATGCTGGTATTTGTATCTTACTATACATACCTGTGTTTTGGTACAGCCTAAGATTTATTCAACAGTTTATTATCTTTTAACATTGAAATGTACTTTCAAATATTCCCATCAAGCAACTGAGTCAGGCTACCTAGAAAGACTGACACCAGTGCTCCAGCCTACCTACTCGCATGGGTTTCTTTTCATTGGAAGCTATAGATGGAAGGCAAAGGTGGATGGAGAATTTTTAAAGTTGTCTTAATGAATATACTGCAGGAAAATATTCCTGGAGCTGGGATTATGGTCTCAATTCAACTGTTTGAGCTTGGTCTCCGTCAAGTAAAGAAAACTCAAGCCACTGAACCTGTATCTAGGTTAACTAACGTAAAAAGTATACCACATAACACATGGCTTACCTTTTTCATGTACTGATGGAAAGAACCTGGTCCACATGGTCCTTCTGAAAGAAGCTGCCTCTTTTCTGAAACAATAGTTTTTATTCCTGTATTTCCAGCAATGACCCTGTGCTTTGGGGCACAACTCAATCATTGTTCCCCTATCAAATATTTTTCTCTGAAAATTTTTCATGCCTTATTACCCAGAGGAAAGTGATCAAGATTTAGGATTATGGAGCTGCCTTTTGTTGCCCAATCTGAACCTCATGAGTGATGCTGAAGGAAGGCACAGTGGTGAAGCTACATTACCTCCCCTCTTCCCCAGGGTCCCCTCAGTCTGTATGTAAAAACCTTATACGGCCTTGCATGAAATTGTATTTGAAAGATTCAATTACATTTACCATATGTTCTTTCACCTTGCTTGCATAATTTTTCAAGTGGATATGACTATTCAAACATTAAAGGAAAAACATGCAAAAAATATTTTTGGTTGTTAGTGCTTTGTATTACATTTAGTCCTTAGAATTTACCTGGGATAATTTGAGTACATGCTATACCTTTTTGTAATGGATAAAGATGTACAGCATTCAGAAAATAAACAATCTGAAGGTATTTTCTGTCACCTTTACTGTGTCACTGCATGGTAATATGTCAATGGGTACAGCACTCCCTGCTCTGGAATATAATCTCTGGTTTCTTTTGGAGTGTGAAGTGGAAAAAACCAGGGTTTACTGCTGTCATTTTCGATGTTATGAGGTTACAAGCTACAACCTTGGGAGATTTTACACTAAATTTGGTTTTTATTGTTTCACAAAATGGGTCCTGTTTTCTGGCAGTCAATAAAACTGCAGGTGATACTCCTCTTATAATAGATGTGAATGGACTATTACTGTTTGCTATAGTCGTTTAACTTCAGGGCAAGCTTATAAGGGTTTTCACTGCAAAAACACACAATCTTCTTTTTGGCCACGGGACTATTTCTTTATTTTTATCAAGTTCCTTGGTGATATTGCTACATAGTCATCTGAGCAGGACTAAAATAAGCAGAAAGTTCTCTGCTTCTGAAGCTCAAAACAAACTGAAAATTGAAAATCAGTATTAATAGGCTTAAAATGAAAGTCATTGCAACACACTGCGAATACCTAGTCTCATGACTTAAAATGATAAAGCAAATGTTATATGAATTGTATGTAAATAATGTCAATATAGAAGACACTCCTATCTCTTGATGCTTATTCTTAAGTCAAATAAAAAATGCTACTTCTGAAAATGAATATGCTGTATTAATACTTTGAATCACATAATCACTAAGGTTGGAAAGGATTTCTGAGTATGATCTAGTTCAATATTCCTACCCTAATCAGGCCTAACCAGGTCTGGTTGCTCAGAGCTGTTTTCATTTGGGTTTTTCCTTAGCTCTAAGAATGGAGACTCCACAACTTCTCTGAGCAGCCCATTACAGTGTTCCAGCAACCTCATATCACAATGAAATATATTTTTCTTATGTAAATGGAATTTTATGTTTTTGAATTTGTGTCCTTTACTATTTGTCCTGTCACTGAGCACCACCAAGAAAAGTCTTGCTCCTTCTTCATTCGCTTCCATCACACACACACACTCACAAACATATACGCACATAAATAAGAATCCCTGAACCTTCTCTTGATCACTGTAGTCCTTCACTGAATTCACTCCAGTATGTCCTTGTCTCATGTATACAGGGAAATTGGACTCAGCGCTCCAGATGTGGTCTTAAACACACTGAGTAGAGAGCAAATGTAACTTCCCTTGAGCTGCTCACTGACACTTTTTCCTCATGGAGCCAAGGATGTTTGTAGTCTTTGCCACAAGGGTGCACTGCTAGTTCATGACCAACTCATGGTTAGGAAGCAGTCACTGCTTCTTCTCTGCAAAGCTGATTTGCAGCCATTCAGCACCCAGCTTGTACTGGTGCATAATTTCATTCCTACCTGTGTGCAGGACTTGATATTTTGTTGAAATTCGTGAATTCTCTAAGCCATGATTCTCTAACCACTTTTAATGTTGTATCACTTGCAGACTTGCTGAACGTGTACTCAGCTCTGTCATCCAGGTCAACAGTGAAGATGTTAAACAGCATTGGTCCTAGTACTGATACCAGGAGTACTCCATTGGCAAATGTCATTCAGATGGAATGAAATAACAATTTGAGTTGGAAAAGATCTTCAAGATCATCAAGTCAAACTTGACCCATCAAGGTTATTAAACCATGTATCTTAGTGCCATGTCCACATGTTTATCAAATACCTTCAGAGGCAAGCACTCTACCATTTCCAAGGCTAGCTTAATCCAATGCTTGACCACCGTCTCTATGAAGTTCTTCCTCATATCCAATCTAAACCTCCCTTGGCACAACTGAGTCTGTTTCCTCATATCCTATCACAATGTCCTGCTGGCCACCCTATTTCTGGTGATGAAGAAGATCTCATTGGCCTTCTTGGCCACCTGGGTACACTGTTGGCTCATGTTCAGTCAGCTGTCAAACAGCAACCCTAGGTCCTTTTCTGCTGGGCAACCTTCCTGCCACTTTCTTCAAGCCTTTGTTACTGTGTAGGGTTGTTATGACCCAAGTACAACTGGCATTTAGCCTTGCTGAATGACGTAATTGGATGTGGCCCAGTCCTCCATCAGACTCTTTCCTAACTGCAATGCTCACAGTAGTTATGCAAATGAAGGGTAGGCAAATAGGCTTAAAAAAAAAAGAAAAAAAAACACCAACCAGACTAATTGAACATTTTTTTTCCACTCATTTTCATTTCTCAATTTATTTTTTCATTCCTAAACTGAATAGTTGTAGAAAATGTCATATATATATATTTGTATGATGTTAAATTACATCTGTATTTTACAGTGTTAAAATACTGTGAGTACAATGGTGAGTCTGTCAAAACTCTATGATCTTTTAAGGAGCAGAATGCCCTCAGATGTGAATTCTCTCTTCTCTGAAGTCTTTGACATTTTTTTCTGATACCTAATTCCAGAGAAGAGTAGAAGTTTAATGTGTTAACATACCAGTGACAAACTGATTCACTGAGCTTCTTTATTTTAAGAAGATTAAAATACAGATGTAGCAAACATTTTTTTTTCCACAGTACTCTGCTAAGGCTTGAGTCAGCATCTTTATGAAGCTTTGTATCAACACAAAGCCTTTGCCTAATTTGAGGAAAGCAAGGGTGAATAAATGGCCATTTAATGGTACATATATTTCCAGTATTTAAGAAGACTCCTTGGTAAGTTCAGTTAATATCTTTGTATATTTCTTTGTATTTTTACTTACTTTTTTTTTTTTTTTGTAAAAGTATTCTGATTGCTAGTGGTTGTGTTCTGCATGTACATACTTCACTCCAAAAGAAACTACTCCTATTTATTTCCATGGGAACTACGTCTGATACAAAGAACACAATAACACTGTTTGATAGAGAAAATTCTCAGCTATAAAATAGTCTTTTTTGACACAGTCACTAACATTAGCTATGCATTTTCACCTGCAATGAACAAGAGTCTGCACGGGGCTCTTCTAAAAATCTGCACAAGCAGAGGTCACCCACTGTCCCTGTGTCCACTGCTGAAACACATTGCCCACTGTCTCACTGTGCTCACATCCACAGTTTAGTCTCCAGAAACATTCAGCAAGCATTAATGAATGTAAATGGGTGCCATTTTTTCCTTGTGAAGGAATTCAGTGACACACCCTCCCTCCATACGCACTTCTATGTCAAACGCTAGTTTGTCAGACTGCCCCTCTGCTGCTACCTGTCACACAGCAACAAAATTTAATGGAATATTGTCAGGACAGTTCAACCTCTACTGCCATACCACCAACATCCATCTCCGATGTTGTGGGCCAACATAAAAAAACAGGAGGCATTACTTTTGGAGCAGCCCATATATATACATTTTAAAGAATTTCTTTATATACTTATTTTTAAAATGCTGGATTATGAGATGGGTTTGTTACTGTGTAGAATGGAAGAACTGAAGAGGGGAAAAAATAAGAGAAGATGAAAGACAAAGTGTGAAAGGATCAGATTTTAGAGCCTGAGATTGGAAATCTCAGTAAAGCATGTAAATACCAGTAAATGTCAGCTGGCATTGACTTATGTTTGTGAATCTTGTATGATGAGCTCATCATCACAATGATTTAACATCTCTCTGGTGGCTTACTTTTCACCTGCAGGTTTCTGATGTTTTACCTCTTTTCTTCTTTATTTATTTATTTTTTTGAGGGGGTAGAGTTTTTTTTTTTTTTTGTCACATGGGATATTATGATATCTCACTCTGGATGTAGTGTGAGGATCTGAGCTTTAAACTGCAATCACACCACACCTCCGCCTGCAAGCTATCCTGTTTTGTATCCTCCTGCAGCACATTTTGTCCTCTCTGGTAATTAAGGAAGATGGGGAGCTCAGTAATCTCTCTATCCTTGATGCCTCATTTCTTTATCAAATTCAGTAACTTCTTGCGGTGTTGATCTGCCATTCACCTCTTGAAAATTCTCTTTATTCTTTTTCTGTTGCTAAGTACTTGCCATGTTTTTATAGAACAAGCCCTCTGGCTGGGGAAAAGTTGCCAGTTAGAACTTGTGAGACTGATCCACTCTTTTATTATTATTTCTTTCAGCAGCTATTCAGTGTCTTTGATGTTACCCATACATTTGCATTAAAAGATGTCAGTGATTTATTTTAATAAAATCCAATTATCCTTTTTAGTGCCTGTAAGAAACGAATGGATGTTTCCAGTTTAATTGCAAACATAAGCTCATGGTAGGAAACATACCTGGCACAGAAGGAATTTCAGCATTAATAGTGCCAGAAGCAGCTGTGAGGGTTAACAAGATTCTAATACTTTGTGGGCTTAACTACAATAACTTGCGCAGAACTATTTGGGTCCCGGGAGAAAACCAGCTGTTTTCAAGGAGCTCCACAAGGATAATGCTAAAATATCTTGTTTTTCACACAATTCAGTCTCTCTGCATGGTCTCTGTGCTGTGTAGACATTTTATTTTGGGAAAAGAAATGACTTGGCACTTCCAAGAGGTGGCCTCATCTGGTTTCTAGGGCACTTTTGTTTAACTTGATCTCTTACAACTTAAGTTTTGCTGTAGTTTCACAAGCAAAGAAATTGGGAGCTTCAGTCTCCTGAACTGTTAAATCAGCATGGTCTCAGCTGCGTATTTTTAAAGCCAGCTTCCTTTTCTCTAGCAAATCTTTGATTTCCACATACTCATAACAGCAGGAGGCTGTATTTCCATTGATATTGGGTTGTCTTTATCTGAAAATACAAGATTGGTTTTGTTGGTCACAATGAAATTTCCCTACTGGTGTAATCAAAAAGAAAGGATGTATTATCTTTATGACATGCTAAAGCTGGGCTTGTTTGGACCTGAATAACATTATGAAATTATCTGCACCATACAAACACCTTCACAGGTGATTTGCATCACCTAAATATTAAAGTCACCTGACAGGTCAAATACTGGAAAAGGCTGGTGAGATGATGAGTTTTATTTGAGACCTTTTAACTACAAAGAAACTGTTCAGTTATTGTCACACATCTTGACTGTGACCCATTTGTGTTTCTGAACGAAGCAGTGGCAAGCCGAGAAGCCCATCAGGCTGGAAGACTCACGTGTATGTATAAAGTAAGGTCGTTGTGCTACAGTGGTACAAAACCCTGTAAGAGATTATTCTTTTATGTCACTGCCTCAAAGCTTGCTGATGGACAAGTCCAAACAAGTCCTTGACCAGGGTTGAGAGATCCTTTCTCTGGGGGACACAAATGGACAAGGCCAGGCAAGTCCTGAGCAAAGGTTGAGAAATCCTTTGTCTGAGGGACACAGATGGACAAGGCCAGGGGCAACGAAAGAGATAAGTTGCAGATTAATGGCTAGGAAGCAGTCTTTTGTATGGGCTTATCTTGAGGAAAATGGCTATCTCAAGAGGTGCTGCACATGACTTTTACCCAAGCACCCAGGGATGTCACACAGGGAGGAAAAAAAGGAGGATAAAAGAGGGACAAACAACTATGAAGTTAGGTTTTCTGGCAACAGATTTCTCATGAAGAAGAAGGGGGTTTTTTGGACATGAGAAGCCTCACGTTCTGTCCCTCTCCCTCCTGGACCTACTCTGTCATTGCACCTTCTTGCTGCCTAAGGCCAGCCATGCTCTCCCCTGAGAGATTTCTGCCATCAGATCCCTCACTACAGAATTCCTGCATGCTGAAGAAGAAGAACAAAGGTGTCTGCCATCAGATCCCTCACTACGGAATTCCTGCATGCTGACGGACTCTGCTGGGCCTGCTACCTGAGTCCTTCTGCTTCCTCCTGGACTTAGCCCGCGAATTCTTCCTGCTACCTGCTTGCTGCCCAAGGCTGGCCACACTGCTGCTGCTCTCCCCCTGCACTTTTGCCTCGGACCATTGGGATGGCATGCAATGGGACTGCTCCTGGATCCTGGTGGTGACCATCCCCACTTTATACAATTCTTGCTTCTTTCCTATCTTTTCTGTTGTCCTCCTTCCCTTTCCCATCACCCTAATTCATAATAGTCGCCGTCCTTCCCTTCCTCATCTCCCTGATTAAGATTTGTAATAAACTGGTTGGACCAACATTTGAACCATTGTTTCTTAATCTCACATCAGGTATACATATATCAAAGAACCTCCTCTCCTTCCTATAAATTGGAGTGAGACAAACCCTCTTCTTGTTTTTGTTTTGTTTTAGCAAAAATATTGATTTATGTTTCAATTTTTCATCAGATTCTTTTCACTGAAACCAATATCCCACCCAGTAACTACTTTACACGAAGAGTCCATGTTGTTATTTCTAAATATCAGTAAGGTCTCAAAAAGAAAATGAATACTCGATGAATTTTCTCCAGAAGTATATTAAGATGGATATAGAATCGGCATTCAGCATAACAAGAAAAAAAAGGTCTTAATTAAAGAAAAAGATACCTATCATGCAAAGTTTATTTTAATCATTTCAATTGACTGCTATCTGATCTGTTAAAATAATGAATTGCAAAAACAAACAAACAAAAAACCCCAAAGCCCAACAAAACCCAAAACAAACAAAACCAAAAAAACCCACCACCACCACCAAATGAAAAACATTAGAAAGCATCAAAGAAGAGAAAATAAATGACTTTCATATCTGGATAGGATAATACTCTCCTTCTTTATCAAATTTGTAATGGGGTTGGTCCACATTATAGTCTATCTATCGTATGATTTTATATATCCTCATCTGTCTTGTTGCATAATTCGAAAACTGAGTATACTGTTCAACATCTATTTTGTATAACTTCAAATGAATTATCTTTTCTGACTTACTGGTTTCTCCCTTCCTATCCTTATTTTGCAACTTTTTGCGTTCACGCAGTTTTCTTTGCAACATTAACTCTGTAGAAATTCTTAAATCTCAATTATGGAAGAATATATACAGAATATTATTTAGATTGGCTCCTTTCTTCCCCATGCAGTTATGGGTTTGATTTGCGTGTGAGTTTCCATGCAAATAAAAAGAATTTTTACAGAACTGACCCCATGTGGGGGTGGAGAGTCCTATTGAAAAAATTCCATAAATCATTTAACATTTCATAAAGTTCGGTTTCTTTATTAAACATGGATTGAAAGAGTCAAGAACTTTGTCAGTGATTTAATTGGTGACATATATGAAACCAAGCTACTGGGAATGTATAGTGTTGTACTGGGAATATATTGAATACATAGTTCAAAAGACTCAGGGCTTCAAGATGACATATTTGCTCTGTGTTTTTAAGGTGTCAGGCTGTATGTCTGCCCTTCAACTAAAAACAATATCAATAGAAGGCTTGATTTGTGTTCATAGAGATAATGTAAAAATCTTTGCTAACTGAGTGATAAAGGTAGCTTTGTATTTGATAATCAGTAAACAAGACCTAAACTATATTCTCAAATAGCAAACCTTTTTCTTTATCAATATGTCTTCAAAATGACATAAAATTGCACTAAGGAAATATTTGTGGAAAATATTTCTATAACAGTATAAGCCTGTTCAATAAATACAAAGAGGTTTTTGTGGATTTGACTTGAAAATTGTAGGGAAAGAATGGAGCCACAAATCTTCATACCGTTTTGTTTAGACGATGCAAGCCAAGGAATAAAATTATGCATATTTGGTGGGAAAATTGCCTCAAAGGGGAATGAGGGATTCAAATGGGAATGTGATAGAAGGTCTTCTTTGTGGTATGGGCCAGGTACATTTCTAAGCCCTGAAAAGCTCTGTTGGCCTTTCTTGTTAGTTTTCCTTTCAATAATAATGCAAATTTTTGTGGCCTAGTGAGGAACAGAAGCCAGATTTAATTAAGATATATCTACAGTGTGGACAAAGAAGTCATCCATAGATGTTGTTCCCATAAATAAGAAAACCAGATGACACTTTCTTGCACACCCAACAGAAAGACATCAAATAAATCTTATTCATTCTTTTTAGCTAAATACTGCAAAACTACATACTTACAGAACTTGCAAGCCTGTTCTGTGAAGTGATAGCACAGAAACCCTTCAGAGATGTGATGATGGAGCAGCTGAGTACTGGGTCCTTCTGCGAGCTTTTACATTCATGCTGTGTTCCCACAGCTTGCCTGGAAAAGATTGCTGAGGCCAGGGAGGCTCCTGACTTCTACTGTTTTGTCTGAACCTTGCAAATGCATCCTTAGAGGTTTAAAATGAGCTATTATTAGAAAAAAAGAAGGAAAAAGCACTTGAGAAAATATTTTTATGAATTAAAAAGAACAATAAAATTGCATTATACTGATGTATTAAGTTTATGTTCTTGAAAAGTAAGCAATAAATATCCTTGTAAAGCATCGCGGACTGTGTTTTTGAGAGACCTACAGACTTAGTACTGGAGAATAATAACAACACTGGTGATATTGTGAAATGTCTGGTGCAAGTATAACACTGTTAGTGAGCAACATCGGTAGCTTATGGTGACTATATAACCAATGTGTGTATTTTAAAACTTGTGATAAAACAACAATAATTTTTTAAAGGAGGGTCTGTATATGTAAGAAGAGGACTGTACTGTTGCTGTTCTTTTTCTTCTGATCTGATGGCAAGCATTACAGCTACAGTGCACTCTAGCTATCTGGTATCTCTTGCTTAATCATAGGGACATATAACTTTTATAGTGTCAATATATAATATTTCTTATTAGAATTTTAAATTGTCATGTGAAAGTCATATATTTAATTATTTATAGCAAAGCAATTAAAGAACAAACACTTAGCTGAAATATCTTTATGCTAGCATAAGTTAAAGGAGAAACTATTATTAAGCAAAACAGAGGTAATTCTGCATTGTGCATTAAAAGAGCACTTGTCTCAGGCATCAGGCATATAACAATTTCAGTTGTTCAGACAGGCGTTGCTAATCTTATTGCAGAGATTTCTCCAAAATATTAATCAGCCATTACAGGTGAAAGCTGTTAGTAGAAAATCCCTTGCTCATTGGACTGACAACTTTCAATTAAATAATTTGGAAATGCAATAATTTCACATATTCTTCAGTGATACTCATGCAAATTATGGGATAGAAAAAAAGAATTTCTATGTGAAACAAAATAAAAATAAAAGACTGCTTTTTGGATAAAAATGATTCAGATTTTCTGAAGTCTGCAGACCTTCTCCATATGCTTTTACCAGGAGAATTTAAGAGAACATAAGACTATTTTCTTCTACCTGAGTACTTATTTGAATAAACACTTACAAATCTTGTTTGTGATTGTCTTCATTGAGCAGGTTGATGCAAGTACACAAACGAAAAAAAGATATTTTTTCTGTTCTAGAATGGGAATTGGCACGTTTTTTCCACCAGGAAACTGGAAAAAGAGTGGTTTTCTCGTATGCTGGATGTTTCTTGGTGCACTAATTACCCTGACCTGATCTTGCCTATATCAATGCATGTGATGGAAGGAAGATGGAAAATAGCACTTGGCCTTTAATTGTTTATGCTTAAAGACATTCTGTTAATGCAATTTAACAATGAAGCAAAAATCTTTCCAAATTATTTGGAGAAGAATTACTGTGTTTAATGTGGAAACAATGACATGACTGAGAAGTACCTATTTTTTCTCTGACTGAAAATATAAATATTTCCTTTAATAATACAGACAGAAAGCTATTGGTTTGTAATAAAGCTGCTTGTCAGTTAGGAGTTATGTTTTGGTAGTGCTTAAGTAATGGTGCCAACCTCAGACTACGTATAAAGGGGTCTAAATGAAAAGCAGTGTCCCTTAAATCTGTTCTGCAAGACAGATTATGTGTTGTTGTATTTCAACATTTTCTCTCTTTCCTCATGGTTTCATAACTCTTTCAAAAGAGAAGTCTGAGCTCTTAGAAATTTATTTTGCATTGCAGTTCTTTTAGGTTGTCTAATGCTAAAGGAGATTACCTATTTTTCATCATTTAGACTGCATTTTCTTCTTCCCTCAATTAATTGCAAATTCTTCTCACTGTACAGAGATAATGACTTAAATCCTCTGTGAGAGATTCAAAACTTCAGTCTCAGTGGTGAGTATTTCTGTTTGCCTCTTCACAGCTATTCCTCTCACAGACAAATGCTACAGTGTCTGAGAAAACAAGGAATCCATAAAGTTTCTGGTAGTAAAAATATTATAATAAAAAAGGACTAATCAAAAACAACATAACGAGTTAGCATTTAGAAGACTGAAACTATTAATACAAATGCTGTTTGAAATATTAAAGCCTAATCTGTGAATATTTGACTTATATCAATGATCTGTTGAAAAATAACAAATGCACGCTTGGTAATTAGTAATATAGAGAGTGTGGAAGGAGTAGGTAAAAATAACTATTGGGATTATATTCAGTGAACAGCTGCATGCCATTACAATTTCCCTAACATCAGCTTGTTCAAATTGGCTGACCAGTGGTGTTATAGTCTCTGCTCTGCTTGCAGATGAAGGGGTGACATTTGGCATCAGTTGTTAAATTTTAGTCAGCACAACAGCATCATCTGAAATTTCTGGTGCATTGTATTATGAAAAACCCAATTATCTGTAGTGCTTAAAATTACTTTAGGCACTGTTGGCTATGTCTTTATATTGTTGCTGTCATTGTGGCAAGCAGTGACCCAACTTTGCATTCTTCTTTACTGAGATTCTTTAAAACTCTGTTCCATTGTGATTTGCTACCACCTGAAGGATAGCCAGATGAAATCTGAATTGTCAGTGTGGGTGTATGAATCGACAACAAAACAGATATAATTTAACTAGCCATAGAGGTATGGAACATTTTGCATCCAAAGAAGTCATTGTCATAAACAAGGCAAGAGCATTGCACTTATAATACCTATGCAAGCTGAGAAGAGAAAAGCATATTGTATTATTTTCTCCCCAGGTTGTTTCTGAAGATACTGAAAGGAGCTACTTTTCTAACAGGAAAGAATAATGTTTCTTTCCTGGGGGGGGAAGGGAGATTTCGTAGTAAAAGCAAGAAAGCAAGGAAACTTTCTTGACTTGAAATTGGTTTGGATGAATCAAACTGTTACCTTATCCAACATATAAGCCAGGTTACCTCTCATATCCAGAATGATGGAAGCAATTTTTTTCCCATTACCTCAGGAAAAGGCTGGTCAAAACAATTGTCAGAACTCTTCATTTGTACATGTGCTGTGATCCAGGCAGTAGAGAAGTATGCTGCAATATGCTAGAAGTACAAGTGATTCTCTAACAGTAAGAGCATTTCTGTAACTTCTGATTGACACATATTTGAAAAAGAACAGCAGGTAGTCTCATAAATCTTTGCCATGTAGAACTAAATTTGTGTCAAATCATCTAGTCTATTTAATTTTATCTTTTCTCCCACACATTTTTAGTAATTTCTGAAAATATAGTACAGCACCCACCTGACTCTCTTTTTTGGAAACCTGCTGGTCTGAATTATACTTATCAGTACATTAGCAGTGGTGTTGACTTCAGAATTTGACCAATAATCTTGCAAGAAAATATAATTTTCACAGTTGAGAAAAAAGGATGACAAAAGTAAATGATGTTATTTACTGCATTTCTGTTTGGAAAGCCACAGGTCTCTGGGGATTTGTCCAGTACATCTATACTGACACTGAGTTCCAAACACATTAGACCAGAATTATAACGCTTTTACAGAAAATGCTTGGCTGGATTTTTTTTTTTTTTTAATGGTAGGAAAAGGAGTATCAGAAAAGAAAATAACCAGATGCCTTACACTGAGTTTTTCTGAACTGACCAAAATTCTTTTTCTCTCTCATACCATAACTCCCTTTTACATGCATGCTACTGTCCCTGAACAGTTGTCTCCTTGAGAAAAATTTTCAAGGAGTTTTTCCAAGTATGAAGAGACAGAAAGGAAAGCACTTCAGCACTTGCTGTACAGTAATTGTATAATCAAACTGCATGCTGGAGTCTGAGCCTGCTATGATCACAACTAGGACTCAGGCACAATCTTCTTTCCCTTTTTTTTTTTCTCTTTTTTTTTCTCTTCATTTCTTTTTTTCTCTTTTTATCTTTTTTTCCCCCCACAAATAACCAAGCAAATAAATAAGTGTATAAATTGTGTGATCTTGAGCTTGTTTGACTGAAAACAAATTCCAACATGTTTTTCTACCCTATTTTGTCATGACTTAAAGCAAAGAAAACCAAAAAAGATTATCTTTTTACTGTGATAAGTTTAATTAGACATAAAAGAGCTCATTTACTTCAGGTGACTCTGTAGCACAGATTTTGAGCTTTGGTGGAGATGTGGTGGCAAGAAGCAGGGTCTGGAAGTCAAGAAAATACGAAGACCTATTTGAAACCTTCCACACAGTTGCTAAGTTAGGGCCGTGCCTGTTCATCTTCCATAGCGGGACCTGTTGGGTGTGAACAAATACCCTTCTACAGTATTTATCTTTCTTTGTTATGGTTAATGAAAAGGAATATATTACTTTGTTTTCATTGTGAACCAACATATATATATATAAAAGAGATTTCACAGACATAATTCCTAGTGTTTAGAGGAACGCTAGAAGCATACGTTTGATAGCTTTTCCTGCTTTCCATTAGCTTCTTGTCACCTATGAGCTTTGCTTCTAATCTCTTGATGATTTCCTAGGTTGCTGTCAATAAATTTTTGAGAGCACCCTGTTCTTAATCAATCCAATATGTAGCCTTAGAAAATCATCTCAGAAGACAATGAACATTACTATTATGACTGGTATCTTCAGTGCGTCTTGGGACTTCTAGGATCATCTATACCTCATTAACTGTAGTGGAAAACAACTCTGATGCTCAAAAAAATGGAAAGAATAGGTTTAGGGTTACATCTATAAGCTGAATAGTCTATTAAGTGTTTAACATTTTTGTCATGCTGTGCAATTACCTTTTTCATCACTCTGGTGATTAAAATCACCATACTCAGCTGAAGAATTCTCCAGAGGAGAGTTCAGGAGGAACTTTCTCTTAAGCATCTTCCTAGAGAAAACAGTAGATAATCACATGACAAGAATCACAGATACTTAGTCATAATCAGCATAACTCAGTAACTTATAGTGAACTGGAATTGCATTTACATTTAAATTTGAAAATTTTAAGATTACTGAAAAATATTATGATTGAGCAGGAATGGTGCAATGTGTTGCAAAATTATGAGTAATATTTGAAGACTTACTCTTCTCATCCCTAGATTAAAATGTACCTATATTCTAGGAAACAAATTATTTCAGAATGATTCGGATTTCAGAATGCTTCATGACATTTTGAAATGATGATATCCTGGACACCATTATTTAACAGAGTTGTCAATTGACATAAGAAATGAATTTTATTTCAAAAAACATATGTTGTACTACATGAAAATGTTGTAAAATATTAATAATATCTGGTATTTAGAAAGGTGAGTTTACTGTGAATAATACTAAACATGAATTACACTTACTTCTTTGATGTATTTTCAACTACCATTAAGCAATCATAACTGAGTTATTTTTTCTTTATCCCATAACAGTACTGGAAATACTACTTATCATAAACTTGTCTTTATTATAATCCTTCATATTTACTCTTACTCTAAATCATTCAGTGGTTGATACAACATGACACCATGTACAGTCTGTATTTTTCATTTTTTTTAATGCACACATTTATATATCTAATAAATGTGCTGACAAAGTGAGGGATGATGGAAAAATATAAGTTTTCAAACAGTTATTTTCTCTTTTGAATAAAACTGTACAGCTGAAAACAACTTTGAATTTTATCTGATTTGGGTGTTACTGGTGTTTCACTCTGCAGAGCCTCCAGAAGCTAACTTTTATTATACTCTACATGAAGCAGCAGTCTTCAAATCAATGTAAAATGAGAGTTGCTGGTCACCTCTGTGAGTGTAGCAATGGGTTTAACTGAAAATACCTCTGTGAGCGTAGCAATGGGTTTAACTGAAAATAGCTTTCTCCTCACTTAAGTGTCAAATCTGAGTGTTTTAGTGGAGACGAAGAGGTGCCTCAAGTCTGCTAACACTACTTAATCTCGCTATTGTGGTAGAGTGACAGATACTCCCTGTGATAACTGGAAGCTAGGAGAGGCTACTTGTAGTTCTGGGATGTCCTGTGTAGCTGTATTTCCTTTCTTTCTCCTAAAACAAATACTTATTTACATTTCTTTACTGCTTTGTACTAGTAATTAAAGTCAAAGCGTGTGAGTAAAAGCGGAGCTAGACAGTGTGGACCAGCAAAATGTGCAGAAAAAGGATTCAGTGGAGCTTTTCAGGCAGGCTGCACAGGTTTTTATCACCCAGTGGAGGATGAATTATTTTTTTCTTTTCCTGTGAAAGAGAGATCTGACTCCCTTTGAAAATCTGAGTTTATTTTCCATTTGTTTGCTGTTTTGCTCATATCAGAATCAAGTCAGACAAACCCTATGGTTATTGGAGCTGAATCACTTCACAGTTCATCATTGATGTCACTGAACAAAGTAGATCTGAGCACAGCTGGACCAGAAATAAGCTTGACACTAGAGCAAAAGAAAGAGCATGGCTAGTGTAAGGCACTTGAAACTGGAGTGGTCTTGTCCTCTTTTGACTTGATCTTATTTAAAGATCTACCTAACTGTGACAGACTTCAAGAAATCCTTCCAGGGCTGAGAATGTGATGCATCTTAAAATTATTCTCTCCTGCTCAGTCAAGGAACTTGCAGTTGCTCTGTAAACTGAATCTTAACAGGATTTTATTTAAATGGATATATTAGCTGGAAATAAATCCCTTTTGCATTCTTTGAAGGCTCACTACTTCACTGATTTGGAACTGTGACTGTATCTGTTTCTTCTGTTGCACAATGAAATAAGGCCAAAGAAGAGTGAATAAAGAACCACAAAAAAAAAAAAAAGGAATGCCCCGACCAGCTGCCTGGCTGCTGGCACCAGGCACTTTGACCTTGCCTCTCCCAGCTCTCCCTTGAAGTAGCCTTGTCCTGCTGAATCAAACCAGCACATGAGGACTTCTCCTGTTAATTTTCACTTATAATAGCATTATCCATAAATTATTTGTTAGTAAAAAATCTTTTTTTTTCTTTATTGTTATAATAAATATGAGGATTGAAAATGTTTGTCATCCATTGTTGCTATTAATAATTTTTACCAAGAAATATGATTATTAGGGCATACTTAAGAAACATTTTAGAAAGTTTTGGATAACTATAGCCACTTCATGTTTTATACTAATATATAGTTAAATAATATACAGAATGCTGGTAAGCATTGGGTTTCCTCTGGTTTGTTTATTTCCAGTTCTTTCTTGTTGCTTTACCGCTTCTTTAAGTAAGTAAAAAACAGAGATTTTAATTATAAGGTAGTGGCTGATCGTGCAATTGTTGTCTTGCAGTACACAATCTGAGCTCTTTCTCTGTGTTTGTCTGATTTATCTTAGGGAAAAAAAGAAAATCGGAAGTACTGAATGGAATGATGTGATGGCTAAAAATAGAGTTGCTGTTTTTTTCCCCTTCCCCTTCCCTTTCTTTCTTCCTTTTTATTTATTTATTTAAATTTCCTGAATTTCAAGAAACATCGAGTATGAAAAGCTGTTTCTACAATTTCACTGAGATGATCAGTAGAGGGCACTGCATACTGACAGTAGTTACTTTTCCAATTTTCAAAGCTATGTGAGCTTCTGACTTCAGACTGGAGACTATTGTCTCTCTTTACCATATCTATAACAAAATGGATTAGAATTGGAGAGAAAGTTAAGAAACAACAACATCAAGAAACAATGCAAAGTAATAAGAAAAATTTCTCTATTATACCAGTGGCTGCAGGTATTAATAAAACTAAAAATATTTTAGTTGCATTCTCTATTGCAAATATATCTTTAATGCATATAATTTTTATTCATAGGATAAGTTAATGCACACTTTGCACTGTAATGTTGATAAAATCTCATCTAAAATACATCATATTCTGCTTTCTTGTTCCACTGCTTCCCCCATGCATCCCTAATACTACTACAAATCTCCTTTTTTTTTTTTTTTTTTTTTTTTTAATGAAATCTCTAAAAAAAATTCTGTGTATCTGCTAGAATGTTTTGTAGTCTTACCTGACAGAAGTGGGAATGTGCTCTTTCACTCACACAGATTTGCTTGCCTTTTGTCTAGAAAAAATGTGAGTTAAGAGGGCTTAGCAGCAAACAGATTGCCTGGGGAGTGTAAAAGCTCCACTTACCAGCAGAGGATTATGGAAAATACAGGTCAGAAGTGAAATATTACCAGGTGAAACAATTCACTATTTATCAACTTTGGCTCTCAAGACACCCTCTGAGACCATTCTTACATGTTTAGTTTGCCCTAACCTGTATAGAAAGTTTTCCAAACATGTACTGAAAAGGAAGAAATCCTGCTTAGAGTAACAGCATGATATGCACAGTGTCATCTTGCAGCTACAAGCTGCAGGGAAGACAGGGTTGTCTTTCTGGGCACTTAAATTTTTCAATTTAAGCAAGTAATTTAAATAATTTCACATAAATACTTTATTTCACTGGTCATTAGAATTCTTGAAATGTAGCACTTTATGGGAGTCATTAACAAAGGGATATGGATAAATGGAGGACATTTCCTCCACGATTAGTGGGATGCTAAAATAATGAATTGGCATTCTGGTAAATTATGAGTTCCAAGAAGTCTTTCGGATATGCGAAATAATTTGAAATGCAGTTTCAATTAAGATGTCTAAATCTTTTCTAGGACCTGAATCACTGGGCAGTAAGATTTTTTAAATGTTTGTATATTTTTCCTTTTTTTTTTTTTTTTTAGTTAATTGTTAGGTAAGTACCACTTCATTTTGTCCTTAAAATTTAAAAAAATGCTGTTATCAGTAATGTCTGATGTTTGTTTGTTAATGAAGAAAAGGAAGGGATCCTGAATGCTGAAAGATATTGTTATATTTGTAAGTATATTATCTTAGTATATTATTACTGGAGATTCTGATTTACTTTTTATGGATTTCTTTCACTTTGACCTAGAAACCAGTGTGCTTCTTTTTTCCCTCTTCTCTATCTTGCACACACACAGACAAGGGTATTAAGGTCTGTGGGTAAAGCCTTTATAAAACAATTCAGGTTTGTTGTTTTTTATTCGATGTATCACCAAGTGCAGCTATCTTGGCATGTCTCTTAGAGTCACACCATGGTTAAGGTTGGAAAGGACCTCTGGAGGTCGCCTGAATCAAGCCACCTGCTCAGGAAGGGCCACCTGTAACTTGCCCATTTTCTGAATTTCTTTGAGGGTGAGACTCTACAACCCCTCTGGGCAGCCTGTGCCAGTGCTCTGTCACCTGCACAGCTAAGAAGGTCTTTCTTGGTGTTCAGAGGGAACCTTCTGTTTGTCTCTTGTCCTGTAACTGGGTACAACTGAAACAGCTTGGCTCCATCTTCTTTGTAATCTCCTTTAAGGTATTTATATACCTTGACTGCATCCCTCTGAGCTTTCTCTTGTCTAGGCTAAACAGTCCCAACTCTCTCAGTCTTTCCTTATAAGGGAGGTGATTTAACACTTCCAGAAACATTGCAACACCAATGCAACTGCTGCTCCTGCTTCTTATTCCAGGTGAGGGTCACAAAAAATTAATGGAGATCTTGAAAACAATAACTAAAATCTGCATTTGAAAAAAAAAAATTCGTGACCCTGTCCTCTCCCTCATTCAAAGAAAAGAAAATGAAAAAAATCTTGTTTGATAAGGGTGAGGGTGAACTGGAAGAAAATCCATTCATTATTTTATTCTTGATTCTCAATGATACCAAAGTAAATGTCATACAATGTATTGACATTTCAATTTATATTAAGCTCTGAGCTAGTTCAGAGGAAAAAGTAGAAGAAAATACACTGAACTGTGACAGAAGATGGTCTGCCATGGAATCATGTTCATACTTGGAAAGGCCTTCTAGTCTGTGTGTTACCAGTACATAGTGAGTAAATTCCAAACAGTAGATCATATGGAACAATAAACTAATGACTGCAACTAACTTTGCTTTCGAGATTTTACATGCTAAGTTATCATGAAGGTGACAAAATTTATTTTTGTTGAAACACAAAACCTGGCATAGATAAATGAGAAAATAATTCCACATCTGTTAGAAGCTGCAACGCACTGTCAGTAAAATAGTAATTACAACTGTAATTACTGCAAGTTTTTGAGACATATTTTGTATCCAGACATGCACTATTTTTTGGAAATCTGTTGTTATATTGCTGTCATTATGTCATTGGGACACAATTTTCTACAGCACTGAGGCTGGGAGGACTGTAAAAAATTATACAATTTTCCAAAATTGAATTGCTTTTTTAGGATTATCACTGACACAGAGTATCTTAAATTTCTGATTTTTTTCTTTTTCCGAACAAGAATATAAATATGCATATATGTAAATACTCCAGACTATATAGTCTATTTTTGAGAAATAATTACATATTTACTATTATTACTCATTCATTTGATACACCAAATTATATCAAGAATGATGCTAATGAACTGTACTAATAATTAGAATAATCTATTTTTTAATAATTAAAGTTGTCTGGTTAAATGATGAATAAGTCCAAATTTAGTAGGGATTGCTACTGATTATGGTGTACTTGTACAACTTCGAATGAATAGAAATAAAATTAACTAAGCATTTTAATGAGTCAGGATCTCAGCGAATAAAATAGTTTTCTGCAGCCAGTGACTGAGTCTTACTTTTTCACACTATGTAATCACGGGTGCAGTCCACATCAACACACAGTTTATTTGGGCTGTTGTGTTAGCTGGTACAGTTGCTCTCCTCTCTTTGGGAATACGTACTTATAGAGTACAATGACAGCTTTTGGTTTAAAAGAGAATTTCTGCTCTTTCTCTTCATGAAAAATGATCTTTAACCAGTAAAATGTTGCAGACCTGATTGCTAGGATTGGCCTTCTTGCTCTGCCATTCAAGGCTTAGTCATACTCTCCAAGACTGTTTGTAGTTCATTTTGGGATGTTATCAAAATTTCATAGCATCTGTAGCTCTGTTGATAGGAGCATCAGTTAACTATGCGGTTGCAGGGTATTAAAAATATCTGGCAATAATACCTCAAAAGTCTTTTTGTTTGCTAGCAGCGTAATTTCTGGATCGATTTTAAGCTTTCCTGCAATCTATTCATGACTTGATATTCTCTCCGTGTGTTGTATTAGTAATTTGACTTTCCTTATTTCTCCCACTCTAAAATGAGCACAAAATCCCCTCTGTGCTCCGTATAGGATACAGAACGATCACTTTCATAGTAGCTTAAGTGAAGCTGTTTTACTTTGTAGTTAGGACATACTAAGAAATCATGAACTATACCACTGACTTTGATCTCATGTCTTTTAAAATCCGTCTGATTTTATTTCCAATTCCATAGATGAAACAGATAAAACTATTTAATATCCACTGCAGAAAATTAAGCAATACATTTGTACAGATGGGAGAAAATGCCTGTTTTGATCAGGTTCCTGTATAAAACAAAGGATTTGAAATATCTTAACAAGATGATATAGACACTTGCTCCAGATTGTGAAGGCAAGCTTTTGAATAGAAAATTAATGTATTGTTTTGTGGTACTGTATTGCATTATAAATTGTATTAATGAATATGGTGGGATTGAAAAATTTTCAGTGAGGTCAGACTGCATGTCACAAACGTGATTTGTTTGTCATAAATGCGGAAAGGTAGATTTACATAGGCATTGACAGCGTTACGTTCAGTTGCTTACTTGAAAATGCATACCATTTAATGTAACACAATTTCTATTATTTCTTTCATACATTTAAAAACAAAATTTTGCCTTGCTATTTTTATGTGCCACAATACAATTTGTTTCTTTTACCGCATTCCTCCAACATAATTAACAAGAGACATACACTGCAGTTACTTTCTAAGTCACTGTATTCATATTTGTGTTGTTTTCTGTTACAATTATTTTGAGTTCTTCTTGTGCCTCCTTTTTCTCTTTTTGTCCTTCCTATAGCACATTCTCTTGTAGTGCTTTATTGTTTTCACTGACGATCTTTTTCTTTTCTATATTTAGTGCAGCTTTTCAGTCCCTTCTAATGCTTTCCCAAAAGCTACAGTTTTCAGTTTAACACAGGGAACTTACTCAGAAGCTTGATAAAATATCTGCTAATGCTTAGAGAATGGCACACAAATACTACCAAAGTCCATTTAGTTCTGCAAGACTGTACTTAGCAAATTCCCTTTTGTGAATTCTTTTTGAGACATTTGAATGTGTGAAGGTACAGTGGTCTTTGGGGACAATGGCCAGGCTAAGGTAACATAAAATAACACCTTTTATCTTCTTTGACAAATAAAACAGAAACTGAATAGCTCCAACTTTCCTTCATGCTCTTTTGCATCCCTCCTTCGATAGTCAAACTGAAACCTGAGGGTAGGAAATGGCATCTGATACTTGATTTATCATACAGTGGTATCAGATGGTCATCCTTTCATAAAGCAAATGAAACTAAGATGTATGAACCAGTACTGTAGTGAATAACTTGCAGACTTAAAAGGGTATTGCAAATAATGTGGATCTTGAAGGCTATTTACCCTTGCTGCTTGATCTTAGAAAGCAGCAATGCTAGCCTGATTTTAATGGCATCTGAATTGTCATGCAACCACTGAAATACAGAACTAAGGTGACAGGAGTGAAGACCCTATCTGCATTACACACAAATAATTCAGGTGTGATAAATAAGAAAGCATTAGCAAGACAACACTTGTGATGGCAGAAGATGGATGATGATATTGGCAACCATTTAAATAGTTGTAAAATGTGCCTATCAAACAAAATTGTTCCAGCTCTGGGACCATTTTACCTGCAAAAGTGGGCAAGTAAATCACATGAGACAGATTCCATTGACTTTGCAGGAAAAGGAAAGACAAGTCTTTTTTATTGCTATTGATGTTTGCTCTTATTGACTAAGTGTTTGCCATAGACTCGAGTACCACTAGACACATAAATACAATGAGAACCTTGTGTGTGTCCTTTACCTGACTTGGGGAAACAATTTGCAATTTACATCCAAGGGATCTGCAGTGTTCTTCCAGCACGCAGAACAGTTTGAGAAGAGTGTGCTGAAAATTGGTTCAAATAATCCTCTTGTCCTACAAAGTCCTTGCTGAGTTCAAAGAGAATGTTTTCCTTTGTAGTACAGAAGAAAATATTTGACACCTTTTCACTGTGATTTCACCACCTGAATTATCTCTGAACTTTAGTAAGTCACAGCCTGGCTTATTTTGCTAATGTTGTATTTTGGGAAGGAGCTAGGGCATAGAGGTCACCTTAAAAAGACTCATATGAGAGTTCCCTTCCTCAAATCTTTCTGTGGGAAAAACAGCACTAATAAGAGGAGTGCAATAGGAGAATAAAATAAAATAAAATAAATACTAACTTGCTTGATTGGAGGAAGGATTAACTGATGAAAGGAAGAAGAATCTTTTTTGAATTAGTCAAGAAATGAGTCAAAAGTCATTGAAGAAATATACTCTCAGGCATCATATCCATCTCTAGCAAACCACTGAGGAGAACATAGTTCCAGAAGGGCTAGTAGACATCGTTTGATACATCCTATAAAATTCCTTATTTAGCTCTGGGCTTAGAGATCTCTAATTTGTCACTAAGCTTTACATAAAAAAGCTTATTTTTTTTAAATTTTCTTGAGATTTATTCAAAGCTAAAACATAGAAGAAAGTAAAGCTGAAAAGAGATTCTAAGTATCTCATATACTGATGATTTACTTTAGCAGGCTTTATGATGAAATATAGTGAATTATTAAAAAGCAAAACATAAGAGTCGAGATTTGTTAGTGCTGTTAGGCAACTAATACATATATTTTGGGTAAGTATAACATAACTTCAGCTACAGAAGTGCAATAAATGTGAGCTGATTACTTCTTTTCTTTGTTATTATATTTGCTCTGTTGGTATAAAAGAGATAATATTATAGGAAGAATAACCAGTGCAGTCAAGTCCAATTTTCTTTGAATCAGTGAAAAACACGGGTTATTTTGAAAAAAAGCAAGCATGCAATTTCAGACCTAGGTGAATTATCTGGGCTAACATGATGTTCTGTTCTACAGGGATATGTGCCATGGATGCATTTGTGCTTTAAAAAGAATAGGTAAATTTCAGAGGGAAAGTGTTTTTGTGGCTGCAAAAACTACAAAGACAAACCTTGAAGTATGGATCTATACCTTGGCTTTCTGCAAGGTGACACTCCATTGACTTCAGCTGATACATGCTTTACTGAAAGTTTGTCCAGTAGATTTTGATGCGTCCTTTAGCTGAAAAAAAATTGCTTTCTGCAAAGCTAAGGATATAATGTAATTATTTTTATAAAGATATAATAAATTGAAGCTCTCTCTTTCTGCAAATGTTTAAATTATTTGATCAACTTGGAGTTGCAAGTGGTTACTCTTAAGTCACATTTATTTTTGTCGGCTTGTTTGCTTGCTGGTAGGACTTTTTAATCATGCCATTCCATTCTAAAGAAAATCTATAAAAGGCATATATAAGAAGTGGCTCAAATCATCAAGTAGCCAATGTTTGTCCTAATCAGAACAGTCTCTGAGGCATTTGTCACTATAACAAGAAAAGGTTTATGACCCAAAGAACAGAGGTCAGAAACTGTATATACTTCTGCATTGAACGTAACTGTCATTTGCAATCACGCTGGAGTCTGAAGAAGTACTCAGGTTTGTTGGCTTTGTTCTAATTTGCCTCCTCTCATGTAATAAGGTTTATGTACAAATAGAAAAACTGCAGTAAAATGTTCAAATTTCATTTTGAAATGCTGGGTCGTTACACCTTTTTTTGGGGGGGGGAAGGAGGGGGAACTGAAACAGACAGATTTTCAGTCTTCAACCTTTAAAAAAAAAAAAAAAAAAAAAAAAAAAAAAGTGAGCTAATAAAAATCCCAGGCTGCTAGACTGAGTTTTTCTGAGCCTCCAGGTATGTCAGTGTTTCACATTTAGCACACAGCTCCCAAAGAAATATCTGCTAAATGTTCACCTGATAAAGTCAAAGAAGAGTAGATACTGATTGAGCAGATGAGTTAGAGCAGCCTGGGGCTTGGGATTTCAGTGCTGCTGTTCTGTGAGCTATTTAAGCTAATGATGTTTGTAAAGATAATTCTGAGCTTGACTCAATGTTTGGTGAAGACAGTAGGAGCCCTTCTGCCTACCTCAGTGGCATTTCAAATTGACTCATAATAGAAAAGGAGAAAAACAGAGAGTTGGGGAGAAACCGTAACATCACACCTCAGATTTCATAATTAGTTACAGATGTGTACGTAGAAATATGAAAAAATTATCGTTCTTTATAGCTTATATGAAATCACTTACCTGATCCTCAGAATAATATGTTTTATCCTCTGTTATTCCTCCATACTTGTCTGGCATATAAGATTTTCACCAATCATAGCAACAGTAGGTCTTAATGCCCTGCAACCAAACACATCTATGATTTTAATGGAATGCCTTCAGCATCACTGTGATGAAAATTTGTGGTTCTTTGTATATACTTGATAAATATTAAAGTGGTTGCTCTTAATTCTCTTAGAGATTAATAGGAGCCTGAATATATAGAATACATATATAGAGATTATACTTCCAGTTATTTTCTCAATCATAAAAACTTAAAGAGGATACATTAATGTACAGTACCTATTACCTGGAAATTGAAAAAAAAAAATACATAAATAATTGTATGTTAGACCTTGGCCAGTACTTTTTACAGTTTTATAGCCTTGTCACACCAACAGAACCAGACACTGAAATTAGCATAATCTTGAGTGCTCCAGCTGGGCTTGTAACAGAGATTTACAAATATCTTTTTGGTAAGCAGTGCCAAAACGTTTCTGTTAAAAACAAAAAATGAAAAACACAACAATAAACATAAATTCTACCCCATACCCTCAGAAACTCTAAAGATACATAGTAAGATGACCAAATAACTGTCCTGAGAAATGTGATGAAATGAAAGCTATTTATTTATTTATTTATTTATGTCCTGATTAGAACAGATGGAACCCACAACTAATACTCAAAACAAGCTAATTAGGGATTCTGCAGCAAAAAGCTACAGTACCTGGCAGATTCTTGCTATTGAACTGCACGATGTTTTGCCTCATAGATCTTCTCCCTAAATTGTGATGATTTATTTTTATTCATGAGGAATTGAGCTCATTTTTATGCTGCTAGCTCAGCACTACCCTTGCCTAGAGACTGAAATGGCTTAAATCTCAAATATGTTAAATAATAAATTGTAAACAGTGGCACGAAATCTGGAATAGCTAACAGGAATGTGAAAGAAGCATTGTAGTTTCAAAGTTAAAACTTTATAAACAAAGACAGTTTGCTTCATAAGCAGAAAAATGCGTTAGAGAATTGAATCTGTGGGGCAACAATTTGCCCTTTAATATTAAAACAATAAAACTTGGAAAATAACATAAATTTAAGAAATATTTGTAAAATTATTTATCCCCTGAATACTTAAATATCCTTTTAGTGATAAAAGATTCTGCTATTTGTTTTATGTGAGACAAATGATCACTTTCTTCTTTGCCTCCTGAGCTTCCTTAGGAAATAAACATTACAAAAAATTCTGAAAAGTCCTACAAAACCCTCCAAAGTCTTGTATATGTCTGGACTTTGCAAAGGGTTCAGCTGATCATGGCCTTCATAGATTTCAGTTAAATTAATACATGCAGATTTGTCGATTGCCTATCACATTTCTTGACAATGCAAATGGCTTCACCATCAAAAAGATTACGCAGAGGACATCTTAAGACAACCTTATAATCTAATCTGGAACTCCAGTTCATCTGAATAGTGAAGTGATGATTAAATGTTTATTCACGAGAAATAGTGCCAATTCAGGTACAAATTTAACAGTTATTTTGGGTGTTTCAAGTGGCCATTGTGTGCAAAATACTTTAATCAGACTGCACTTTGTGCATTAGAGCCCTCTTACACTCTGTTAGGAGCAGACCAGTGCTCGCAGGGGATAATGCTGTGGAACACTAGGAGAGCCATCCTGCACCAAGAAGGGTCTTTCAGGCAGGAAGCTTTAGACCTCAGGCTGATCCTTGAATATACCCAGACTCTTCAGGCAGATGAGCTGCAAAAGACACCGTTGTTGTTTCTACTCAGTCCTGTCCTTTTCATTTGTGACTTGGCCATTACGAAGGATAAGTTCATGGCATGCAGAAAGTTAACCTGAAATTGTGATGCCCCAGATTACCACAGAAGCCACAACTTTATACTGTAGCAAAATTATTGTAATGAGATAAAACTGTTAGGCCTAAACTGTAATGTCTTACATGTATAGATTGAGTCAAAGTATTCCCATGAATGTAATAAGTATGATGAAGTACATCTGTATTTTATCAGAAATATTATAAACTACAGAAAAGAATAGGCCTTAGTTTAATGTTGATTAATATGAAAATCACCCTTAATAATGCTGAAACAAGAAATAATCATGTCAGGTAAGTATGGGAGGCCCTCATCTACTTAAATTTGACATTAAAGTTAGAGATAGTCACTCAGAAGGGAAAAAAAAAAAAAAAAAAAAAGACTAAATCTTAAAGGAGAACTATGCATCTTCAAGGAGGAGTTAGAATGACAAGAAGAAAAATAACACAGAGCAAAACTAAAGTGACCACAATGTTAACTAAGCACATGCTTGAGAGGTTGCAAATGGTACTCTGCAATAAAGAGATAAAAATTAAGAAGACCAATATTAATGTGCCCAGGGAAATGCATAAAAATCAATGGTTAAAATGAAGCTTGGAAAAAAATTATACTTTTAAAGAAGAGGACTGTTGGGACTAGGCAGTGGAGAAGAGAAGTAAAGGTGAATATTGTTACTAAGATTTCACATGAGATTAGAGCTATGGTTAGAATTTCTTTAATTATATGACCTACAAGATATCGTGAGACAACAAGTATTTAATAAATGGCCAGTACTGTTTATTTATAGAGGACAGAGCCAATAGGAGAGGAGAAAATATTAATTATTTTTTCACTACTATAATCCCAGTAGAGACTGTGGAACAGATGCTAAAGACAAACCTCTTACACTGAAATTGGGCTTTACCATAGACATGGAAGGGAAATACTGTGTGCCCTTTCCTTGATCTTTTATCCAATTCCCAATCTCATTCCTTCCCTTCCCAATATGGAAATGTTCAAGTCTTTTAGAGTCTGTTGCAGTAGATGCAGCCAGGAAAAATGCTACATTTGTGCTTAGAGTGATCTGCTTCTTCTTCATGACAAGAAGGTAATTACATACAAACTTCTGACAAAATATGTTTCAAAAATGATTCTCTTGACAGCAACAATTTGAGAGCCAGTGATAATTACCAGGTAATATAACAAAGTAACTTATTCTACACAGAAAATGAAAGAATCAGCCACAGTCCAAACAAGCAGACATTAGTCATACTCACAGAGTGGTGGATAGATACTACCTATTTTAAAAAAGTTCTCTTAAGTTGGGTTCATTCCACATGGTGGAATTCTGTAAGTTCTGTATCTGTGGCTGTAGTAAGTGAGATTGTAATGCTCATGAAATCATTATTTTGTAGCCATCATTACTTACTGATTATTCTTAGGCTCAGTAGAAGAGGAAGAATTTCTTCACTGGGGAAGATATGCCACCAATTTTTTTCCAAATGACCAAAGCATTTTTTGTATTGGTCTTCAATAAATAGAACCCACTGAAAATAGCAAAAGAAGCATTCACAGTGATGCATAGTCATAAACATTATAGTGCTCTAAATATCAGAGATTTTTTTTCTGGAATAATAGAGAAAATTGAAAAATTTGCTGCCACTGCTGTATTGTTCCATAGCACACTTTATCAAAGAATAGCTTTAAATAGCACATTCTGTGTCATTTGAAAACTAAAACTTTACAGAGAGAGAGGTCTATGAGACAAGGTTTTATGTAAGTTAGAGAAACTTGTTGAAGTTCCTAATTTGCAGTAGCCTTTCTTCAGCAGTGAAATCAAGTTCAAAGATAACCTTAGAAACCCAGCCAAATTTTGATCTCAGCAAATTCTGGAGGAGGTCGAAACAAAAATTTTCTTTAGTTAGTTTAGTTCTTAAAGAACAAATCACACTGTAAGGGAAAGATGTTTAACAGGCAAGGAAATTCACTGAACTTTTACACATATCTTACTCAAATAAAAAGTTAACAGGAACTTGTCATATTTTACACCTTGGAGGGAACACTAACAGAGAGCAGAACCATTTTGAAGGCACCACAAAATAAAGATATTCAAACTGATCAAAATATTTTAGACTCAGTTCTGTCAGAAGTTACATAACATAAGAAAATATAAGAAAATCTTCATTATCTTTTTCTCCTTTATTTTATTGAATTCTGATTTTGGCTATTTTTCTCTATTACCTTGGAGTACCTTTTCATTAGTTACAAGATAAGATGTAAACAGATAGATCTAGCAAACATAAATGTATTTTAAAGTTGTCACAGATCTTCCTTCTTACCTTTCAGTTTGTTCTTCAACACCATGTTTTTGATATATATTTACTTAGTGAACTATTGACTTAGCTGACTAAAGTGAAATTTATTGAAAGATACTATTCAGTTTATTTGTAAAGTATGCTCATTTCTTAATTGTTTCTTCTGTTAAACAGGTTTACTTATCTACTTTTCAGATTTCCTTCAGCCTCTGTAATTGCTGTATTACTTACAATGTAGTGTTTCCATATTAAAGTAAGTTTCATTTTCAGTAGGATGCACGAATAAGTGTTTGTTTCAAAAACACTAGGAGGACTATTGCGTTTTGAATATGGGAATGCTTTCACTTTAAATGTTTAAAGAAGTAAATTTACCCCACGGAAAATTACAGTTCTGCCTTGTTGTGTGAGCAGACCGGTTTGAATGAAGTTCTATGTAGTTCTCATCAGGAATGGTCAGGCCAAAATGACAGTAGCAGAGCCTGACTACTAGCTGACTAGACATCATCTGTTTCCAGTTGACAGCTGGAAGAACTATGAAATATAAAGATATGTAGAACTGACTTGAAGAAGAGATCTGATATGCCATAAAAGATTTTGAAATCTGCCCACTGTTTGAAGATGAGAAATCTGGAGTGTAGGGAGACAAATAAAGATGCTAACAAAAAATATCTTTTCTTTAGTAAATCACTGTTCTTAAAAGTTCCTACCTGAGTAACAATTACTGGTAAGTTCTGAAAAGATGTCCAGCATTGCTACAAATATCCATCCAGTGATTATTTGCTTGGGAGATGTCTCTCTTTCTTATTTTGGCTTAGTGATAGCTTACTTGCTGGGATGGATCTATTGTCTAATTTTTAATGGCTCTCTCTTATAGCTCTCACTATAGAGAATAGTGGTGCAACCTTACACTTTGTCTTGGAGAAATGGGGTTAAGTGTAGGACTAGTACTCTGGAGGTGAGATTGTGCTGCCGAAAATATGATATTCAGTTTCTTGAATCCTTGGGTTCCACAAATAATAATGACTTTCTGTCAAGGGAAGCTTCCTCTATTCATAAATATTTGTAAGGAATATCAAACAAATATTTTCTTCCTATACAAAAAATTGTTGGATTATTTTAGTGAAAATAATTTGACGTGGCTTTGGGATTCATCAAACCACAGTGATGCTTTTATGTAAGAGAGGAACTGCAGGAACCATTTTGAGTAATGTCCTGATAGCCAGCTGTGCCTCTACATAGAGACAATTTGCATCACCAAACAACTCGGATCTCAGTAATGTGTTCACAAATAGTTGCATCTGTGGGATTAGTGACTATCCTTTAGGGGCTGACACACTGCTGAAGATTACCAGAATTCTTTCTCTGACATTACCCCAGGGTCTTGTGTCAAATGGAAGTCTGACGTGATACCTGTGTTAGCTCACTTTAAGTAAAACTTCAGAACATTTGATTCTTGGTTTTATTCACTAAGCATCCAGGCAGCCATATACCCTCCATCAGCTGTTTCTGAGATGAGCTGAAGGATGTAAATGTCACCTCTGAGGGTGCAGGCACTTAATAAGGCCCTTACCCATTGACAGCATAGAGATACAGCCACTGTGTATGACAGCTCTTCAGAGCTTTTATGGTCTGAACAGACAAGAGCCTCACTACCTGACCAGACTAAAATCTATCTGTTGTTCAAGCAAGCAGAAGGTACTTAGTGCTTAGCAATAAAAGGATAGCAACGTTCTTTACACAAACAGTCTACATTATCCCTTTGTGAGCTCTCCAGAACTTTGCTGCATCTAAAAGGTCATCCCCCACCTCCAATGGCAGCCTTCACTAGCTATTTTCTGTATGCTTCCCATTATCCAGATTTGATTCTATCCAATTTTCAGTCCTGTATAAGTTATATCCTTGTCATCCAAGGTGTAGGTGTGCATCTGAAGAGAGAGAAAGTGCCCAAGGAAATGTCTATCAGCTTGTAGAAGTTTCACATCTTTGAGATGATGGCTAAGGGAGTAGGA
>JAOWBP010002052.1:35308140-35347294 GCA_028571105.1 Tragopan temminckii | reverse complement strand
GCATGGCGGGCGGGGAGCAGCCGGCCGGGCCGCGGGGCCGCTGCACAGCCCCCCCCTGGCAGGAGGGGCCGCCGCCGACCTCCTCACGGCCCTGCGCCCACCTCCCCTGGGCCGCTGCCCCAGTGCTCACGCTGCTGCCCTGTGCCGTGACCGGGGGGCGGCCGAATTAGGCTGCTTCCTTTCCCCATCCACCCGCCTTCGTTTTTAGGTTTGCAGGGGTCTGCTGCTGTCATTTTGTACCACCGCTGTCGGGGCTTTGCAAGGAGCTCCGGGGAAGGTGAAGCTATAAATGTCATGTTATTGTTAGCTGAGGGTATGCCAAGGGCTACGTAAGGGGTGAGGGAAGCACTGCTAGCTGTGACAGGCAGCACTTAAAGGCTTAAAAAGCTTAAGATTTTTCTAATTTTTTTTTTTTTTTAATCCAAACAACAGGTAAACAATCAGAAACTTTACTAGCTTTTATTGTTCTTCAAACTGCCTCTTCCATTCTCTTTCCCTAATGGTGTAGCTTTGGTCAGAAACAACTGGTTCTGGCCCATGCCAACTCTGTTGTCTAAAAAAGACCTTTCCAAAACCATGAACTTTTTAGATGCAGAGAATGCTGCTGTGATGTGAGATGCTTTGATTGTGTCTTTCTTTTTCCTTCATTCTTTCATCATTTCTCCCTATATTTTTAGAACCATGATAATTTGCAGCGTAGTATTTTTCTGCAGAGAAATTTACTCTGTTAAGAAGGCACTGGCAGTAGAATATTCTTTGGACTGGGAAAGTGTCTCTTCCAGTTACTACATTCTTCTGCCCTTTCATGATGAGGTCTCAGCTCGTCTTTCCTGCCTGCCAGTAATGCTTACACCACATCCAACCTCTTAGTACACCTGTAGTTAAAAATGCCTGCTGCAGGCCTCCTGTCTTAGGGAGCTGATTTCTGCAGAAGTACTTGAAGAATAATCCTTCTGCATTTCTGCCGTGGCTGGATGCTATTTTTGTTTCATGTCAATTAGCCCATCCTTGGATTGTAGAAAATATGTAAGCTTTGGCATAGTTACGAGATAAATTACTCTAGCTTGGCTGGAAGACGTAAACCACCGGAGAATATCTAGGTATTTTTGGAGTCTTTCACAGCAAGAGAGTAATTGTTCATGCTTTTCTGCCTAACTTACTAAGGCAGATTTCAGCTTTTTCAAAGTGCTTACTTGAGTGAAGAAAACCTTTAATGAAGTTTTCACTTCTATTGTATATTTCTTGTTATGCGGCATCACACTAGGTTTAGAACTGAACTTTTACTTAGAGCAGGCTCACCTGTTGTGTACGCTTGAATCAAGCACCTATTCCCTGACTTTTGAGATTTAAATAGATGTGTTTTTTTTTTTTTTCCCCCAGCAGTTAAGATTCAATGAAATTAAACCTTAAAAGTATGAGTAGTTGTAGTATTATGTGGATATATGCATTTGCTAATGTCCCCCAGAAGCTTCCTACTATAGGTTAGTAGAGAAGAAGCACTGTATTGTTTCCTAAGCTTTCGTGAGGGTCTTTATGGTGCTGGATACGTGCAACTAAGTAGCCTAAGTTACAAGATAGGATAATCTTAAAGATTGACACAGTAAAATATGAAAAATATACTTGTGTTACTGATGTTTACTATGCTGTTAATTTATTTCTTCCTAGGTTGTGAAGTGGGTCAGTCAGATACTTTGAGTTACACCTAGAAAAGGAAGTTTGGACAAAACAACTTGGTCCCCATTGGCGTGCAGGTAGATAACATTACTCTGCTTAGTGCAGTGAAGTGTTGGAGCGAGAGTGGACTCTTAATCAAGAGTTCTTGAGAAGCATGTTAATTTCTTTATGTTTTTATGAAAACTTCCGTAGTTGTAGGGTAACTTGAGGAGTGGTATCTGAAAGTCTTGTTCTAGTGGTTTTGCCTTGAATTGACTACATATTTGCTGCATCATTGCTGGCAAAACTGAGGCCATAGTTCAGGGTAATTCATTACGTGCCTTATTTGCTGTTACTTTACTTCCTCCCTGGGCCTACGTAGTGCTGTTTTGTAGTACAACGTGCCATAGGGAGGTGAATGATAGAAAAATAAATGGAAAGGAGACTGATCTTTGCTGGTGTGTCTCAGCTTGTTGGTAAGGCTTTAATGTGTGTTAGCAACAAAGCAGAGAGGATGGCTCCATTAGCAACAAAACAGAGAGGCTTATGATGCTGCATGGAGGAAAATATACTACAAATATAAAAGTAAATACAATCTAACTTGTGAGTGCAAGTACTGAAGTTTATGGAGTGGAAATTTGATAGGGTGGGGACTGAAAAGCAGAGTAGAGTTCTTATGCAAATTGACTATTTCAGTGAATTGTTAAGGGAAATACAGAACTTTGCTTCCTCTTTTTTTTTTTTTTTTTTTTTTTTTTATTTTTTTTATTAAAGAGAAGCAGCGATATCTGGTTTTGTTCCTCATCCTTATGCTTGTGCCAGAATCTAATTTCGTTCCATTTTAATATATGCTTATTTTCTGGAAATACATATAAGTCTTCAGAAGACCATAAATGCACTTGATACAAAGCTCCTAAGTTTTTATGAGCCTTTCTTGTGAGGGGCTCCTGTGGGTCCCAATGTATTTGCATTTAATAGAAAAGTGAAGTATCCTTCAAAAGGAAAAAAATCCTGAAAATTTTTATTAACAATATCAGATGACAAAATACATACAGTATTGTGTTATTTAAAAACAAGAGGATCGTGCTTGTAATAGATTATTCACTATCCATGTTTAAAAAGCAGCTTCATTCCACTCAAATAGATATGCTTCTTATATGACAGACTGATGATAGATGGTGATCAGTAGATCCCTTCTGCTATTGTTATTTCTGTTTTTCTCTGAAAATAATTGTATTCCAAATCAAAACATGTATGTATACGTTAAATGAGTTTCTGTGATTTTCTGTGATAAGAATAATAAAACAAAGATGGCTCACCTAATTCAGCCTCTTCTAGTAGTTAAAACCAGACCCACAAGAAGCTAGCTGTGAGTTATTGCCCTGGATGAAAATATGGAGCTGGCTGTATGTGAAATGTTGTCTAATATATTAAATATATAAAGTTGTGCAAGCTTTGCTAGAGTCTGCATAGACTGATATTAAAAAGACATCATAATACAGATTCTGACTTAGGCTGCTTACTGTCAGAATTAAAACTTTCACATCAGTGTTAAAAATTGGGCTCTTAGATTTGCTTAAGTTACTCCAGGTTTTTTTTTTTCTTCTTGTAACAGTTTTTGTGGTTTTCTGACTTTTCTGTCGTGTGTGAGCATGCAAGGAATAAGCATCTGTAGTTCCAGATATCTTCAGCAAGTTTTGAGGTGTATGGCTTTACAAATCTGATTACTATTCACTAGAGACTGTAATATGGATTGAAGAACAGATCTTTACTGTCGTTTTGTTTTTAAATAAAGTGTTATTTGCCATAATTATTTTCTTGTTTTTGTTCTTCTGGAAAATACTGAGATAAAATAATGTCTCTTTTCTGTTTCCTTCATCATTCATATAACACTTTGAACTCTCTGGAGCTCAGTTGGTTTCATTTATGACAAGGATGTAAGCCACATATTACCTAAAAAGTTGTTCACTGGATGCTACATTGCCAAGAAAACTATGCAAGTTAAATATAAATCTTCATTTGGTTATAGAGGATGCAAGTACATTAGCTGTCTTGTTCTGCCTCTGACATTAAAACTCTGTTGAAGGGATATGAAAAATGTTTGTCTTGCTTGCACAAAACCCCAACCTAAAGATGTCCTGTGTAGGTATTTCTGCCTGGCTGCTGCTTTCCAAACATTGCTTCCTATTATATATATATCGGGCACACAGCACAGATGAAGTTTCTTGTCTTCTAATGAAAAACTCTTTTCTTTTGTAGTTTAGAAAGTGCATTAAGTTGACAGCTTTAGAAAATCTTAGGTTTGTAAGGTATATGTGCTTTTTGTTATAAACACCAAATAATTCTGCTGTAAACTGCTGTAAAACAGTTTTGGACGAGAGCCATTTTTTTCTGGCATTGAAGGTATAAATAGATGTTAGTGTTTTTTTTTTCTTTCACAGCTTGTTAAGTGGTCTCTACTTTAAAAAAAAAAAAAATTAAACAATGAAAATGAACCTATGAGTATTGTTAGGTAAATAGTACAGATATGTGGTATTTTTCTTTGCTTCCCAAAGCAGTATATAATCAGCAGCTGTATTTGTATTATTTAACCTGCATGGTTAGAGATATTGATCTGTAAGAAGACTTGTGTAAGGTTTTGATGGTCTGCAGTTAATGTAATACACGTAGCTAGCAGATGGATAAATTTTAGCATTTGAGACCATAGAAATAAAGCTTCAGTTACTGCTCCTCAGGGATATTCTGCATTACTTAAAACAATACATTGACTGTTAACTCTTGATGACAGAATTGTTGAAAATGAGATTCTAGTCAGGCTTCCTTTTCCAGTGTATGATCTTTGTTTTTCTTGAGTAGTTTTATTCTTAATTAATCTTGACGTTCTGTGGTAAATCTGCTAAAACAGCAGTTTGTAGGAGTCTTGAGTAGGTGATTTTTTTTTTTTTATTTTTTTATTTTTCCTTTTCTGAAGCAGTCTGTATTCCTCAAAAAGGTCGAGAATAAATTAGTAGGCTATTCCAAATGTTTCTGAAGCATGCATATTTGATCCCAAGATGTCTCTGAAATAGTGGTGAAGCTTGCTTTCCTTTTTGTCTTTCTGGTTCTGAGAATCCCCAGACTTGGCCTTGGTAAGTGCTACAAGACTGGGCAGTTACAAGCTATGGTATTAACTGTGTTTCTGACATTGGTAATGGGTTTTAATACTCTTAGAATCCCTTACTCTTTTGGCTGGTGATTGGGTATCAGATTAGGAGTTTAATAACTAAAATACAGAAATACAGACCAGTGGCATCAGGTAAAGAGGTTTTGATTCCAGAAATTGTGCCTTACAGTGTGAGATCTGTAGAAGCTGCATTCCAAAAACAGGATAGGCAGCTTTTCAGGATGACACTCTTCTTTCAGATGCTGGTGAGAACTCTGTGACTGAAGAATTCTCACTGGATTCACTGAACAGAAGCTGTTTGTGCAAGCATATTGGTTTTGATGAAACTTGCACTGGGAAAGGCTTGCAGGCTGGAATTTTGGTCAGCCCAAGGAGACTGATTCCAGAATAGTCGGTTTGTGCATTCAGAGGTAAAGTCTCTGGGCTGAATTTAAGATCTCATCTGGATCTCTGTAGGGTGGGTGTCTAGTGGCTTTTTTCCCCCTCCTTTTCACTGTTCTCTTTTCAGTGGAAAACAGAGGTAAAAAAAAAAAAAACAAAACAGTTCTGACCCAGTGCATTCTGAAACTTTGATTTTTCTCCTTTTCTTGGCTTTAGAAAAGAGAGTATTTGGTTAGTAATAAATAATGTTGAGAAATAATTAGGGATTAGTCATAATCCTTTGGCATGATTTTGGGCAAAAATCTAGTAACTGGGGAAAATACATGAAAATGTAAATATTTTTCAGTCCCTTGCTGAAGGGTTAAGACTCTATACTGACCAATGGTATTTGTTGTAGTGCTATTTGAAATGTAATTCAGCGATGTTCAAGAGAACAAAATGAAGGGGAGTTGTGTCATTAGGGAATCAGAGGCCTTGCATATCACAAAATCAGGTGCTTCTTGGAATTTGCATTATTTTAAATGGTTTATCATGGAAAACTGTGTGTGAACATTGAAATGTACGTATCTATTTTCATTTTTTAATTGGGTTAACGCATTTATTTTATTTATAGTGTACATAAGTTTAAACCTATGCCAGAGAGAACAGGAGGAAAAGGCAGATTCTGTGTGCATATATATGTCTCCCCTTTTTCTTTTTTCTCCATGCTTGAAATTTCAAGCTCAGCTAGCTTTTGCAGCAGAGCTCCTCTACTCCTGGCTCTGCAGAAATTTGACCTCACTCTGGAGACAGCTATCTTAAGGGCTTTGCGTTTGTATAAATTTCATGCAGCATGTTATTTCATATAGACAGTGAAAACTTTATCTTTGATCCTGCATATAAGAATTTATACACCAATTTGAAGTTCCTCAGTTTGAGACTTCAATTCTTCAAGTGTAAGCTAGACATATTGTATTGTGAGCAGTGCCACTGAGTTAAATGTCTGCTCATAAATTGATCTTTACACTCAATATTAAAAAAAATCGGCTTATTTAGAACTGTGTGGAAAATTTCTTAAAAACAACAATAACAGAACAAACCCCAGGCAATAATGACAAACAAACTAAAAGATCAACGCAACAACAACCAACCTGAAAGCTTTCCAGTTTGCATCAGGACAAAACAGTGTCTCTCTAAAAACTTTAGTGAAGATATTCTTTCTCCATCAGATGTGCTGTCCATAGCAGGATGTTTCTAACTGCTGATTATTGCAGTGTAGGTTTGGATGGGACATGGGGAAAAAAAAAAAAAAAAAAATTGATCTTAAGCATGAATAATTAAGAGTCTCTAGTTTTGACTCGAAATCACAGAATTTACATGTAGACTAAACTCTGTCAGAACTGGTGCAGTCTTGTAAAAAGCTTAAACTCTGGCAAATTGGGTCTTCATTAAAAAAAATTACTAAGAAGTTTTGCCCATGCAGTAAAAATTGTGTTCCTATTTTAGTCAGTGCACTAGTTGTGCCATGTTAATGGATGTGTTTTTTTTCCACTCTGGGCTGAAAAAGACTGTCAATTTAGAAAAGCTATGTAATGTTTCACTTTCTTTTTTTAAGGGAAACAAAATAATAAAATAATTTTATGACAGTAGATGGAGATAATACTCTGTACAGGTGTGTTTACCTTGTGTATTTGACAGTACTTTGAAGACAGCCATTTCTACTGTTACCCTTATATGGCCAAGATGTAAATCATAAAAAAGATAATTACTTTACTGTTTGTTCTTATTGGGCCTTCTGCCAGTGAAAATGGGAGCGAAAATATTTTAAATAAGCTATGTTTTACATTCTTATTTTCCCAAATGCAGAGCTTGGATTACTGTCTGCACTGGGTCCTAAGAACTTGGAAAAACAGTCAGGATGCACTTTCTGGTCAACGCATCCAGGCTCTTCTGCCAGAGTATATTCTGAGAGCAGCTGCTTGCTTACAGGATGCACTTTATGAGAAGGAAATTTTCCTCTTGGGTCTCAACCTGACTGAGGATCTCCCAGTCTTTAAGCAGCAAGAAGGAAGTCCTCTCACATTCTCTGATTTGTTTCCTTCTTGGTTTGCCTGTAAATAAGCCCTGATTTTCTTTCATTAACTGAATCTGTGAGAGGCTTGGTTATGGTATCAGGTAGTGTTCATCATTCTGTTTATAGATTTGGTTAGACTTGGGGTTGAAAGCAATCCTAACATAATGTTCTGTATGTATTTTAACACAGGTACCAATTTTACTTTTAAGTAAGGAATACACAGTTAATAAAATAACCGTGACAGCTTAGAAGGATCATTTTCAAATGTCTCACTGCAAAGGATTAATTCTTTCATAAAGTTTTAAAACTTTCTTAAACATAAAGCTTTAGAACTGTCTTAGCATTGTCTAGCAACTGACAGGCTAGCTTATCAATCATGGAGAGTCCAAATAAAATGCTGGGGATACTGGAAACAGAATATATTGGAATGAGGATTAGAAGAAAAACAATTTGGAATCTTAACAGTGGAAAAGAGAACAGAATTATGAGACTTCTTCCATTTTGTTTGTACGTGCAGTACTCTAAGAAACATGATGGTACATGATCTTTCTTTAGTTGCCTCCTATGAAACATTTTCTGATTTTTGAAGATTCTGGAAATGTTTTCAGAATCTGCAAGTGAAGCTTCACATATTACTGTTGTATTACTTAAATATTGGTTTATCAAGGCACAATGTGAAGAATGTGATTAGCTATGTTACAGCCTTTCATGTGCTTTGAGTTTTGAAAGAATGAGTGAGGATCCTTCCCCTCCCCTCAAATGCCACCAAATTTGATTGTATTCAGAGCTTAATATGATTACTGAGGTAGTTAGAAGTGAAGATGCGGGCAATAGAGATTTTGTGTACTTATTAAATATCATAAAACTATCAAATTTGATAATAAGCAATTAAGTAAGAACAAATACTGGGGGGAATTTTTTTTTTCAAACAAAAGGAATTCTTGGATTTATTTTCAGACTGTTGAAAGGCAGATTAAATTTGGTCTTTCCCACCCCTCATCAGTGATTTTTTTTTTTTTTTTTTTTTTTCCACTTACAGAATATGCCAGGTAAACTTAATCTAATTAATACCAAAGTTTTTAGAAAATTGAATTAAAATGATTTTTTCCAACTTTTTGAAGTAACTCACTTCTGTATTATATTAGCTTGTGATGACTGCAGTTTGTAGGACTTTGTCAGTGTTTATTAGTGTCTTTGTCCATAAAAATCAAATGGTTTTATTTAGCAGTAATGGGAAATGTTATAGTTTGATTATCAGCACAAGGTATGAAGTCACTTGAAAGAAGTCATCATTACTTTATTTGAGATTGGGGGAGGGAGGGGAAAAAAGGACTTTCATCTTAAAACTTTATCTTTAAACCAAAATTCTTATTTTAACCTCCTTTTATAATACTAACTGCTAATGTTATCATTTGTGTGTAACTAGGAAGATTGTGTAGGATACTTGTGGAGTGATGAACATCATATTTTTCTGGGTGTTGTGGTTCTTTCAGCCTTAAAATCTTGATACCTAGAAGTGTGATGAAGATGGGTTTAAGAATCTGATAACTATTATGTGTAGATAGAGAGGAGGAGAGAGGGAAAGAGAGAGAGTGAAGCATATTCACTTGGGAAGAAATTATAAGATTGTTAGAAAAATGTTTTTGTATGCAAACGTTTTCCTTGGATTAAGTTTTCCCTCCTTTTAGGTACTTTCAGGGCCTCAAACAAATCAATACTATTCTCAGTTGGGTTGCATCTTGCTGAGTAGCATGGGTGTTCAGAATAGAAATGAGATGCTAATATAACTGTATGCAAGACTGGTTTCTTTATACTTGTTGTATTATATACTCTTTTGCCTTGAGAATGGATTCTGAAGTTTGGGTGAAGCATCTTGTTGAGACTGTTCTTTATTGTGGACTACATTGTGGGTGAACTACATTGGGCTTAGGTTCTACAGGGCAACATTTATTGACAATCCAAGATTAAATACAAAATTACCCAAAACTTCCCTTGTTTACACATACACAGACTGACTTTCTGGCCCGTTCATCTTTCATCTTAAACTGTTTCTTCACAGTAGAATATCTTGAAGAAGAATAAGTGAGAATTTCTCTTCCATCATGGTTAGGGCTGCTCTCCAGGTTGCTAGAATTTATCGTTTGATTTTTTCCCGTGGGGCAAAATTCTTTTTGTGATGCGTAGAGATACTGCAATAGCTTATCCACTTCTCATGATGCCCAGAAAAAAAAGTGTTTGTGCTCATATTTTATTTGACGTGATTTTGTGAGGTGATGACAGGCAGTTTCACGTTTCCCTTTCAGAACATGCCTGAGGAGCAAAACATAGCCATGAAGTAGGCCTGCGTACAGTTTTGCCCAGATAGAGTACTGCTTTTGTATGCAAAAATAAGATGAAGGGCTGCTGAAGAGGTTTTAATTTAAAACTACAGAAACAAAAAAGCATCTCTGGTGTTTGAGTGTTTCCTTGATTAAGCAGCTTTGTGTGTGTGTAGGGGAGAGGGTTTTTGATTAACAATATCTTAAATATAAGGTCTTAGTTTCTGTGGGCTTGTAAGGAACCTGACTCTTCTGTGCCCCACGTACTTGCAATTCCTGTTGAGTTTTGGAGGATTCACGTATGGTTAAGTACTGAAAAAAATCTTAGCTTGGATGAAAATCAGATGCTTTAAATCTATTTTAGATTAGGCTGGTTGTGGTTTTGACCTTTGCAGTTTGTCAAAATGTACTTTGCTTTGAATTATATTTTTGGAAAGCAGGCCGTCAGCCTCAGATCTGTTGTGTCACAAGCAGAATGTGGTAGGAACTGTGAGAATCCTCTGTCTCGCTGGAGACACCAGTTAGCATAATAAGTGCTTGTTTCATATAAAGTTTAAACTCTAGAGATGAATATTGTTGGCCTATTTATCTGAGTTTACTTTCTTTAAAGACTTCAAAATTCAACAGAATGTCAGAAAGTTGAATCATTACTAAATAGAGGACAATAGTAGAAGGTATCCTGAAAGGTTGAGTATGTCAGAAAGATGAAACCCAAAGTTCTGTGCTTGCTTATTTTTGCATTGTCAGCAAATTCCTGAAAGGCACCACAGGCTTTAACTAATTGATCTCCTTTTGTGGGTGACAACTTACTGCTGCAATCAAGTACTTGAGTCATGCTCATTTTGTTCTGTTGACATTATATACTTTCATGGAGATATGAGGGAGGTTTCAGTTTTAAGTAGGCAGTTGTTCAAGATCCCTTACAAGTCAAACTCTCCCTGGCTCAAATCACTCCGCATCATTAAAGTTCAGAATTCAGGTTTTGGAATTAAATCATCTTAATTTGTCCCATTGGTGCATATATATTATTAGTCAGCTTATGAATCCATCTAAAACAGTGGAACTTGAGCTCTCTGTGTTCTGGCTCGGTAAGTGTTGAATGGAGCATTGAATGCCTATGCATTAACATTTAAGAGTCTGATACAGAGACAGCAAAAATCCTTAATTAAGCCAATAATTCTGTTTGTGAGCTCTGGAAAATGGAGTTTAATTAGTATGCTGTAAGTAAATTATAGGATCATATACTTCAAAGCTTGATGAAGAGTAGAATTAATGTAAGCATTTTTGTTTTCTATATGAGACAAGACAGAAAAGAGTTGAACAGGCAACTTCTGGCTTTTCTCAACTTCAGAGTTCTTGAACTTTGCGCCCTGATGAAATTTTTTGATATGTTTCCTATGTAAATAACTCAGATAAAGGATATAAAATACGTTTCACATTATACTGTTGTTTAAGAAGAAAAGTAAAGGATTAGAAGTTGTTTCAGAAGTTGTCTTTGATAGTTTTAGTGATTATTTTACAAGGTAGGAGAAAGGAAAATTGCTAGTGGAACTAGCAGATTTCAGAAATAAAACCTCAAAATTTGAACCGATGTTATATAGAAAATGTTTTCAATTTTTAATGTTCTTTCTTGTGATATCTCATTATAGTGATATAGTGTTGCATAAACTTTTCTTGTTCTGTCTGTTATTCAGAAATAAAAATTACATTACAATATCAAATCACTTTTGCTTCTAATTAACATATCTGATATCTTGATATTTTGAGTTAAATATATTTTTTTGTGTTATAGTGAAACAGTTTTGTGAAACACATGACTCTGTGAGGACTGGGACTATATAATCTGAGCTTCCTCCCTTGTTCTGGACAAACTTTTGAACTCCAGAGGAAGTTTTTGCTGTATTTAGCAATGTACATGCCTTGGATTTTATTTTTCTAAGAATATATGAATTTTTGCAATGGCTGCTGTCTCAGTTGAGACGCCCTTTACGTGCTGAATTGATTAAAACTTTGGCAGTCCTGAAGGGAATGTGATGCATGTGAACAGAAAGAGCCTTGCTTGCTCAAGCTTTGTTTCTACAGAAAGTAAGACAAAACCCAACTGTATTGGCTGAAGATAACTCTAACCTTTTAAGAACTGAATAGGGAACTCGGTTTCTTGAGTAGGACATATACTCTGTATGAGTTACTATATAACAGTGTTTTATCTAGTTATTTTTTCAAGGATTGGGAAATCCAGGCTTGTCTAGAAGTAATTTTTATTTAAATTCAGCTGATGCATTTTCATTTCAGGTACTTCATGTTTCACTTAATGTAATTCAGGCTTAGACTGAATTGTAACATATAATTTATTATGCACGTTGTGTTTCCATTAATGATGTGCATTTGTAGCAAAACAATTGGTTATTATTTTGGAAAAGAGCATTTAATCAATGGGTGAAAAAATATATGAATTTTGCACACAGAAATGAGATTTCTTTCACTTCATACAGCTGAGGAATTTATAGAATAGAGCTGTTTCCATATATAGAAACTAAATTCTGTGTTGTTTTAGAATTTTCCACTGAGAAATTAAGGGAAACAACAGATTTAATGTACTTAAAAATTAAAGGGACAGATGTAGGAGTCTGTGCAAGTCTGAAATTTATTAAGTCTTTGAGTTGTATGGAAAATTAATGCTTTTATATGAGGCAAGTATTACGCTGTATTGATATTAAACTTTTTTAATGTGGGCTGAAGGAGAAGGGTAAGATCTCTGTGGTGGCTTGTAGCAAATAAATTGTATTTACCCCTCTGATAATTAAGTAAAGAAAGTCCAAAAGCAGAGGTCAGTCCCTTTCTCACTTAATTAATTGCTTCTTCCTCCTCTGCGGTGCTTTGAGATTTAAGTGAAATGTATGATTGTTGTACAACGTTAAACATTATATACGAAACATCACTCTTCTCTTTAATCAAGGCCCTGTGCTCTCTTTCCACTCGGACCATAAATGGGTTGACTTAATCTTTCTATTTATGTGGAAGGTTAACTGCATTATAAAGGATTGCTGCATCTTAACTTAAATTGAGATGATAGAGTGGTATCTTTTAACAAAAGAAAGCTGTTATTGTTATTGAAAATGGCACAGTAGAGGTGGTGAGGGTGGTAGCTGCAAAGATCTGAGAGAGCTGTCTACTGGGTCATCTGAATTTAAAGTGTGTTTCATCCCCAGTTAGAAGCTAATCTCTCTGAGGTTAATTTGAAGCCACGGGTCCAGCCTTAATGAGTTGCAAGATCCAAGATAAAGTAATGGGAAAAAAAGTGGTGTAAGGCTACTGTTTCACTGTGTATGTGTGTGTGCGTGCATCTTCTGGATGAGCTGAAAATAGGAATGGGAATCTTAGGTCAAAGATCCTCCAATTGTAGATAGGGTGGACAAACAGGATTTTTTTTTTTTAGTAGTACATTTTCCAGTTAGTCTCCATCTGTTTATTCTGAAAGCTTGTTTTAGCTTTTTTTTTGTTTCAACTTGTGCTGCATGTGTTAAATCTTCATGGAATAAGAAATGGAATAAGAATAATTTTTTTTTTTTTTTTTAAATATGAAACTTAGAGTTATAACAGTGTTTCTTTTCCTACTAGTGGAGTTTGTTAGATGTCTAAATTTGAATTATTACTTGAAGAAAAATATGTTCTTACTCAACTTATTTTAATTAACAGTAACTTGGGGTACTTCAACAAAGGGAATTTTTCTCCTTAATATTTAGAAAGTAACTTTACTACCTTGAAAGTATTTGTACAGGATGTTTTTCTGTTTCTGTGCGTTGTTGATGCTATGTGGATGTTATTTGTAGCAGTAAAGGTCAATAGAGCTACATTTCTTCTTTAAGGTCAGATAAATTTAAAATAAAGTTGGGGAATAAGGAATTTTCAACTTGATGCTCGAGATATTATCTTTACAAATGTGCTACAAAGCTATCAGTTGGATAGATAGTAAATAAAAAATATAATAACTTTTTTGTTAATGAATGTGACTGTAGAGTTCTTTTGACTTGTTTCTTAGGTTTTTCATCTCTGCTCATCAAAAAGAGAGTATCCTATATTGTGCTTAAGAAGAGCATAGGTATCATTGCCAGTCATACTTCTTGGTTGGTGCTATAGTGTACAAGTGGTACTTCATCCAGATTTCGAACTACAACTCATTTTCTTAACGGCTGAACTGGACAGGCAAATCTGCTACTTTGTAATAATAATCACCTCTTAATTTTGAGAGAGCAACAACATAAAAAGTAGTTTTATACTGGCAAGAAGTGTAGTGAACTTCTGTGATGGTAGTGTTTCTGTAAACTTTCCTAGATTTTCCTCTTGCCCCTCATGTTTCTTTCCTTTTGAGTATTTTTGAGGATGCAGATACTCATGTACATGCAGTAACTGAGAGGTGTGTTTGTATATTGCCCTTTCAGTATGTGTCTGGTGGTTTATGAAGTTGATTGGTGACGCAGATTTGGTTTGAGAAGCTGAAAGTTTGTTTTGATAATGTATGAAAGATAATGCACAGCACCTCTTTTATGTTCTCATCAAGATATCTGTGGGCATCAGACCCTTTTCAGCAAGTTTTGTTCATATTTTAGAAGTTCTCTACAGTGGCAGTATTTCTACAACAAGAAGAGAAACACCATCCTGAAATAGCCCAAAATGAAAAGATAAACTTTTAAAGGAAAATCACCACCAATACAAGCCAACAAGAAATTGTGATGTTCAGCTGTTGCATATCTCAGTATTGTCATTCCTTTTTTGAGAAGGATTCGAAGACTTTCTCACAATCATATTATTTGTCATTAATATTAAAAGAACAGTCAGATTAATGCTGACCAGAAAATCACTTTGAGAGAATATTCTGGTTGATTTTTTTTTTCTTTCTTTCTGGCATATGCTTTAAATGGTCAGATAGTATTTCTGAAATTACTTTTGATATGTATCTGGGTTCAAGAAGAAACCGCGTTAAGAATTAGTTTCTGGTGCCTGCATTCGTATGATGGGATAGGTTCTTTTCAACATATGTTCTAAGATTCAAGTTTTTGTGTATACTTTTCCATAAAAGTAAGCATAGAAGTGCATTTTTTTACTGGTTGTCCTTCCTTGTTGTCTTTAGTTTTTGCTATTTTCATTTCTGACACTATTTTTGCTCTCAAATAAGAAGGTGCAGAATCGGTTAATTGCCCAAAGCGTTATGTTATTGTAGCCAATGTACAGTTTACTGCAGGTAACTTGGCAGAAGTCTTTTAATAAATTTGTTTGAAAACTTGTTCCTTTTTACAAAACATGTCATTGGTCCTTGTCGCTAAATGAGAACCTGGTATGTAGAGCATTGTAGTCTTGCAACTTTTCTCTGACTCCTCACATAGCTGCTTTAATGTTTAGGAGGATTGCGTATATATTTTAGATAAGCATAAAGTTTTCCCTGTTACCAAGCTGAGGGTACCAGCATACTTACAACAGAGGAGAAGTGTTTTGGTATATATACCTTCTCTCAGGAAGAAGTGGGATGGAGTCCTACTTGAAATTCTTGTATATCATCTTGTGGTAAATCTAACCTTTGCTTATGAAACTAAACTTAATTTTTGCTGACAGACAGCTTGGTGCAGGCTGGTAAAATAACAAGAGATGAAAACTGAGCCTGACTGAGCATTATTCTCATTCTTAGTCTGCTTCTGCATGAAAAAGAAAAGGAAAGATTTATGTGCACTTGATGGATATGATTTCCAACAGAGAAAGCACAACTGCTATGCAGAACAGGTTTCTTTAGTAGCTTCTGTCATTTGATTCAGCAGAAATGGTTCACTTTCTATTGATTTGGCATGAATTGATTTGCTTTTATTTTTGTTTGCTCATTTTCCCCTCACTGTTTGTGAGGGTCTGAAAGTCAGCTTCAGCCTTTATTTTTCCCCATGTTTTCTCAGCATGCTTGAAATTTTTTTAGCAGTATACTACGTTATCAAATACTTGCTTAAAGGAAATAATGGAAGATGGTACTTGTGCCACTCTTAGCAAGTGTATGAAAAAGTGCGGTGTGCTTTGCTCTGTGTTTTGGTGTTGATGCCCACCGGTTGGTGAGAGATTTAACAGGAATGAATGAGATGGCTGGTCACTCACTTGCCTCCCCAGAGCTCACTTCTCTACAGGCAGTGCTGATCTAATGACACCCAACTGATCTTGAGCTGATAGTTTCTGGCTTCTGTCCTCATGTTAGCTAGCTCTGTTTTCAGTTTAGCATACCAGATGAATGTGCCTGTGGTAGCTCAAGAGCAGACATGAAGCCCAGTCCATCCTTGTGTGAGGGTGATAGAGCTTTGGGCAAAGATTTTAATGTTAGTAACTGGCCATCGCTATTGTAGTTATGCAATTATTGTAGTTACAGTACTGTATATACACAGATGAACTGTAATACAAATATGCCATTTAACACTCCTCACTAACTCCCCAGAGGAAAACTACCAATCAGATAGAAATATTCTGTTCTGCAACCAAATATGGGAAAGAAGAACAGGACTTACTGCAAGCATGGAAAGCATGGATTAATAAAGTCCAGATCTCCAGATCAAGAAGCATCCTTTTCCAACAGAGGCTAGCAGTCAGGGTAAATGGTTCCATTACTGGTTTTGCATAAAGTTAATTCTATGGATGGATAGTGGTGAAGAAAAATCTCTTTCTGTCAGTTTTTTCCTCATTACTTTACCTCACTTTTCTGCTTATTATTAAAGGCATACCTTGCTTATTCATTGCTAGAGGTTAGGGTTTCTCTGTGTAATACCTGTTCAGCTATATTGGCCTTTAGAGAAACAGACAGAAATTTCCACAGCTATTTGAATCATAGGAGGTGGATGTTTAAACAGGTGGTCTATAATATCTACACTGTTAAAGTTTTTGCCTTGTTAACTTAAAAATTGGGGGCGTTAAGTATTTTTGAACTGTTCTATGAGTAGAAAGTACTGAGCTTTTATCTGTTCTTTACCTTGTTCTAGTTCTATATGAACATGTGTATCTGAGTTTATTCGTACTTGGGGAAAAAAGCAGGTATTCAAGAGAGAATGAGATCAACTTTCATAAAATTCATACTCATTTTAAAACAGTGTTCATCCACTACCAAGTAAATTACTACTAAAACTGTCTATTTGTTTTGTTGTCTTCAAGGTAGTCTGAACTTTCAACGTAAGAGTATACAGTGGAATTTAGATAAATTCATTTTAAGAGTCTTCTTTTTAAAGAGCAATGTAATGTAGGAGTTTACTTGAAGATCAGGAAAGCGGTAAGCCTTACCATCACCATTTGCTACTAGCAAGTCTAGTCAGAAAGCTGCCAGAGTGTATTTAATAACATGTTCTATAAAAAAATGATGGTGTTTGAAATAGGTATTTAGTCTCTCTTTTATGTTAATGAATATATTATATGCAACTTCTAGGACTAAAACTACAAGTAGGTGGAAGAAGATATCTTGAACCAATATTTTCTGTTACTGGTATAAAGATGTAACAATCGTATAAGGACTTCATTGTTAAAGTAAAAAGAATTGGAACATGGATGCAAAATGACTTCCTGGTGATTTATGTCAGTGGGTTTAGGTATGCTGGAATATATAGATAGATAGATATTTAGGAATTTACACACTACTTCTCTTGTTATCTGTGTTTCCTTAAGATGCTGTCATTGAGATGTCCTACCAAATAATGGATGGGTATTTTCTAGAAAGAGTTTGGGGGACAGTAGGAGAATGACGCTTCATACTTCTGCAGGTAATTAGACTGGGTTTCATTCTCTTACTGTAATGAAAATCTGGTATTTGTCATGCCCCAGGAATGCAGAAACTTTTTTTGTTTGTTTTACTTAAAGGTATTTATGTATAAAAATAATTGTTAAAAATGTAATAAATTTGAAGCACGTTACTTGGTTCGTGTGATGTGATTCCAAAGAAGCTTGTTATAGTACAACATTTGCAGCTTATTCTAGTGTTTGCATTTTCTTTATATGCTGAATGCTCTTCTTCTTGCAATAGCAAAACTAGAATTAATGAATCTGTAGTACTGCATTGAAAGTTGGAATTCCAAAGTGTTTTCAAACATTGACTTCTATGTGAAGTCCGTAAAAAATGTTAAGTTTAATCAAAATTCAGACAGTACAAAAATATTTAAAGTCGTAGAACTGTAGGGTAATTCAGTTTGAAAGAAATCTCAGGACACCTCAAGTTCAGCATCCTTAGCCCTGAGATCAGACAAGCTTTCTTTAGAGTTTATGTGGTTGACTCTTGAAAACCTACAAGGATAGAGATTACACAACTCTGGGGAATGTGTTCTGATGCCTGATGGGTCTCATAGTGGAAAAGCTTTTCTTTGTGCAAAGTTGAGCTTATAAATCACCAGATATGTATTTTTCATGATTGTTCCTCCCCTGTCAATGTTATTCTCTTCAGTGTAGTAGCTCCATACACAGCTGTGCCAAATGTTTTGAAGTAAGATACGCTTAGCTGAAAGTTGTAAATGATGCAGTTTTTACTGTGATTCTGTATAAATATTATATGTGTTCTAATTGATCTCCAGACTTTTCGGGGGAAAAAAAATTAAATCAAGTTAAATGCTATGCTATTTCACTTTATGAAAATAAATGAGCAGAAGAAAAAGAAGAAAAAGCAAAAGAAAATATTTCTTTTAGGAAAGTTTAAGCTATCTGAAGCACTATTGATTAATAGTACCAGACAAAGTTTACTGATGATATTTTTGTTAAAAAATTGGCAATTCTTTGCACAATCATAAATTGCATTGTGCTGTATATTTGTAGTATGATGGTTTTTGTCTCAATCCTTAAAAGTTAATGCTGTTTTATTTTGGTGGTAGTATGTTCTGAGAGAATTTTTTCATGATATTTGTCTCAGGAAATGAGTATACCTGGAAGTGTGAAATAGATAAGAAATAATTGAAGGCCATATAAATATAGATGATCACTTTTGCTTTTCTACTTTTGCATGCAATGCATTGACATAAGTATTTGACTGCTAGTCATTGCAACCATTTTGCAGCATCTAACTAAATTTCACAAACTGCTACTTTTAGCTTTCATAATTTTTCATAAATTTAGTGCCACTGTAATAAGAGTATGTGAGCACATGACTGACTCCTAAGATAAGCAGCCAGTAAAGCTTTAGCTTTGTATCTGTTTGTTAATAGTTCATGTTTTGACTAATATGTTGGTGGTGGTTTTTTATCACTTCAATATGAGGCATACATATTTAGGTTTGACTATTTTTAATAGCACAAAGAGGATCATGGTATTTAATGGATAGTAATCTAGTAGTTCCTGATACTGTTAGTCAGGATGCCTATGTTTTATCAACCTGCATAATTTTAAGGATTTGGAAATGAGCTTGAGTTGAAAGTTGATAAGCCAAACTTTCATTTTGACTCTTTAGTCTGCATTAATATTTCATTCTTTTTCTGGGTCTGATTAATCTCCTGCTTTCAGTCACAGTGTTCCAAATATTTCTGCTTACAGTAACCAAGCTTTGGAGTGCGTTAATGTGCTTCAGAGTGTGTTTACAGTTGCAAATACCTGCCAGAAAAATTTCTAGAGGTATTCCTAGTTAGACTTCTTAAATGCACAGTATAGCAGATGGCACTGGAAGAGCACATCTATGGAAGACTTCAGTGATGCTATAATTCTTAGAAAATACTAGTGAAGCTGCTGCAATGCTAAGAGTTGTGATGAAATTCAGCAGCTCATTTTAATGTATTCCAGGAAGGAATGCGTGCTGAGCTCTTCTGTTTCAACTTCTGTAGTTACAGACAGTGAAAAATTTTATACTTGCAAGTATAAAAAAGCCTATCTCACATTGAGAACTGTTTAAACATATTAATATGTAATGCAGAATTGATAGTTTTTTCTGAAGTACACATGAAGAAGAATATTTGGATCAGTTGGGGTATTTGACTTCATGATACTTTTGCTTTTTTCTGTCTTGGATAAAAAAACATGTAAGAAGTCATAATGTACCATGATTTCCTTTTAGATGAAACTTGTTTAGAGACTTTCTCTGATTTGTTGGTGTTCTCAGTTTGCTTCAGAGAGCTTTGGCCAGGACTGTCATTCACTGGATTTTTATCATATTTTCCTGGGTTAATGGGCTGGACTTCTGAATATATATATATACATACACACACACACGCACTATATCTGTGATTTATATTTGAATTAAAAGTCCTTATCATTTCTTTATGTGAAATATCACAAGTATAGAAAGAGATTTTCAAGAGTTTGGGCAGTCATGCATTTTGCTTGATTAAAAATACCAGCTGTTAAAGTAGACTGATAAGCGTAGAACACCTTTTGTTCAAGCATATTCAGCAGTCATTCTCAAAGTATAACATTGTCATTTCTGTATATATGCTGCCATAGAGATTTATCTTTTGAAATATTTTAGATATTAGATTTCTATTTATAAAAACAGAACGTGTCTTTGAAGTAGTGTGATGCAGATGGTAAAGAATTGAAGGCTAGGATACAAATCTGTGTAAATCAAGCTTCAGCATTTCTGCTGTTTATGAGAAAAAGTTCAGAATCCTTAGATTCCTTTCACAGTCTTTTAGTTAGTTTTTGATATGATTCTTTAGCATTTGTGTTCTTGAAGTCTGCAAAAATCGGTGTCTGTCTTTGAAGTGGGGAGATGGCTTTCTCTTTCTCTGCCTGTCTCTTTCTCTGTCTGTGTCTGTCTACCTATATATTTTAAGATTCATAGTCTCTTTCAGTTTGCTGTACTTAGCCCAGGGCCAAGTTTGCTGCTGCAGTTTGTTCTGCTAACATGCTGTGTAACTGTATGCTTGTGGAATAATGATTGCTACTAAAAGTACTGTACTTTCAAGGCAGAAACAACTTCCCAATCTCTTCTATTTTCCTTGCCATTGTTCTCCCCTCTCTGCAGGGCTGCTTGCTTTGACTGGTTTAGCCAATGCTGAAGAAAAACAAGCTGAAAAATCAAGCTTGTGGGCATGTGTTCATGTGTGTACACGTGACTATAGAAAATGCCAGGTGGAACAGTTGCCTGGGACTTGAGAAGATGTGTCCGCTTAGTCCTGGCAGAAGTACTAAACAGCAGTAGTAGTACTAGGCAATGAAAGCCTGCGAATGACCTCCTTTGTGTCTAAAAGTTTGGAAATAATCTTTTTCATAGAGCTTTGGGAAGGGACTTCCATTATTTTCTCTCAGTAGATGTTATTTTGCAGTTAAATACTTTCTATTTTCGTTGACTTGAATTGGTGTTCCTGTAATTATACAATTACCTGAGATTTGCTCTACTATCCTATGGAGGAAAAAAAAAAAAAGTGTGACTGTGACTAATCTTGCTTTAACCTGTATGTGTGACTATTACTGGGAGGTGTATCTTACATCATTTTATGTTCTGCAGTTATTTTTGTGGGGATGTTTTTACATGCCTTCTGAAAGAAAGAGACGTCTCTTTGCTTTACAATTTTATATATGTGCGTGTGATATGTGTGTATTTTAAAATAGCACGATAAAAAAGCAGAATAAAGTTGTGGAAATTGAGGCACCAGTAACAGATTCACCTTTTGAGTCTCATTGATTTCCAAGTCAGCTTTTTCCCTATATGTTTTTTGATGCTTTTTACTTAAGTGTTGCAATTTCTGTTTTGTTTAGCGGAAAGAAAAAATCTTCATTGATAATTCCTAAAATATTTCTTTTGCGAAGTTGATTGTTTTTTATTTGCTTCCAGGAGATGGCTCTTGAAGTTAAATGAGGCTGGATAAAACACATAAATGAAGCAGAAGCTGCTCTGCATGTGTTAGGGCTATATCACCACAAGCACTGCTGATCAGCCAGACTTGGTAACTTGTCATAATGAAGAAAATTAGTCTCAAAACAATTCGCAAGTCCTTTAACTTAAATAAAAGTAAAGATGAAAGTGACTTTGTAGTGGTTCAACAGCCATCTTTAAGTGAATTTGGAAAAGATGACTCCCTGTTTGGCAGCTGCTATGGTAAAGATTTGGCTAGCTGTGAAGTCAATAGTGAAGATGAAAAAGGAGGCAAAAATAGATCAAAAAGTGAAAGCTTAATGGGTACGTTAAAAAGGAGGCTTTCAGCAAAACAAAAGCAAAAAGGCAAAGGCAGCACACCATCTGGAAGTTCTGCAGATGATGACACCTTTTCTTCGTCATCTGCTCCAATAACTTTCAAAGATGTGCGAGCTCAAAGACCTCTGAGATCCACTTCCCTCCGTAATCATCATTACAGTCCAACTCCATGGCCCCTTCGACCTACAAATTCAGAAGAGACTTGCATAAAAATGGAAGTGAAAGTCAAGGCCTTGGTCCATTCCTCTAATCCAAGCCCAGCACTGAATGGCGTTCGAAAGGACTTCCATGACTTGCAGTCAGATAACGTGTTCCAGGAACAAAACAATGCATTAAAAAATACGGAATCTCAGAATGGGGACTTGCATCTTCATATTGATGAACATGTGCCTGTAGTTATTGGATTAATGCCTCAGGACTACATTCAGTATACTGTGCCTTTAGATGAGGGAATGTATCCTTTGGAAGGATCACGTAGTTACTGTCTGGATAGTTCCTCACCCATGGAAGTTTCAACTGTTTCTTCTCAAGTGGGAGGAAATGCTTTCCATGAAGAAGAGAGTCAAGTGGATCAGGATGTAGTAGTTGCACCAGATATCTTTGTGGACCAGACAGTGAATGGTTTGTTGATTGGTACCACAGGAGTCGTGTTGCAAAGTCCAAGAGTTAATCACAGTGATGTCCCTCCACTTTCACCTTTGCTACCTCCAATGCAGAATAATCAAATCCAAAGGAACTTTAATGGATTGAATGGCACAGATGCCCATGTGGCTGAAAGTATGCGCTGCCATTTGAATTTTGATCCTAACACTGCCCCTGGAGTTGGAAGAGTTTATGATTCTGTACAGAACAGTGGTCCTATGGTTGTGACAAGTCTCACAGAAGAACTGAAAAAACTTGCAAAACAAGGATGGTACTGGGGCCCCATTACACGTTGGGAGGCAGAGGGAAAATTAGCTAATGTGCCTGATGGCTCGTTTCTTGTTCGAGATAGTTCTGATGATCGTTATCTTTTAAGTTTGAGTTTTCGTTCCCATGGAAAAACACTTCACACTAGAATTGAACATTCAAATGGTAGGTTTAGCTTTTATGAACAACCAGATGTGGAGGGGCATACATCTATAGTTGATCTAATTGAACATTCGATCAGGGACTCTGAAAATGGAGCTTTCTGCTATTCAAGATCCCGATTGCCTGGATCTGCAACTTACCCAGTGAGACTAACAAATCCAGTATCTCGATTTATGCAGGTGCGTTCTTTACAATACCTGTGTCGTTTTGTAATACGTCAGTACACCAGAATAGACCTGATTCAGAAACTGCCTTTGCCAAACAAAATGAAGGATTATTTACAGGAAAAGCACTACTGAAAGCTTATGGGAACCTTGCATCTTGCACTTTGGGAACAACAACAACAAAAGAGATTGAATTACAGTTTACAGACTTTCATTATTATCAAAATCTTTTGCTGCCATAACAATATTTCATTTTTGTGTGTAAAAGAAAGGTAATGCATTTGGATTTATGTTTGTTTTGGGGGGTTTTGTGTATTTTGGGGGGCTTTTTTTTTTTTTTTTTTGTAAAGAATGATCTCAACTTTATTTTTAGAAGTGTGAAATAGCTATCTTTCATCAATGTGCAGATTAATCACAATGTGAATGATCAAATTATCCTTAATTTCCCCCAAGTCCTTTGCTGCTATCCACTGTGATTTTTATGCATTGAAAGCACATTTCATGTGTATTCAACCATAAGTAAAAGTCAATGAAACTTGTTCAATGGATTTTTATTCCTTTAAAATAGTCTGTTTGGAAAAGATGATCATGGTTAAAAACATTGGTATTCTAAATCAAAGAATTTACATCTATGTTAAAAATGATTTCCTAGTTTCCTAATTATAAATTTTTAATGTGGAACTTAATAGAGCTGTGTGAAAGACCTGCTTATGCAGGAGATATCTTAAAAACAAACAAAAAAACGCAAACCCAATAAAGAACAAAACACCTTTCTCTTAAGCCTTGTATTGTCTGTACACTACTTTGTGTTTGAGAAAGTTGGTTCAGCTTTCTTATTGTTTCAGTATTTTGTTCTTCTAAAAATGGCCTTTAAAAAAAGAAGTCTGTGAGTGTCAATTCATCATACCTATGAGGAAGTTGCAGTATCGGGATGACATCAAATATCTTTAAATGCCACCAGTTAAATAAGCAAACTCCTACCAGGACCTCTCTTTCTGTTGTTTACCTTCTTACCTCCCTTTGGGCAAAAATATGCCCTGAAATTATAGGAAGACTCTAGGAAAAGCTTTTACTGAAATACAAACTGATAAGCCATTTCAGGGATTGGGTAAAACTTCTAATAGGAGAACTTCTACAATATTTATTCAAAATACTAGAAGTTTCAGCATTTTCCATTTTTCTGTAGAGAAAAAAATAGGACTAATAATATTTTGGATGGAAGTTGCTTGAAATGAATCTCTAAAGCTCTATTCTCATAGGCCCCAATATTCTGGGGAGGAGAGGTTTGAATATATATTGCCCACAGAAAATATTTCAGTTAACTGTCATGAAATATGTTTTGACATATGAAATATTGAATCCATTAAGTAAATTTTTATGCTATCTGTCGACGATTCTGGCATTTGAAAAGCTTACAGTTATTCTGACATTTGATAGGGAAAAAGACTTTTAGTTGGGAATACAGGTTCCACACTATAATCATTCATTCTTGCAATGTTAATCCATGGCATTTTTTTGTTTCCTTTTTTTTTTTTCTTTTTTCTTTTTCTTTTTTTTTCCTCTCCTCCTCCTTCTTGCCTGTGATTCTGTCCCTTTTATGTTAAAGGGCGTGGCTAACTGACTTGGGAGGGAGGCTTGCTCTGCCTCCCCTGTCCCTAGATTTTTGTATTTTAGAATGTCATCTTCCCCATCTCTGGTAGGAGTTGCTAGTTAGTAAACATCAGCATAGAAAGGTCTCTTTATCTTTGATACAGCTTTCTTTTTTAGGTCATTTTCTTCTTTTTGTTTTATCTAGCCTTTTGCCCCCTGAAGTGAGTCTTTAGTAATGGAATACACTATTGCTGCAAGGTGGTGTAATAGCACTACATCTTGGGTTGCCTGAATTGATAGACAAAATTTATATTTTTTTAATTTATTTTTTTGACCATAATGTTTAACAAAAAAGTAAAAAAAAAAAAAAAAGAAAAACAAAGGTAGATAAAGGCTGCCTTTGCTTTTAAGGGAGCGAGAGTAAGGATTTCTTCTTTAGTCTGATAAAAGTTTTAAATTAAAAAAAAAAAAAAAATCAGAGCTGTCTATATACATAATTTGTTTCTGCCATTGAGATGCATGTATGCAAGTGTGAATTCTGTTTTCTTTTTTTCCTCTACTGACATCTCCCCAGCCCTAACCCCCCTGAATCAGAATCACTAACTTTATTCAAAAAAGGCACAATAACCTATTGTATGGTACAGTGTTCTGATTCTGTCTGTGAGGAGGAAAAAGAAAATCATTTTTATAGTTTTCAGATGCATACATCTTGGAAAAAAACCTCTGGCATTTACTTCACTTTAAAAATTCTTTCCCTGTGCAAGCTGGAGGGCCTATGCATTCTACAGGATCTTTGAAAGATTATTGTATAATAAATATTTTCTTTGCCATTTAGAACCACTATTGAATGCGTTAAAGTTATACTATGCCACATGTGTTAATTTAGCAGTTTGAAATCAAAATATTTGAAGCTATAATATCCCGTTCTTATTGCTGAATTGAAAAATATGTAAGAACATGTGCCCATGCCTTTTCAGATTTGTTTGTTCACTCATATGTGTTGATGATTTCTGAAACCATAGTTCAGCTGTCCAGTTCTTGAATTCCTCCCTTGCTATATTCTTTGTTTAATCAGGTCAACTTATTGTTGTCGTTTCCCCCCTCCTATAAAGCTTCCACAAAAGGAACAGGTTAAAGTACTGGAGGCCTAGGATGTGGGGACAACATAGCACTTTGTTTCTTGATAAAAATGGTGGTGATATTTCTACTGAGGTCAAAATACTTTAATTCAGTAGTAAGTAGACAAAAAACAAAAACAAAAACAAAAAAAAAAACCCCGATACTTATTTTTACAGGTTTCATTGTTCAGAATTTATCAGTATGTTTTATGCTAAGGTAACTGGACAACCAGGAGAAAGAACCCAGAAAAAAATACTTTGAAAAGTGTAAGGGTAATTACAACTTCATATAATAAATATTAATATAGAATAAACACAGTAACAATTATGAGACAATATAAAATACTCAGAGTAACCACAAAGAATTGTCTACTTCGTAAAATTTAGAGAAACAATGTGTCCTTGACAAACAAAAATGAAAATAACTGCAGATATTTTGAGGACCTTTAAAATAGCTACACTAAGAAAAACTTAAGTGACTATCATTTTCATAGAGTAGAAAAGTAACTATTTATTCAGCACAACATCTTAAGGGTTCAAAAGATAGGCCTTTTATGCTACTGAATTGTGGAACAATGTTTTTCAAAATGAAACTTTGAAATAAAACTTCTTTTTTTGAGCATATGAAATGAGTGAAATTATTGGTAATATTTGTGTTTCGCTGATTAGAAGAGTAAAACAATACCTTTTATTTGAACATATAAAAATTTGCAGTTTTTTCTTTTTTTAAAATTTATAGGTCAGTGTTATAAACAACTGAAAGTGATTTGTATTCTTTTATCAATTTGAAGGATACAGCACTTATCCTGCTCTTGACATAGCAAATATCATCTTTTGATAAAAATGTTTTCCTGTCAGAAAGATCAGAAATGCAATTAATAATTAAATTCTTTGTTCATCAATGAACTGACTTTACATTTTGTTAAGGCCAATTTCTTTCTATGAATATTGGGTGCTGGGCTAAGTGAAATCTGTGCAGTTTTTCTTGTGATGCATTTCATCTATGTGAATACTGGAATTATAAATTTTAAATGGCATACCAGCAATATATGGGCTATGATTCTGTTGAGGAAGTATTTCTCTGTTACTGTATTTTCAATTTCTGAGCTAAGCTATGGATGAATTTCATTTTTTTAAATCTTTTTATGACTGCAAAGAATAAAAATTAGAAACATCCTTTACAAATAAAAAATGGACAAGGTGGTAGTTCGTTATATGACATTGATGTGTCTGGAAACTCCTAAATTCTACAAAGATAGTGAAAAATTCTTAAAGAATTTTCTATGACTTTATGTTGGGTTAAAGAATTTTTATAGTGATGATGGAGTGCCATGAAATTAATACTTGCAATCCAGATTGCTGTAGTTTACACTTTTCTCTGTTTCAGACCTGGTGTGCACTATTTGTACTAAGCACGCCACAGAGTGAATTATCCAAAGTCCATTGATTTTAATGTGTTTTGGTTTGTAAACAAAATTATAGTAATTTCTTGCACATTTTGGAGAAATAATTGTATAAGGATTTATGTATCTGCTTCTGGATACAGTGTGTAAATAAAAATTTCATTCACAAGAAGATTTGTGGAGTGTTCTATACCTGGATGAAGTTCTAAAACTAAACAAAATAAAAAACCAACCTGACATTGTAGATTTGAGTATCTGACTTAAAAATCTAGATTCTATAGATTATAGCTGTTCCATATGTTCTTTTTACCACTCTCAATAAACTTTTCAAAATGAAGTATTTCCATATACAAATTGTATTAATGCCTAATTTTCAAGAATGTGATTTTTACAATATTTGCATATCTGCTGCATGTTATATGCATCTTTTTTCCTAAAAAACAAACAAACAAAACAATAACAGTACAAGAATTTTTTACAGAAGTCTTCCTTTCCTCCAGATGTACCAAGATGGGCAAGAGTTCTTATTTATTTCCAAAATATGAAATAATATTTGGTGTTGATTTTCACATGTTCACTTGATGCTTTCCTAGATTCTCTTTTTAAGACTGAATGACGTTTTAAACTCTGGAAAATCATACAAATATACTGGAAGGTAAGGCATTTTTATGTCTTGAAGAATATGCATAGTTCATGTTTTATTCTAGTTGTGGCTTGCTTAAACTTACTTGCACTCTCATATTCAAGAAAACACTTGCCCCCTAGGGTCTAGTTACAAATGTGTTTTTAAAACAAAAACACCTTGATAGCTAGTAATGAGTTTTCATATTGTCAGTTATTGTCTACAGCTGATATGTACTTTGTTGTATGTTCTGTAACTTAGGTCCTAAACCAAAATCCAGGGACATCTCATAGTTTTTGCCACCTAAGAAAAATCTACCTTCTTTTTCCTACTGTGGTTGATGTTATTACAAGTTTGGTATGCATGTGTGATTACCCTCCATCTTGAATACATGTTATTCTCTGATTTTGTTCTATTGTTCACTCCAGTAAATTTGTTGAAAACGAAATGCATTCTCAAATGGTAAGCAAAGAAAGGTGAGTAGCAGTTAACTTTACAGCTGAGGCAAGCAGGTCTGAAATGCTTATAATCAAGATACTTGTAATCTTAATTACTTCTATCTCACATTCAGTCAGCTTCATAAATGGAAAAATGGAAGAGAAATGCTACCAAAATGCAGAAAACTTAGTATGTGTTTAATACTGTAACCTTGCACCAAGATGCATAAGCTGAGCTTCATGGGGCAGGGATGTGAGCTAAGTTATCCTCTCCAATTAAGAGAAGTCCTCAGAGACTACAAAAGTTTAAGATCTTTTGGTACTTAATTTATGATATATCTAAGTTTCTTATGAGGATAATTGATTATTATCCTCAAGTGCAAGGTCTTATACCTGGGTCAAGGCAACCCCACTATGAGTACAAGCTGGGGGGTGAAAGGATTGAGCATAGTCTTGCTGGAAAGGACCTGGGGGTACTGGTGGATGAGAAGCTGTGCACGAGCCAGCAATGTGCCCTTGCAGCCCAGAAAGTCAACTGTTTCTCGAACTGCTTTAAAAGAGGCATGACCGACAGGTTAAGGGAGGTGATCCTGCCCCTCTACTCTGTGCTGGTGAGGCCTCACCTGGAGTACTTTGTCCAGATGCAGAGTCCTCAGTGCAGAAGAGATATAGACCTGTTGGAGCATGTCTAGAAGAGGGCCACAAAGATGATGCAAGGGGCAGAACACCTATCCTACAGCCTGGAGAAGAGAAGACTGTGAGCTGACCTGACGGTGGCCTTTCAGTATCTAAAGGGGAGTTACAGAAAAGAAGGGGACAGACTCTTTTGCCAGATCTGTGGTGACAGAACAAGGGGAAATGGTTTTCAAGCTTAAAGAGGGTACATTTAGGTTAGATACAAGGAAAAAGTCTTTTACAATGAAGGTGGTGAGGCACTGGAACATGTTGTCCAGATATGTGGTTAATGCCCTGTCCTTGGAGACTTTCAAGTCTAGGCTGGACTAGGCTCTGAGCAAACTGATCTAGCTGTGCATGTCCCTATTCATTGCAGGGGAGTTGGGTTAGGTGGCCTTTAAAGATCCCTTCCAATTCTGAGAATTCTATGACTCAATAATATGTAAAATCAAAGTTGTAACCTGTTATCATATGGTTGCTATCTTTTCTCTAATTAATAGTAATTCTGTATGGGAAAATTGTTTGGATGGGGCCCTGGGCCTCTGGTTGGTGGCCCTGCCTGCAGCAGCAGAGTTGGAGCTTGATGATCCTTGAGGTCCCTTCCAACCCAAGCTATTCTATGATTTTGTGATTATTTCAATTCATGATGTTGTATTGAAATGTGAAATGCTGGAGGCACAAGATGGAAGCTTAATGAAATCATGGCTAATGTCATAGAATCCTGCAATCATTTAGGTTGCAAAAGACTCAAAATCATCAAGTCCACTACTAAATTATGTCCCTAAGCACTGCATCCGTGTCTCTTAAATACCTCCAGGGAGGTATTCCCTGAACAATACATAACCATAGTTTTTGTGAAGGAATTCTTCCTAATATCTAATCTAAACTTCCCCTGGCATAACTCGAGGCTGTTTCCTTGTGTCCATACTTCAAAGACAAAAAATGCCTGAAATAAGTACATGAAGTAATCCCCATCTTCATCTCTCCAGAACTTTAAAATGCTTTTTATAAAAAGCTACATGCAAAACTGAATCCAAAAGTTTTTCAAAAGAACAGCAAAGAAAAAAAAAAATCAGCACTTAGAATTTGAGTAATATAGTTAGAGTTCAATGGCATTTATTATGCATTGGCAAACCTGTGCTCAAGATAAAAAAAATTAAAAAAAATGTGAAATATCATTGCTTAATACATAAATGAAAGCGATACATTTTGAAAATATAAAAAATAATACAACTTTAAGATTAATTTGAGGAAGGCCTATAACATACATAAAAATTTATTTCATGTAACTTTTCAGTGAATTAGTTATCCCTTCAAGAGTCACTTAAAATCGTAGTTAATACCTAAATTATTTGATTAATTATATATAGATTTATTTATATCAGAATTAAACTTGAGCTCAGATGTAATATGTGGAGGGTTTTGTTTTGTTTTTGTTTTCCCCAGCTCTGCTAATTCAAACATGTGAATATTACATTTTGCAGTTAGAAAACTGATGTTTGGTTTGGTAGAAATTTGCTTTAAAATTGAAGGCAGTGTGTTCAGTCACTGGAACAGTATTATGCTTGTAAAATTTGTAATATTTTATATGACATACAATGCAGCGCAAGGGAAACAGCTAGAAAAAGAGCTCTCAGAAATGGCTTTAGAATTTGTTTTATTTTAAAAAAAGATATTAATATTGTTTCAGTTTTTTTTTCATAAAATGTATTTTTTAAATATAAGGAAATCTACCTGAAGAGTAGCAATGTTTAAAATTCTTGATTTTCTCTAAGAAGCTATTATTATGCCTTATGATGCTGACAGTTCTGTACACCTATTCCTCCATCAGACTGTGTGTGTGAGTAGAGGTATCAGTTCTCTTCAGCATTGTAGCTCTCAGCTGTGGCACTTCTCCCCATGCACATTTTACCCAACCTGATCGTTTACAACCCAACATCCCTCAGGGCTTTAATCATTGTTTTAGTGCCATTTTCCCCAGTGCATCACTGGTGTGCTTGCTGTATGGGATATCCATATTAAGACCCAGAATGGAGCCTGAAGATAAACCATCTTCTTTGCTCATTGTCCTTTTATGCTGGAGAGAATAACAATATAAACATATCCAGTTTGCTGGTATTGTGTTTGCCAAGGCATATGGCCCTGTGAAGGGGCTCTCTGAAAGGCCTCTGGGTTAAGCCCTTGTCTGGTTTCTGTTGTGCGGTAATGATTGCTGCTTGACAGCTTGAAGGAAGCTACCCTGCAGTCTGAGGGAGCAGATTAAATATTTGTTTCTAGACGTCTCTAGAAAACCCCCCTATACATAGTAATGCCTGAGGCTTTTCATGGTTTAAGGCAGCAGTTCACAAGAGTTGTCATAACAAGAATAAGAATAATATGCCAGAAAAGTGAGCTTCCATTTATAGCGAGTGCTGCTGCTCACAGTCTGCCTGCCCTGCATGTGATCTGCCATTACTCAGTGTCACCGTGTCCAGCTCCTTGTTGATACAGCATGTGGTTCTCTGGCTGGGGGCTATGAAACAATTTCACTTAAGTAATGCAAGGAGTATGAACTGGGATCATTTGTTGCCTTTCCCAAAACAAGATTTAGGGGACAAAAAGTAAGTGCAGGAAGGACAAGTTCAAAAAATGAAAAAGAAAACAACAACAACAAAAAAAAAAAAAAAAAAAACAACCAAAAAAAAAAAAAATCCAACCCAACCAACAAAAGGAGGAAGTTTTTTCATGCTGCAGACTTTCAGATATGAAACTCCTTACTGGTGGTTGTAGTGGATGACAAGAACGTATGTAGTTCAGAAAATGCATAAAGTTCTGCTAAATGCAACAATGACATGAGGTGGCTATGAGGGCTTTTGAAGGAAGCATCAATTGGGTTTTTCATATTTGTGTTGTCTTTTGCGTAGTTTGGTTCTTACGTGACAAACATAATATTGAGCTGTGAGGACCTTTGGTCTGACCATATATATACACTTTTGTTTTTACTTTAGATGAGAGATTATTAGTCTTATGCCTTAGTTTCAGCTGGGAAGGAATTTCTTTTTTCAGAGCGTCTGGTATGATGCTATGTTTTGGTTCTAGAGAAATTAACCTTGTGGCCAGCACAAAATTACCATATCTTAAAATCCTGCCTAACTGTTCTTTCAGGGTATTTGAGATTGGTATTTGAACCATAGTAAAACCTGTGCCATATAAATATTTCAGCACATAGGAGCAAGAGCAAAACTGAACAACTTTTTTTTTCCTCCAGTGCTTGCCAAAGCAGTGTTTCCACAAATGTACTTAGAAGCATAAAATAATCTCACTGAAATGTGTATAAGAAAATAATCTGACCTTATGTCAGAGTCATACTTATGTCTGGAGTCATACTGACATATCTATTTCATATAACATTGTAGGTTTACCTTGGGTTGCAGAGGTGAAATTGCTGGAGGAAAATGAAAAAAATGGGAGGGAAGTAGGGAAAAAATAATTCATCCTTATGTTTTAATATTCGAGAGGTGCAATACCAGTAGAGTGGATAAAAACATCTTGGATAAAGATGAATAGCAATATTTTACATTGCAGGGATTTTGCTCCTTTTTTTTTTTTTTTCCTCCTGATCATGTAACTACCTATTATATAAAAATTTTAAGCTTCATAATTTGATAACTGCACATCTTTTAAGACATTTTGTAGCTGCTTCCAGAGATTTTTTAAAGATTATGTCTTCAAAGACCTATCAGAAACAACTTTTTTTTCTTTTTTTTTTTTCTTTCTTTTTTTTTTTTTCTGTCCTGATCGTCATGGAAAAGATCAAATGCTCAGCTAATGAATGGATTAGTGCTTTTTCTCATTGCTTCATGAGTTCACATATTTCCCAATGGAAATACACAAATAGATTTTGATAATGAACAAAGGGAAGATATATTTTAGTGCAAAAGTACTGATGCTGAAGGGCATGTCAAATACTGTGAGTTTTTTTCTGTAGGAGAGAAACTGAAAACCTCCAAGGAGTTTGGCCACAGATTTTTTTAAAATAGTGGAAAGTAATTAAAAAAAAGTAAGTGCATAATGAGTGATTTCCTAACTCTAAAAGGATACTAGAAGAATCTGAGTTTTCTATCTGCAGCACTCGAAGGCATAAGAAAATCTGGTGCCTCGTACACTTAGAACTGTAAAAACTACTGCATTACCCTTCCCTTTCAAGACTAAAATATATATAAAACATTGCATTTTTGGAACTGAACTTGAAGGTGTTATTGTAGGAAGAAACATCACAGATCCTATAGGAAAAAGAAAATAAAGACAAATTTGAATTTCAGGGGGTAGATATTGTGAAAAATTGGCAATCAGCTGAAATCTTTCTGTAGGGATCAGTTGGAAGTACATGCTAATCCTTTGGATAGGGGGTGATAGTGTTTCATTTTAAGTACAAATTATTTTGAGGGCTGGAGAAATTAAGAAAAAATGGAATGAATTGAAACATTTTCCCCCTTTGTAGACCTTTTACAAGTTTCAGTTCTTAGACCTGAAAGCATACATACTTTAAACAATCGTAATGCTGTTGACATACAGCTGGGGTAGTGATAAGAAATAATAATAAATAAACAGTATGAAGTATATAGAGGTTATATATCATGAAAACCTCACCTACGCTTAATAGCATGATGATATACCATTGTGTCCTCATATTTCCTTAGTAGAAATGTATGTTTTGTTTTGAAACTACACGTTAACACATCTTGAGACAAGCTTTTCCATGTATGAGGCTCTCACTCTTTACAGTTTTTCAAAACTTTTTTTTCTCATGCTCACAGAAATAGTAAAATAGATAATATTTTACTACCTTTTATTACCTATTGTTATAAGCCCTCTGTCTTTTTATTGTATTTCACACAATTCTCTTAAATGTGGCTACTTTCAGGCATAAGCATAAGGCTGTTTAAAAAGGAGGGCAAAAAAGAGTTAGTTTTTACTTTAAAGGAAGGACTAGCATCCTATTTTTCTCTCAGCTTCCAAGAAGAGAACAAATAGTGGGTCTGTTATGCAGCAGGGGATTTAATGTAGCTACCAGCAGTTATTTATGCCTTTCCCTTTTTAAGAATCCAATGCAACTTTGCCTGTTACTCCACTCTATCTTCAACAGTGGTACAACTGGAGAAAAACTGTGATGAACCTGGCTCATTCTGTGTGAGAGGATAGTTGTATGGCACAATCAAGGACCTGCTTCATGGGAGCAGATTAAGAAAACCCTTTCTTGACAGTGCTAGCACTTATCTAAACTTATCTACAGCAAAAACCCTCAAAGCACTGAGGTTTTCACCTTTTTCTGCCTATCTTGAGTGCACTGTTTTTAGTTCTTAATGCTGATTTTGGCTGAACCAAGAGTTATGTGACCTTGCACAAACTGTTGAATTTCTCTGAGCCTCAAGTAAATTAGCTGAGCAAGTGGATAAAAGCAGGTAGGAAAGCTAAAAAGATTTCCAGAAAGCATTATACTTTGGGGTGAGTAATATGAGGGGAAGTGGTGAAAAAAAAACAATGGGCAGGATGCAGATTCCAAACAGATCATCAGTGTAACCTTTTCAAAGGAATAATTCCAAGGAGTTACTTATCAGAACTCATAATATGTCTGTCCCTTTCTGTACACATATGTTTATGCATCTACATATGACTAAGAGAACACTGAAGAAATTCAGATGGATTGAAGGATAATTTATAGTCTTAAATACAGTAGCAAACTAGTCTTATGCCAGCATGAACAACATATAGACAGTTGTTTACTTAGTACAAAAATTTCTGTAATGATGTATGTGTGTGAATAAATAGTTTGAAGGCAAAGCCTAAACTAGTCAGAGAGAGTGCAAGCAGTGATTCCTGTGCTGGATCTGTTAATGAAGAGGTACTTGGAATCAATTGAAGGTTTTTGCTTCATTTTTGTTTTATTCTAAGCTCCAAGGCTCCCTCTTCCATCAGGGAAGGAAAGTGGAACCTGACACACCTACTGGCAGTTGCATTTGGAAATGTAGTCAGGGTATGAATATTACTTCAAAGATGATTCGTGGAACTCTGTGAATGACTGGCATTTCTGCTTTTCCTTGTAAAGTAAATTAGCCAATAGTATTTTCTGAGCTTGCATTTCCTTTTTTCACTTTAAGAAGAAACTGAATTCTTGAATTCGTATCCTATGACTAAAGCTTATTTTCATATTCTTTTGCATCATATAAGTACAAGTTAAATTACTTTGAGACATAAATAAAGACAGGCAGTTCCTCTTGACCTTTCTGGCTAGAAAATCAGAAGCAATTCATGTCATGACCACTGTTCTTACTAAAAGAAATGACATTGCTTTAGCAAGGCAGTATAACCTGTCAAATGTAGATAAGGCACTGCAGAGTTCAGACAGTTACTAGTCAAGATTTTGGGGAAATTAAGCTCCTGTAGGTATCAATAGTAGCTCATCTGTGTATTCTATTCACAGAAGGAGATTGTTCAACTGTTGATACTGAATCATTATGGAGATATTTCTAGGAAATGAATAAAGCCAAATGGTTTTGCCAAATGAAGTGCTAATTTGAGGGTATAAGAAACTACTTGTTTTATTAATTTTTATTAAATGTTGTTCCCAGGCTGATAGATATTGACTTATTTTAAGGAACTATGACTTACTAAGAAATGTAAATAGCTAATTACCTGTTTCTTCATATTGCTAGGCCTATCTTGTTAAGGTTCTGTTATCTTTGATTTCACTATGCCTAAGTAGGTTGCTGATTATTCTAGTGGTGATCTGAACTTGAAAAGAAAATCAATGAACAATTCACTCTTGTTTTAAGATATGAAAATGATATCTATCCTTTTCAATTTTTTTGGTTATTGAATTAAAAAATTAAGAATTAGCTTAAAACCAAAGAAGTCTTAGACAGTCTTATCCTTTACTAGAGGTTTCAAAGTTTGTTCCAGTGCAGACCATAAATGAGACCATAGTTTAGAAATTGGTAAACAGAATATTTTGTAATTAAATTGATTATTTCTCCAGACCCTAAGCTTTGTATGTTCTTGGAAAGGAATACAGAGAGAATTCACCTTTATATTTTCCAGTTTCTGCTGGCATTGAAATCAAAAGGCTTTGCAGGTGTTAGAATAGCACTGACTGTTTTTGCAAATTTCACAAGAGAGTCGATTTAGTTTTATTATCTTATTTAACAGCTGGGACAGCTTATACAGAAAATAAGCCAAGATGATGTTGGCAGGTAATTTAACAGGTTATCGGATGATTATTTATTTGTAAATATATGAAACCACTCTTCTAATCTGAAATTATACTGTTCAAAGAAAGCTCTTGCCCTGCCAAAGATCTCTTGTGTGTGGCTGGGGAGGACTCTCTTTACCCTTTTGTAGTGTACTGAGACAAATCACTGTTCAACAATGTGACTTTGCTTTCTGTCTCTTTGTCTTTCTTGTTCAAACACAGTCAAACTAGATATCAGTTCTGTTTCACATGTCTTTATGAGCCAAGTGGCATAAGGATCATGATTCTGTCAATAGTGAAGGAAGTTAAATCGTGAAAATGTCATCATATTGACCCAGCGTTGAGGTACATGCCAGAGGGACTCCTCTGTGAAGGTGACTGGCAGTCAGTCAAATGCTGATTCCACACCTTAGGACATTAAAGATAAGATCTTTAAAAATCAAACCTTTTTATCTGACCTTGGGGGCTCTGTAGAAGAAGTTAGGGACATAAAAAATCAAATTTGAAAGTATGTTACCTGCTAACAGTTGCTGGCTAAGAAGACTGGTTTCTGCTACTGATGTTTGTTTCTCATGTTGGTATATTCCAAGGGTAACCCTGAAACCCCAACAAAAGTTTCAAATAGGATTATTCACTTAATTAAATGCAATGTTGTGGGATATCCACCTCCTTTCTCTTCTTAAACCATCAGTTGACCCAAAACCTTGAAGCTAGTCACTGTAAAAGATTATCAGTGAACGAATATTCCTATAATCATCATTTCACTATGGCACAGAGTTTTCAGGTTAATTCCTTGAATTTTAGTAACACTCCTATAGTTTTAACATATAAAAATTATTGACTTAATAATAATTTGCAAGTACTGTAGGCTTGATAGCAGTGTATAATTACCAAATGGTAGAAAGTAAAAAACAAGACTATCCTTTCAAATAAATAGGTGTATAGTTGACATTACCTTATTTTGCTGATAGTAGATTGCCATTAGTTATATTTGTTTGTGAAAATGGGACACTGGTACCTTTCAAATAAGCAATGTTAGGAATACTTGCTTCTTTACGTTAGCTGACTCTAGAGTTTTCAGAAGAATTAACACATACTCTTTCAGCTTTCATGCCTTTGTGCTGTCCCAAGACTCATAAAGCTAGGAGGATTGATAGGTCCAGCATTTTGCTCATGTAACATGGAGAAATCATTTACAAAGATGATTTATGAAGTTGCAGTTCATAAAGGATAATGTCTTTCTAGTTAGAATTCACATGCTGTTACATAGAAAAAGCTTTGGCATTTGAAGGAAAAGTCAGCTATGGTGTCATCAATTTGTAACTGCCTATCTGAATATGAGACAGAAGGAATGCCCTATGAAACATTTTATTTCTGGGAATACTACCTTCCCTGATAGTTAAACTTAATTACTCATAGAGGAAGGAGGAAGTCATTTGACAATTAGCCACAGATTTGTGACTGTGCTTAGGGATGGCTGGAAGAAAAAATGAGACACTAAATTATACAACATTTCTGTGTGTACAGAAGAGATAATTCATTCAAGAACGGGACTCTTAATTCTTCTGTCTTAGATATGATGACATAAAATGGGAAGATTGAGATAAGCTTACCAACTTCATTCCCAGTTCAACTTTCAGCAACAATAAGATTAGGATATATTTTCCTCTTATCAATTGACCTGATACTTTTCAATATGCACTGGAATGAAAGCTATCCCCAGATATTTGAATCTCTTTCCATCCCCCTTTGCTCTTCCACATTTTTGTTACTAGTTCTGATTCAAATCTCAACACAGTTCTCTCAGATTAAAACCAGCTTAACCAGATCCTAACTATCAGCTTGACTGTACACTGATTTTGGGAGCAAAACTGCCTGTGCCTGCTGCTCCTGCCTAGTGATCGTGGGAAGCAGACAAGTAACTAATAACTAACACACTAATAAGACAAGCAGTGATCTCCAGGGAGGAAGAATATTTTATTTTCCTTTGAAAGTTCACACTTGTGTCTAAAAAAGTTTGAGGTACTCAGCTGGATTGAAGAGGAGTGGGGCATACGTTGGCAGGCAGGGAGTCAGATGAAGTGACATATAAAGAGGGATTTGTTAAATTATCAGTGAAATGTGTAAGTTCTTCTGTGTGCAGAAGTAGAATAACAAGTCTTCAGGGATACACCTGAAGATCTGTGAAGGGTAATTGGGACTAGTTGTTGCATTAAGGAGCTGAACCAGACAACATCGTCTTCTAAAGCAAGTACAATACAAAATCCAAGTGAAATTTTATATCAAAGAGAAGATAGCTTTTCTTTCACTTTCTTCTTTTAACTGTGAACTTCTCTGAATGAACAAGTTGTGTGTCTGATATTTTGACTACTGTATTGGTATCATTGAAAAATATGCTACATAAACTTTGCTTAGATTGTCCCTATAACGTTTAGAGGAATAAGTATCACATTTTCCTGATGTGACTATGTGCAAATACTAGAAATATGTGAGAAACAAGCAGAAAGAAGGCAAATTCAACCTAATCCTTACAAGAATATTACTCGGTCTCAGTGAAATACACAAAATAAGAAATTTCAATAGCAATAAACTCCTACTACTATGATGAAGAAAATTACGAAGTGGATTATAATTCACATGTAAAGTAGACTGAGCTAGATCTTCAAGGAAAGCACCATTTCAGTACCTCCTAGCTAGTGATTAGGACATTTACTGGTAGTGGTTGATGAAAGTCAAGGTATTTCAGTACACTTAACATATGATTGAAATACAGAGCAGTTGTTGGTCATAGCCAACACAAGTTTGTGAAGGGAAAGTCCTGTTCAGGTGACGTAATTGTCTTTTATGACAAATTTATCCACCTAGTTGGCCAATGGAAGCCGGTAGATGGAATATCTGCAAAGCATTTTGTACCATCTGTCACTGTATCCTTTTGGACAAAATGTTCAGCATATAGCTGAGGGGAGGCCTCATGGCAGCTGCAGCTTCTCACAGGGTGCAGAGGAACAGTGCTGAACTCTGCCCTCTGATGACAGTGACAGGGCCTGAGGGAACAGTATGGAGTTGTGTCAGGGGAGGGTCATGTTGAATGTTGTTATAAGGTTCTTCACCAGAGGGTATTTGGACTCTGGAACAGGCTGCCCAGGGCAGTGGTCACAATCCCAAACTG
>JAOWBP010002052.1:35284266-35299271 GCA_028571105.1 Tragopan temminckii | reverse complement strand
TAATATATTCCAGGTCTGAGGTATTGCATGATAAAAGTTATTGCTGAAATTGTTTGACAATTACCAGCTCCAAAAAATGAAGCTTAATGTGGTGACCTGAGATAACCCTAACTATTCTGCTGCTTTTAAGGCAAAATGAAAAATTACATTAAAATACACAGTCACACTTAAAATTCCTTCTGAGAAAATGAACAGTAATTCACTACTGACGAAATTGCTCTGACTTCATAAGCTGTACAAGTGTGACTACTCTGTGAAAGAATGCCAGTAGAAATCCAAGAAGATTCTGTTACTTAAATATTTCATCAGAAGTTATTTGTTATTGATGTGACAGTTTTCATAGTTAGCACAGCAAGCTACTTCATCCAGCAGCAATAAAATGTCTTTTTCTGGCAGAGACTCTCTTCTCGTATGTGAAGGATATTTCAATAAAACATACAGATGTGAAGGCACACACATAGGCATCCAATCATAGGCATTTTTTAGCAATAAATATCCACTTATCCTCCACACTCAACTCTGGCTTTTTATTAAACCATCTTTCTCTATTTTTTGCATTTTAAGATAATTATTTTCATAGTTCCCCTTGGATTAAGTTCATTGAGAAGAGTCAAATGCAGCTGCAGACTGAGACAGGAGCTTGATGGGGAGAAAGTGTGCAAGGATGCCACAGAGCCAGGCACAACGAGGCAATCACACTCTTGCACACAGTGAATTAAGGAAGCCTAAGTCTCAGTTTATACTTGGACAATTTGGGAAGCATTTCCATCTCCTAAGTTCTCAGCAGCATTACACAATTATCTTGGTATTTGTGGGAGTATCAAAACTTCCTCTTTAGATGAAGTACCCCATACTGGGCAAAACTGTAAATAGAGTATCAGGTCTAGCTCTAGATAGGATGCTCATCCAGATGTAGATCAGGTGTGATAAATCCTTTTTTTTTTTTTTCCCCATTACACAAATAGTGCTTTTCTCTCTGTGTTACTCTTTGTTTAATCTGAGATCTTAACATTGCAAAACTTTGACTTTCAAAGATTCTAAATAGTTTTGAAGTTTCAGCCTCCACTTGGAAATTAGAGGTTTCTAAAGAAGACACTCTTCTTTTGATAGCAGATGAGTCAGAGAACAACGTAGACATGGGCTTCTTGCCTGTAAACTTATATTAATAGAACTTCCTTGTTTGAGAAAACTGTTCATAACTTCAAAAAGAGATACTGGCCCAGTTACAGTAAACACTCCTAAGTGCCCGGATATTACTAGTTTTGGAAAGAAAAGGTATTGAGATCAGAGATAATTCAGCTTAGCAGTGTAGTAGAAGTGTCGCAATGAACAATGCAGCATTTCATGATGCTGAAGTGCACTGTAGTGCTTCTTTCTGGCAAACAAAATGAAAATAATTATTGCAAAATGTGGAAAGACATGATAAGGAGCTTTGGATTGGCAGATAAGTGATCTCTATGAACTTTTAGTTTGGCTAGAATTATGGGATAATAAAAACAAAAATTGAATACCCTATTAAGGAATTATGGGCAATCTAGTCATATCTAAAGCAGAGAGAAAATATCTGCACTTACATTACTAATATATTTGCATTTGAAGGAGCAGATCAAATTTTAAAAGTTGCTCAGATTCTCGGCTGGGGTAGAGGTGACTAAAGGAAAAAAAAATTTACAGATTTACCAAACACTGAGGTAGCTCTATAATTCCATGGAGGGCTTTATTTCCATGCATCGATGTAATCACTGGGACTGCGGCTCATAACACTGGACCAGCTAGCTGATATGGACATTAAGTTTAAGAAACAGGAGGAAGAGGTAAATATAGAATCAAGCATACTCAGAATATCCACTTTCTTATATTATTGGTCAAATATTATTAAAAAGTCAAACAGACCACTACTAATGCTTCCTTTGTCATTAAAATAAACAAACAAAGCAAAACAAAACAAAACAAAACAAACAAACAAACAAAAAAAAACAGTCTCTTTTATTTCCAATCAAACTTTTCAAGCCAAGAAAAAGGGAGATAAAAACAGTGTTATGAAGGAAATTGGTTATTTGATTTTCAACAAAGACATATTATCTGTCCTCAACTGTGTATTACGTATTACATATATGTAAAGACAATAAAACATATGGACAAAAGAACTAGGAATGCAGAGAAAGTTATCTTTAATCAATATCTTATGGATCTTATGTTACGCCAAAGTTCCTAATTTCCCACGTAATCACAGCAGTATACAAGATTAAAATCATGAAATTTTGGATTTTTTTTTTCAGTAATATTAACAGCATAGAGTAGAACATGGAAATACCCACAATTGTAAGCCAGGGGACAAATGCTAAAAACTACTTTGGCTCAAAATTCACTAATTTCTGTATAATGCAAGTATATTTTGTAAACACCTGAGTCACACACACACACACAAATGCAAATTACAAACAAAACAAATTTATTAGACCAAACAGCCTATCTCTGACATTACGGGATTTTTCTTTACACTGTCAGTACAGCCCACCTCACTATCATTTAAAAAAAAAGAGATTAAGGTATACTGAATCCTCGGTACTACAGATTTGTTATTTTAATGGATTTAACTTTCATGCCTAAAATGTTGTTTTAGGTCAATTCTAAAGTGGCTAGTGCCCCCCTCCCCGCTTTCTCCAAATTAGCACATCTCCCAAGGGCATTTTCAGGGTGTAGCACATACACTTTCCGAGGGTTCTGACACTTGACAGCAAATGCCTGCACCAAAAATACCCTGCAGGATATGCTACACTGAAATTAATCAATGCTGTTAATTCAGTCATTTTTAATGCCCTGAAAATGTGCCCAGTATGAAAACTATACATTTACAGATTGAAATCAACCTGCTTTAAAATATAATTATTTTTTTTCTCCTCACATTATTAACTTTACAAACCCTCTGATAAACTGTATTCACATATTTTTTTTCTTTTACTCTGCTGGCATCTCTGCAGTTGCTTGGTTATGAGATTCTCATTCCTCCATAAAGGCTTGATTCACTTATTTTTAGATATTTGTTGTTAATGCCAACAGATACGGACAACTGGCAAAAATTTGATGCTAACCTCTTGTTCCTTTCTTTGCATCTTTGTCCAGTGATTACTTGCATAGATTGTGATATAACTTGGGTTACAACAATGACTGTCCTGAATAGCGCATTGCAGGAAATTTGCATGAATAACAATGAGAAGCAATGAAGGCTCACAAATGGCTTTGTTTGTTAATTTGTAATGTAGAGGTCAGATATAATGGAATCTGACCTTTGAGGGTAAAAGGAATTGCCCGTTTGCTGTTCCCAGATCCAGAAACAAAAGCGCTACACATGAAGTGAAACTATTGTTAAACTGCTGCTACATGGAAAACACTGCATTCTTTATTTCTTTGTTTATTCTGCAAGCCATTTTCTCAAAACTTGGTTACATGTGTGCAAATTGTAATCAAGATCTGCTCTAACTTGGGTGGTTTGTCTCAGCTGAGATAAAAAACTGACCAAGTTGTTACAGGAAATTCCAATTGTTTTTTTTTTTTTTTTTTTTTAAGAAGCGGGAAGTCAAGAATGCAAAATTTCATTTATACAAGATAAAATTAGAGCATTACAAAGGCAATAATGATTTGTTTGCTTTCTTCAATGAGTCTAATTCAGTACTGTTTCATCAGATGTGTATACTTTCATTGGTATAATTTCAATAATGGCGTAAAAGTAAGATTGCCTATTGAATATATTAATATATCTGGAAACGGTATAGCTTCATAGAAATGTCTACTTTTCTACAGACAGGCTTTGTGAAAATGTTTTTTCAGTTTGAATAAATATTATTTGGAAGCCTGAGGATCAAAATAAATCAGAGCCAACTGATGGCAGTTTATGGATATGTGGATTTGAACACCAGGTAATATTATGGCCAGTAAGATAACTATTATTTTCAAACTCTATCAGTATTGAAGAAAAGACAAAAGTATTTCAAATGTTTTACAAAGCTGATTATAATAAGCTAGTTAACACCAAACTTTTCTGAGTCACTTAAAATTCAAGAAAAATCTAATAAAGAATCAGACATTCAAATACTTGTGAACTTGGCAGCGTATACTGAAGCTACTATTCTTGATTTTGTGGAGTAGCTAAGTTGCTTAATTTTGTTGCACTGTCTTTGAAATAGGTGTTTAAATCATAGTTGATTTAATCCTTCTTCTTCCTCTTCTTCTTCTTCTTTTCTTTTTTCTTTTTTCTTTTTTCTTTTTCCCAGAATAAGTGAAAGGAAATAACATTTACAGTATTGTCTATATTTCTATAGGGAATATAGTCTGTACAAGTAGAGAAAGAGAAAACTGGTCACATCTGTCCAACATTTGGATCCCCTGATATGAAAAATGATTTTTTTTTCCCCAAGAAGCTTTTACGTTCAATCTAAATTTATGGAGAATTATAATAGGGAAGTTCTACCTTGGCCTAATGTGCAAAATTTGACTGGGCAAATATTGACAATTAGCAGCCAGTTTGACATGGACATAAAATAAATCAGTGTTTAATAATAATGAAAACAGTACCTGGATCATAGATAAAGATATTCTGGGAGAAGGTTCCTTGCAGATGCTCAGGCAAGTGCATAACAGTCCAGTGGAGTTACACATTAAATTAATTTGCTGCTGCTTCTAATTAGGTCACACAACAGCCCTAAGAGGCAGGTAAGGGAGGTGAATTGTTTTACATATGTGTAATGGAAAGCAACTTGGTTAAAGACAAAGGCAGACTCAGACTCAGTCTGAATGGGAGGATGGCACAGCCTTGTGTCTGCTTCTCTGTCACGTGAAATGTGCACATGTGCCATGGCAGATGGAGAGGTGGCTAGAGCATATTGTTGCTCTTTTGTACCTCATCACAGGCAACATTTTACTGAGTACCTTCAAATGAGAAGCACATGTTTGAGGGATTGTCCTTGCTTTCCCTAGGTTTGATTTTCAGGTATTGAGCACTTTTCTTCTTCAGTTAAGGTTGGAGAGCTCAGGGGTCCCTCAAGGTCATTTCACAAATATTTAAATCCAAAGATTGCAATGCCCAAAATGAGAAGTCATTTCTGGAAATAAGGTAAATTCTGTGCTAAGAGACAGATCTTCTAGGGAAACAAGCAGTTTCTAGATGCATGTGTTTCTATTTTTTTCAACATTCCATGGAAATCATTTATGTTTTCAAATACAAACTTTATTTTAATAACTTGAAACATTCATAGTGTGTAGAGTTTCTTAGCACAGTACTAAGATGTCAGATAAAGTAGCATGCAGAGCTCAACTGGGATTTTAGGTATCTCAAAGAGCAGAAAGCTATTTTTACTAGCTTCCAAATGTCAGTGTCAGTATCAAAAGAATACTTGGATGTAACTGTGGGCTTTCACATATGTGGGGAGATTCAAATTTTCTTCTTTTGGGAAGCTATCTGCCATATTTATGTGACCCAATGAAAACAGTTGTTATGTTTGTTTCAGTGTTTATTCTCACCCAGCTTATATGAAGAAAAACATAACTGAAGAACACTGAAAGTATCTGCTTGTGGTAGAATTTTTCAATAAAATATGTGACAATGCAAGTAGAAGCACGATATGGTTGCACGATATCTTTGATAAAAGGTAAGCGGAGATAAATAAGGTCAAAACTTACACCAATTTTCAGAAGAAGAAAGCATGGCATTTTATTCTAAATACTGAAGGAACCTGTTCAACTTACAGCTTCTTTTTTGGGATTCTTCCAAACTCTATTCTCAGAGTATGTAAGCTACACTTCATCAGTGTGGCAAACAAGAAAGTTTTTGAAAGTTAATACCCTAATACTGCGAAACACTTTTTTCAACTATTTTCCAGTGATGGAGGAGAAGAGTCGATACCTGAGAGCTGCTGAAGTTTTTGCTTGCTGGTAACATTTAGCTATCAGTGCATCCTGACTTTGTCACCAAACACTGGACTGCAACAGGGAGTTGTTAAACACCCTACCAAACACTATGTTGTTAGAAGATAAGGCTAATAAAAAATGGAATAACTTTTATTGAGTTACTGGAACTTATCCATGTGATGACATAGTTTCATTTTGCAGGCTGGGTGTCATTTATGTGATACAGCAACCTGTAAAACAATATGATCCATGCTTCTGAAAATATTCAAGAACAGCAAATGTTACTGCTATTTTTTGAAGTTAACAGAAGTTTTAAAATATATGAAGAACTTAAATAAGCTTTTTAAAATTGAGTTGCCAGACATACAACAGTTTTGTCTTGCCATTTGGAGAGGACATAAGAAATTTTGATGAGAAAAACAAGAAAAATCTATGAAGTGGCCTTGTGATGTGATGGTCTCTGGGTAAATACAAATTGCCGTTTCAGCCAAAATTTCTGATCTGTGTTCCTGGACCTGATGGTATTGCTAGTATTCCTCCTGGCTTTCCTTTTTTAATCAGCTGTGATTTCTCTAGATGCCACTCCTCACAGTGCTCAATGCAGAATGATCTCTGAAATGAAAACCTCTGCTCTGTGCTGATCGTTGCTGTGCAGTGAGAGAATACTGCAACAAATTCACCAGAGTCCAGACAAAGCAACTCACTCCACAACACAGTGTAATTTAACAGAAAGCAACCTAAGCCAGAGAGCAGACTGAGAATGTTTTTGCTTCTTTCTACTACCATCTTGATAGTAACTGTGAGGATATATAGGACCGGAACTACAAATATAGTTTTAAACCTATTCAGGTAGGAGTGTACTTAATTCTTACTATCATCTCTTCAGCAGTGAAATTAGCATCCTTTACATAAGGACAGCAAAAAGGCTGAATTTTACAAGAAGCTTTCTGGCTCTGAAATTTTGCAATAATATATTCACAGTTTTACGCAACCTGTTTTCTTTCTGCTGTGTATTTCTTCAAGATGGACAATATAAATTAAATGGGAACTGAAAGTAAACTCACTGTGAGCTCTGAAAACTGCTACATTCTGAAAGCCCCCAACCACTTGATCTCCCAGCCTACATAAGACCTAACTGCAGCTCTTGAAAGAAACTGTTGTGAGGAAAGCAGATTTAGCTATTTAGATACTAAAGAGCTGAGTAGCTTGTATCTATATTTGATTCTGTTCTTCTAGACAGTTTAAAAAAAAAAACAAAAAACCAAGCCTGATGCTTATGCTGTTAAACCTTTCCCACAGTTTTACAAGAACTGACAAGGTCATAGCCTGAGGTAGCATGGTTGCCAGATGTCACACCATTAGTTACAATTTTAGACAGAATAGGTGTAAGTGGGGAGAAGCAAGATTTAAAATAACTGTTCCTGCAACTTTTCTCCTGCAAATGCTCTTCTAACAATGTAAGCACTATTCCGTATTCCATAGTATTAGGTGCATATTGCTATTCTTATTTAGCAGATACTATTTTTATTTAATAGAAGTTTATTTTGCTCAAATTATAATTAAATGGAAATAACTGTAGCTATTTCTCTTGTAGAAGCTGTGTTTTTAATTATCAAGCTTTTCATTGGCAAAAACCCTTGAACACGTCTGATCCTGTTGGTGACCCACGATTTCTTTGAACTGAACATTTCCACAATCATTTGCAGATATATTTGTTATTCATTTCATTTTAATATATTCTGTCCAACAGAAGGTATAGGGTTCTGCATTGTTTTTGTTTTGTTTTGTTTTGTTTTAGTGGAGGCAATATTTTTTTCAAAACATTCCTCTTAGCTTTGAAAGTCACTTTCTCATACTAGGATGCACATAAATAAATCATTGCCTCATCTCATTGGCCTTTGATGCTAGTTTTCTGCAGTCCATTCTTTACAGAATGAAAGCCATATATCTTTAGTAGCAGGCTTGGTAATGTCAAACTAATGGTGCTTAATAGTTCTGAAACTTCCAGACAGAAGCTGGAAGATTGCAAGTCATTTTCTGTACTTTTGCTCATGTTCAGCCTGTCTCTCTTGGGCAATGCATTCTTATCTCTTAAACAAGATTTAAAGCTGGCAACTATTGTATCTGCTGAAAGTTTTCTAGAAATTACTCATAATTGTGATAAAAATGGTATAATTACCAAAACAAGCAGATTAAATTCTCTTCTGTAAGAAAATTAAAAATTCAAAAAGAAGAAAATAATTTGTATGAAGAAATGAGTAAGTGTGGAAATGTGCCTTTATGTATGTATTTGTGTTCTGTTTGCAAATTAATTGTTCTGTATAGTACTGTATACATCTGCATAGATATGAAAAGGGATAAAAAACATTTCATGGTATCCCACCATTCAGATGCTATTTTGACCCCCATATTGCAGCAGAATGATGGAGTCCAAGGTCTGATGCATTCCACATTGTAGATAGTGCTGCTCCATGGCCAATGGACTTGGGAACATATACATACTGACTGGTGGGGATCTGGCACAGCTGGAAGTGCTAGTCTGGAAAGCAACTCTCCACATTATTGAACTCAATCACCAAAACTACATCCAATAGATATTTAATCCAAGAAGTTCTATAAGACCCTCTTCCAATATATTCTCCAAACCATTTCTAACCAGGCAAATGAGAAACTTCCTGGACAGAGAACAATAAAAATTGTGGTATTATCGAATAGTAAATCTGATCTTTGAAATAAGGAAATGAACAGCGTTGACTTAAACATTTAAAACTGTTAAATATTATTGCTCTTTGGTGTGTTTAAGTCTGGTAAACTATATATAACAGCATCTTTTACCCTACACAGAACATCATTAAATGTTCTAGTCAAGGTAATATATAAATTATTGCATTATTTTAAAAAAATTACAAAACCTTGTACACAGGCTGACCAATGTCATTTCACTGGCAGTAGGTCAGTAGCATGGTAAAGGAAGTAGTCAATGCATGAGAACCTAGAAGACCACTGCATGTAAGTAAATAGTTGTTCTATGCCTGCTTTCATATGGTGTTCATTAGAAAAACAAAAGAAATGCCTCCAGCACTTTTTCCTTAGAAGCAGACAATGCAGCTTTTGTCCTTTGAATCTGTATAATAGCGTTACAGACTGAAGAAACTTCTAGGTTTCCCCTGTGAATTAATGATATCTAAAAATAACATGAATGAATGAAATATGTTTTGATTATTAGATGAATGTTAAACTGTAACTAGTGCTCTATTAAATTGCACTCTTAGAAAAAAAACGACCCTTTCAGATACACAGCCTCTTTGCTTAGGGCAATCCAACTAAGAAACATTACAGTAAATTATCATACACAAATTAAGCTTTGATATGAAGGGCGTCCTTAGAGAGCTGGTGAGAACCACATGCATATAAATAGTCACAATGTGGTACTGAAGAATCCAGTGACTTACAGGGTAGTGATAGGCAAAGTGGTATAAATCACTGTAGAGAAATAATTTTACCATAGTGATTATTTTATGTGCCAGTAACCTAAAAGTTTTCACTGCAAGGCTGCAGTTCACTTTCTACTGCACCACTGCGTGATTAGTAAATGACTGGCTTAAAATAGACTCTCTCCTACTGTCAATTACTGCAATTTCACTGAAATGAATTGATTTTCATCATTTAACTTACATCCATAAGCAACTTGAAAATCTGAAATCCCTGAGCTTTTCCACAAGAATCCTCCCATGGCATAGAGTGAGTAGTTAAAATTATTCTGATGTTTATGAATGAGGTCCCTTCTGGAACCTTGTCAGCAAAATGAGGAATTTTCCCCATAAATGCTCTCCAGATCTTACCTGTTAGGGAAGATACATTCTGGAACCAGAACAGCAATAGTCAGTTAAAAAAAAAAAAACTATGGAAATCTGTGTGCTTGCTGCTGCTGAAGTGATGTTTAACTTATGTCAAACTGCATCTTTCACACCAGCCCTGTTGCCTATTCACATTATAATGTCTTTAAGTAAAGGATTTTAAACCCAAGAGAATAAGATCTTAATCTTGGAGCTTCTAGGAGTCAGGTATCAGGACAGAAATGCTGAGAACTGATGGAGGACTCATTTGTGTGTCACCCTCACTTGTTCTGTCCATATCATAAAGACAAAATTATCAAGAAATTTCTACAAGAACTTCCGTATTGGTCAACAAAATAGATTAGTGTATAAACAAGAAGCTTTTTACAATAAGGGTGGTGAGGCAATGGAACAGGTTGCTCGGAGATGTGGTAGATGCTTCATCCTTGGAGGTATTGAAGGTTAGGCTGGACCAGGTTCTGAGCAACTAGACCATTTTGCTTTTAAAATTTTTAATAATTTTTGTTTAAGTATTTTGTTTGAATCTGAAGCAAAAAGATTTTAAAATTTTGTTCTCTTAGTTTTGCCTTTTGTCTTAAATTACCACAGGAATGGTTTGATATTCAGTAGTATACATAATATTTGGCATTCTCATTAGAATTTTGGCAAAGTGGAGAAAGTGACAGTCCTGAAGTGAATGGCAATTCTGCTAGGTATTTTAATGGAATTACCAATTCCTTTTGAACTGTTAGCTATATCAAATTAAATACTGACTGACATCTACACCAAAGAGGCATAACTTTCCTTATTTGAGTATAAAAATTTTTCACACATTGTATGCACATATGTATTTTACAAATATTTTAAACATTTTCTTCTCTTCATCAAACATGACTATATGTTTCTAAGAGTCCTGTAATTGCCATATATAATGTTAGTTTATAAAATATGTTTTTGAATAATTTTGCTTCACTATCTTTTTTCTTTCAAATCAGATTTTATTATTTTTAATGTATAACTGAGTAGCCTCTCTGGTGTTATCATGCGTGCTGAGAGTGCACAGCATTTCTGTAGCTGCTGAGTATCATTCAAATCCATATTCCTCAATTTGCACTCTTCACTTTTGCTAAGTATCCTTCAGCTTTACAGTGATTACTGTTTTCCATGCTGCCTATCAACATATTTATAAAACCAAGATAATGGCTTATTTACGGCAAAGAAATGATAGGGATGAGTCATAAAAGTAACAAATTCTGAGTTAAAAAAATCCAAGCAGAGCAGGGAAGGACGTTTTATCAAAGATATGAGGATACACAAGACACCTAAGTGCCCTCCACTTCTTTGAAATACCCTGAATGCACATCACTTTGACGTGATTGATATTGCTTCCATCAAAGTAAGCACTTTCTTTTCTGAAGCAACATTTGAAATCCAGCTGGAGACTGATTTTTACTCAAAGAAAAAAAAGACAGTTATGTATTAACTATGTAAGCATGTCTTGCAAATGTATCAACCTTTTTCTAAACGAATAGCCAGTTTCAGCTGAAAAAACTCTGTCTAGGGGTTTAACATTATATTCTTTTTTGTGTATCTTTACCGATGCAGATTTTAGTGGTATGTTGAGGAGCAGATTCAAATGCACAGCATTTGTGGCGGAAAGACAATGCTGCAATGTTACTTTACACCAGCAATAATTTCCTGCTTTGGAACAACAGATTACACATTCAGTGCTGCTTTTTTCTTTGACAAAAATCCTGGATGCAATCAGTGAAGTTGCGGCATGATCTTCAGCTGTTCATGCTGTAGCCACTGAGTTTTTTTCCTCTGAAAGATGCCGTCAGTCATTTCTACCCAGAGCAGAGCGGAATGATTAAAAAGAACTTTGTTACTCTATAATCACAGTGACAAAATCTTGTGTTTCATAAATATAAAGCAGAGAAATGTTTCAGGGTCTGTAAAGCATTTGAGAAAGAAGAATCAGGAAAATTATTCCACCGAAGTCTTCTGGAACCACGTCCCTGGTCATTGAGCAGCAGTCAGAGAAGCTGATGGGAACGTTTCCTGGCTCTTCTGCACACTGAGGACAGCCTACAAGACCAATCACAGCCTGAAGATGTTCCACATTTATGTTTCTTGAAATTGTCTTTGTATAATATAAACATATTTTGAAATGTTCAAGATATTTGACAGGCCATTATTCTGAGGAACAATCTAAATTTCAACCTCCTCACACTTAAATGTGGCTGTGTTACAGTGTGGACCTGTACTGGTACAGATGTCTGCATAAATGTCATCAGGAAGTTTTTGAAAATAGTATAGAGAGGCACAGAAGACTATTTTCTAATAAATGCAATGACATTCCAGGATCTTACAGTGATGTTACATGAGACCAAAACCTATTGAAAATGTGAAGTGTGAGCAAGAGAGCCTTTTCCAGTCAGCTTTACCTTCAATGACAGACCAATGTACACATGAAGAACTGTAGCTGAAAGCTTTGACTTGTGTAAAAAAGTAGGTTTCAGGTACAACAGAGCTTTTAATGTCAATATTTTATTACTTGTCAGGACAACATTAATAAAACAATGTTTTGGAAAACTGCAAAAGTCAGTAGCGTTGACTTTTTTTTTTAAGAGAGGGAAGTTTCACTTTTTAAAAGAACCATATTTAAACAGGCATATTCAGAGCACATTTTGAAAACAGTTCATGAATTACATCCTCTGTACTACCCATTTCAGAAAAAAAGAGAGAACCAACTCATTTCATATTTCCTATGTAATAGATGTCAGTTATTGATAGTTTTAATTTCCAGGTAATGAAGACAGTATTTGAACTTGTGACCTAAATGTGAAAAGTTCCATATGTACTTCTGTGAGCCATTTAGATTTAAATATTGTTTCCTCAGTGATAGGGAATTTTATTCCAGAAAGCTGAGAACTGTACTTCTTGACTGACATAATCTGGAGTAGCTTGATTTTTATTTTTTATTTTTTAAATTTGAGCTTTATAAATATAATAAATAGGAGTTTAAATTGTTTACAAGCTATGTTCAACTGAAATGGGCATCTGGAGATGTTACACTCTGTAACAATGAGATCTTGACCAAAAGAGTATTGAAGTAACGCCTGGTTTGGCTGAAAGTCCAGCATGTAATGAATGATAAGGCCTTGAGAAATGTGAATAGTGGAGCAAGAATGGATCAGGTCACAGTCAGTGGGAGTTCTGAAATCAAGAGAAGTGGCTCATGGCATCAGTGGCATGCTCTTAACAGTGTTAAATGATTAACCTTTCCTGAGAAGTAGAAAGGAAGGATGATCAAGGCCAGACAACAGCTGCTCAGCTGGCATTGTGGAATCTGCTGGCTTCCTGCTCCCATATATGCATCTTATGAGCAAGGGCCTTTTATTTTTAATATGCTTCTGCCCATGAATTAAGTATTTTTTTTAATGCTTTGAGGAATGTTTTTAGAGTTATATTCTAAAGACAATTGAAAAAAACCTCAACTGTCCTTCTTTTCCATAACTGGGGAAATGGCTTCAACATTTAAAGCCAATAAAGCTACACAGAAGTAGAATATTAATTTCTCAATTCACTTGCTACTACTGTTTTAGACATTTTTTAATTTAATATAATAAAGAGTCTGTTCCTTCTTTTCTGTAGCTTACCTCTAGATATTGAAAGGTCGCTATCTGGTTACCTTGGAGCCTTCTCTTCTCCAGGCTGAAGGTTCTCAAAGGGGAGGTGTTCCATCCCTTGCATGATTTTTGTGGCCCTCTTCTGGATGTGTTCCAACAGACCTACGTCTATCCTGTACTGAGGACTCCACATCTGGACACAGTACTCAGGCGAGGCCTCACCAGCACAGTGAGGAGGGGCAGGATCACCTCCCTCAAACTGCTGGCCAGGATACAGTTGGCTTTCTGGGCTGCATGGGCATGTTGCTGGCTCATATCCACCTTCCGATCCACAAGTGCCCTCAGCTCTTTTTTGGCAGGGCTGTGCTCAATTCCTACATCCCTTAGCTTTTGTTGGTAGTTGGGGCTGCTTCAACCAAGGTGCAATATCTTGTATTTGGACTTATTGAACCTCATGGGGTTCACCTGGACCCGCTGTGTAAGCCTGTCTAAGTCCCTCTGGATGGCATCCCATCCCTCTGGTGTGTTGACTACCTCCCACAGCTTGGTGTCATCAGCAAACTTGCTGAGGGTGCACTTGACTCCACTGTCAATGTCATGAAGATGTTAAAGAGTATCAGCCCCAGCACTGACCCCCATGGGACATCACTCATCACTGATTTCCATATAAACATCGAGTCATTGAACACACACTGTCTGAATTTGATTTTGCAGCCAGCCCTTCATCCACTGAACAGTCCACTCATCAAATCCATATCTTTCCAGTTTGGATAGTAGGATGTTGTGGAGTACAGTGTCAAAGGCCTTACTGAAGCCCAGACTGATGACATCGGTGGCTCTTCCCTTGTCCATTGCTGCAGTGACACCATTATAAAAGGCCATTAGGTTGGTCAAGCAGTATTTGACCTTGATGAAGCCATGTGGATTCTCCCACATCACCTCCCTATCTTCCATGTGCCTTAGCATAGCTTCCAGGAGGATCTGCTCCATGATCTTTCCTGACACAGAGGTGAGACTGACAGATCCGTAGTACTCAGGGTCATACTTTCCACCCTTCTTAAAATGGGTGTGATGTTGCCTTCTTTTTCTAGTCACCAGGGACTTCACCTGATTGTCATGAGTTTTTAAAAATATCATTGAGAGTGCCTTAGTGACTACATCAGCTAATTCCCTCAGGGGAATCCTCTGGAACAGAGCATCCTGTTGAGGATTCACCTCATCAGGACTCACAGACATGTGGATGTTCAGGTTCCTCAGGTGGTCACAAATCATATTTTCGCTTCCAGTGGGAGGAACACTGATCCCCCAGTTGCCTCCTACCAAGCCAAACATGTGAGGGCTGTGTGTCAAGCAGTTGTCAGAGAAGACAGAGGCAAAAAATGATATTAAGCACTTCAACCTTCTCCTTGTCTACTGTTACCAGCTTGCCTGTGTCACTCACTAGAGGGGGTACGCCCTCCTGGACTTTCCTTTTCTGATTGAGGTAGCTGTAGAGGCCTTTCTTGTTCTCCTTGGCACCCCTTGCCAAATTTAGTTCAAGCCAGGCCTTGCCTTTCCTTGGCTTAGCAACTATTGTTGCTTTTCCTTTTAAGCCGCCCTGTTTAAGAATAATAGAATTCTGAAAAATGGAATT
>JAOWBP010002052.1:35251596-35270189 GCA_028571105.1 Tragopan temminckii | reverse complement strand
CTGAAATGATCTGATTAATCAGACACTACACTTAATTAAGAATACAACCATATGCTTCTAGGTAGTTGATGCTCTTGGCCTATCTTTATTAAAACAAACAAACAAACAAAAACCTCAGGTAGTGGATTTTTTAAAAAATCGGCACAAAGGAATTACACATTCTTAAACACTCTCCAGACATTTACACATACAAAAAATAATAATTTTCTTCCACGTTTTTATACAGTCTGAGCAATTAAACTGAAGTAAAATATATATATTCTGAAAGTGTCAGTATTTCATTATCCTATCATGTCTAAGCAAATATCTTTGCAAAAAGCAGACTACCACTCAACTCAGAATGATTTCTGCTCAGGAACAAACAAACAAAAAATACTAACTAAATCAAAAAAGCACAACAAAGGAAAGTGAAAAACCGCATGAAGAGAATAGAAGCTGGGCAATCTCATTTCAGCAGACAAGTAAAAGTGAACGCTTCAGTTCTTTTCAAAAACTAATTTAAATTGAAATATTCCTGCAGAGCAGCAGCAAAAACCAAAACAAAATCAAACAAAACAATAGTGACCAATATTACTAAGAATCCTTTTGAAAAAAGCAAAGTTGTCAGTCACTGGCTTTCCTCATCTTTTATGAACATTCTGAATAGACATACCTGAAGTTTAATCTAAGTAGTTTTAGATACCAGAATAAAATAGCAAACTGCAAACCCATGCCTGTACAGATATAACAGCATATCATATGGTAAGCAGAATTTGCAGTAACAATGCTTTTCACGAGGAAATCACACATTATACATTATCCAGCACAACAACAAAGAGTGGTAAGTAAACAGTAGTTCTAACCTTAACCACTTCCAGACAGCAGCGATAAGCTTCAGCTTTTATATTCAGCAAAGGATGAGCCAATAGACGGAGAAGCACATTCTGACTCCCAGCATGGAGCAATGGGTCAGCCTGGGCAGACTTAGAACTTAAAATGAAAAACAGTTAAATTTACATTATAAATGATAATAAATAGTATAATAAATTATAAAACTATGATTTTCATGCATAAATTGAGTAAATTTATTTTACAGGAACCAGAGATGTCCATAAAAATTTTCCTGTTAAATTTCAAGATAATAACTCAAAAATCTTTCCTGAAAGGATATAGAGCCTGAAAAGAAAAATGACTTGACAGATGAAAGTTCAAGATCACAAAAGATTTAACAAAATCATTCTATCAATCTTCACATTTGTAAAAATGCCTTGTCATACACATAAGGAAACAAAGACCACAGTTTTTCAAAAATCCTTTCATCACAATTTGGAAAAACATTAATGTCAATCTGAGCTTCAGTAGAATCTTCAGATAATTATAATTATGAAGATTCCAGTGCTTTCAGGGTTTTTTTGTTCTGTTTTGTTTTTACTGTTAAGAGATCACAGTCCATCTCACTATCACAAAAAGTATGGACATTAGTAAAAATATAATAATCAATTCAAGTGAAATTCCTGTTTTCAGAAAAAATTATCTAACAATGATAGCATTGTTAGAATCTAAAAGCATAAGAATACTGAAAAGTTGCTCTGAACATAATGCCTCACGCTTATTTCCATGAAAACTGCAACAGATACAAAGAGTGCAATAACACCATTTGATAAAGCAAATTCTCAGCTACAAATCACTATTCTCAACATATTCACCACCATTAGCTATGCATTTCTGCCAGTGATGAACAAGAGCCTGCAAGCTGCACTCAAAAATCTGCACCAGATGCCGTTTTGTCTTTGTTGCCAAATGCTGTATGGCAACAAAATGTAATGGAATACTGACATGAAGGTTCAGCCTCTACTGCCATACCACTAACATCCATCTCTAATGTTGTGGGCCAACATAATAAAATAGGAGGAATTACTTTTGGAGCAGCCCTAGTATTCTGACATTTCGTAATTGCAAGCCATTATTAGATAGCACTTATATGTAGTTTCCTTTGAAATAAATCCCTGAAGTTCTGAAATACTGTGAAAATGAGATTTTGTATTTCTAATTAAGTGTTTGACACATAATTTTTCCAGGCATGACAGAGTAACTTAAATTCTCTAATAGAAGCTAACATGGGAAATCTAAAAAAGAAAATGCAATTAAAATAAGCATTTTAATAAATGAGTCGGAATATTGCAAGATACTGTCTGTACAACAAAATAAATTCTCCAGGAGTTTCAAAAGTAAAATAAAAGGAAGTTACACAAGCACAAATAGAACAAAAAAATGCAAAAAAAAGTCAAAACAGTGGTCAAAGTGTTTTACCACTTAGAAAAGAATAAAGCATAAGTTCTTAGCACCTGAAATCCCATTTTTAAGAAATCAACCATTGAATGGTGCAAATTGTTCTCAAGAGACATTTCAATAGCTAGAAGAAAATTGAGTTCAGATACTGGGACATAAACAAACTGAGATTCCACTTGAGAAAGTTTATCCATTAAAAATATATTTTCAAATAAGTCAAACAGTAATACACTTACATATCAGAACATATGTAAATACTCTCCTGAAGCAAGGTCAAGTGTTGATGGTAGGGTAGGCTATGTAAGGCCTGATCTGCTAATTCTACTAATTCAGTAAGATTCTTCTCCCCCTGAAAAGTAAAATGAAGAAAAACAAACTATCAGAATTAGTAATATTAAAAATATAACATGTTATTTCCTCACCTTTCAGAATTTATCATTTAATGTATCTACTACCCAGAGATTAGTTCAGCCTTTCACAGAGAAGTTCATAGTACCTGACTAACAAGCTCACTGGATTTCAAACCAATACATTTTAGTACCTGTTCCTGTGAGACTCTTCAGATGCTAAAAAATTTCCATTAAATTCAATGGGGATAAACAATATCTAACATTTTACAACACAAACACTCCAACACTATTCAAAACACTTTCTAAAGTGACCGAGAATAGAGTATAAAAAAAATTGTTAAGAATTCGCTATTAGTATTAGGGTAAGTTTTTAAAAATAACTAAGTAAATAAGTCTGTCTATATATGTTTTCATACTTTCAGTTAACGAATGCATTAAATGTGAGCACATAAATTTGAAGGTTCCAACTTTGCTGCAAATAATATTTTATGACTAAACTACTGCTTATATGAAGTTCAGAACCTTTTTATGTAAAGGATGTATTCACTCAGATTTAAGATAACAGGTCATTCCTATTGCTGTATTTTGTTCATTTATATTTCAGTGAGAATGGAACAAGTATTTTGCACAAGCAAGAATTACTTGTCCATTTTCTTAATGGAGAAGAATATTGCAGTACCACGCTAGAATCTTTTAACTAATAAAACACAGTATATTTGTTGTCTGTATGACAAAGTGAAACATGCAGATTTTATACAGTACAAAAGTAGCAGTATCTTAGAACTAGAATTGACAGACAGTTTGGAATTTAACTATTCAAATATACTGAACTGTATATTGAAATATAGCACCTGCTTTAACTCATTTCTGCATAGTAGATCATATGGCCACTTGCAAGTGTTTTTTTCTTTGTTTTTACCTAAAGTTTTTCTTTGTTGGCTTTGTGTTTGTTTGTTTTAATAAACAACAAGAGTAATATTAATGAAAACATATAAATTAAATAAATCTGAAATGCTATGAAATACTCATCAGTTTTCTGTGGCAACACTAAAATACAAGAGAAGGAAAACATAGGAAGTAAATTTGCTTTATTATTAATAAAAATATGCTTTATATAATAAAATTCTACACCTTCTTACGAACTTCAGTCATAAAGGTACAAGTACATTCAATCGAATAAGCAGCTTCTGAAGCTTGCTTATAAATACTGTAGTTTTCAGAACTCATCTGCTCCAAATAGGCTGCAATGGCTTCATGAATGCTTGGATATTCCAAGGAAAAGGGCACGTCCAATGACAGAAGGAACAAAGCACTCAGCAAGCTCTTTTGCAAAACTTTGCTCGCCTTCAGAAAAGAAAACAATTTTCAGAATAACACAGTCTGAAAATACAGTAAAACCAACAAAAGCTTTTGCAGTCCTTCAATAAGTACAATCATTACAGTTACTAGGTAAATTTTAGAGGAAGAAATACAAATCAAACGAGTTCTCTATGAAAAATACTTTTAAAATTATTATTACTAAATGTAGGAGTCCAGTAAATGCCAGTCCTAACACCAGACTTGCAAGTAGACACAAAAGAAGGGTCTGATCCAGCCACAGCACCAACTTCATAGATTGGCCAGCTTACTGTTTAACCACTAGATGGCAGAGAATACACAGACCACAATTATCTGTACAATTCCACATAGCAGTAACGTACACTAAGAATAGGAATTTCTAGTATTTTGTTTTGCTTTTGTTTTTATTTTCTTACAGCAAGTGTTCATTATTTATTCAATTAAAATTTTGACCTCGAATACAGTAGCATTTTTTCAACTCCTATCATATGCAGAACTAAATTTTTATTTTTTGTACATTGAAGGGTATAAACAAAAACTATAAAAAGTCACTAGATTAATGTCTGCACTCGCCTGCAGATACAAGAATCTACTTTCACTATTAGTAAAAGATTTAATGTTCGTGGCAAAAAAAACTGAAAAAAGTATCTGATATTCAAGTTGAAGAATGTCTAAGAAAACTACAATGCAATATGATAGATGAAAAATGTGGACAATACAAGTTTTTAAAGAGAACTTTAAACATCTTCTACCACTTTGCATCCCACAAAAACAAAAACCCACAAATATGGGACCTCCACTGGAAATAAATTCAAAAGAAACAACAGAAGAGCTACACACAACTTTTTAAAAGAGCATTAGAAGCAAATAATAGTTTAAAATTAGTATGAAGCATAAAACAATCACCCACCACACTTCATAAAATTAAGAATGATTTTCAAGAGAATACAGCACTAGACATATCATGCCAACAATAAACAAGCAGGGGGCAGCATAGTTTTGCAAACCATTCATAATAGCAGGAAAAAAAAAAAAAACGCTATAGGAAGAACATTTAATATCGTAAACCCCATTAAAAGACTGTAATTTTTTTTTTTTTTTTTTTTTTTTTTTTTAAGACATGCATTCTGCAGCAGATTCTGCAGAATATACCAATACCTGAAGACAAAATTCCCTTCCTCAACCATATTTCAGCTCCTGTAAATCAGATGAATTTCTGTTTGGTGGCTATTCTTCCCAACATTAATCACTGAGGAATGTATCCTTCTATGTTCTCTTAAAGTGCAAAAATCAAATGCAATCACTTTTAAAATTAGCATGGACTACCTTTTCCACAGGAAGAAGTGTTTGCAGCAATCTAACTGTGAAAAGCGAAATGCTAACAAATGCCATTCTGTGATGCACCATCATCACCCCAGGCTGCTCTGCACTTATATTGGTTTTGTGATATAGTATAGTTTCTCCAAGCAAGCCCAAGACGAGAAGCAATTTGTCTTTCTGAAAACAAATCAAAGACACAATCATTAGAAACAATTGACATATTTTTATTGTATTGTTTATATAGTACCTGCAGAACCTTAAAATAATTATACAAACTAATTTAAAATTACAGAAATGGAACAGCATACACAGCATTTCATTTGTCATCTGAACAGAATTACTTCTAGACCTTACTTTATCTGCACTTTTAGTTCTGAATACTTTGTTCAGTAATTACCCATTATTGGTTACTCTCTTCCCTTTTTTCTTTTTTCCTTCTTTTCTTAATTCCTGTTTGCTTCACCTTAGAATTTCTAGCATTCTAGAACATGCTGATGGGAAGTAGAGAATAATTGTCTCCTTTTGCTTCTGCATGGCCTTTTTTGTTTTGTTGTTGGTGATAGGTTTTGGGTTTTTTTTTTCCCCTTCTCCTTTAATTAAACCACTCCTTATCTCAAACCATGAGCTTTTTTTTATTGCATTTTTTCCTCTTGTACTTTGGAGGATGGGGAGTGAGAGAAGAGTATGAAACAATAAGTCCTTTTAAGGACTCTTCCCATCTAAGCTTCTTAAATTTAATGTTCTGCAAGGAATCCTCAGTATTGACTTAACGTTGAACAGTTACATAGATTTTGACAGATCAGCACTCTAATACAAAGAAAAAATCTCATTCACTGCTAGTTCCTATAAATACATAATCACTGTACAGTAGTGAGTAGGTGTCTCTCGTAATATTTTAATTGACAATTATTTCAGTACTATTGTTTCATACGTAGCGGTATCTTCATGAACTCTAACTTAAGTCATATGCGTTTGAGACTGCAGTTAACTCAAGTTTTTAGACAAGTTTCAGTCTCTCCATCTCTGGTATTTTTGCTATGTGCATAAGCTATGCCAGCTAATGTTTTAGCTTTCCATCAACTTCAAAAGAGCAAGTCGCCCATTGTTACTTCATCTATCATTCGCTAATTTGATGTTTCATGTCTATAACAATTCTCAACTGCGTTCAGGGTGTATTTCCAGTAATTTAAATTATTAGGCCAACAGCACCACAATATTTTAAATCTCTCCTGAGGCAGCTTTTTCCTTTCTTTCTCAGCTAAGCAATAGAGAGCAGTCAAAATCTGTGTGAGAATCTATATGTCTATGTAGGAAATGGACTCAAGGTACTTTAAAATTCCGGTTTGGGATCTAAACAGTTAATTTTAAATAAATAGTTTATAAGGTGTAAAGAAAATTAAAGTTGTCATTTAAGTTAAATTGCTCTTCTACATCTGTAGTCAGTATTTGTGCTTCAGATCCCTTCCTACATGTGTTTCTCAATGGCAGCTTAATAGCTTTTCACTACAAGACAAAATTAATGATTTATTTTCCTGAAGTGAAACTTCAGTATCTTCTAGTGAAAGAACTTACATTTCAAATAAAAAGAATGCATCAGTGGTAAAGCTAGTAACAAACTATTCAGGAATTTCAAAAGGATAGGTGAGCAGATTAAACATGTATATTAATCACTGTAAACATCAGAGGCTTACCAAAGTGGACTATTAAATACAGCTGACCAAAGCTTAAAGAAATCTTACCAGTTCCAATCCAAACAGGCTCTCATCTTCCCAAACATTCTCAGAAATAGCATCACCAATAAGGTACAGGTCTTCAGTAAGCATCTCAAGAACTTCCATTGTCATCCTCCTGCTGCCTAATACAAATTAGAGGATAAATTTGAGTACAAGCAAAATAATACATTATCATATTCAGACAACACCACATTGAACAAGGTATTCTAAATTTGAAATACTGAAATTTTGATTTTCCTGTAGTATCCCTCTATCAAATTAATGCCAACTACCCTCAACCAGCAAAATATCTTCTAGCAGAAGTCAACAGCTAGGAAAAAATCACAATAGAACACACTAAAATAATTATCTACATTAAAAAACACTGCATTTGCTTATATTCTAGAGGATAACGTGTTAATATTTCTGTAAATACAACCACTGGACTTCAAAAAAGTTTAGAATAGCTACTTACTTCCACCACCATTCACCAAAAAAGAGCCTGGTTACAGATATTCAAAATATATCGCCTATTCCTGTTAATCTGCATTTTCTGTATAGGAGGAATGGCTTTCCTCCTGGACTGTTCTACATGAGATCTATTTTTGAAAGGCAAGGAGATGAATATCACTAGTACTTTTGCTTGTACTTTTCCTCCATAACATCTTCTCCCTCATGTCAAATATTCATTCTTTTTCATGACACCTTTGGACTCAGTATCTCCTAATATGAGGCTAGTTAGATCTATTTATTAGAGATCTTCTTACTTGGTACAGCTTCATGCTTTGACATAAGACATAAGACATAAACCTAGCCAAAGATTAAAACTGCACAGCCTAGATTTACTACAAATACAGCCCCTGTCCCATGTCCACAAATAATTAGAGAAACAGTGAAAGACTATTAGGTTTCATGAAGAACAAGGCAGAATTCCTGGAGCTAGACCAAGTACATTCATCAACAGATAACAGAGGATGCCAAGGATGTCTGGCATCCAAGGGAACCAGAAAGTGACAGTTTGTCCCAGACACTTGACATAGCTCAACTGTTGGCTTAATGACTGTTTCTATTTAAAAACATGGATGAATTCTACATACCACTGAACTTTCTCAATTCACTTTTAAATTACAGTGAAGACTAAATAACCCTCAAGATCTGCTTTAAAAATTTTTAAAAGCAAGTTTATGGCCTGCTATAGCATGTATTTGAAGAGAGAACAAAAAATAATTTTTGTAGATTTTACACTATGCAGAAGCCTTGTTGGCATACATCAGGAAAAAAAATTGTATCATTAATGTAGTGAGAAAGATGAAAGTTCATGCAATTCCACACATTACACCTGCAATGATACTTTGTTGTAGCTGTTGTGATCTACAGACAGATGATCTGGCAGTCCTGAAAAGTACTGCAAAAATTACAGAAGCTACACAACATACAAGTATACAAATTGATATAATAAAGGAAACTACTTTCACCTACATAATTAATTCTGCTTATACTACATCTCAAAATTCATTGCTTGATTTCTGTAGCTAGACACCACCAGCTTAGGACAAGCTGTTTTCCCAATCAAGCAGTGACTTTTTCATACCATACACAATAAATGAGTGCAGTGACATCAGATGATAAGGAAAATACTTTATAAACAGCAACAGAAATATCATAATTAATAATTGAAATGCTGACCCCACTGTTCTAACTTTATAGGCCAGTACAAACTCAGGACCACCATAAGAACCAGTTGATAGATGCAACAGGTAGTCGTTTTCTTTTTCATTATCAAATAGGACAGAGTCAGTACTGTTAATTTTTTTCCAGAATAATTTAGCACAATTAATATTTATTTTTTAGTTTCTACATTAGACTAATATAAAGAATTCTATCAAGAGAATGATGCTACATAGTTAATTAGCCTACCATTAGGCTTCCTAATAGGCAGACTGCTGATATAAGCTGACTGTACTGGTATAATCTCCTAATTCATAAATAAACGCACTTATGACTCTGATTTTAAAAGCAAATAATACAATTATGACAAATTACATTAAACATAAATTCCATTCACCATGCAATGTTGATATTTCTACCAAAGAACACAGTAAAGGATATAATTAACCCAATAGCAAATTCAAAGTTGAAATAACTATATACAGCTAAACAAACTGACTAATTTAGCAAATTGTTAAAAAATTTCACAAATATTAAATGAAATGGAAGCTCAAGTGTAATCATCTCTCCCCACAACAATCTGCTTAGAAACTATCACGAATAAAGACACAAATGCATTACATGTAGTCATACCCATAGTAACTGTAGGTAGTGCCAGCAAGAGTGGCAGATACCATAAGGAGCCATCAATGCCAATAGACATATATACACCTATCACTTCTAGTTGTTTTAAACCATCTAATACAATTATTCTTATAGATCATCATTACTGCTGCTATTCATGTTAATCAGAGACAGACAAAGACAAATACAAACATATGTGGAGAAACTAAACTCTCAATCTGTCTGTGTATTGTTAGAATGACATGACTGCTATCATGACCCTGGAAGATCCACAAAACAGGATGTTAGTTAAGAAGAATATAACTCTAAATTGTTGGAATTATCTCCATCATCTTATGCTATTTCTAAGTGAAACTGAAATGTTATTATGAAAACCTCTAACTTCTTACAATATTGGCAAAGAAAAGCAAATGTGTCTTGCAAATCCAATTCATCAAAATCTTACATGAATAAATTGGCAAGGTACTGATTTCCCAACATGTGGGGCAATCACCGTCTTTTAAGAGATAATTATTACTAAATGTAAAGTAAGAAGGATATATCAATGACCAAAATAACTCAGTTGCAGTTCAGATTTAAATAACTGTCTTTAAGACATTCAGTATTAACACTGGCTTTAAACCACTAAACTTAAGACCAACAAGATGGCTTAAAGCTAACAACAAAAACAAAACAAACAAACAAACAAAAAAAAACAACAACAACAAAAACAAAAAAAGCCACCACATAACTACTGATATCTGAAATGACTCCATGTCACAAGCTAGGTCAGTACAGCAAATGAAAAATTCCCATCTTAACAAAGAACAGAATTTGAGCTTAACAAAAAGATGTTATATTGTAAAATATATCAAATAAGTGAATTTTACGGTACATTTACTAATTTCCTTTCACTTCATAATTTAAACAGCTGGAAGAAAAAGAAGGATTATTTTATACCATGTAAGGTGGTAATGATGCTAATAAATATGCCTGTCAACTTTACTGAAAAATAAAAAAAATCAAAAAACTATTACCTGAGAGCAGTGCATTACTATATATCCCTGTCTCACAAAGTCACAGTGAGACTACACATCACAAGGTTTCAGATCAATGGGAATAGGATGAAAAAAAGGAAAAAAAAAAAAAAGTGTTTTCTCATCCATGTCTCATCACAACTCAGTGGAAGATAGAAACTAAGAAAAAGTACAGCAAAAACAACAACTGAGGGCAACAGAAAACAACTACATCTGAAAATGAACCTATTTTAGTTCTCTAAGATGCAAAGAAAGAAACTTGAAACAAACATTCAATTATGAAAAAATTCACTAAGTGCTTTTAAGTCTGTAGATTTGAAGTGACAGGTGAAATGGAGAAGATGGAAAATAAATTTTGTACAGTTTTATATCATAAGTAAAAGAAAAAATGGCAAAAATAATGAACGTGCTTGTGGAGAGTTAGTATTTGAATATTTAAAATTTTCAATATTCTAAAAGGAAAAGACCAGACATTTATGATATAATGATTATGAGTTTGTTTTGTCACCAAAATAATTTGGACTACTATTCCAGTCATAGATTGATACATATTTCCATATACCTCTTACCAATACCTTTGTTGATGACAGTTTTACAGCTAAGTGCTATTTTAGACAACCTAAGAGCAAAACAATTGTCTAACAAAAAGTTTTGCAATTTAGAACCTTTCAGTTAAAATAAAAATCTTTAGCAGCAATGAGACTACCTTTACATATGTTCCTCACTTCATATATAATTGTAATTCATTACTGTAAATATCATGAAAACAAACTTTTTTCCAGAATTTTTGTTTATTATTTCTTGAACAGGAAAAAACCCACAGGCTCAGAGACTGAAAAGTGTGCTGTTAAGTGTGGTTATTTTTCCTTCTTCTCGAGTGACATTTTATTCCACTATGCAATTTCTCACAACACACCCCCACTTTTTTCCTATCACTACTCACCATCATCAGTAAAAAGCACCTTAAGCTTCTGCAGCAAATAAGAAAATCAACCTGAAGATTCAAAGCTTACAACCTAGACAAAAACTCTAGAAAAGAACTGTTGTAATTAACTATCACGTATCAGTAATCATCTACGTCTCATAATGCCAACATTCATAACAGGTTGGTACAGAGATGGATAGATTAAAGTGAAATAAAATTCAAAAATTTCTCACCTGTTCTTAGAAGAGGTATAGCATTTTCCAAGATGGAAACACAGAACTGAGGAAGGCTAAACTGCTTCATCTGTAATTCCAAAGTGTCCTCATTTTCAATATCTGGTAGGTCAGTATGTCCTGCGTCAAGTGGAGAATGCAGAGAGATTCTCGAGTCCGCATTTGCTTGAGTACTGTTTCCACTTAAAATGACAAAAAAAAAATTAAAAACAAAAATAAAAAAGACACAGTGTTAACCCTTGCAAAGAAAACTGATGTATGCATAGACATTAAAGATGTCAAAAGGTATTTTAGCATCTTCCTTCTGTAAAGCATACAATTCCTTACCAATATCCAATCAGTATTGCAGGAAGCGGGGAATTTTATCTCTCCGATTTTTTTACTTTTTTTTTCCAATAGAGTTACAACATTATAGGAGAAAAAAAAGTCTGTTGATATGTAAGTTTTTTTTTAAATGAACAAAATCTAACACATGCTTGAGGCAAGGCCACTTATTAAATCAAATTTCAGTCTAAATTATACCTACTACATTAAGATCATCCTACACAGCTAGCCAACAGAATTCTTAGAAGGAAAACAGAGCAATCTTCATTAAATAAAGCACTTAGGGCTTCTTCTTTCACTGTAAAACAGAAAATTATCCCTTCCCCAAGAAAATCAAGTATGCATAGCCAAAAGAAAAAAAAAAAAAATCACAATTTTTTTTTAAATTTTCTATCTCCTTTCAGAAAGAACTTCATTCTGTTGCCTGCATTACAATTAGTGGAATTAAAATAAGTAATGTCCTAAACATATGAATGGTTTTCAATTGCTTTAGCAATGAGTATGACTTCTATAGGGTTTGTTTTGTTGTTAAGGAAGCTGAAAAAACTGAACTGTGGCAGGACTATGTTATTTTAACTACCTGAATGTAAAAGGTATCAGATTAAGAGATTGGTTGATAAGCTAACGGATTAAGAGGATTATTGAAGACCATAAGCAGAGCAGGAGAGTTCAGCAATATGTAGTTCTGATTGTACTTACCAGAGAGTAAGAAAGGAGAGGTATCAATCAAAAACAATTCAGAAGAGGAAAGGTTAAATTTCCAGGCAGAATTTGAAATAGACAAACAGACAGATTGAAGAGTCTCAAGATTCAAGAACAAGGAAAAAAAGAGTTACTTAGAGAATGAAAATAAGCAAATAGTTTTTCTAACAATTATGTTGAAAAAGATTCACTAACAATAGTTGTTCCATGTTAAAATCATGAATGTTAAAGCATCACAGTTAATTTCTGTTTCACTGTTTCCTTAAACATCGTTTCTGTTCAACTACTTTTTCCGTTATCTCTGAGCTTAACTATATACTCATAAGAAATGTGATTCAGGGACAGCAGATAGGATGTGACAATATAAGAGTGTACCTTCATGAATAGCTCAAAATATGGCCTTATACTATTAGTAAATTATAGCTGTTTTAAAGGTGCCTCATCACAACCTCAACTGACACTTTTATGTAGATTTCCTTACTGATAGATAGATAGGGCCATGCTTCTCTCTTGTGCAACAGGAACCAGTTACTACTAACCGTTTAACCATTAAACTTGGGAAAACAGTCAGGTCTTAGAGTATGTAAAGCATAGAGGTTATTTAGAGTGATGTATTGGCTACACAATAAAACCTGAATAAAACCCTACCTAAGGTGAATAAAAATATTTTTTAACATAATGACTCTCAAGATGCATATACAATTAAACATATGAACTGTTCTCATCTGTAAAATCATTGCATTTGAATAAGAGTTACTCAACCATTAAGTCAATATTCCCTAAAGACTCAAAAAGAATTACCAATTCTTACACAGTAAGGATTCCCAGGAATTTAAATTGCTTTAAGTCTGTTAGATCAAGGTAAGTAACATCCACACACAAACAACAATCTCAGTATTTTGAGGTTATGAAGAAAATGTGTAATTTCACATTGTAATTTCATTTTTAGAAGATACACAGTTAAAATTTGTTGTCAGATTTAGCACCAAAGTTTAAAGAGTTTATCAGAAAATATATTTTATATATTATAATAGTAATATTATTATAATTTATAAATATTATAATAGTAATTTATCATACTGTACACTGTTACCTACTTGATGGTCATACAATTTTTAAGAACTTGTGGGGTCAACTGATGAAGAAAAACCCCCAAATTTACAGCAATAGTCTGTATTATAATAAACATTTGTGTGTCTTATAAACAGATGCACTAACAGCATAGTAACAACTGATACTAAGAGATTTTGTTAGAAATGTCAGTTAAGTACAGAATCACAGAATCGTTGGAAGAGACCTCTGGAGTTCATTTAGTCCAACCCCTCTGCTAAAGCAAATTCCCTAGTGTAGGTTACACTGAAAAGCTGCCAGGCAGGTTTTGAATATCTTCAGAGAAGGAGACTCCACAACCTCTCTGGGTAGCCTGTTTCAGTGCTCTATCATCCTTAAAGTTTTACCTCATGTATATATGAAACTTACTATGCTCCAGTTTGTTCCCATTTCTCCTTTTTCTACCAATGGGCACCATTGAAAAGAGCCTGGCCCCATCCACCTGACTGCCACCAATTAGATATTTATAAGCATTGGTAAGATTTCCCCCCTGCACCCACACACCTTTTCTGCTTTCCCTTCTCCAGGCTGAACAGCCCCAGGCCTCTCAGCCTTTTTTCATAAGGGAGATGCTCCAGGTCCCTAATCATCTTTCTAGTCCTCTACCAGACTCTCTCCAGTAACTCCCTGTCTTTCTTGAATTGCAGAGCCAAGAACTGGACGCAGCGCTCCAGATGTGGTCTCACCAGGGCAGAGCAGAGGATAACCTTCCTCAACCTACTGATCATGCTGTTTTTAATGAGCTGCAGGATACTGTTGTCAGTAAGCTGTCAGTACAGTTGCACACTGCTGGCTTATGAATATGGCAGGTATGACTAATCTTACTTATTCTCAACACAATTTAAAGAACCGTTTAATTCTTTGTGCAACTTGACTACAACACTTCCATTAAAATTATTTGAATTTAACTGGTTAACAAAGCTCTCACGTGATCCCAAATACTGGCATAGAGCTCATGACATAATCCTGTATTAATATTTTTTAATTAAAATTCAACTTTATTTCTGATTTTATTCACCCAGAAGATGCTGCATCCCAATCTTGACCATCTCCTCTAGGACGCTGAACTGTCCGTCCAATCACAGATGGCCGAGGACTACTACTTCCAGGTGATGGATTCTGAGAACGAGGAGCACCTCTTGCTTCTTCACAGAAAGATAAAGAAGAATTCTGGGAAGTTGTGCCTTTGTAAAAAATATATATAGACCCATTAAAGGAATGATATAGACTATTTTTATCTTAAAGATATTAAATAGTCAAGTAATGGCAAAAGTAATTAAGGTAGACCACTGAAATGCATAAGTAAATATTGGCAAGCTAGAACATCCTAGCACTGGCATGTAGGAGAGTTTGGAAACTCAATTTAGTCATGGCTTAATCATAAATCTTAAATTTAAAAAAAAAAAAAAAAAATCAATAGAATAATTTCATGCCATGTTTTGCTACTTTAGTCTTAGAACTGCACAGTGGAAGAAAACATTCTTACATTCCATAAGCTTCAAATGAATGTTGCATTCAAATAAATGGTTGTGATCAAAGAAATCAAGTTATAGATATCAACTTATCAAAAGAGAACTATCACGAAGACTTACTTAATAACAGACCAAAATCCTGATATGGTCTCTGACTAAGGCTATTGGATTTGTTGATGTTACAATGGAATTAGTAAAGACACAGCTAACAGAATTTATTGAGATTGTCACCAATTATAGTGACAATCTTCTGAAGAGAACCAGACTGCCATTTCAGAGAAACAAAATCGATTAAATTTATCTGACAAAATGGAAATGGGAAAATCCTTACAACTAATCTACATTATTAAATCTACAAAATGTAAGCATTGAGAAATAGCCCTAATAATTGTAATTTCTGAAAAAAATGATTAAATTATTTTCAGTCATCAGAATACAAAAAAGGTTACCACAGTTGAAGCAATTCCTAAGTAATTCCTAAGCAAGTTGTTAAGCACTAATACCTCAAAAACCTGAAATTCAAACATTGCCTACTTTTATCTTAAATATTTCATTTAGCTTTATTTAAAATCCCTCTCCTGATGAAGTACTAAATTGCATACTGAAAACAATTGATGCACAGAGAATCGTGTGAAACAATACAAACAGTAAATTTGATTTTAAAATAATTTTTAAACAATGCAAGTACTCTAGAAATATTTAATGACACATAAAGTACTGAACGCCATCAACTACCAAAACAGTTTTATGAGATTTGCTATAAAGAGGTGCATTTTTTCTAGAAAGCATTATAGACAATCTCACCTGTAGCAAAAAACAAAACATTATTTCAAATATTTAGAAATACCTACCCTGCTCAGTGGAAAAAAAACCTGGATCTCTGTGGAAGTTAAGTCTGCCTCTTAAGAAGATGCACAGCTGTTGCAGACACGACACAGCCTGTAAAGCTAATCGATGTCTTCCATCTCCTCCAAAAGCAAGGTTTAGTAGAGACAAAAGGCTCTGCAGATAATACAAAACCATTAACACTGATAGCTGAATTATAACACACTTTTATGAAAATCATGACAGAAAGATCTTTGAGTTAAATGCAATGCACAAATGTTCCTAAGTGTTTAAAGATCACAGCAAAGAATGAATACGCTTAACTAATATTTTCTTATTGAATACAAAACTATTCTAAGGACTCTTAAGTCCTGAGCTTCACATTATATTTCTAATAAAACCATTGCTATCATTATTGGAAGGCCTTAAATGGTGTGTGTATGACAGGGACGCGATTTTACCTTATCCAGACAAAATGACATATAATTTTACAATACACTTAAGTACTGATCAACAACATACATATTACAATCAATATAATTTTTTAACAAGAATATAATTGCATTGTTAAGCTATTTTATTTAGAAACAAGTTATAGCATTTATATCTGTTCTTCATCTCTAACTTGGCAAAAGTGATTCCATAAAAAAATAAAACCTTAAACTCAATGTTAATTCTTGCCTGTACAATCTTTGGTCTCTGAAGGAAGATCTCAGCAGGAAAATCTTGCATAATCACATCCTGAAGAAGTTCACATGTACTCCAAATTAAACTTCGGTTGCTACTTCTTAAAGAACTAAAAATACAATATGTGTTTAAATATGCATTAAAAACAAAAAAAGAAGTAATCACAAGCCTCTACAAGAAATAGATAATCACAACACTGAAAAACCAAAAAACAAAACAAAAAAAGAGCTGTAATTCTACTGCCATCCAATTTTTATAATTGAGTTATTCCTTAGCTAAGCTAATTCTGTATGCAATAAAGAATATCTCCATTCCCACTGTCATATAAAGTTAAGTTCCCAGAAGAGAAATAACTTTATTGATTCTCAACTGGAAATTGAGGTAAGAAAGACTGGAAATTCCCCATGAAGCGAGTGATAATCTCAGTGGTATACGGCAAGCAATCTAACAGTTACCAAGTTTTCCTGCATTAGCAAGGTTCATGTACAACTTCAAAACACTTGAATTACATATGTGGAAAGTTATATAAAGAAAGAAATCTAGTAGCTATTCTCTAAAATGTAGCATAGTAAATAACAGCCTTTTTAACCTTCTACATCACTTTTTCTATTTTTACTGCTTGGGAAATCACTGTTAACAATTTAAACACATCCTGTTTCAAGCTTCTAAGCTTTTTGTCTAGACTCAGATATAAAGGATTTGATGTATTAAAGAGTTTTTCCAGCTTCATAAGTCTTTTGAAAGGTAAAAAGTGAAAACATTTCACAAGAAACATGACAGTTAAATAGACTTGCTAAGTAATCCAATTCTTCATATTGCATTGCTGGCTAAGCTAGAAATCAGGAATCCCAGCTCTTGCAAGGAATCCCAGCTCCAAATCTTACCTTGGACCACTTCAAACATTAGTTTACTATGTGAAATTTAAAAAAAAATACATCACTGAAAGCAACACAACCGCACTCTTTGGCCTAAATCTTGTTAGGCTACTATCAAAAGTATGGATTTCTCTGCCAAGTGGGGAGGCAACAATTTTGCTCTAAAATTAACTGGACAGCATCTTTTATTCACTTGACAAATTTAGACAAGTGAAGCGTTATGAACTAAAAAAAACATATTCTGAATTAAACATCAAGAATGAATTCAGCTATTAACAAGAAATCTTTCCTATTACATATCACTGTTTATCTGCTCCACAAAACTTCAGTGCAGTATTAAAAATCTTTTATCAAAAAATTAACTCATTAGTTATTTACAGGAACAGCCTAATTATGAAAATATACAAAAAATTTATAATCTTGTTCTCAAATAAAAAATAAAAACTAGAACCAAACTCCAATGCTATTATTACTGTACCTTTCATTTGATGACAGAATGTGTCTATCTGTTGAAGTAAGAGTTAGCCAAGGAAATGTGGAAAATTTCAAGCATTTTGCTGCAAAAACAAAAAATTAAACATGAGAGAGAAGACATTTTAGAGTATATTTTACTGAAGTAATAAACTATGTATTTCTATAGCAAAGCCAAAACATACGTGAACTATATGCCATCTAAAAATAACTTGAAGGCTATTTTAAAAATTAATTTTTGTAATAGTTATTCTACAATTTTAAAGATAGTTTGTCCACTGATGAAAAGTACACTAGTACTTTATATACAGTAATTCCCAAGTCAGATTCTAAAATCTACTTCTCAGCAATATATTATATGTTAAATATGATACTGACATGGGAATTGCTACTAGCATATCAATGCAGGCAAAGACTTGCCCAAACAATATTGGTCTACGTTTGTCAGTCAATGAAATATTTTCATATTTTAAATAAATTGGAGTATAACATTGGATTTCATTTAGGTAAAAGCACTATCTAGTTTTCTGAAAATAGAAAGGAAATAGAGTTAGAGTTTTATTAATGAAAAAAAAGGAAAAAGAGGAAAAAGAGTTAGAGTTTTATTAACGAAAAGGTACTTAGACACATTTGATTACAGAACACAGATCTTCTGAAAAAGCATTAGCAATTT
>JAOWBP010002052.1:35224336-35244079 GCA_028571105.1 Tragopan temminckii | reverse complement strand
AGAGGAGAGGAGAGGAGAGGAGAGGAGAGGAGAGGAGAGGAGGATTGCAGAATTCCTTCTGTCTCTTTGTTACAGTTAGGTACATGAATGGTGACTGACAATATTTTTCTTTCTTTTTTCATCTAAAAGTGAAATTACAAATATATATATATGTAATAAATCTGCATTTTAAATGGTTTTCCTTCTAGCTAGCAAACATTTGAAATGTAATGTTTTGTAACTCAACACTTCCTGTGTGATGTCTCCAACTCTAATGGTTCTTCCATTAGCAGTGACTTTATTCTCTGCTCCTCACATTTTGTATGGTACCTAAAATCAGTTTTCAGTCATACACATCTAATTGCTGTATATAAGGAAAAAGATTGTCCTTAAACTGTTCTTTAAGGTGAAATATTATAAGTAGTGACCAATCCTACAGAATCTTTTCATTAAAACAAAACAAAACAAAACAAAACAAACGTGCGAGGAGTTTTTTCAGAAAGTATGGGTTCTATTGGCTTACTGCAGGTTGTGACTCATAAAATGTAGAAATATTAAGAAAAAAAGCGCTCTTGAATTCTCTTCCAAAAACTGCTGCATGCACATTCACATTACAAATAAAAGAAGCAATAGGCTCACACAGCTGGCAGATATCTTCCTGTGGGATAAATAGACCATTCTTTTCCAAAGTATTGATATAAAAGTAAAAAAAAAAGGGATGGCAGAAAACAATCTCAAGTTCTCTGCAATTATGTTACAGAATTTCAGTACTGCAAAGGCTTGTGAAAATGTCCTGTAGTTATGTAGCATGTGAAGTAGTTATGCCACAACTGTTATTGCTTTACTGGCTTTATCTCTGAATAATTATCAACAAAGTAAGCATGGGTAACATCTTGTAGCCTGGGAGAGCTCTTTCTCATGTTTCATAGATATCCTAGAAATCTTAGCAAAAATTAAAGGCAAAAAAAAAGAGCAAAGTATGTCCTAATATTTTTCTTATATCTTCTGAAACAGCCCCAGGACCAATTTGAGATCAGAACTGGTAAAAAACAAACAAACAAACAAACAAATAAACAAACAAAAAAATCAATTCCTACAACAATTGTGTTAAAAATTGCTCTAAATGACGATTTATCGCCACTTCTAGGGTCTTCCATCTGTCAGCGATGCAAAGGCGATAGTATTCCAAGAAAAGGCATCTGTAACGAGAGTTATAACCTCCTCCATTTCTCAGGACTTCTGGTCATTGTGACAAGTCAGTCATTCCTTATCCAGGATTAAATTTTCCTCTCTTTAATTTTTTTTCCCCTGGTGGAAAATGAAGCTAGCTCACCCCATCTATCGCATGGTGGGGTAAAGAGGTTTTCTGTGACCAGAGAGTAAGCAAAGTTGTAAAAAAGAGTTTTGTTGCTTCTCCTACAATACTAATCTGTTTTGAAATTTGATTCAATTAATAACATCTTTACCTATGAAAAATTGCAAATGTGGAAATTTGCACATAATAGACTTTTTTATTTTTCTTTATTATTATTATTATTATTATTATTATTATTATTATTTTAAGAGAGTCATGATCCCCAAACTTTTCTAATTGATTAGTCTCATATAATGTTAAAGGTCTGCTAGCACTTCTGTGTTGCTCAGTGGTACTGTAGTGGTGAGACACTATGAAATATTTATTTGCTAAGCATTAGCACTTGATGTCCCTAAAGTGCTAATGAAAGAAAGGTTGACAAATCAGAATCATACCAACTATACTCACTTTGTACTCACTTTTTTTTTTCTTTTTTTTTTTTTTTAACTATACAAAGCACTTGGGAAAGCAGAATCTGATTCTTGACCTCTTAATTAAAAGTAATGAAACACCAGAGCAACTTTGAACCATTTGAGTGTAGAAGAATTCCTTTTTGGGTAAACAAACAGTTTATCCATGACACAAATGCAAATTTTCTTATATTGTTATCATTTGCAGAACATTTCATCTTACACCTTAATCTGGTAAAGAGTCTCCATCATGACTATATTGCTAAATGTCATTATTTTATTTACATTATTTTTCTATTCTGAGAAATTCTGAAATCTGATCATATGCCTACATCTATATTCTGTTGCTTGCTTTCACTGAAGTCTGTGCCACAAATTCTTCACTGACATACTTACCTATGTAATATAGCAGGAATATCTGTGTTCCATAGAGTAATAAGTGAGTACAGATAAAATCTGAAACTTCTAAATGGCAAGGTAGTGCAAATTAAATTATAATCCAGGTTTCAGTTTTGGTTAACATAGAAACCTTAATAATATCAGTTTAAATTCACCTGTGTGAATGTACCAAAGAAAGTTTACATTTCATTTTGAACTTTGTGCCCACAAAGTTGCATCCTTTTAAAGGCAGCTCCAACTTTAGCTTAATCAACCAATCTTGAAAAGTAAAACCATAAATTATGAAGCACTAGGCATTCTCCAATTAAATAAATAAATTTACTCTATTAAAGATTTGTTGATCTACTGTTGTAAACAGAAGAAATGGATTTTACAGCGAGTTGCTCATTTATCTGGTGTAGTAAAGGCAAATAAGTGTTTTTCTAAAAAATTTTGCTAATTGTGAGTCAATATATAAATCCAAAAACCAAAGAGGGCAGTATAATTCAAAAGCCATTTTAATAACCCATAAAATGGTTTTTCTGGTATTTTGGACAGATTTGTGTATAATAAAGAACATAAAATTCCTTTAAAAGCACCTCATTTTCCTGGACTTTAAATATCAAATAGTGTATATTCATCCTACAGAGACAGATCTATTCCTGTTGAAAGGATGAGACTAGCACTTAGCTTTCTCAAAGCTCTCACCCTGATGAAGAATACAAAAACTTTGAAAGCAAACACCAATGTCCTAACTTTGCCAGTTGATAAATAAGAAGAAAAATTATACATATGCTGTCAGCAGCAAGCTGAAATACTGGCAGCGTGGAAGCAGAACTGAAGTTTACTGTTGATTTAATCAAAGCAAGGTGTCATCCAAGGAATTTAAGATATTTATTACTGATGAATGCACTATTAAAAGGTAGATAAAGCCTGACTAATAACAATTCTTCTATAACCACTACATTAAAAAATGCCTTCTCCAAGATCTGTTTTTAATAACATATTTAATTTGCAGAGTAGATTGAAGCTGTAATGTTTCATCTTTGCTGTTGATACACTTCCTTTTCTCCAGATCAGTGGGTATAAAGATCTTGTTTATGAGCATCTATTGGAAGCTGAGCAAAATTGATTTTTCCTGTTCTGAGAAACCTCAATTCTTTAAATGGGAAAAGATTAACTTCTATTCAACATTATCTTTTTTTTTTGTAGGAAGATTAAATATATACACTGGAAACATGGATGTTTTAGTTTTGAGGTTTAAAGTGCTCCAATCAAGTGAGGTATCCTAAATAGTGAATATTATATCCAACACTACCATTTAAAAAATGTAACTCTGATAAATGATAACTTTTTTGTTTGGTTTATAGTGTGCTGAAATCTTAAAGTGGATTACCTAATATAAGTATTAGACTGACAGACAGAAACCCAAGGAAACTCACTACCTAACTAACTACAAATTCAGATACAAATAGCTGAGGTCAGTACTTCTTTGGCCAGACAAAAAAAGACTAAATGAGCTTGCAGACCTTTACTGCATCTAACTTATTTTTTATTAAATCAACTCACTGCCAGAACTCTGGTTAAACAGAGCCACGGAAGAGATCTCGTTTGCCTACTGCTTTTTGTAAATAACAACCCGAATCTCCAGATCTTGGGTTATTCAAATGCAACTAAAAAAAATGTCTCTAATACCTAGAGTTATATTAACATTGAACAGACTGACAGAGAAACCTAGAGGTACTGTTTCCAAAAGTTATTCCTTTACATAATAAAGTAGATGCTAGGCTGAAGCAAGCAGTCAGAGAAGATAATCAAGGAATCATAGTTGAGGAGCTCTGAACTGTAAGCCTACCCTGTGGGACCTTCTTAATTCTACCACCAGGTGGACATTTCCTCTCCATGCAAATGATTGAATTGTATGAGTATGCTAGTGGACTACAAAGGCAGAAATAATTTCAGTTCTGAAATAACTTATGCAACTAATCCGAAAGAAGTAGAATTATAGCTTTTTTTAAAGTCAGGCCAATAATTTGTCTGGCTTAGTTTCTGCTTTGATAAGCAACCATGTTTAGTGATAAAAAGCTAATACAGATAACAAAGCAGATATGGATTCGTATCCCAATTTCCATTACCAAAATTATTGTTTAAAATCAAGTTTCAGAAGTCTTCAGTGGTGAAGGTAGGAACAGTGTAGCTTGAAATTTAAGTTACGTGTATATTTGTAACATTGAAATAACAGAAGTTTAGAGAACATAAATTTGAAAGTAAGACTCAAAGGGATCAGGCTAGGATTATTTTTAATCTTCTTTCAAACTAAGAAACAGAACTAAACTCCTTCAACTCATTCTCTCCTAACTATGAAATACAGTAAAACACTGAATGAAGTCTATTTCTACTTGGAATGATGAGAAAGAGGTTCTTTTTACATTCACTGTATCAAACCAATAAACCGATAATCAAAACCAGTTGTCTTCTGAAGGCTGTTCTATCATTTGTGTGTAATGAACTTCTAAGGACTAAATGACTACAGTTCAGCTTCTGTAATCAGGGAATCTCTGTACCTTGCACCAGAGTTGTCAGTTGACCAATACTGAACAGGCATGCATAGAAAAATACTTGAAAAGGGATTTTTCTCCTCTTTCTCACTCAGAGTTGGAAAGGAAATCAAATCACATGAGTCAGACAGTTAGAGAGCCTCTGGAAAGTACATGAGCAGTTGTACAGAAAGTACATAGGCATAAGTGAATCTGATCTTTTTCTTTCCTTCTTCCTTTTTCCATCTTCAAGCAGGTTCCTTTTAAAGAAAAGCTCATTCTTCTTCATTTAAATGTCTCTCTCTCTCTTTTTTTTTTTTTTTTCTGCCACACCATTCATAAATGTTTTCATTTGCTGTTGTTGTTTTTTGTTATTGCTGTTATTGCTGCTATTTTGTCTGTTCATTTTTCTGTTTTTCTTAGTTTTGAGACCAGTGCACAGTAGCATCCTCACTATAAAGCACAGTAATAAAAATCCATTACCCTCCATGGGCAGTTCTAAGGTTTAATTTAATTCTCTGAGGAGATCCTACAGATTATAGAAATGCACTTTTGAAATGATCGTTGCTATCTAAAGTCTGGCATGTGACACATTGGTACTGTGACATACATTTGTGTCCTTCAGTTCCACTCCTTATTTTCTACTTCTCTTAAAATAAAATTTTGTTAAAGCAAAATAATTATTTTCTGATGTGTTTGTACTTTCACCTAAATTACTCCATTTATATGTGCAGTATAATTGAAAAGTTACAGAGCCAGATATTCCCCGAACTTGCTTAAATTTCTGTTTTGCATATATCAGAAATTAAAAAAGTGATGAGAAATTTCCTTACCTGGATGAATAACTTCTATTACCTTCTCAGAGACTCCATCAGGGTAAGTTACAATGGAGCAAAAGTAAAGACCAACATCTTCCAAAGTGCTCTTGTTGAAGGATAAGGATTGGTCTTCCCTGGAAGTATTTTCAAAATATATTCTTCCTCTGTATTTGTCTTCAATATGTATGCCATAGATAGGATGCAAGACAGCAATATTTTCTTTATGACTTCCATTTTGTTTCATCCAGGATGTCTGTATTATCACAGCTTTTTTGGGATATATGCATTCCAGTTTCATCTTCTCTGAAAGCTTTATAGTTGAATCCACAAACCTTCCTTCCACACTGGCTAAAACTAAGAAATACATTCAGTTTAATTATAAACATTACTAAAAATTGAAATTATAGCAAAACTCAGAAATGACATTAGCAGCATCAGAAGTAAAATTTTGAAGAAAATGTTCATTAAAAATAACCACTACCCCCCGATATTGTAACTATTTCTAATGTATGAGTATGACTGGAGAGTTAATATTTGTGTGAAGCACACAGTGACACATTTGTGAGTTGTGATCATATCTGTAATTATGTAAGGAGAGGAAAGAAATATGATAGCTACGAATAGGAAAGAGATCTTACTTCTACAAAGTTGGAGAACAGCAACAAGGAAAGCTGCATGGTCCATCTCAAAGAACACGAATCAGTGACTGGCGCTATGTGGCTTTGTGCAGTCCCTGCACACCACGTGCTGTTCTCAGGGGGAAGGTTTAACTTTTGAAACATGAAAAACATCACGAGCTTTTTACTTTCACATTCTAAAAATTGCGTCAAAGATGCACTGAATTCATATCTAAAACTATCTCAGAGAAAAGTTTTCCACTACTATTGAATCTCCAGGTATATGATAACTGATGTAGCAGAGATTTTCAGGTTTCATCAAAACAAGCCAATAGAATTCTTCTGTGCCATTTACCCCAAATCAACATCTGTCTGCTATTCAAGGAGTAAGAAATCTGAAAGAGAAGACAGTTCCTATACTTTAGAGTTTATAATCTCATTGCGAAAATCCTTAAGTCCTTAAAAACAGGAAAATACTATACACAAAACCTTGCATTTTTTTATTTTTTTATTTTTTTCCTGAAACCTGGGCTTTGTATTCCAAGTGATGCAAACTTAACAAAAATGATGCATACTTAACAAAAATGACTCTCAATGAAAATTTCTTACGACCTTCTTTTAATAGAGTCTTCATTTATGTATTGTATTCTTTTCAATTATTTTTAATACTCAAAGAATTTCCTCAAGTACAGGAAATTTATAACAGCACAAGTTTTAAGGACCAACGAAGCCTTAGAATTCAGCCAGCTTCTATGAAGTATCTTCATGTTTTCTAAGAGCAATACTTACATACTATTTTCCTGGAAAAATCATAATCTGGATTCACAGGATACTCCCAGATTGTCAATAGTCCATCTGATCCAATCTGAAAAATCTAAATAGAAAAAAAATTAGTCGGAGTCCAAGTTTCATTTGTATTACAGCTATCTTTTCAATCAGATTAAAATATTTACTTACATTTAGCTTATCTCAGGAAATGCAATGATTCATGGTAACAAAATAATGAAATGAGGAGGTTCAGAAGTCAAATGTCTGTACAGTAGATGTCAGATGTTTGTACAGTAGAAAAAAAAAATTCTGTGAGTCAATAAGGCCTGGTTCCAGGATGCTATATGGCACTATGGTCTTTAATCAACTGCACAGGATCTGCATGTTTCTTATATTTAAGTCTTTAATGAACTCACTGGCTAGCTGTTCTCATGTTGCAGTTGCAAAAGAGGCAAAAAGGTGAAGTATCTCTCTACACTGAAATATTCTTTATGTCATACTACATATACTAGTTTACAAATGAGTGATGTTTCACAAAATCTGAAGTTGAAGGAAAAGATAAATACACATGAATATATTTTTTAATTATTATTACAAATAAAACTTCTTGCACATCTGTTTTTTTTTTAATTAAAACTAAGATTAAGTACCCAGGAAATCTCCAAAATGAAAACAAATTCCCTTCAGTGAAAATTATTCTTCATTTATTTGTTCATATATAAATTACTATTTTATTGCTCTGGATTTCATGCTCATTTCTCTCCACATGGCTTTAAGAGCAAAACAGAAATTAAGAAATTCACATCCAGCTCCACATGATGGCTAAGTATCAGTGAGACTATACGTTGTCTAAACACATTTATTTGTTGCGCAACAGTCACAGTTACTACAAAAGTCCAGGGATTCTTGGTCAGTTATTTGGTCCTCAAAACAGGGTTCTTTTTCACACCCACTAAAAGCAGCAGCCTTTAAACAGAGTATTACTGGTTCTTCCCCTAAAGACTGCACTACAAGTCCCCTCTGAACACCTGTGCAGCATGCCTGGATTCACAAATTAGGAACCTGTAGCCACTATGAAAGCTGACTTCACTGGCATAATTTGGGAGAAGGCACAAGTTTTGATTGTCATTTTTTTACATAAGATACATAAAAAAGAGAAATAAACACTGCCTCTACCATGCCCTTCTAGCCTGTGGACAGAGTAGATAAGGGAAGGTTATCTTGCAACCTTCCCTCCCGCTTCCCTGAACCTCTAACCTGTGATTCTTCCTATGGGCCCCAGCAGAAAAAGGCTGGAAAATACACGTTTCTCTGAGCATCTGTGGAGAAGAGACCTTCACAGAAACAACAACTGCACGCGCCATGGTCACCCAAGTAGTTCCTTGGTCTCTTCCACTCCAGTTCTCTGCCTGCCACAACACTGCACTTCTTTCCCAGTAATCCCATTTTTCTCTCCATCCTGAGAAACCCAAAGCAAAGGAAGGAGGTGTTCACAGAGATAATCAAGTTGTATTTCAGTAATTGTTCTCTAAGTACCAATTACAATTTAACAGCAAAAAAACAACATTGCACAATTTTACAGCTGAATGTATAACTGTAGAGTGGTGGCTTAAAACAAAAATTGGAAAGAAACAAAACAAAACAGAAACAATTGCACAAGCACATTGGAAATATATGGATTGGATTTCAGTCTTGACTTGAACGCACATCTTTTATGTCCCTGGGTGCATAATTTTGTTTCCTAGTGTATTAATTTCCCCCAGTCCAATATATAGATAAGATATAATGAAGGATGCTGTTTCAAAGCATGTCACAATGATTTCTGTAATTAGATTCTCTAATGGAAATTGCTATAAGAGAGTGAAGAATAAGACATACGCATAGGGCCCGTGCAATATGTTAATACCCTTTTTAATGATTTATTAGCATTTAAGATTTAACAGATAGGCCTGCAGCAATACTGCAGAAAGAGAGACAAATTTACTTGCTTCTGCTTCTTCCAGGAAAAAGGCCTTGGCTGTGGCAGTGCAGTGAAGCAGGAGATAGCCAAAAAGGAGATCGCTCCAGGTACCACTTATAAACATGACCAATGGAAAAATGGTCAGGGCAAGGGGACTGTTTCGGTGAATCTTCAGTGAAGAGAATGAAGAAAATAGACTGGAAGGAGGGAGTGCTTTGAATAATTCGATCTTGGCCTCTGCATCTCTGGAGATCAGCTCTTCTATCTAGAAGCCAGGCTAATCAACTCAGAATGGTAATTCAGCAACAAATGACACAACTCTCTCTCCATGGATGACAGTCTTCCTCTAGATTACCATAAAGGAAATTACCTCCTCTTCCATTCACTATTCTTGGTTTCTTTAAACAAAAGGGCTGAGCAGTGTAGCTGGATAAAGGCAAATAATTCAATTTCCTCTCTCCTATTCTGCATTGTGCTAATCTAATTGCACTAATAAAGACCCCAAATTGGATTAATCTACATGCATGCCTGATGCAGTAACATAATGGATAAGATTCTTTAGTATGTATTCATTAACATCAGAGCAGAAGTTAACACCGAGAATTCTTCCAAAGAAATTGGAAAAAAAATTTGACTTAAATACAGTCACATTTTAGGGGTACATTAGTAAGGACTAGGAGTCTTTACTTCCTCAGAGGAAAAAAATGGTCAAAACTAAAAGTCCTTCTGCAGAGTAGAAATGTAGAGAAAATACGATCTATATATTCAAAATCTTGATGATTTTTTATTTTTAAATGCACTGGCAATTGCTCAGGTTACACTATATACGTTATAATTCTACAATGAATTGTTTCATCCCCCCATGCTGCAAGAGGATATGTATTCAGGGGTCTTTAGATAAAGACTATGTTTTTACATTTCTAGAACTGGAAAATTATCTGCATTTTTGGAACCAAACTGCTAACTGGATTTTCATTCTAATGTAACACTGAGCACCTAAATGGACCAGGAAGATAAGACTGTTAGTGATAAAACCACAGGTGCAACATGAAGGCTAGATATTGCTAAACGCTGAGATTCGAGAAGGGTAGTTTCACATTTATTTATTTTCAGGAAGATTAATCACAAGCAATTGATGGAATCTGAACATTGAAAAGCTATGCTGAATGACAAAATACGCTCATGGTGATATGTACTAATAGTATAAAGGTCTGATTAAGGAAGTGGGAGAAACGCCACCGCTGAACAAATTTTGAACTAGACACCATAAAGCAATACTGCTGCTGACTCTTAAGCGAGAGGTGTGTTGGTAGGAGATAAGAAGGTCTGTGGTATTTTTTAAGTTCACTGTGTAAGTGGTGATCCTTTGATGTATTTGTGGCTAGACAGTTTGCCTGTGACAACTTACCAAACTTCATAGAAGTTTGTGTCTACTTGTGTGCAGGGGGAATTCTCAAAACAGCAAAAGTACTCCTCTGCTCATCTGAATAAAACAAACATGGAAAATATGACAAAAAGAGAATTTAATAAATAACAGTTGACCTACTTAAAGAAGAGAAAGAAAAACTTGAGAAATAACTTCAAGAAAATAACCAGATAATTCATTTCAGTATTTAATATTTTGTTCACGTTTTTAATTATGCAATTGCTTAATGATAGGAGATATCACAAGGCATTTTTCTTTGAACTAAACTATTTTTATTCGGTGATCTTGTCTGTAAATATTTGCCATTGATTTGTTCAATAAGATGCTGAAAATGTCCTTAAAAAATATTTTATAAATTCTCCTTTAAGGAATTAGTATCTAAGGAAGATACTACTGGATTTTTTTCACATTTTGTTGATAATTGGTGTATGTTATGACCTTGAATCTTTATCTGGCAATAACGTGGAAGATGTCATTTGAAAGATTTGCAATATACTGATTTACAAAGGAAAATAATAGATGACATTTGAGTCTCTTTGAATTTAATGTACTGATACTGTTAGTCAACTCTGTATGCTGTTGTTTTTGTTGTTGTTGTTGTTAACTTAGTTCTTGTCTTCCTGTCGAAATCTTTTAGCTTGTTAGTTTCAGAAAAGTGGTATTATTTACAGAAACCCAGGAGTTTCATTTTAATGAAAGAAAAGTGGAAGCAGAAAAACTTTAAGGTGCTCAAGCAGAAGACCTTGGGAAGGGATATTTTGCTTTCAGAGCACAGCCATTCCTATGTCACTGTTATCTTTCCTGAATTAACCTTCTCCTGGTTCATCTCTACTTTTCATGTCAATCATGTTGCTATTAAAAAAAATTCAAACTTTTAAATTAAAACTGTTAAAACCCAGTTTAAGGAAACAAATGTTGGTGTTTTTTCCTTTTGTTGGCAGAGAGGTTCACTGAGATGTTTCCTAAACAGTCCTCTTAAATACAGCCGGGATGTGAAACCCTCCTGAGGAGGTTGAGGTTATTCTGAATTATATGGTACTGTCAGCTCAGACAGGTCTTCAAGGAAGATCTGTAGCTCACCTTTGGCAAAGAAGCTTATGGCTTGAAAAAATGGCCTTCAAAATCCAAGGAGAAAGCTAGAAAAGACTGCATCTTTTGTACGTGCTATCTTATTTTTGTTGATGCATTCAGGACCTGATACAGACATCTTTTTAGCGAAGAAAGATATCTCATGTAACTTTTCTTAAGTCCTTTTTGTGCCCTTCTTTTGAAAAAAACTCAATAAAGAGCAAAGTGGCAGATTATTTTTTGATGTTGCAGATCTCCTTTCAACAAGATCAATTCAAGCTCCCAATACAATCAAAAAGTTTCTCCCCCTAAGAATACACGAAGCCAAAATCCAAACACCAAATACTCAGCAGTAATGACATGTGAAAACAGAAGATCAGGTAACTGTTTGCTTTGTTAACTACTTCTAGTTTGACAACTTATTCATATTCTTTTTTTATTTACGTTAAAATATAAGGGGAAGTGTGTAATTGGGCAACAGAGATGGATGTTGCTGTTGGCTGAGATGAGACTGGTAGAGACAGGCACTGGGATGGGGCAGGGAGACACATGTCTGCAGCCTGGGGTACAGAGTGGAGGAGTTGGGATTAGAGAAGACCTCAGAGCAGACAAGACCCACAGCTTGTACAACAGTGACCTCGTGGAACTTGTCACTCAGGTGGCAGAACTAGAAGACAGAACGGCTCCCGTGAGGGCACAGACTTTGGGGGAAAACTTATTTTTGAACTCTTTTATTTAATCTGTCACACTTAGCAGGTCTGAGATCTTTCCTTTTCAAAATTACCTTGTTCTGTTTCATTACTTGTGTTCTGATGAAACACAGCCAAAGGCATTGAATACCTTTGGTACAGAGGCTTCAGGAAAAGCAGTGGCAATGCTTTCTCCAAGGCCTTAATGACTTGGCACAAAAGTACAGGCACTTTTTTCTTTCCTTCTTTTAATCTTTAACAGGTTTTAAACGCTGCAAGAAGTACCAATTCAGCTATTTACTGCTTGAAAGAAGTATGCTTCAGAACAAGGACCCTCTTACCCTTGGAGTATACTGCAAAACATTTTCAAAAGAGAAAATTAAAATTATTTGCTAGAGAAAATGTTAACCAAATAAAGGTCTAAATTCTTCCCCCTTTATGAGAGACAGAAAGGGAGGGAGATTTAGAAGGACAAATAAAATCAGCAACCTCCTCCCAAAGCTTTAAATATGCAATAAAATGGAAGAAACAACAGACAACAAATCTGAAGACAAATCAAAATTTCTGTTCTATTGTAATGAATTAAGCTCTACTGGCCTTGTATTTTGTTTACAACTCTACACACCCATATGATGATACATCGCAATTCTTCAAGTAAAAATCCCTTTCCTTACTAAAAATCATGAGTAGATGCTTCTTGACCACTGAGCTGTTTTACTCTTCATTTGCTCAGGAAAAGTCCTACACGGCAGGAAAGCTTTTTCAAGAAAGGATTCACAGTAAACTGCAAATTAATGGAACACATGAATATCTGTTGTAATCATTTGTTTTAGTAGAAATAGCATAATTGTATCTTAATGTCCTGCCTGATTCACTACAACATTTTACATCTGTTTTATGCTAATGCAGTTGCAAAGAAATCAATGATATTTATACTGACATAAAGCAGTGGGTGACTCATATGCTCAATTAGTCTCTACAGTTCGAGAAGGAATATAGTACATTGCCTTCATTTTCCAAAATTTAACCTGCAACTGTGACCACTGATTTCTAAGATCCTGGAAGTTTAATTATATTACATCAGTATGATTTCAGAGCACCCATTACAGAATCATCACAAGTTGTTTTTTAAGGATTTATTTTTTGAATTTAATATTCTGACCACATAGGTTTTTTCTTTCTTTTATGTTCTCATAACAAGGAGGCACTGGAGTTTGACAGATTTTTTTAAAAATTATGTTTGTGATCTATATGAAGCACTAAATGGCTATAAAGTAGTATACCTGCTCAAAGATGGCTTACCAAATACCTTAACATAATTATCATAGTATGTTTATGCTACTATAAATTAAAAATATTATGGTTTTATTCTTATGGTTCCTTAGCTGAAATCATATGAAATCTCTGCAAGCTTGAAATCTAGCTCATTTTAAACCATTTATAAATGAAAATTTGCAGATATTTCTTTTCCTACAACGATCTCCTTCTATTTTTAATTGAAACATTATTTCTCTTTTCTTACTCTGAAAGAGATTTTTAAAAAAGAAGTGATCTGTTTTTAATGACGTGCTCAAAGGCTTAGCAGAAAAATCTGGTGCATTAAGCAGGCAGGAATTTAAATAGATAAACCAAGGCAAACCTTGCTAGTATAATTTTGAAGAGTTGGTTGTTCTTCACACACACAGGCCTGTCACATGTACAACTTCAGGTTTCTGGTTGTTCTGGCTAGTATCCTCTATCAAGATCTCTCTAAGGACAAAATTGCATTTATCAACTTCTTTGCAGTAGTGTGTCCATTATTACCAGTATTTATTTTGCAATGAGAAGCAATGAATATTTTTTGTTTATTTTTCAAAGAGTAAAATAAAAGATACATTGTAATATTAGAGCTGTTGTCTGTTGTTATTATTTTTTTTTTTCTTTCAATTCCTGTCTCGATAGAGAGTTTTATGTGCTGGTTTTTGTTGCTGTTTTTGTTCTAGATGATGGTGAATAGTATTTCCTGTATTATATTTCAGTTTCAATGGACATTTTTTTTCACCGCTGAATCAAATGTATTTTCTGTTAAACCTGAGATGAATATATATGTGCTCCCCTTTCCCTTGAGCAGGAAATCTATTGCTAAAAAAGGTATATATATGATAACATACAGAATGTGGCAGCTCAATTAATTCATCAAATGATGAATAAAGTCTTCTGAGAACAAAGACAGATTTTGTGTCATTCTGGTATTAGATATTCTTAGACAGCTGGTGTCTAAAACATCTAAAACAGTTCTCATTTTGCTTTTCTGGAAAGATTTTGACAGTGTTAATTACTTCTACAAAGAGAAATTTCTGACACTCTGAATTCATTTTTTTCCTACATATCTTCTGCTGCATTTGAGAATGGCTGTCTTGTTTATTGTACTGATTGTTGCCTAACAAGCAATGCATTTCCATTGAGTTCTCCAAAACACTGGTATTGCTTCTTCTTTGAGGAGACTTCCTAAAGACACTGAGCAGATATGAACTCCTTTTGAATGTAGCAGTAATAAAAAGCACTGCCTGAAAAGCAGAATAGAAGCATAGCTCATCTCATTTTATCTAGAAACTCAAAAGGACTCTGCAAACACAAGTAGGTGAGCTGCTGGTCTGTCAGGCACAGAAGCTGGTGGTGGGTTTGTGCATTGCTTTGCTCTCTGCTGGTCAGCAGTGGATTATCTGTAATTCTCAGACTATGCAAGTTCCTGTGAAATCAAAAAATTCTAACTGGAACTAAGAAAGAACAATTTCAGAGAATGGCAGAATGAGGACATTTTAAGCAGAAGAAATGTAGAATTGTCAAAGTAGATCATCTTATATTCTCTTTATTTTCAATGGAATAGATGAAGGCTTTGCTGTGCATGAAATTTGTACCTCTCTGCCACAATAGTTAGAGCAGTGTCATTGTCCTTGGATGGACACTGCTATACCAGTATGAATTTTTGTTTACTCAACAGAATCATTTTCATTCAAAGATGAGAAAGGAAATAAACAGGGCAGACTCATCTCTGTGTTTGTAAGAGTCACCAAAAGTATTGCTACACTGGCATAAAACCAACCAAATAAATAACATCAAAACAAAGCTTATGTTACCATATCTATGAGGCTGTAAAGAGATGCAAGATTTAAGTGGCAGGCAGAAAAAACTGAACTGATTGTTAAATGGTTTGGCTGCAGTTCAAAGAGTAAGGTTCAACAAAAGTTTCTAGAGCTGCAGGAATAGAAAACACTTGAAGGAAGTCACTGCTGAGTGCAAAAAAATAAGAAAATAAAGCTCAAACAAATGAAATTCTAACGAAGTGTGGTGGCTCAGACAGTTACAGTTTTCACAGGTGCTATAGCTGTGGTCTGTTGAACTTATCTACCAGATCAGGCTAAGTTACCTCTCTCAACCCCCCCCCCGTCTCTCTCTAAATGGATAGTATCAGTTAGATTTCATACCTTTGCTTTAGCAGTTGTCACCTACCACTGTTTCCAGCTGGGCATTTAATCTCTCACCGAAAATAAAATTATGCAAGCACACTGGAGAAGAAAACACAGAATATTTGACAGTCATATGAAAAAATGTGTAGGCAGCCAAAGAACTTTCTTCTGACAATTTATTGCAAATATACCCCCAGCACAGGGTAACATTTATTACCATTAAGAGATGTTTCAGTTCAGCAGAAGAATAAAACAGTCTGCCCTGAAAGGCTACGTTCTGGGTGATTACATTTCGACCTCATTCCTGTTACGCTCCATAGTGAATTTGCCTATATAATTATATTTCCCCTTCCAGGATCTAGTCCAGCATCACCTGAAGTTAGATTTTTCTTTTGATTTTTATGTCTTTTGGCTTCTTAAATCAGTTTTTTATTACACACATGACAATTTTTCATCCATATTAGATGTTAATTGTTTTGCCATTAGAAGTTTTTTTTAAAATGTACATAGGATAAAACCCACAAGTTTATTTAATCACGTACAGATTCCAAACAACCCATTGCTGTAATAGTGCTGTGGGTTTTTTTTTCTGTTATTGTTGCCATTAAGAAATTCAGCTTAAAAAAACAAAAAACAAAAAAACAAAAAAAAAAAAAACACTGACATTTTTCTGACCCTGAACTTGGTCATTTTGCCAATTAAAGTAGCTTAGTTCAATTTTTGTCCCCCCGTTGCTATATGATGAACCCAATAAATGTGAAAAAATGCAGCACCAAATTACTGTCAACAACCACTCAAAGCGTGCAGAGGTACTTTTCCTCTTTAAAATGTAAAGACAGCACTGAGAGGTGTTCTGAAGCCATCACCAGCATTGTGCTAACCACCACCGCTTCCTCCCAAGCAGAGCTTTGGCTGCTCTGGCCCCCAAACAGGAGGGCAAGCCCCAGGCCACAAGGCTGACCACAGGCCGCAGGGCCCCCAAACCCCAGAGGCCTCCCCGGCGTGGCTCCAGGCCTGCTCCTGGGCTAATGGGATCATGCAGAGAGTTGCTTTACAAATCATTCACTGTGCACTGTAATTTCTGACACTACAAGTGCTCTGTCTCGAGTGCAGCGTTTTTATTAGGTCAGAAACCAGTAGATGGGGGAATATGATATTCCTTGGTTGAAACTTATTCTCAGTGCTGGAAATAGTATCTTTTGCAAGCGCAAGGCAACCACTGCAATAATTCCAAGAAGCACACCCAGGACACACGAGTTCTGGATTAATGAGCAGTAGATGCCTTAATTCACACAAACAGACTCAAAATCAGACCAAAAGTTTCAGAAAAGTTGTGAGTCATAATCCAGTTGCCATGGCAATAGGAAATGGCCCTCTGTGCAAATCATCAATTACAGAGAAGCCTAGAACTCATAGGAAAAGCAATTTTCCCCTTCTTGATTTGGTAAAAATCACTTTGAAGTGAGGCATTTTGAGCTTTTCTAAAATATCTTGAATTTGGAATTATGTGATGAGCACTGCTATTCTGATATTAACATATTGGGTACTGTTGCCTCAGTCAAGCATGCATCTTTCTCAACCCACCTAGATTTTGAGAAGTGTCTTCTCACAGAAGCTTCTAAAGAGTTGTGGGTTTTTTCTTGTTTGTTTTTTTTTAATTCTTCAGTGTTGTTCAGATGGTTTCTGAAGTCAGTAGCAGTCTGTGATGCAGACCTAACAACATAGAAAACTAAATGAGGAGACATGGCCTTCTTGTTACACTTATTAAAAGATTGACATAATCTAACAGTGGTTTACGTAAGATTTAGATCACATTAAATTGGCTAGCAAGTTTTTCATGACACACATTTATCATTAATGGATCCAAAAGAAGGACACAGGTGATCTTATAGCTCCCTGTGCCCATAACACACCGAGACCCAGGCTGAGAGGATATCTGCTATCCCTCCTCTGCTACTTAAGACTATGGAAGGAGTGAGAACAGAGAATATTTGATTTTGAAGGTCATTCCTTGCTGCTGCTTGATCCCATATGTATCTCAATGGCAGGTCAGCCTTCCTAAAATATTTTTTTCATTGTGAAGCATTTCTAATACTGCCTTTTAAAATAAAGATCGACAACACCTAGGAAAGACTGCAAGGCATGCAAATTACTTGTTCTAGTGAAAAAAGTTTACATTACCTACATGAAGGTCTGAGAATTGTCAAATTGCATTTTGATGGCTTTAAACATCTTGATTATTTGACTCACTAGCAGTGTTACTTCTCCCATGCTACTCTGTGCTTCATATTGTTTTTAAAAGCACTCCTCCTATGAAACAAGAAAGAAAAGTTTTACCTGTCAGTAAGAAGCAAAAATTAGTTCTTCCAGAAAGTACCTGTGAAAAGTACTTGCTTGCAGGATCAGACCTACATTTTATTGGCTATATTGGCTGCAACTAACCAACCCTGCCTGGCTGACTGAGAAATTTCACACAGAAACAAGAATTTTTTTTTTTCCTTCAAATTTTAGTATGAGTCTTATCACTTTTAGAAAATAGGCTTTTTTTTTTTTTTTCTTTTTTTTTTTTTTGCTGCTTTTGGCAAACATTACATCAACAACAATGCTAAATTTCTATTTTTAAGCAGCAAATTAGCTATAAATCATTTTATAGCAAGCTCTCACATAATACACATGATCTGGGGTTCTTGATCTCAGGCTCCTCAAAACAGATTGTCAACCTTGATACAGTCAGAATTCCCATTACTGAGTGATACTTCTGAAAACAGATTTGACTTGGACAGCATTAATTGTGAAAGGACATAATCCAAATTTTCTTGGTCCTCTTTCTTATTTTTGAAAAAGCATTGCACAACATTTTTTGCACTACAATGATTTGCAAATCAATGATGAGTGGCTACATATCAGAACCAAGAATCTTGAGGGCAAAGCTAAGACACTTTTTCCCTTGTTTTTGGAGAGAAGCAGTAGACAAACTGGGATTTGATTTCATTTGATCCTTATTGCCAACAATATTAGGCACTGCATTTAGACAGAACATTCTTGCTCTAAATAAAGTGAACCAGCAGGCTTTGACCTGTGTCTCCATTAAAGAAATATGGGTGAGTGTCATTTGTGCTTTCAGAATTTAGGTACAACTCTCTGTCCTCATGGATTGTGAAGAGAGTTCTTAACAGGACAAACTTTGTGCTAGCTTTCTCCTATAATTTTACTGAACTTAATTTTACTCTGAAATATCTACTAGGATTTCAAAACATTGCTTATTTTCATTCTGAAAATGAATTATTGGCTTTTTTTTCCCCCTGTATGCCTTATAATCTTACAACATCTAAGTAAATAAAACGCTATACTTAAGATCATAAAAGATTATTTCATGCAAGCTACATCAGATTTCATTTTTGGAAATGTCTGCTTGCTACAAAATACTTGTTTATATTGGAATACTTGTTTAATAAATCAATCTCAGTTGCAGTTTAAAACACTGCATGCAATGATACGTTATGTTTGGGAAAAGTACGTAGCTCACTGCAACATTAATATATACAATTTAAGATGAATAAAACATTTTTGTCTGTGATAATTATCTGTCATAACTTGTTACTATGATAATTTCTTAGAGCGCATTTGAAGGGTGAGCAAGGTTAGCAGTTTTACCCTTTTAACAGATATAATCATTTTCTGCAAGTTGTAAGATGCATCTTTCACAAGTTTGAAATTAGCCAAAAGGACTTGCATGCATCACCCACGCTTGGTAAAACCACAGACTAACATGTATCTGTCAGCTTCCTGAAATCATCTGTTACTTTTGGCTGGTCTTAGGAAGCAGGAGGAATTAATACTGTTTAGAAAAAAATAATGAGCAATGAGAAATTGTAATAATGCACATGCTTTTCAACAAACAAATAATATTGAATCCTTTGGTTCTATGATACAATTTAAACAATTCATCATTATTTTTCAGAGTAGTTTGATAATGACTGGTTCCTGTTACCATTTTAATGCATTAATACTGATAAGTTAAGAGTCTTCAATTAATTTATTACAGAGTTACTGAACAAGGTCAGGTAATCCATGGAGTAGATCCCCCTGAAGGCCCTACCAAGGAGCATGGAAAACACGTTATGAGAGTGACTGGTGGTAACCAACATGGCTACACCAAGGGCGAGTCATGACTAGACATATCAACTACCTGGACTTGTGCAAAGCATTTCACACCGTCCCTCATGACATCCTGGTCATCAAATTGGAGAAAGATGGATTGGACCGCTCACTGGATAAGGAATTGGCTGGATG
>JAOWBP010002052.1:35196311-35219967 GCA_028571105.1 Tragopan temminckii | reverse complement strand
TGGCTAATCAATCAAAGAACCTGCCCATGTGTGAGGCTGGTGTTAACAGTGATTGTCTATATACTTCTTGATCTTTTTTTTTCTTTTTTCTTTTCTCTTCAAATACTATAAATATCTTTACCAAGTTTCAAAACAGTATTGACGCTTTTCCTAAAAAATAAGCTTTTAATGAATTAGATGAAAGATATTCTTCAGATCTTGGTAAAGTAGTGCCCCAATTTCCATAGAAACTACAACTAATGCAAAGATAGAGTGAACTGCCAGATACAAAACACTGTTTTTCAACATGGTCACCACTGTTAGCGGTACATTTTCACCATCAGTGAACAAGAAGCTGTATGCCACACTCACAAAAATCTACGTGCTGTCTGGAACATAGCTTGTCTTTCATGTTACTGTCACCAGTGCTGAAGTACTGAAGCACACCATCACCACCTCACTGTGCTCACATCCACTGTTTGGTCTCCAGAAATCAGCAAGCACAGATGAATGCCAATGGGTGCCATTTTGTCCACATGGAGAAATTCAGTTCCACACCTTCGCTCCATATACACTTCCATGTCAGACGCCATTTCGTCAGACTGCCCCTCTGCTGCCATCTGTCACACAGGAGCAACATGTTACAGAATACTAGCCATTCAGCCTCTACTGCAATTATGCTAACATCCACGTCTGACATTGTGAGCCAAAATAAACTGGGAGGTATTAATTTTGAAGTAGCCCTCATATCTTTAACAATGATCAGAAACACATGTACATCATACCCTTTTTTGAGCTGTGAGACATGAAACTTCAAAGTCATATTAGGCAGGGTATATTTTGCAATTTTTTGCAAGTCTGAGTTGATCAACCAGATTGACTTAGGATAAAATAAAAGGTACTTTAGATTTCTAGCTACTTCAAGTGGAAGGATTACAATATCACTTTGCTCTTTGATAATTTAAGGATGCATTTATCCTTTAGTAAGCTAATGCTTTTTATCCTTATTGCACGTAAACACTGAAGCTTGTTTTCTTTTTCCTAGTGTTTTGCTTTCTTTGACTTTGGATCCTAGGACACTAGGTGAATGGAATAGAGAGAGGTGAACTCCCATGTTAACCTAAATGTGTCACCAAATTTAAACTGTTCTGAGTTGGGTGCATTAATATGTAGAAATTTCCTACATGTTTTCAAACTCAGAGTTTTTCTGTTATGATGGAATTCACAGTGAGGAATATTGAACAGGAGAGAGAATAACCATTTTGGTGGCCCACGTTTAGACCCAAATGGCAAGTCACTTCCCTCTCTTTGCTTTCTTCTGTCAGTAGTATGGTTATATCTGTACAGATCAAATCTTGTAGATACCTCATGTCTGTGCTTCAGGCATATGTGTAATCAGCCACTGAGTAATGGCAGGAGTCTTTGTTTAATTCTCTGTTACCTTTCACTGTTCTGGAAGGACTATAACAGAAAAAGAAGGATCCATAAAGCATTGTCCAAAAGACTACAGCTGAACGAAAAAACTGCCACATGTACTGAAAATGAATTTATGGCCCTTCAATATAATAAGGTTACATAACTGTTCACGTATCCAGCCGCATAGATTTCTTCAGAAGGAAATAAATAAGCTCTATGGATCATGCAGTAGATCTGTAGCTGGAAGTTAGACTTCAGGACTAGATTTTATGAAGTTGTTTTCTTTGATTACTCATATGGATTATGAGATTTGTTCATTGATCTTTGTCAACTACTCTTTAATAATGCTAAACTAAGAGGCTACCTCATGTATCTACAGGAACTACTTCCTCTTTGTTCTTCCATACCCTTTTATTCTAGACAAAATATTAGGTGTAAGTGTTATTGCTGGAAGAATGGAGATTATTTTAAACTGCAGGAATTTTATTGATGCAAAACTCCAGCAGCTTCTTCAATGTTTCAAAAGATTCTGACTTAATACATTTCTGTGGCTGAATGAATCACAGCTCAAAGCCAGGTGGCATATGTCTTGTGACTGTACACTCTCATAAATACACTACAACAGAAGCCTAAATGGAAACACGTCTTTTTGAAACCATCTGTTCTTACAGATATCTGCAACAATAAAGAAAATAAAGGCTGTAAATGCTGCTAGGCTGCTTTAAACCTTAACAGCATTTCCTATAGGTCTCTCATTTCATTCTGAGAAGCTCAATTTGTTTCACTTAGAAATAACTTAGCTGCCATTTTTGTTACTGTTACATTTATGAGCTTTAGAAAATCTTACTAACTGATGTATCTCTATATGAATATTTATAACGCAGAACCTTTGTCATACTAGAAAGAGCTGGTTTGCCCTCTGGTGAATGTAGCTTGTCTTTGATTGTACATTTTATAAAAATTCATAGGCTGAGACCATTCTTTTAGTTGCTTTTTTACGCTGGGGAGGGGGCACTTATTTCTTCAAAGAGAATACTGTGTTGTCTCAGCAACAAAGATGATAATCTGTCATGGTTTTGTGATTTTTGGTTTGTAAGTAAACCTCAGGCATTCAAGCCTGTCAGTGTGACCTCAAGACCAGGGAGGATTGTGAAGCAGATTCTCTTGAGTACACATGCACATGCAGGACACATGCGCATGCAGGACAGTTAAATGATCAGAAGAAGTCAGCATGGTTTTATGAAGGTTACATCCTTCCTTCCTGGCTAACCTCATCTCCTCCTATGACAGGATGACTTAGTAAATGAGGGAAAGGTGGATTTTAGTTTTTTCAGTAAAGCATTTTACACTGTCTTGCATTATATCCTCCTAGAGAAACTGGCTGCTAATGGCTTGGACAGGTGTACAGTTCACTGGATGAAGAAATAGATGGACAACTGGGCTCAGTGAGTCACAGTGAATTGTGTTCAATCCAGTTGGCAGCCAGTAAACAATGGTATTACCCAGGACTTGGTACTTGGGCAAATTTTGTTTAACATTTTTGTCACTGATCTGGATGAGGAGGTTGAGTGCACTCCCAGTAAGTTCACAGACAATACCAAATTAGACAGTACTGCAGACGTGTGTGAAGGTAGGAAGGTTCTGCAGAGGAATATGGATAAGCAGAATTGATAGGCAAATCCAATCACATGTCATTCAACAAGGTTGAGTGCTCAGTCCTGCACTTGGGTCATAGCAACACCATGCAACTGGTATAGACAGAAGTGTAACTGGAAAGCCACTTGCCTGTCAGAAAAGGACCTGAGACCTGGTTGACAGCTGAATGAGCATGAGCCATCAGTGTGCCCAGGTATCTAGAATGCCAAAGATATTTTTGGCCTGCATCATAAGTAGTGTGATCAACTGGATGAGGGAAGTGCTTGTCCCCTTGTATTTGTTCACTGTCACATCAGAACTTGGATACATACAGGGAAGAGCAACAAAGTGGTGAAGACACTAGAACACAAAACTTCAGAGGATCTTCTAAGGGAACTGTGGAGAAGAGGTGGCTGAAAGGAGACCTCAACACTCTCTACAACTATCTGAAAGGAGATTTAGTCTCTTTTCTCAGGTGACAAGTGAAAGGATGTGAGGAAACAGTGTCAGGTTATGCCAGGGGTGGTTTGGATTGGATATTAGAAATAATTTCTTTGTGAAGAAGGTGATCAAGCATTAAAACAGGCAGCCCCGGGAAATGGTGGAGATCTCATTCCTGGAGGTATTTAAGAGATGTGTAGACATGGCAGTATGGGACGTGGTTTAGTGATGGCATTTAGTTGGTCAGACTGATAGCTGCACTTAGTGATTTCCATGATCTTTTCCAACCTAAATGATTTTATGATTCTATAAGCTGTGCAATTTCTGGAAGGCTAATGAAGAACAGACACGATATAAGGAAAAGCAGCAGAAAGAACTACAATTTTTACCTTCAAAGGTCAATGTTAATCTACAGACATCTCCAGTTTGTTTATCTGAAATAGTTAAACCTATGTGCCACACACCTGGTAAGCAATACTGCTTTGACAGTGGATTTTGCAGGAGGATAAGTAGTACAAACATCATACCTAATTACATGACTAGCAGGTTTTACCTGCATTTAACTACCGTACTGCACAAATTTGCAGGAAGTGCGATTGTTCTTTTTCCATCATGCCTCATTTTCAACAGAGTAATAGATTAGGGGAAAGTCACTCCTGACCACCCTGGGAAAGGTGCCCACCTCGAACCATGAGCCATAATTGCCCTCTTTCTAAAGGCCAGAGGCCAGAGGTTGGAAGAATGAGCTTTCTGCCTGAATGCTTTCTCTCAGAGACAGCTGAAATGAAATGTCACACCAATTATCCATGCAGGGCACAGTGTAAAGAAAACTGGCTGCATTGCAAAGCAGCCCAATTACTGAGTTAGGCTGTAATTTTCTTCTACTGTTGATGCTACACTTGCAGTGGGTCCCAAGTGCATGTGGGGCAAACAGGTTGGAATGCTGTGTAAAATACACGGCTAAGTGAGTGTATCTCCGTTGGGGAAGGTAAGGAGGAGGGAAACAGCTCCTAAGGCAGCCTGTGTTTTCAAAACCCGTAAGCAATTTCTGTGGAGCTTGGAAGTAATCCCCTTGGAAGAGGTAGAAATTGCACAGCTGCAGCATCATGGGGCACAGTAGAAGAGTTCATACTGGTGTTGCTGACTTAGCCACTAAGGTGAACTTGGTTTTAAGCATCACAAGAAGTTGTTAAGAGCTGTTGGTTAAGTAGAAGATTTGAAAAAAGGAAAGGCAACTCTGATAACTGCAACAGTGATGGAGATTGGAGCAACACTTGGGTGCACTAAAAGCTGCACTTTGCTTCAGTGTTGTTTTGCTGATGAAAGCAAAGTCATCCAGCTGATCAAGAATGTTTGAGTCAGAACAAGGTTTTGGGCTATTTGTTTGTCAACAAAATATAGCCAGTCAAAAAAAGGTAACAAAATGTGAACTATATATAAACCATTCCGAAAGTAATGCCTTCATTTCCATAGAAACTGCAAAAACACTATTTTTCAACATGGTTACCCCCATTAACTATGTTTGGGGTTTTTTTTTGCCAATGATGAACAAGAATCTGCATGATGCACTCATAAAAATCTGCACAAGCAGAGGTGACCCTCTGTTTCACAGCTGCTGTGAAGGCATTATTGCCAGGGAAATGTTGCCCACACAGTCCAACTTTCACTGTGCTCTCATCCACTGTTTGGTCTCCAAAAACATTTAACAAGTGTCAGTGAATGTCAGTAGGTTCCATTGTTATGCATGGAGAAATTCAGTGGCACATCTTCGCTCTAAATGTGCTTCCATGTCAGACACCATTTTGTCAGACTGCCCCTCTCCTGCCATCTGTCACACAGCAACAAAGTGTAATGGAATATTGATGGGAAGGTTTAACCTCCTTGCCATAATACCAATATCCACCTCTGATGTTGTGGGCCAACATTATAAAAAGGCCATCAGATAGTTATCTGTTCTTTTATCAGGAAATTAAACATTCCCATCCAGATGCTTTATATCCAAATGGTACAATTTTTTTGGCTGTGTGAAAAAGAAATGCACTGTAATACAATTAATTAATATTCACAGTTTTCAGCAGGTGTACTGACTTCTTACATGGCAGGGACATTCTGCTAAGTGCTGCAACATGATAGCAGCTATGATGAAATGTAGCTTCGATACTAAAATCTTTTAGGCAGAAGTGATATTCCAGCTGATAAAGCACTTAAAAAACAAATAAACAAAACAAACAACAACAACAACAACAAAGGATTTATTTAGAGTTTCTAAGACAGGTAAACAGCCAAAGAACTCCATCAAGACACACTACAGGTCATAAAATGGTTAATGGTGTGTCACAGCTTATTATACTTCAATATATTTCTCTTAATTTCCCTCAATAATATTTAGTATATCCTCTATAAAGAATCCTTTTTTATTGAGTCCACTTTAATTGTACAGGCATTTGAGAAGCACATAATAGTGAGAGATTTTTTCACATGACACATGGTCTGTTTATATTAAATAAAGGCAACTTACAAAAAAAAAAAAAAAAAAAAAAAAAGAAAGCCATTAGAAAAAAAAACCAAAAACCTAAATTTAAAAATATTCAAAATCTTTTAGAATATGTTTAAGATTCTTAATATTGCATTATATTTTTACCACAGATTATTTTGTAACCCTCAATGGAAAATGTCTGTCTGACATTGCTGGTAAAGTTAAAAACCAAATTATTGTGATACGGAAATGGAGGATATATGAACCCTTAGTGAAATTCGGTTTTCCATCATCAACTGTTTCTTCACAGTACTTGAATGATTTGGAGTACTAGTGAAAAATGTAGCATTTTTAGTTTGATATTAAAATTAATATTTCTTCAAATTTAATGAAGGCAGATAGGCCTCTTTTGTCATCTATCACTGACCAATTTTTCAATTTGTATTCAGTTAAGTTGAACAAAAACAAGTGGAAAAATATCAGTTGGCTTTCATCTATCAGACAGAATGAATATGTTTGAATTCTGTTGAATTTTAAGTATTCAGAAGATTTCTCAAAGATAAGCAAAGAAATATGCTTGCCAGAAGGGGTAAAGTTATTCCTTTTCATATAACTGCTGAATAGATAAATATTTTGTCATCTAAAATGAATAGCGATGCAAACTCAAGCAATTTGTTAAAAGACTAGCATCTGGAGATTGTTTTTCAAAAAAGAAGGACCTCTTAACTTGATAAATAACTGTAAATGTTGCATACAGTGGAGAAATAAGTTTTGTTTTTTTTTTTTAAAAAAAAAAGGATTTGAGACAGTCACAGGGAACAAGCTGCTAATGAATACATCAGCCAGCACCATTTGCCAAAGTCCTCCTATCTTTTGCATATGCACATTTACTGTCATTTAATTTAGCAATAAAGCTTGCTGCAATAGTTCAGTGCTCTAGTAATTTTCAGTGAGGCAGGAACTAGATGCAGAAGGTTATACTAATGGAAGGAAGATAAGAAAAGGCTCTGATTGGCAGCATGCTTTCTGTCTCACTAAAAAGGACTGTATTCTATTCCTATGCCTTACCTCTGATCACCCAGAAGTAGAACAGTGCTTTTACTACAGAATAATGAAAAGAATGCTTTGCCCTCTGTATGATGTTCTGGGAAGAAAGATTACAAGCCTGGAAACTTCTCAGCCTTACACCTACTGCATTACAGGTGGGTTAAGCAGGGGACATATCCTTTTTAGCAGTTTGGTTTGGTATTGCTCAGCATTTAAAATTACACTCACTGATTTCTTGTTGATAAGTTAAAAAATACATATATACTAGGATTTGTTAGGCAAAAATATGGCACTGAAAGAATTGAAAAGAATGGATCCATTGCAAAATGAAATGATTACAGTAGACATGAAGTCTCCGGTCAAAGAGTAATGCACAATAAACCAAAAATCACATCCTACTTGTGAAAGGAGGGATGTGCTTTCTGTCAAATGATGCCTCTGTTTTTTAATCTTAGTGAAGAACACTATCTGCATTCTTTATTTGATTCCAAGTTAAAACATTAAAGTACTTCCTTTTCTTCATCTCCATTTCTTGCAAAGGTGTTGCTGTTGAAGCACAATCGATATTACATTTTTTTTTTTACTTTTTTTTTTTCACTTACTTGACTCAAGTGCTCAAAGACACACACACACACACACACACACAAAAGCATATGCTAGAGAGATTCTTTCTCTTTCCTTTTTCCTTTCCTTTTCCTTTTCCTTTCCCATCAGATTCCTTTGCATTTTGGAGTGAAGGAACTGCAAGATACTGTGACATGTTTGCTACTTTTTTCAAGGCAATTGATTTCTAAAATGAAGAGGACTAGCTAACTGTCAGAAACAGTAACAGTATGTTTGTCAGCGTGCTCTTTGCTGCTACTAATTCCTTATTTTCACAGGAAGGTAACAGTTTAGTATTGACTGGGAGATTCCTCTGTTTCTAAAGGTATTGAACAACAGTATTTCCTCCCTTTGTTTGGTTTGGGTGATAGGATGGTTTTGTAATACATTGTGGTAGTCCAGCTGCCTGAGTTGTTTCTACTTACCCAATCAAAGACTTAAAAATTGAATCTCCCCTTACTCGTTGGCTCTACTAAAATTCCTGAATATCTTCTAAAAAACACACTTAAAGGAGCGAAGCATATATTCTCAAAGCCTTCAGTCTGAATGCCTTCTGAAATTTATACAGCTCACCAGTTATCTTTTAAAGTCAGTTCCTGATTACCTTCTAAAGCAAATGAACAGACAGATTCCATGCCCCAAAAGAGCTCCTTTTTTACCATATGATTGTTCTCATGAGGCTGTTTAAAAAGCAGAAATGCTTGTTTAATTTTGTTTCGCCTTTCAAAGTGCATTTCAGAAGCCAGGGGTTTTAGTAGTGAGTACTCGCTGGCTGACATTTTAAGCTTGTATATTAGTTTCTTAGCTATGTTAGAGGCTTCTATAACTATCCTTCTAGTTCATGAAATATCCATCCTAAAGAAACAAAAGGGGAAGTAGCTGTTACCTGGACCCTGTTCTCACACTTATGAAAAAATATATATATGAAATCTTAAAAGATTGCAAAATCTGTTTCTGTGAGACACAATGACTTCAAGAAATATGTAACACTCTCGTCTTTTCATTAGTAGTTCTTATGTCTGCAGCTGCAAGACTATATACAGAAAATTATTTTAACTGCAAGTCCTAGCTTTAGAATTTAAATATGGTGATTTTATGATGCATAATCAATATCCTAAATAATCAGGATGGTGCATTCATCACTAATGTGTGCTATAACAAAGATTTTTGGTTTTGTTCTTCTGATAGTATAAATCATTTATATTTTGCTGTTAATAGCATACCTGTTCTATGGGAGTTATCTCACACCTCAGCTCGAGGCCTCAACTAAGAACTGTTCTGTATTCCTCTGCATTCCTTTATTCAGTTTACATGGGTAATGAACGAAAGCCCTTAAAATTAGTAATTTTTAATTATTATTTTTCCTGAAGATTGGAGGGGAGCTATAAAGATATAAGTTGAAAATAACTGAGGGGGGGCAAGCTTTTGTTGCTTTGTTGAGTTTTGTTTTGTTTTGTTGTAGGTTTGTTTGCTTTTTATTTTGTTTTGGTGGAGTTGTTTGTTTGCTTATTTGTTTGTTTGTAATTTTTTCCCTTAAAAGTGTCTTCCCTTAAAAGTATGTTCATAAAATAGAGAATATATATTTTTAATTTTGGCTTTATGCTTACAATGTAGAGTCAGTACCTATACAGCATAGCTTTGCCAGCTGCCATTTTGCCTTATTATAAAAATACGTCGTCAAGTTTCATTAGATACAGTACATTCAGAGTAATTTCTACTAAAGTTGTGCTTTATCTACTTTTTAAATCACTTTTAAATTAAAGTTGATCTCCAGCTCTCTAAATTCACGTTTTTGTCCTCCTGGAAAGCTATTTATATTCTGATATTTGTCTCCCTCCTTTTAGAGCTGTACTAACAGACCTAGAACTTTTTACATGCAAGTCAGTAAGTTTTACAGTGTTCATGAAAAGCAGCGCTGTAGCTCAAGAACACCATCTCATATTGTATGCATATCTAGTATATACTGTTCTGACATGATTGGAATTTGAATAGAAATAGCACAAAAAGCAGCAAGACAAGGCAGTGTAAAGACACAAGGCAAAGCTGATTTTAGTCTTTTTTGTGGTCTAGTGTATTCTGAGTAGCAGTACACAAAAGCCTGCTATGAATTTCACCTGCCTTTGAGTTGATGCCAGTAGCTGAAAGTGACTAAATCACCAGATGGTTTAGCCATATGAAACAAGTTCTAACCATACACAAATGATGAAATGAAGCTGTGAAATCCAGATTTCATTCAGTAATTATGAAGTAGGTCCTCTATGCTACTTCTCTTTCTCACGTCCTGCTGGTGAAAGAAGGGATGAGTGACCAGATTTGCAATTCTCCCTGGTTAGATTAAGGTGAAATGACATCAAGGTCCATACATAAGAGGAAAAAAGATCAACTTTAATAGGAGTTATCTACAAAGCAGTTACCCTATATGCATTGGCCCTGCCACAACATCTACCTACATTGTTCAGTTTTATAGGAAATTCTAGTAGGCCTAGCATTCCCTAATAATTTTAAGAGGAAAAGAGGAAAAGGAAAACAAAAGAGAAATAATAGGGAGAAAGAGATCCTGGATCCAGTGCCACATCACTTAAGAAATGATGATTTTTTACTCCTTCTTTCTTACCTTATGGTTTCAGCAGGTCAGTCAGCTGATTTGCCAGAATCCACTAGTTTTTGTCACCACTCTCTACAAGTCTGTTAGGACTAATGAAAGCTGTTGAAGGCACTGATGCTGTGCTGCTTTTATGGTTTTTGCAATGCAAGTGTTCATGAAAGGAGTGGCTGCAAAAAAACATCCTCAATAAGGTGAGAGAGAAAATAGACCAAAAATGACGGAATATTTATGGAGTTAGTAATAAATTTCTAGACACCTGGATGATGGTTCCTATGTGTCTTAGTATTACTGATGTTTTCTAAGTTCTTTTTATATATTTGTTTGCTTATTTGTGTGTGCTTTGGGGGAGTTGAAATAAGTGCTTTGACTTCACTTCTTTCTAGTGTGGTCCAAGAGAATAAAGGAAAAAGGACCCCTCCCATCTCCAGACAAAAGCAGATCAAGTTGTTTAATACCCTTCTAAGATTTACCTCTGCTCATTTCCTCTAGCTTTACACAAGTCGGATGAAAATGACACAGCTTGCTCTCACTGAATCACTGTGAATTCCCTTTCAGGGAAAAAGCAAAAGAACATCACTTGCATCCCTCAGTGAATTACAACCATTGTTTTTGATTTCTTAGAGGGTAATTGAAGGCTTTTACAGCTAGAAGAAATTATTTATAGAGTCATGAAAAATGGATTAACTTTCCTGAGTGCTTCATTGATGTTTTAGGCAACTACTTTATTCCAATTAAATTTATATAATCTAAAATCAATGAACTTCTTCATTTTAGAGAATAAATTATAGAGGAAAATAATTTGTTTAGCCTGTGTGAACTGCCTTGTTTCCACATATTTTTTCTTTCTAATCTCTTCAAGGAAAGAAAGAATTCAAGGTGCTATTAAGGTCAATACAGACAGAAGCCTTCCCTTTGTTCCTAGTGCCTTCAGTGCCTGCATAGAAGTCAAGCTGTGAAAAGGAGACTAGGAATTTTCCTGCTGGGTTAGATGTATATCTACATAATAAACTGATCTACCACTACCAGTGACCTCGAGGCCTGGTGACTCAAAAGAAGGCACAGAAACATTTGATCATCTAGTGCATCTGTCCCCTAAATCAGTTTTATCAAATTTCCTAATGCTTAGAGAATTTCTCAAACCCCAAATTTGCCTTAACTATCTATCATAAATCAATTTTCTGTATTTTTTATTCTTTACGGTGTATGTATTTCTCATCTGAGAACTGTAAAATTTCTAATTCAGATCAATATGTACTGGTTTATCTCAAGAGAATACTTGACTAAGTAAGGAAATGAAAGTAAATAAATTTAATGAAATTTGAGGTGGTGTTTTTAATGATCATAAGTAAATTAGTATTTTTACATATAATGCAATCTTTATTCAAGGAAGAAAACTAATTCTCAGTCTGGACCCTGAACAGAGCATGGAGATGGCAAGACTTTCAGTTAAATAGCAGTGATTAGAACAGGTCACTGTTACCATGTCAGCAGTTGGCATCATGTCTGTTGATATAGCTCAAGGTGGGGTCCTGTAAGATAAGAATGCCGAGTTTGCTCAAGTTGCTTAGATTTTACCAAGTCGATGTCAAATTGTCCTACTCAGGATGAATTTTTAAATTGTGATAACTTGGTGTCTGAGCCCTGAGATATCTTAGATAGGAAAGGTTCTTTATTTCTGTTTGGTGAATCACGCCTGGGTTCACTGCTTAATATGAGAAATGAGAACTAAATACAGTGAAACTACAGGGACCATTAAGTTGCTGTCTTCAGAAAATATTCAAAAAGTCTGCTTCAGGCAAATGAAGCAATGACTAAGAAATATCCAAATCTTAAAAGCATTAGAAATAGAAAAACAACTCTTCTTTTTTTTCTAGTTAATCTTCATCTCAGATTATATTACCTCTCTGGAATATAAAATAAACACACAATAGCTTGCAAAATTCCTTAGTAGAAAAACATTAATTACTTTTTCTGATAGAATGTTACAACTTCATCTTATAAACAGGCATTAAATATGTAGTAATATTGTCATCTAAACTGAATTATTTTCTCTTTTGTGTGTAAGTGTCTCACTCTAATTTATAGGAGGGAAAGGAGGTTCTTTGATATCTGTATACCCAGCATGAGATTAAGAAACAATGGTTCAAGTGTTGGTCTGACCAGTTTATTACAAATCCTAGTCGTTCAGGGAGATAGGGAAGGGAAGAAGGTGAGTAGAAAAGATAGGAAATAGAAGCAAGGAGACTTTGTAGGAAGCAAGAGGGAGATAGTCACCACTACGGATCCAGCGTGGTTAATAGTTCAATCATTGGTCTTCAGTAGTGGGACATCAGGCGTTGTTCCGTTGAAGACGACGAGTTTTCAATGGTAGTACCAACTTATTTATAAGAAGTCCAAAGTGGTCAAGTCAGCTCTCCTTGGAGTGCCAGCTTCTGGCTCTGGGATCTTGGCAGAAACTCCTTTGTTCCCATCTTCCGGGCCTTGCAAGCAGATAAAAGGGAGCAGGGATGCCCACCTGCATCCTGTTTTTCACAGGACACATTCCCCAGTTTTCCCATACCAAGCTGGAGCTATTTAGTCACAGGCCAGATCTTCCACCAGTAAACACTCCTGAGCACGATATTCCGGAGGCAAGCAGCTCTGAAGGAAGGTGCTTTCAAGTGTTCACAAAGTGATGTTGGTGATGTCACATGGTAGCATCCATCACTTGCCTTCTCAATAAATCAGTCTAACTCATTTTATTAAACTGGTGATTAAATTTTTACCACCTACAAACCACCCCCTTCCCCGCATCTTGGAAAAATAAATGTAAGCAAGACTAATTCTCCCTGTTACACCATAAGTGCAATGTTCCTTAAATGACAGAAGTTCAACAAAGTCCAAGAATTTTTCCTTTCTTTGGAGCTTGAACAGCAGTTCATCCTCAAATAACTAATGAAGTGCAATAAAAGGGTGAGTCTGTAATGGAGGTAGAAGTATATGACCAAAACAGCTGATGATTTTAGCAACTTTTGTGCAGTGAGGAGCACAGCTCAAATGAGACCGAAGCTGTATAGTGCAAAAATTTTCTAAAGTCATCTAAGACATAATTGACACTAAAATACATGCTCTTATTATACATCATAACCATTTTTAACAGCTGGACATTCCTGCCTTTGAACAGTTCAGAACTGGAAAGCGTCAGACTCCACAATGAAAGCCAAGCAGACATTAAGCATGTTTTGAGTTTGGGTCTGGAAGTTTGTTTTGATTGGTTGGTTTGGATTTGGGTTTTGGTAAGGGTTAGGTTTTGTTACTGTTTATCTCCACGTTTCTCTTGCTTATCAGGTGTGCCAAGGAACCTGCTGTAAGAGACAAAAGAACAGCTAAGCTGTACCACCATATTCACACTAAATGCTTTAGTCTTCGTGTTTTATATGTGTTTAGATCTCACATGATACTCACATGATAAAATTGTCTTTTGAAAATTAATATTTGTAGAACAGGTATCTGTTTGGAGTGCTGTAAATCCGTTATCCCTACCTTTTTCTATGCTAAGCAGTGTAAACTGTACTGCTTGACACTTTTTTGTTTTCATTTTTTCCAATCTAAACTGTATTTTACTTAGAGAGTAAAATGTGGTGAAAATCATACACACTCCATCCTGTCAGACCAGATTTGTTCTCTGGCTTCAGACCTCCTGTACTGAGTTTCATTTTATGGCAACTCTTTATAAGCCAGTTATAAATCTTTGTGAATGTAGCATTTATAATGAAAATGCTATCAAGCAAGGAAATACTGGCCACACTAAAGATCAACAGAACTATAACACCAAAAAGACCGAACAGTTCTGGGCAATCAGCCTCCAGTAGCATTCCATTTTCAAAAGCAGTATCCTCACTATCTCTACATTAAACATTTTTTGTCAATTAGGCTTTTTTTCTTCATTTTGCTTTAAAGATATTCTAATACGAAATTAGAAATCCATTATTTCACTTCACCTATGTAGTTTCAGAAAATCTCTTTATGTCTTTGTAGTTGTTGGGTTTTTTTGGGTAGTGTATCCAAGGGGAAGTGTCAACATCATTTAAAATGCAATAAATATTTAACAGTGAGATACTCTATATGATCAAACTGATATGCAGTGTATAAATTTGCATTTTTGCATTGCATTTTTAGTAAGATTCTTCATGCTAAATCAGTGGCAGATATAGAGGCTCATCATTTTTTTAACATGGTAAGTGATAATACCATGTTTTGACTGGACATTTAGCTTTGATAAAAATGCAATTAAAATATTTTTAGGACAGAAAAATCAACAGGGAGTTAACAAATTGGTAAACCAAGGTGATAACACTGCATACATAGATGTCTTTTTTCAATTCCTCTGGTAGATATAAGTTTCAAGGATGGAAAAAAAAAATTATACTCAAAATCCATTTTTGTACAGAGATCAACAATCTGTTGTCTCATAATAATGACTTACTATCCTTTTACACAGGAACCAGAAGCTAAAGAAGACAGTCAAGAGTAGAGCTTAACCTACTTAAAGATAGCAGAAAATGATTCATTACTCGAGCCAAAGTAATCCACACCACTTTAGCTATCATTTGCATTTGTTTCTTATTTCACTACTTTTATATTTTCCTCACTTTTGAATTTTTCCACTAGAAAGATAATTTTTCCCAGTGGTTCATTTTGCTGGTTTGTTATGTCCCCATAAGGCAAATCGTTGTAAAGACAAATCAATTTCTTCTTAACTGAGCTTCTCTTCACTATTTTCTCACTCCTCCATTTTAGCCTTTCCCATATGCACTTAGGACCAGAACATTTTCTTATTTCTTTTTTTTTTTTCTGTCATCTTGTCATTTCTCAGCATTCTTATTCAATTCAAATGTTCCTTGAAGTAAAAGTAATAGACACCAGCAGTAATTTTCTCTCTTCCATTTTCTTATTTAAGTTAGCAATACTTAGTATTACTAGCAGTGTATACTTAGCAATACTTAGTATTGCTAACACAAAATGTCTCAATTTTGTTTCTGTTTAAAAAGTTCATTAGATATTGAGCTCAATGAAAGTGCCCGCATTTGTTAAAAATGCGTAGTTTCTGTTTACTTTCATGGTAAATGCAATAATTTTACTTTACTTTGGACAGGCATAGAGTTCAGGAACAAAGTTATTATTCTCATAATAAACCTTATTCCTGCAGCTTATGTGGAATGCTTTGTATTAGTTTCTGCTTGACTGAGCCTGTGGCTGAAATAATAAATTAGGCTGGGGATGCTAGCCACCTTGCACAGTGTGTTCGGCCTTCTCAGGCAGCTTTGTTGGAGCACTCATTAAAGATCAAAATAAGAATCTTAAGTAACCTGTTGATCATTTTGACACATTTCACTATTGAACTGCACATATTTCCTCTCAAAAGCTTTTCTTCGAGGTCATAATACCTCTATCTTTCATTATAAAACAAAAGCTCTGTCCGTGGTCACTTCTCTACCATGCACAATTTTTATCATATGTGTAGTGATTCAGAGAAAATCACAGGTTTCTTAATTAGTGTGCCATGAAAAACAGCTGGGTGTTTTTGTCAAGTGATCTAAAACAAAGTAGTTTGTTTCCTTTCAGAAAGCAAAATGGATGAAAATGAAGTATTGTATCATATCAAAGAATAGTTTGGGATAGAAAACAGCTCTGGAAGCAATTTGCTCCAACTACTTGCTCACTGCAAGGCTTGCTTAGAACAGGTTTCCCTGTTAAATACTTTATGATTGAAAATCAAAGCATCATTGCAGAAAATTTCACTTGTGCAGAGTCTTTGAAACTGAACTTGGAAAAACCTTCTAACTGACAGTTTTCATCTGACAAACTGTTTTGAAGAAAACTTGGACCATAGCCTAATTTTGTGTTAAATGAGAACATGATTATGCTTCCTTCAATTTGTTGAAGTCAAGGAGCTGGACTGAGAACAGGGGGAGGGAAGAAGCAGTTCTAATATGTAGCACTAGCACAAGTGCAAAAAGCTGGAAAGAAGAAATTATTTTATCTTTGTGAAGACCACTGCAGTCTGTATGTGCAAGACAACAAAAGAAGGCAAAGTACAAGCTTTCTGTCCTTATCTGTATGTTGGCTTAGAGTGGGGGACTAAACATATTGCCACTCTGATTGGATACTTTATTTAATCTCTCTGTGATTCTGGCATGCAGGCATACAAATATGTATTACAGAGGAGCACGGGAACTGATGAGATGCAGAAAAGATTACCTTTTCCCAAATGTGTATTGTATTCTGGCTGCAGGAATAGGGATAAAAAGGGGAAAGAATATTGGTAATGTGAGACATGCAAATAGATGGAGGATTTAAGTAGAGGGCATTCCCCTCTTTGTAAACAGACAGAGACATAGAAAGCTGGTGCTGTAAATAAAAAGACTCATTACTAGAAAAAAAAATGCCCAGTGGATGAAGAATAATCAGTTAAAGGTAGAGGCAAGGTAAAGCTATTTGTCTGTGTGAAAAAAGTGGTTGATGTTCTGATATTTCTACTGCAAGAGCTGTATCTTCTGAGAGCTTAAGTAGTCTTGAGAAGAGAGTGGATTTTGAGAGTGGACTTCAAAGGTAAAATACAGTTTAAATACGAGAGTGAGGTATTTAAAAGCACTGTCTTGCAACACACAACTACAGTTAATCTACTGAACAACCAGTCTGCTGCCTAGACAGTACATTAGCTTTAGTTATGTGATTCAACATAGTGTAGAGCAATACTTGCTCTTTTAGGCAGAAGTACAGATGAAATAATTCTCATTTCTCTGTACATAATTTTTAAAAGCAATGAGCTTTATTTGTAGGTTTTGAAACAGGGACATGCATCTTTGGTTTCAAAATACTGTCTTGGAAATGTATTTATCATAAAACTCTCATATTCTTGTGCCAAAATTGCAATATTAAAAACTTCTTCCTTAAGATGCAACAATTGGATGTATTGTAAATTTATCTGTTTTAAACTGCCAGTTTTACAATCTTTTCCACTCACACAAGTAAAATTTCCTCCTTTCTAGAGCACGATCTCATAACAGTGCTAAAAAATTAAAATAAATAACAGTCTTCGTGTTCTGAAAAGTGATAAAACTCTGTGTCAAATGAGTTCTACTCGGGTACTGACTGATATTGATGTTAGCAAAAAATATTATTCATTTCACTTAAAATTGTAAACAAAATTAAAATGCTTATGTGAGTAAAGATTAAATATTTAATATTGAAGGGCTTTTTTACATGCATTCTTTTAATATATACATTCTCTTAATGTATTTTACTGTATCTTCTAGGAACAATTTATACTATCTTGATTCAAATTATTTCTAATAAAATGTTTCTAATAAAAAACTTCACATTTTATAATGTTTCAAAAGTAATGTTTTCAAGTATTCATTTTCCTTTCAAAAATATTTAATGAAATGAAATACAAAATTGTTTTAGAAAATATTAAAAATTGGAGCCCAGCTGTGCGCACATGGTTTTTAATTCCAAAAGCAGTTAAATTCAAGAGAGAATACGTATGTCTTTATTTGGAATTGAAAGAGGCCCACAGTTTCACTTTCAATGAGTGTATGAAAATCAATGTGCTGTAATGTACTTTATGCTATTTTTCAGTTTCCATCTGCTCCTTTCCGTTGAATTTTTTTGTGAGTGACAGCACAATAATCACTGTGCCAATTAATGCCCTTCCAATCCAACCGCATAGTTACTGCAAAATAAATGTTTTGCTTTGTAGCAGTTTGTCCTGCTATGAAACTTTGCTTCAGTTATTCCAATTCCCTAACAGCAGAAAAGGAAAAGCTGCTTTGTCATCAATAGCTCAATAGAAGACACTGAATTTCAAGAGAGAGTTGGCAGAATTTTAACCAGTATCAATTTATAAATAGGACAACAGCAATCATTTATTTTCTGCCTTAAATGAAAGTATCTTTTTTGTTGCAATAATAGCCACTTAACTGATTTCAGATTGTAGCAGGGTTGAGTTTTTTTGAGAACCATTTTTTTAATCCAAAATAAAATGTGGACTCTCTTTCTTTGCAACAAAACTCTTAGAAGGATAAAAGCTTCTATCAGAAATAAGCAGTTTTAGTCATTTAGTTTCTTACAACAGCAGTTTTGTTTTCCCTAGTGGACTTTCACTGCATAGCTACAACGCCCTTCCCATTTTGTCCCGTCTTAACAAAGAATATTAAAACTTGAACCATCTCAATATACCCTTCCCCATTGAAACCATATCCTCAGGTCAATCAGTGGAGCTCCTCTCATATACCTAGGAGCTTTCACAGCTTTTGGAAAAGCCCTTAGAGGACATAAATCTAAACTAAAGCTTGGTATTGGTTCTGTGAATTTTTCTGGCTGAAGAGCTGCATTTGTTGTCCAGTGAGAACTCCGTGTGTAAACAACAAAGAACAAACATTTCTTACTAACATTTCATTCCTGAAACATCTGTTAGCTAATTATTGGGTTTTCTTCCACCTCTTTGCATCCTTGTGGATGAAACCTCATTTTCAGTGGGTTACAGACTGTTCTATTCATTGAGAACTCCAGAATTTTTCCAGTGGATATTTCTAAAGTGGAGATTGCTTTACAGTGGCAAGTGCTTCACCCATTTTTTTTTTTTTTTTTTTTGTCTTAGCTTACATTGACTGATTCTTTAAAATTTCTTTTCAACAATTATGTTTTTCTGTAACATTTACAATCAAAGTGTTTTTGCCTTCTTAAATTCTCACAGCCACTTCCAAGTACAAAGATCCAAAATAGCTGAATATCTAATTGGCTTTAGTTTAATGACTTCAATCTTGGAAAGTGTCAAGTTTTATTTTAAAAGATAAAGTGTGTTATTATTAGTTAGCAAAACTGCATGAGAAGAAAGTCATTTTGTTTGTAAAGTCATCTGTTCAGGGGTTAGGAAATCCCAGAAGAAAGCTTGCTGTGCAGCTGCAAAAGACTGTTTCTTTATTTCGTCTAGTAACTATCTAATATGAGGTACTTAGAGGGATCTGCAACAGAAGCTGATGCAGTCTGTGCTCCAATTAATTTTTAATCATTGCAATGTAAGAATATACACATACATCATAGAACATCTTAGCTACAGAGCTTTTAAAGTAATCCTGCATCGCAGAACTGAATAGCATGGTGTCAACTTCATTTGCCTGAATTTGGTTTTGTATTGCTCACAAGCCACCATTACCCAAACAAACGAATTGGAACCAAAGCCAATCTGAGAAAAAATCCTGCCCTCTCTTCCCCTTGACTGCTCATTCCTCCTCCTCAGCTGTGCCGGTGCAACAATTTGTAGGGCTTTCTTGCAGGCCAGATGACCAAAGCCCTTTATTTTACAAAGCAGCCTTTCAGACAGTCGCAGTGGCACAACTGAGCAACTGCTGTGGGCAAAGAGGAGGAGGAAGGAAACATTTTCAGCTGATTTTTCCACTGTAGAAAATGTAATGTCAAATCCTACCCAGAGGGGAATTTAACACAGGAGTTGTACATCGTAGTTGAGTGCTCTAACCAGAGAACATCAGATGAGAGAGTTTTTTGAATTCTTGCATTTGTAAAGAAGTGTGACCTTTTTTTGCTTTAGGAAAGGAAGAGATTTGGCACCTGCTTTTTGTAGAAGAATTTGAATTCTGAATCCCAAAAAGAGAGAGAAATGTCTTCCAAAAAGCAGCAGTAAGGGAGCTTTTATAGTTTATCCCTGCATCTCTCTTTTTTTCTTTTAATTTAGCTGAGTACTGCAAGTTTTCTCTTAGAAGTAGTGATCGATCTACTTGTATGTACATCAATCACTGCTGTTACTAGGAAACCATCGGGTTTTTCCTCTGAAGAATTGTTATAAATAAGCACTATGTCATGAAATAAGATCCTGGTATACACTGCCTCTGCTTCCAACATTATTAACATCAGGAAAAATCTAATTTTGCTGTAATTTTCCAGGTTACATTAAATTATCTTTATGAATCATTCATACTTAATTGCTTTGGACAACAGCTTCATTGCATTCTATGATCCTGAGAGTAAGTTTAAATAAGGGATGAAGTAGACTGAATATTACTTACCAAGGTCCTGGCCTAGAACAGAAACAAAAATACATTTCATACATAAGCCACAGGAAAAAGCTTACCCAATTCTGCTGGTGTCTTCAGGTCACAAAGTGTGCGGTAATCAAATTCCTCTTATGCTGACTTCAGAAGAATTGTAGAGAAGAGTTAGTTTTGTATTCCTGAAAACAGCTGTGGAACCAGAGAGCTACAGAATCCTCAAAAAGAGTTCTCCTTCCTCCCTCTTAACCTGTTAAGCCCCCAAAAATGACACAGAAAATATTATTCAAGCAGGAAGCCTAGAAAACTGGAATTAGAATTCTTTACTGCAAAACTTTTCCTGTTTACTTTCACAGTTCTTACTGCTGACATAAAACATAAATGTGGAGACTTTGCAATGGCCAAGGCTCCATAAGGTTGATCAGTTGTCAGATATCAGATATATACATAGTTTTCAGTTATAATGCAGATAAAAGAATTTATTATGATTTTGAATTAGAATACGCTAAATAAATTTTATAAAAAGGTTCTGATTTTTGGAATGTTACTACTTAGAAGTCATAAGCCAACTTGAAATACCTTTTTTTATTTTTGTAATAATTTTATTTAAATGTCATAATATAGTTCTTTAAAAAATAATGAGATAAAAGTAAACATTTTGCATAGAACTATTCTTTCCAAAACCAAAAATTCTCTATTACCTATAGCTTTCTTGTGTCTTTTTGAACTGATGTTATTTTAATTATTATTTCCACAGAGTGGTCTTACTTAGTGGTATTAGGTTTGGCTTGAGCCTAGACCTAGTGTCTTAAATCTTGGTTCTGTTGAGTGTGTCTTTTAATCTTTTGGATCTGTGACTGTCTCTATCTCTGCTTACATATCCTAGCAATCAGGGGAGAACCCATTATCCTTATCAGCCCCTTTAGTTATAGAATGGCTAAAATGAGTCCTGTTGTGAGACTTAGCAGCTGAAAAATTTCTTTTAAAGAACGGTACAGGGTTGTGCTAGCAGCTGAGGTGTACATCCAAGAAATGGAAGACCTGAATTCAATTTCCTTTTTAACCTTAATAGGTTCAAATTTATCTTCAATAATCTAAAAGACTGCCTTAATACCTTATCTAGAAATGAGTTTAGCAGCGGCACTGTTCATCACTACACTAAAACTGCACTATTCTACAGCAGGGAATTAAAAAGAAGCTATATGGCCTAAGTTTAGGAACTCAGTTGAGTTACTAGTGTCTACTTCTGCTCACTGTCACAAGGACTGATTGTTTTTCTTCTACATTTTTTGGAAAAGATACAAAAAGGGACTGAAGGAAATTGTCACTTTAGCATATTTTATTTATCTTTACTTGTGTTTTAAAAAAAAAAAAATCCATAGCCATTCACGTGGATCAACAATTCACTATTTAAAAATATATTATTTCAGCTTGTGGGTAAAAAGAAAGCAGGATTTTACTCCCTGAGAAGGAAAAATGCCAGATTTGATTCACAAAGTTAAAACCAATTGTCATGCTACTTAATGTTTCAGTTTGAATTAATTTTTTTTTTTTTTAAAGTTAACAGGAATTTTGCTGCAATTCTCAAATGAAAAAAGTATGAAGTCTTTTCTTAATATAATAATTTAAAATTGCTCAAAACACAGCATTTAAGACTAATGTCAATGTATTAAAAGGCTCTTGAATGCTTTTGCTTTGCAGGTCAGAACTCACAGTCACAATACATTTTAATTTAGTTTGATGCAAAAGATTCTTGAAGCAGAAATGTTAAACTTGGTATGTCAGTCAAGTTTTGATAGCCAATGTCTACCCAGTGAACAGTAAAAATACATATACAAAATTCGTTCTTCTTGGTCATATTATGAAAGGGATTTTATGACCATTACCATGCTGTTGGGAATTACATCTGTTGTTTTATTTGTCTCCAGTGTCACTGAGATGTATGTTTTATTCTGTTTTTAATTTAGTTTTTATTTCTCTCTTGGTCCTATCATTGCTTGTATAGGCTCATATTTAGGGAAACTGTGATTTTTTCTCATGAGGCAGTTAGTAACTTGTTTTAGGCAAACTTTTCCAGATACAACATTTATGACAAAGTTTTGCCAAATCTGGTCAACAGTATTCTTAATACGAGTACTACTAAGGCATTCTAGAAAATTGCTAGTTGTTTTAGAACCTTTCAACATGGGCTGAATTCTTCAGTGTACAAGTGTACACCCTATTAAAGCTGTTCTTTACTAGCTTTGTGCTCAACAGAAAAATAGTATTTTGTTTTCCAACATATAATATATGTATTAAAAAATATTTTAGAAAGCAATTTCTTAAACCATTTTGAATAGAAACTTAAATATATATTTCCATAATATGGAGAATATACTTTGCATAAAGATGCATCCTGAATGGAATGTAACGCTTAGCTACTAATTAAATGTCAGTTTCAGGAGGGAATTTTGAACAAAGAATCAAGTCATAGAAGTAAGCTTCTAATTTTTGACATCATTTGCTCTTTAATGTCTTTTCACAAATGATTCTCCATCTCCCTGACTGTGAGAAAACAAGCCATGATTATGTGAAATTCTCAAATCTAACTGAGAAAAGATCTCACGTAGCCTTTTATCAACTAGTCTTCTGCTATATGAACATATTCCATTTCCACTTAACTTCTACCACTTAAGCAGACCTTCAAATAAATAAGTGCATTAATTCTGCATCAGCTTTAACTAAAAAATATAACTGAGGTTTGTAGAGTATAAAATATATAGATATGATATTCTGCAACTTGAAAATAAAATCGGAGCCTAAATAACATCTGTGTTGGGTCTGGGGATCTCCTGCCTCATCTGGTCATCTGTTGCCCACACGTGATGATAGAGGAGCTGCCAAAACCCTCCTTTCCAGCCCCAATGGGATAGGTCTGCTCCCAGGGCACTGTGGCACTACCAGAAGCAGCAGAAGACACGCAGAGCACCATGACTTTGTGTTGGGGCATCCCAGTCCTGCTTTGCAAGGTGCCTCAAACCTGAGCATTGAGCCTTGGCTTGCCTCTCTGATACATCTTTCATACTCTCCACAGGTCATAGCCTGGGCTCAACGAAGGTGTCCCGGGCACAGACGTTTCCCAGCTACTCCTCGGAGCAGGGTGAGGAGCACCAGCAGTCCCTCTCGCTGGCCAGCAGCTACACCTTCAGCTACGGCTCAGGCCTCGTGCAATGACAGCCGGGAGAGGCCGGCCGAGAGAGACAGTCAAGCCTGGAGCCTGCTGCCAGGGCCAGGGAACAGTGTGCACCCTCCACATCCACAATTGCCATGAAAACTGAGGTCTACCAGCTCCAGCCCGGCCACCATGAAGATGGGAACCTGGAGAGGCAGCTTCCCTGAAGCAGAGGCTAAGTCTTTATTTATTTG
>JAOWBP010002052.1:35174969-35196211 GCA_028571105.1 Tragopan temminckii | reverse complement strand
ATTCCTACTTTTTGTCCATTGCAACTTAACTCCAATTCCTAGTTTCCTTCTGCCAAATTCCTGACCTGGAATAAGTTCTGCGTTAAATCTGATTCATTTAAACCCTATTTCAAAAGGAGTTGTGTGTTTAACTCATCTATATGACTCTTATTCTGGTTTTGATCATTGTACCTAATCTAAGAGCTCTTTTGCTGGGGGAAAAAAAAAGAAAAAAGAAAAAAAAAAAAAGAAAAAAAGAAAAAAAAGAAAGGAAAACTAATATAGCTCGTTATAACTGATTTATAAAGTGCACATTGCATTTTCCCTTTGCCAAGTCTTCTCTCACACTGATTTAATGACGGTAGGAAGGAGTGTTGATCCACCAGAACTCATACAATAAAATTCTCTACAATATAACCAAATATGGCAAACAGAAGTAGGGATTATATAGTAGCTTTTTAATTCTAAATTTCTGTTCAAAAGTCTTCTGCTTTTCTTTTGTCCCTGTTATAAAAATTCAACCACTGTATTTGTACACACACCTACAAAACCCATGCTCTAACTGATAAAGAATGCCTGAGACATTGGACTTAGCCCTAAGAGCTCTAATTTCTATGAAAAAAAAAAAAAAAAAAAAACCAAAAAGACAATGTATTTACATAATACAGTTATCTTTGAGTCTTTGCAAACAGATTGAAAAGTCATTGACTCCTAGAGCTACAAGATCCACAAGAGAAATTGTATAGCATATGAATGAAAAAATATATACATACTAAATGTATAGGAATGAAAACATCATTAATTAATTTCTGATGAATTTGGGCCAAGTGGAATGTATGGTCATCTACAGTTTGTCTAACGAACACAAAAGATGTACAACTCAAAACGGAGAATATTTCTGTGGTATTTTCCAACCAGGCAGGCCCAGAGTTTCTTTTTTTCAGCTGTTCAATATATATCCCATATCATTGGGTGATCAAAACATTGTAAAGCTATTAATGAAATCACTAAACTGTATTGTGTTTGCTTAATATATTAGCAGATAGCATGTTACATTTATTTTTATGATTGTGAGATAACAGGGACTATGTCCTCAAATTGAAGCATATCATTTCCTTTCTCCTTTGTAACATGTTTGCGTGGCAAAATCAAAGTAGGTCTTGTTTTAAAATATTTTGAGAGTATGCCTCATTTTGCTTTCTGATGACTTTGCATCCATACTTGAGCCCAGAGAATTTGATATTAGGACTGCTCTGAGAGTAATGCCTCCTATTTTATTATATTGAGCCACAGCAGTGTTGGGTCATTGTAGTAAGGCATTAGAGATCGAATCTTCCCACCAATAAACTGCTAAATTTTGTTGTCGTGAGACAAAGGTTTGTCACTGAATTTCTCCACGTGATTAAAAAATGGCACCCATTGACACCCATTGACACTTGCTGAACATTTATGGAGACCAACCAGTGGGTGTGAGTACAGTGAGGTAGTGCGTTGTGTATATCATCAGTGGTGACAGTGACAGAGGATCACCTCCTCTGGTGCAGATTTCTACAGGTGTGGCATGGAGACTCTTGTTCATGGCTGATGGTGTTGACTGTGTTGAAAAATAGTGTTTCGTACCTGAGAATTTGCTGTATCAAATGTTTTTGTGCTCTTTGTATCTGTTGTAGTTTCCATGGAAATAAACAGGAAGCATTACTTGTGAAGCAACCTATGTATTTACCATTTTCCATTTGTTGCTTTTTCACACGTATTGCTTGGCTGCAGGCATGTATTTTTGCATTAATATTCCTGATGCTGAATATGACTAATGAAGTTATTGCTGTGCAATATATGAGCAGAAAGAAACAGATGCAATAATTCATACATTCTTAATCATGTTAGGACTCAATTATTATTTTTCCTTCACATTTTAACCTTTGAATTCCACAGTGGGCTAAAATTAATCTCATACAGCAGTTCTGAACAACTATAGATGCCCCAGCACCAGGTCTTTTTCTCTGCAGAAATTGTAACAACCTTCAACCTTCTACCTCAAAATATAGGAGGACTGATGCATCACAGTTTTGAAATATAAAACAATTAAAAAAAAAAAGTGTCACCAGTTTAAAAAAAAAAGAAAAACAGCAAAACTCAAGCACACATCTCTACAGAATGTTAACACATTTCTTAACAGTCTTTATTTTCATATAGATAGCTTTTACAGTAAGAACCAGAATTTCTATTTTAGCTCTTAAACAGTGTTGCATTTCTCATCCAAACCAATTAGCATGAGCTGATTAAAAATGCCAAAACTAGGCACCTAATTATCTATATAGACAGCAAGAGAGTGTTCAGTACTAATACAGGGAAACTCAGAATGCCACACTCTGAACAGAGACCATCTAGTCAGCACGAATACTAAGCACAAGTAAATCCTTTTCTCCAAAGATTGTGAATGTACAGCCATGACTGAGGAGATCTGAAATGTCCTCTCTGTGCTGTGCACTGTACAAATATAGAAGGAAGTAATCAATATGCGAAGAATGAGATTTGCACAACAGAAGAGCCTTATTCATGAATATGTAGGAACCTGCTTGCTTGCGCATGCACACACAGAGCACTGTAAAAGCATAGAGGGGTGTGTTTTTAAACAGTTGTGGGCTTCATCTATTGTCAGGAACTGTGGTTCCTAGGCTTCAGCTAGCACATAGATTTGTTTTAAGGGTCAAGTGGATGTCTGAACAATTGTGTGTCACATGAAAAATTGTACTAAAATTTTTTTATTTTACCCTCAGTCCTGGGATTTGATCTTGGTAGAATCAAGATTTATGTAGCAGGACTTCTACTCAAGAGCTGAGAAACCTACTTTAGAAGGTGGTCTTGGAAGGTTTGCTAATGTCTGCCTGGTTCCCCCTGTTCTTTCTGATGGTGTTAATTCATTGTTCTCACAAATAATATGTTAACGAATACAATACGTATTGGCATTTTACTGTTTACCTTTACTAAGTTGTAGCACTTCTGCAGGGTGCCTGCTGGCTTCTTTGCTTTGAAATGGGGATATTGGTGTGGCTTTGGCTCTTGCTGTCTTTCACAGAAATGCAGCAGTTCCAGAAGTACCTCTTTGTTCTGGATACAGAAAGAGCGTGACAGCAGAAATTTCCATGTTTGTTCATTTCATCCGTCATTGAAATCTGGTTTTTCATTGAGTTGAATTCTGTTATCAACAAAGTTTTATATGCATTCATATTGCATACATATATTTGTATACATGTGTAATATCTGCACTTGGAACTGTCTTATAATATGTATTTGTGGAGATTACTGATTAGTTATTTTCTACTGCTCTATTTGTTTCAAGTCTCATTTAAAAAACCAGTCAATGATCATTAAAGTAGTGATCAGCTTCATTAAATTATTGTTTCTGCATTTCCATTAATTTCATTAACTAATGATTAATTCCATTAATTATGTCATCAATTAGAAAAACAAAGTCTTTTTCACTATAAGAGGCTATAAGTAAAAAAAAAAAATTAAGATGGTAATATTAAAAGTAAATTGATGAGGGATTAGCTTTCATTTGCTTTTTTTTTGTGCAGAATTTTTAAAATTGTATGTTTATACAAAGCAGAAAACACTTAGGATCTTTTAAAGACTTTAAAATATGCTCAAAAACTGATACAGGTTTTTCATCGCTTCTCAGCATCTGAACTCTTGTTAAAATCCAAGTTAAATTTTGCAAGCATTTGCTACCAAGACAAATTCAAATAGAAAAAAATATATTTTTAGAGACATATGCTACTTATAAAATAATGTAATATATGCATTCTTCCCCACTGTAAATACTCTGGCAAATGGCTGTATATATGTAATTAGGAAGGCCTGAATGAATTATCTAATTGAACATTTGTGGGTAATTTCTTTTATTTTTAAGATAGTGCTGGTATGCTCTGGTGGAGTACAAGTGTGTGTGCTAAATTCAGTTAATGTTTTCACAAAGCGTTATGCTGAGGAGAAAAAGGAGCTCATAATTGAAAACCATGTCACAGCTCTCCCAGAATTATCATACATTCTGCCCCCCTCAAGTCTTTCACTGCAGCTAAGTGTCCTCTCGTTCTAATTTAAATTAACTAAAGAACACTCAAAATACTGTCACATAAGGGAGATGGAGAGCACTTTACACACAGTGTCTGCCCAGTAGCATTCTAGGAAAGCAAGGCTATTCTTGAGGTGGGTTTGACTGGTCCCAAGGGCTCCTTTATTCTTCCTCTTATAAATAAGGTACCAAAGGAAAGTTTGTCCTTTAGCCCCTGTTAGTGGAAATGCTATTAGCTACTGTGTCCCTCCTAATAGTACTTCTTCACTATCACTGTAAGTTATTGCTATTATTGCACTATTAATAATTCTGTGCTCTGAGTAATAGCATGATGGTGTGTGATTTATTTCCACTATGAGTAGTCACTTGTCACACATTCTCTAAAAAGCTTCCGTCTTATTAGAGAGAGGGGAAGGAGAGGCAGAATCTAATGGAATCCCTCAATTTCAGCAGTTCCAGACATCATTTGATCTTTCTGACTTTTTGGAAGAAAATTCAGTGCAGTGCTATAACTCACTGAGCTGCTTCATCTACTTGATTATCCTGTCAGTGGCCGAAAAGTCAAATATAACATTGCTCTCGAATGGCTTGCTTGAGTCAGTGCAACAATGTATATTATTACATTTAAAAGATAGATATATGCTTATATATATATTAATTCTCTGTCCAACTTGGAAAATATTCCTCCTTCAAAGTATTTTAAATGATATCTGATTTTGAAAACAACAGTGTCTTGAGAATAGCAAAAGAGACCTTTATTTCCTTAACTGTGTGCTATTATACTTGAAAAATTGTGGAAATTGACTTACAAAGTAAATAAAACTACATTTAATAATATGCAGAATTTAAAAACTCAAAAAAAAAAAAAAAAAAAAAAAAAAGAAACTGAAATCCTCCAACTTAACAATCATTTACTGTCAGAGAAAGAATTGAAGGGCAGTTTAGATGATGATTTGGTAGAAAGCCCCGATGTTCTTTCAGATGATGGTTGAGAGTGCCTAACCTTTATTTAATAAAAACAAGTCAGACGATCTATCTTTCTGGTAGCTTACTTGTCTCAGAGAGCTGACACTGCTACCAGAGAATGAAAAGCCAGAGTAAAGGGTAAGAGCAGCAATCCAAACCAGCAGTGGTCTGTAGTGAGCCATGGCATGAGTGTGCCAAAGGTGTTTTGCACACACATTGGACAGCAAGTGGGCTAGCCAGCTAAGACTAGTAGAACTTCAAGAGATTGATGAAAATCAGTAGGAAGGTTTTGTGTGGGAGAACAGAATGGGCTAAGTGTATGGAATGAGAGGATGAGAATATGCTCATGACATACTTGAGCTGCTAATACAGAAACAGGGAGGGATTTTTTTAGTAAGAGTAGATGTTTGCTTTTTTTTATGAAACACTGTAACAGCTTTTGGAATATGTTTAGAATTTTAGGAATAACATCTATTCAAAAACTATGGAAGATCTGAGCAAAAAGTAGCAAAAAGAGTTTGGTTGGGATAAGTGCTTGTCATTGGCAAATGCTGACCATCTCAAATTCTTTATTTCACAGGTAGTTTGTCATTTATATTAGGCTTGCTTAAGCCATGTTGCACTGATTTCTCTCTCCAAGAGAAAAAAAGAAAAAGAAAAATGAGCATGATTGGGTCTCAGCCTTAGAAGTGAAGATGAAATGGAGGACAGCCAAGAAAAAAAGTGTTCAGTGCATGTGAAAGTAGAGTCAAATAGCTGGTAAAAAGGGCCATCAGAAAAATTAGAGCAGAAATAGTAATACACAGAAATAGAAATTTATATTAGCATTTGTCTTGAGAATAATGCTCTGAGATACAAAGGATGTCTATAATATGAATGTTCCTGAGTGAGAAAATAGGGAAATGCTTCAAAAAACTTGGATGTTGACTGGGATACTCAAAATGGGTCAATCTATTATGCATAAATGCCTAAGAAAGGACAGGTCACATAAGAAACCAGAAGTATCCATTGTACTTGATTTTTCACATAAGGGTCTTGTACCCTTTGCATTCTGCTACCTATGGTGTTACCTTTTTGGATAGCTATATATATAAATGTTTAATAAAGCCGGTAGATCTTGCATCTATTGTTCATGGATTTTTTTAAACTTGGCATACAGAATCATGAACAGAAGGAATTGATGCAGTACAATGTACAGAGCAGTTCCATGGATGTTATAAATTTCTTATAAAAATATTGCTAAAGCAGTGTAAAACAATAGGAGCCTAAATAATGAAATATTGAACATAGACAAGTAAGCTCAAGTGTAAAAGTATCTTGTTAGTGGCTTTTTGGTATTTTTTGGTTTGTGGTTTTTTTTTTTTTTCCACAGCAAAGGCAGATTGCTTTTTTCAGTTGCTTTCTAACAATGCCCCAAGTTTTCTGGGAAGACAGCAAGTACTCTGAACTTACAAAGCTTATGCGTTAGAGAAGATGGATTTCATGCTTTTAGATTCTAGTGTTCCAAATTTGTTTTGAACTGTTTATGTTTTCCTTCTGCTGGTGGACTTGTCAAAGAGCATCTCTTGTCAATTAGTAGTATCTTATGCTATGCAGAAAGCCAATTTGAAGAAACATTTGCAAAGAATAGAAAATGGCACATGCTCAAAATGGCCAATTCTTGTCATTCATACACTTTGTACTACATTACACCATTTTATTTTAAGCAAAACCGTCACTAAAACGTATTATCTAGTACAGTGTAAGTTGGTTTCACATAGGACCCATGGTATATATTCAGCTAAGAGAACTTAATGAAAGTGTTTGCTATTAATCAGAGGTAGAAATATTTGTTTAACAAAACATCAAAAAATGGATAGCCATTCCACCCAACAGAGCTTTGGAAAAAAGATAATTCTTGGAAAATATGCCTGCAGTCTCTCTAAGTACCTAATTACAAACTATAACTCCTGCTTTCTGGTTCTTTTTCATCCTTTTGTATGAGTTCCTTTCTTTTCTCTGCATCATTTGATCTTTGTGTTTCTCTGCCACGATTTTGTTTTGCAGGCCACTCTTTTTTGCTTTGTTTTGTTTTTGTTTGTTTGTTTTTTGCATTTCTTTTGTTCATTAGTACTTTTTCCTACTCACTTACTTGAGTAATTGAAAGGAGTTTCTTCTTTAATGCAAGAAAATTCTACACAAATGTTTTGAGGATTCTCAAGTCCATATGAAGCTGCTGCTTACCTGAAGACTCACTGCAATTGGTTTTAGCAAGCTGACTAAAGACAGATCCTAGCAGAGTGTTTTTCCACTGCTGGAAGCATCATCGGAAGGATATCATCATATACCTAGTCAAGGCTGGTCTTGGAGGTGCCAGGCAAATGGAGGGTTTGATCCAAAATAGAATTGCTGCTGTTTGCAATTGAGAGAAGAGGTAAAAGCTGCCTACTTCACTTCCTCCTGGCTTATGTAAAAGAAGGAAAGTTAATGAAAGTGAGAGGGAATACCACATACAGGAGATTGGTGGAAGTTCAGTGAATGTTTTTATACTTGTGGTGGGGGACATATTTTTCATGCAATTATTTTTTTATGTTACTACTGCATATACAGTTTACCACAAGAAACTTATTTCACTACTTGTTTCTGCGTGCATGTCCAGCTAAAGTTCAGACCAGCTAGGATTTCTGGCTGTATTATTTTTTTAGCAAATCCCTGTCCCATATCTCATCCCTGGTGCTTTAGTGTGTCCAAGGGATTGCTGCTGTGGCAGACTGTTCCCAAAGTGGACATGACAACCTGCCAGTTTTGTGATTAGTGTTGATGAGTCCTTGGATATCATTAGCATATGTTAATTACTCATTAGTGGATGTACATAGCATGGTGATTGTCTCTAGACAATTCTGCATGCCTATAATATTTGCATATGACTTTCTGAAAATTCCTCTGTGGCCAAAGTGGTCAAAGCTGTAGCTCTCATGCCTTGCAAACAGAGTGACATTAAAAGAAAACAACAGTGCTTAAGTCACCATCACAGTAAAATCCTGGTATATTGAAAGTTTCAGCACTGATCATCAATGCTTTATGTGGCCAGATCCATTAAGGACAGTACGTTATAAAGGGCCGAGGGGGCACCCACTTGAAATGTTCTGCAGTGTTTTCTCTCAAAGAAAAAACAGCACAGAGTGCTCAGTGTGTTCGCTCTGTCATAGAATCAGAAAGACTGGAAAATACCACTAAGATAATTTAGTCGACTCATCCCCACCATGCCCACTAACCAGTGTCCCTCAGTGTCACATCTGCCTTTTGCCTGAAGACCTGCAGGAACAGAGACTCCACCATCTCCCTGGGAAACCTGTTCCAATGCATAACCACTCGTTCTGGAATAAAATTTTTCCTTATTACATTTTTCCAACCTGAAACTCCTCTGGTGCAACTTAAGGCCGTTACGTCTTGCCCTATCATTAGTTACGTGGAAGAAGTGGCCAACCCCCACCTTGTTCTTGTTGCAGTTTGTGTGCCTCACTTCTGAAATGGGAGAATGCAGCATTGATTTTCTACAAATTAAATAACTTGTGTTTTGAGTATACATTGTAATTAACTACATTAACTGTAACTAATTTGCTTTCTTCCCTGCTTTTCTTCAGGTTCTGTGTTTCTAAACATAGCTCAATATTACTTCATTAATATTTTTTTATTTCTATTATCTTAATGTTATTCGATCATCAAAAATCTTATTAGTTCATGAGTGTTCAACTCTCCAAAAATTTTCCTTACTCAAGTGGATATATTCTTGTACTTTTATCAAAGTGTGGGAAATACCTGTGTCCTGTCCTTTCTGTCAATATAAATAGCCAAGTAAGGACCCAAACACAAGATCTGTCTTCATCATAGTAGGCACAAAGTGTTTCCAATAACGTTTAATATTTAGAGGTATTATAGGGCAAATTCTTCTGTAGACCATTTTGAACACGGTCTCATGTTAAATATTTAGTGTCATATTTATTGGTATGTGCAAATGCAAAGTGATATTTTATTGATTTTTTTTGGCTGAACTTTTAGATTGAGCATAATCAGTTATTCCAAATATTTTTGGCACATGAACAAGAGTGTTCAATATCATAGCTCCCCTAGTTCCTCAAAAATGAAAGAAACTATTGTACCTATACCTATGAGAATTAGTTCTTTGGCTGTTTCTTTGCTAACATCTGTAAATTGGTAGATGCATCCATCTTACAAAACTCCTGAGAGAGAATTGAATGAGTTTGGAGTTGTGCCACATTGGCACATTCTGTGCCACAGAAACACTTTGGACACTAGTGACTCTCACCTAAAAAGGTTTCTATCAGCAAGACTCTGGCTGGAAATAGTCCCAAACATAAAGATTTGGCTTTAGGGTTTTAAAAAAAGAAAAAGAAGAAAATAAAGATCCTGGGCCACTAAGTTTTATTGCCTCTATTATAGCAAGTAGTGATGCACTGCCACAGGGTTCTAGTGCTATTATGCTCTTATTTGTTTTAAACAGTAATGACTTTATTTGGGTTTTCTCCCTACCATTTTTGTATTTGGCAAAATCAATGTTATTACTGTAGATTAATGCTGTTTCACCTGTGTTGTGCTGCTTAAGGCAGTGAAGAGAACTGAGTAATACTGTTACAAGGTGAGCTTGTCGTCGCTGGGGAATAATAGGATGGCAGATATCCTGCAACAAATAACTATATTTGAATATGATCCTAGGTTCCAGAACTTGGGAACTATATCCTTTTCATTTATAAGTGACAGGAAAAATAATAGCTGAACCATGCTGAGTGAGATGATGTAAAACATTCAGCAGTTTGTTAAAAAAAAAATTATAGTTACATTAAAGTTCATATTTGGGATTCAGCATATTTGACTCTAGAATATCTCTTACTGGTAAAGTTTAATATCTATGGTTGAGGAAATAGACATTCTGCATGTTATGTCTATCATTATGGATGGATATATTTCATAATTTTATGTCAGTCTCCACATTCTGCCTCTCTTGCATGACTTTAATAAAAAGTCTGCTTTTCTGCTTTTTATACTGTAACTAGCATTGGAAATGACTTGCTATTTTTAACTCTTCAACATTGGTTTACATTTATTCTGATATACCAAGGTAATTAAAATATATGAAAACATTTTAATGAGAATAGGTGAGGAATTTTTGTAGCTACCCAAATAAAGATGGTCTGAAACAAGTCTAAAACAGAATTCTGCTTTTTATCAAAACCAAAGCTTGGAAAGAAAATGCAAATTCTTGCCATTGTGTCTTATTATGCATAGGAATAACTTGATGGAAATGAGTTAGGGAATTACAATGCTAGTGGACAATTGTCTGTATAGTCCAGAGAAAAACACAGCCTGTTATTTGTACCTTCACTAAGCAATAAGTGAACAGAGTCTGACATGGAGGATTGGGATAGTTTCCCTGAAGCTTTAACAATGTGATATATGCCCCACTAGTCTAAATGCGCTATCATGAAGGGCAGCACAGAGACACCAATTGTAGAGACAGACCAGGCAATGAGAAGAAAAAGTATCCCTAGAGGCGTAATTACCTCTAGTACTGTACTGAAATCTCTCCCATTTGACAAAACAAATAAAAATATGTTTCCATGAGGAAAAAAAGAAAAAAAAGTCTGTATTTTATTATGCCCCCTAAGTGATCATTTGGTTTAGGGAAGAAATTATTTTAGCATGTACGTTTTTTGTTACCTTGACTGCAGGTAATCTCTTAAAAAGCTATCACTTGGAAACTATCATGGTCCTGTAGGAAATATTAGAGGACTGCTGGATTCCTCTGAGTGATGGAGTGCCAGCTGTCTGGGAGAAAATCATCACTCCCTTTCATTCTAACTTCTCAGAATTGCAAAATGTTTCCATAAAAGGGCTTATTAGGAAAGCTGTTCAGGTGCTTTTAGTTCTTTTAGTTGAAATTGCTGAGGATGACTCAAAAAATATAAGATCTGACCTTGAACAAATCTTCAGGGCTAAGCTGCGTGATCAAGTTACTGCATAGTGTGGTAATCCACATTCTCTGTATTAACTAATGCCAAATTCAAGGAGATTGTACATGAAAGAGCATTAGTTTAAGATTGTGAGTTGCCCTACCTCATAAGTATGTGCAGGAACAGCGGAAAGTTACCCATCTTGACTGAAGTGCAACAACATGACAATAAATGCTACAGAGGAACAAATGTCTGTAGCCAGCAATTATTAGAAATTATGCATAATTACTTTTTTCTTGTTTCATATTCTTCCCAGTAAATAACTATCATCTAGAAGGATGCCTAAATATATGAGGCAGATGCTCTCATAAATCAAATAATTTTCATTATTTGCTTCTCAGATAATAAAATTGCCAGGATATCCCTGTTCAACACTGATGAAATTCGGAAATGCTGATGGCAATGCAAGGCAATCTAACTCATTATTCACATAGGATGTGAGCAATAGGCCAAGCTCAACAGATTTTGAGATTCTATGTCTGCTCATTCTGCCTTTTGCCCTTTTTATCGCTGCTGTGCTTTGTGTTGGTCATCTTCATTTGCCTTTCACAGATATTTCACAAGGTGTTTCCCTACTTTCACTGACGTTATCCCATCTTTATGGCTTTCTAACCATGTCTGTCTCTTAATAAATTACACTTTCTGTACATTTCCTATTAATTGCTTTCTCTCCATTTCACTTACAGACTTTTCCTGGATCCCACAGATATTCTATTTATGTAGTTATCATTTTTCTTACTGATTTACTCCCAAATGTCTCACTTTTTTGCCTGCATTGTTGTAACTTGAATTCGTAGCAAGATTTTCTTGCTTCTTCTTCTGGTTTTCTATCCTCTCAACATAGAAATTCACATCACAATTTTATAAAAATCTACATAATTTATTTTACAATTGTTGTGATAACTATTTCTGGGTATTAATAGAGCTTTTTGTCTAAATGTGCTCCTGTCAGAAAAAGCTTATTTGCTTTCTTTGTTTTGTTGTTTTTTTTTTTAATTATTATTTTCCCAAGAAGGAGCAACTTTGGGAGAAAGTAAGATAGCATGTGTTGAAAGTTGGAATTAGCAAAGCTTTAAAAAACCTCGAGGGAGTTTTGTATTCATTTCCCCTGAGCCCTACTGGTTAGCAAGTCTGTGTTTGGTGTGTGCTGTGTGTAACGTCCTTGTGCACAAAGAACAAACAGAATTTCTGTCAAAATGGCTTAGCTCAAATTGAGACAACAACAAACAAGGGAAGAATAAAAGTGAGATACCCACAAGGGAGACAGTGTTTGTGTATCTTCTCTGATAATCTAGTTAAATTGAAGGCAAAATTGCTAGTTTCTACCACTCCTTAAAAAATCAAAGCTGTAGCAACACAAGAAATAAGTGCCTCAGTTCAGAGTTAAATACTGCATCCTGTGTGGCTCTTTTCAGAACAATATCCATAGCTTCAAGGCTTTAAAGAAAGGCTGTTTAAAATTTATTTCCATTCCTGCGGCAGTAGCACGTCTGGTTCCACGCATGGCAACTGACACATTTTTTGCATACAGGAAGTAAGCACCAGCTAACTTCTTATCTGCACCTTGAAGAGTCCTTGAAGTGAACAGCTTTGCTCTTTAAAGGAAATCATCTTTCACACACTGAGTATGGGCTATGCAAAAGTAATTACATCGTGTTTGATATTGCTGGCTTTTACTGCTCTGATTCCTGCGCAGTACCTAATTACTACTAGTAGTACTGCGTACTACCTAATTACAATTCTCATTCAAAAATTTAAGTATTTTTACGTGAAAAACTATACATGCCAAACAAGGGTACTAGTTATTTACTATATATTAGCTATTAAGAGATATAATTATTAAAGTAATTAGTTAATAATAATGAAAGTTATTTATTACATTTGTACAGTATCTATTTGAGGATATTTACCTTTTTTTTTGGTTATTTTTCTGTAGTTTCACGTACTGCTAAGTAATGAATTTACATATCAGCTGTGATTTCTTTAATGCTATACTATTTGAGGATAAAAAGGAATCACTCAAAACCATTAGAAAATAGATTTAGATATGTTAGAAGTAAAACCTTTGTAGTTACTGTCATTTATCCACTGTTTTAAGGAAAAGACCCAGAAAACTTTGTTCCTGAGCATCTCAGCAGCCTTCTTTATTGTGAAAATGCATTCTACCCTTCACTGAAATAGTGAAACAAAGCTGTCAAACTGTCATCCTCTCATGCAAATATACATGCACTTGCTAAATATTGTACTGGTTATTAAACTTAAATGTTTCAACCATAGCATGAGAGTATTAACCTCTGTTTGGGAAACATTTGTACGTAAATGGTGGTCAATTCAACAAATTTTCCCTTTTTGAGAGCATTCTGTGGGCTTACAATGCTGATTTTACTACATTAATTTTGTTCTAAAAGACAGATCTACTGTAGCAAGTAGAGACAGAGGGAAACCGTTGTGTGGATTTTAGAAATGTTAAGAAAATCTGGCAAAAATAGTGGGAAAATTCATTTTGCTTGAATGCAAGTCCTTTCTCTGAGTAAAAACAAGAACTTTCTGTGTGGATCTCTGAATCCAGTTTGCCCTAAGCCCCAACCTTAGCACTTACTTTATTCCTATTCCTGTGTCTTGAGCCAGATCTGCTAACAATGACAGCCGTGAAAAGCTGAAGCAGTATTTTAAGAACTAAAAATATTGTGCTAATCTTCAGACATTGTTTACGTGCTTGTTTCGTTATCTATCAATTTATATCTTTCTGTAATAATACAGGAAAAAGTAAGTTTTTTCTTTTTCATGCAAAACACCTCATACATTTTAATTTATTGAATCCTTAAATATCCTAAAGCTGTTTTAAAGATGGAATACACAGAAATATAGAAGCTAACATCGGCATTTTTCAAGCATCTACAGGCTGATAAGCTTCATAAAAAAAATTAAGGTGTACAAAATTGGTGATTTTTTTTGACAGTGAAGGTCATACAATGTTGGTAAGACTGCAGGGCAAGCCTATGGCAGTAGCAGAAAAATAAGAGGTCCACACCATCATTCTGTCATTTCTTATAAGTTATCTTGGAAAATATCAAAGTTATAAATATGTTACTACATGAAATAAAATAATTACCAGGTTTACATTTATTAGGGACTATAAAAAAATGAAGAAAACATTTTTGCAGAAAAGTAAAAAGAAGTAATTATAACAAGTTTTAGTCTCTGTTTCAGAAAAGGTTATTTTTCATTTCAAAAGATTTGTAGAAAACGGAGATTTTTGAAGTTTTTGAGGACAGTTTGCAAGCAGCAATAATTTGATTGAATTTAAAATATTATTCTCACTGACCAGAAAGGATAGGGTCAAGAATAACCATGTATAGTTTGAACAAATATAAATTAATTTACCCACAGTTTGTTCAGGTTCATTTCAAAACATTAGCAAGGTAAAACCTGCAACTGTCATTTGAAACGGGCAGTTCGCAGATGTCTAGAAGAGTCTGTAGAGAAAATAATGTTTTTGCTCTACTGTGTTTTGACTGTAAATAGAAGAAATACAGAAGTGTATTTCAGCTCATCTGCTTTTCTCTTGTCTGCTTGACCATAAGAGTGAAACTGCCCTACCTTTTCATCATGATTCCCTTTACCTGTTTTCATCTTCATCATTCTTCTTCTAATTCCAGAAATTCTTCTAAATCAGTTTGTGTTTTCATGTGTTTCCAGCATTCCTCAAAGGACTGAAACAAAACCTTAAACACACCTTTCCTGATGTCCTAAGGTCTAATCACAATAAATCACTGAGGAGCAGAAAGGAAGAACATCACTATAGCGTAGGGATTCACCTCTTTGGCAGCTGATTGCAAATAGCAAGTTCAGATAGAAAAATATGGAGTTTAATTCTGTTTTTCCTTCTGTAGAGCTCAAGCTTGCCAGGTACTGATGGTGCTTCACTTCTGGTACCTTTCAGTCATGTTAAATGTAAAAGCAAGTTGGGCCTTATCAGTACTTCAGCATAGTTTCCTCCGCATCCAGTCTGGAGCCTCTGTGTATATATGCTGTATGCTGTTAGCCGGGAAACCAAAAATCCAGATGCTGGGAGGCTGCTGTCAGGAGTTTTCTGCCATTGATGTGACACATCTGCTGAAGTAACCTTCTCCTTCTGGAAAGGCGGGCCCCAGGTGCAGGCCTGGGTGGCTACCTCTGCCTCAGCAGCACACTGGCCATACAGATTGTGGTCGAATCGACATTGGGATCAGTCAAAATAAACAGCTTAACTCCTGAATCTTAATCACGCTCTATTGCCTTGCTTTCTTGTTTTTATCCCTGTAGGATTTTTCATCCTCTGAAACCAACAAAGAAACTGTATTCTGCTTCGGTTTCTGAAACCCTGTCATTTTTTTCCAGACTTTCCATTTCATGCTGTTTGAATTTTATTAAGATCTCTTTACACAAAAGCGGAGTACCAGCTATACAATGCCCTGAGGGATCTAAAAGACTGTTGCCATAATGTCTCAAAACTCTTGAGACATTTTATTTCTACTATAAGCATTTTAGAGAATTGTGTCTAAGGATACAAAGTATCTTATCTGTTTGTAACAGGGATCCCAATCCGCACTGGATTTAAGTTGTTTTGTTTTATTTTCCTTTTGTTTATTAATTAGCCTATCACAGCAATGCTGATCAAATAATTCCTCTCTGCAAACTGAATTGTATTTTTGTTACACCTCTGGATGGGAGGAGACTGTTTCTATTTCAGAGCTATGGATGTTTGTCATATCGTAAATCACCTATTCCTAAGGCTGTGGCTTTCTTTTTAGCATCTCGATTTATCATTACTAAGTACGTTCACCAGGTATTTTCCAGTACTTCTATTTTATCTGTTTCTGCCTCCAATACTCTCTGTTGTGCCCAGCACACTCACTCACAGCCACGCATTCTTTATAGCAGAGTCAATGAAAGCATGCCCCCTCCAGTGTACAGGCAAAGATCTTGTAGATGTTAATAAGGTTTTATTTTCACTCATCAGTTCTGAAATCAAAATGAATTGCTCAGTTCTGAATTATTTAGGAAAAAATTTAAGAATTAAAGAGATGTGTTTTAAAATAAAATTAGATAGAAAGCTTTGTTCTAATCTTTTAAAAAGAACTGACAAAAATGATTCTGTTTTCAAAAAGCTGTTTTGTAATTGTGTTTGTGCATGTAAAATAGCAGTAGAAGTATTTAATGATTATTTAATTCAAATATTATAGTTCTATATGCTAGTTTGGTTGGACAATATTTTGAAAATCTTGTCTCTGAATAATGGTCTAGATTCTGGGGTGCAAACTTTAAAGATATTGATATTTACGATGTTTTAATATTCAGCTTATCAGTACACATTTTCATAAAATGCTTGCTAATTCTCTATGCCCTGGGCTTTCTGGGGACTTACTGGAGGTGCTGGGATATTAGAAAAAAATTGGATATCATGAAAAATAATTAAGCAAACAAAAAGAAATTTTATAACCTGGCATTTTAGGGCAAATGGAAATATTTCTACTGTTGAAGGATGCTATGTATCGGTGTCTCAAATAAACAATTTTCTGTCAGAGGTAATTCTGAAATGTTTACAGGGAGGGTTTTATTTTGTTCCATTTCTAAAATTGCAAGAAGAATTCGATAAAGAATGTAAAAAACCAGCCACAGATAATGTCATGGAATTGCTAATATAAGTGTGTCAAATTGCACCACTGTTTAACACAGCATAGGGCTGCGAAGTAACTCAATAATCATTGATGTCTACCCACTTTTTCTGTTTCCCAGACCCCTGTTACTGCATTTACCATATATAACACTTCTGTTCCTCTTAACAATCCCACAAGGATATCACAGATAAGGATAATGGCAGTTGCTTTCTCAAAAGAAGACAGTTGATTTTTTGTTGTTGTTGTCATTACTTAATCTTCTTATGCAACAGAATTACTGTTCCTATTGTCAAATAGACCAAATTTCTCTTGTTATTATCAAGATAGCTTTAAATGCCACCTCACACAAACATACTGAGTCAACTGTATTTTAACTCTTGTAATGCTGGTTTTCCATGCAGCTTCTTTGTAGAGTTCAAAGAACAGTGTTATGTTAAAAAGTCAAAGTCAGCTTTTCAATGTCATGATATGGTTTGTGCTTCTTTCATCAGTTGGTTAGAAGAATAAAATTCAGGTCCTACTTACCCTGCAGACATTTGAAACAATGCCATAAACATCTGACTGTATTACCTCCAGTTTTATTCTGTGATAAAACTTCTTTTTACTGTTCAGAGGATGATTAAAACTGAATTTAGAGGTTATGTTCATAGAGTTCTGCATTTGTCTCTTGGAATATGTCTCTCTTCAGTGGTAAAAATAACTGCAGATATTCAGAATCCCAGAGATTAACTATAAAAGATTAACTATAAAAGTTGGCATTTTCTATCGTGAGGTGTGCACTTTTTATAACAGTTACATAAAAGTTACACAGTACTCATTTTTTTCCTTCTGTTCTTATTGCAGGATGTGTGACACAGGAGAAGGGCTGTTCACCTTTCAGACACGAGAAGGAGAAATGATATATCAGAAAGTCCACTCTGCAACACTGGCAATAGCAGAGCAACATGAAAGATTAATGATGGAGATGGAGCAGAAGGCACGGGTAAGATCCTTTCACCGTCTTTAAACTTATAAAATTGGTAGGAACAAAAGAAGTCTTTAGTAATGGCAGTCCATGAATTCAGCCATAATAAAGATAATAGCTGCATGGCTAAGAGAAAACAATCTTCATGTATTTTTATGGTCATGGATTTTCAGCATATTCAATGCAACAATCTTTTGCTGGTGTCTTTTTGGAGAAGTAGAGACCACTAAATGCTAGGTGCATGGTTACCTTCTTGAAAAATGTGGTTCTGTTAGTCAGAGTTCAGACCTCTTGCTGAAAAAAAGTCCAGTGTAAACACACCTAGATGACAGCAGTCACAGACTGTTGTTCTTAATCCAGGAAAGACATTAGTTACCCTTACACTGTAGTCATAAAGAGCTATTTTTTTTATTTTACAGTCTGAATTTGTAGTTTCTAAAGGTTATCTTTATATGCTCAAAGAACTTTCTGAAAAGTTTGGAGATTTTTAAAAAGAAAAAAGATGATCTTCAATGATAATTCTGGAAAGCTAACTTTTAAGTGTGGTTTGAAGCTACATTTATATCAACCAAAGAGGAAACATATGGGGAGTCCAGTGAACCATGTCTGCATGCTTTTCATAGACTGATATGATTGAGTTAGAAAAGACCTTAAAGATCATCTACTTCCAACCTTCCTGCCAAGGGCAGGGATATTTTTCACCTTTGCTCTGAGATGACCACAATTCTCCACGTATCTTTGCTCCTAGAAAGAGATGTGAGGATAATTGTTCCCTTTCCACTGACACTCCTTTCCTTCCTTCCCTTGCCCACCATGCATGTGTCCGTGTATATTTGAATAGCAAAGGGCCATTCAATTCTCCAGAGTCCAACTCCCATTCCTGATTACTCCCCAGAGCAGTCTATCTTTCTTTATTTACAGTACGACGAACTTGAAAAAAACTTGTACTTCTACAACAAAATTTGCTGTGTTGAATGCTCCCCTCAGACTCTGCGTGTCTTTAAGTGAGATGGAAAGCTATAAAAAGTGGGTTTTTTTCTGTGGTTTTTGAAAAAAGATGGGTGATTTTTTCATTAAAACTAGGACTGTGTGAAGAAAAATTGAGATACACCTATTTTGGACAAAACGAAAATAGGAAGAGGAAAATTCACAATCAAGATATAACGTTAGGGACACATGAACAGTTGCTGAAAGCACAGCCCAGGGCAGATGACAGAGTAAATGGAAAAGTATCTGAAATGCTAGAAATGCTGGGAAAATAAACTGTATTCTGCTGGGAGGAAAGTGATTGGTTAATAGTCCAAAACCAGGAAGAAGCAGTATTATAAATATATCTGCTTATTTTCCTGCTGCCCTAATAAGTGCTTAGACCTGAATCTGGGATTATATGGGATTTTCTTTCCGTGGAATCACCACTTTCAGATCTTCCACCTATTGATTAACAACTCTGCTGCTTAGCAAAGCTGTTTCCATTCTGCCATGAGATGACTTCTCTAAAACCTCATTTATGACGATTGTGGGCATATGGTACAGAATATCAAACTCTGACAACAGACTGAGAGATAGAAGTGACTCACCATCATCCACGCAGCATGTAATATACTTTGTTCCTGATGAATCTTCACTGTGATTTTCATAGGGAGATCAGTAGAGCTTTGTGGCCTGCTGTAGGCTGTGTAGAAGCTGTAGGCTGTACAAAAAAATGGCTCAAAAATCTGTTGATTTTTATATATGAACTGGTAAATTAAGGTTGTTTTGGTTTTGGAAGCTCTGTTGCTCCTGTCTGATGGAGTGCTGAAGCTTCAACAGGTTTTCTGTTTTACCTGCAGTATTTGAGTTGTATTCATATTCGAAACAAAATCTGAAGATATTAAATAGACTCAGTATAGGTTATTTTTCTTTTATCAAGTATAAATACAATTTTCACCGTATGTCATATAAATATTTGTTTCCCTTAACATCTGTAATCTAAGCACAAACAAGAGTATATTTTTTAACCAGGGGTCTACGGGTCCTTCTCAATCCTGATCTTTGATCCTTTGTCTTTATAGCTCCATAGTATTGGGTTGTTGTTTTTATTGTTTTGCTTTACTTTTTGACTATTTCAGTTATAAACAGCTCAAGTATAATATTATAGAATTATATATATTTTTTCTTTTTTTGGTAAATATGAAAATGTAAGAAACTATTCAAGAAACTTTAAAAAGTAAGGGTAGCTTAACAATTATTATATAAATCAGAAAAAGAAAACAGAACTGATTTTAAAAAAAAAGACATAAAACATACACATAAAAAAGGAACAGTTTAGTAGTTGTTCATATGCATATTTTTCATTTCTACTCATGTCCTTTTCAAATTATAACACTAGAAGAAGGACCTGAAACATGAGATCAGTTGTCACTGGCATAGATATGTTTTTAAGTTAACTATTGGCTTTACTGTAATCAAAAGACACTGTATTTTACTCAAATACTAAATCAAGACCGACTGGACTATGACCTAGTCGTAACTTAGGTGCTCTTCTTGATTGATTTTGAAATGCTAAATCATCATGGCGATAATGGTTTATGTTCACTGTGTTTTGGACAGTAGTAAATTTGGGTCAATGCTTGTACTTAAACTGAAACTATTTTCAGATAAAGTTTCATCTGTATATGTATATGATATATATATCTTTTTTTAGTCTTCCCTTTTTTAATAGATAAGACAGCTGATAATTTTGCCTTAAAGTTGTATGGAGTTCTCTGGGGGGAGGAGAGAGTGATACTGAAATGTGCTGGTAGTTTTCTACATTATCAACACAAAAATTCAATTTAAAACAGTAGTGATTGGCCATCTACTTAAGAGTTTTTGTGTTGTTGTACTGTCTAAAAGAGAGTATCAACAACTTTGGTTTTATCCTCAGAATAGTCTGTATCCTCACATATCTATTGTCTCACCACTACCATCATGTTTTTAATATATGTTTTTTTAATATACCATTTATAAATCTATTTGGTTTTGTAGTTCTGGAATTTTTTCAAAAAAAGTCTCAGGAGTACCAGGTATCTCGCCGCAGTTGTAGTTAGATGTTGAGCACAGAAGATGCACATATCAGTTTCAGCTAGATTCCTCTCCTGTCACCAGGCTCTGCTGCTAGCTCCACTTCCCTTCTATTAACTCAGGTTCTCATCTGTCTGAGTCAGTTCAGATAGCTAATTTGATCAATTAAAAAAATCTAGCTAAAAGCAAGAGGGTTCTTTGGAATTACTGAGTCGAACTGGTTTACAGAAACACCACTGAGCCATTAGATCTTCTCGGTTGTGCCTTTAAGGGGAGAAGGAAAATGAATGATTCATGCTTTGTAAATGCTGAGTGTCCTCCCTCTTGCAATCAGTAAGTGATACTGGTTTTAGTGGTCTTTTCAAGGAATGCCTTTTTAAGACAACTTTCATGCACCAGCATGTGAACACTGTTGTGTTCAGCATCACTTGTCTATCTAACCTTTTCAGCATGATGACAATTTGCTTACAGCTGGCAGTGTAACTTAAGGCCTTGATTTTCCTTCTCAATGGCATCTTTATTCTTCTGATACAACCTTCACTGAAAAC
>JAOWBP010002052.1:35140413-35174869 GCA_028571105.1 Tragopan temminckii | reverse complement strand
CTGGCAGTGTAACTTAAGGCCTTGATTTTCCTTCTCAATGGCATCTTTATTCTTCTGATACAACCTTCACTGAAAACACTTCTTCTAAGTGTATAAAATTGAAGGTTAAGAACTGTGGATTACTCATGTTCATTTCTCTTATTATGACTGTATATATGACAGATGCGTGCTTGGGAATTAGAGCTGTATCTTTGTAACCTCGTAAATTACGTTTTTCCAAGGCTGACAAAGGAAACACATTGTGTAATCTCGAAAACAATATATTGAAAAAAAAAGGCAAAACAGAAAGTAAAACAAAAATTCTAAACAAGATAATGCTGTAGTTGATGTTGACCATTTGATTTTAATCAAATATCAAAGATTGAAGTATAAATTCTTAAAGAAATGAGAGTGGTTAGATTTTTCATAATTCATAATCATAGAATACATTCTGTGATGCTTGTATTCCTTTGTACATCACAGCTGCAAATAAATGTAATTTTAGATAGTGATAATTTTAACATTTACCAGAAAATAAACAAATTAATAAAACACATCTGTATATTTCCTTTTCCTTGTTATTTTCAAGTCTTGTGTCTAATATAAATGAATCACTCACAGTGATAGAGTTCTGTCATTTTAATAAAGTAGTACCAGTGAACTTATTTTCTTTGTTTTTAAAGTTATTAATAAGGGAATAACAAATGTGGCAGTGAAAACAAATATCAGGCAATATAACTGTACTTAATGAGAAATTGGAAAAGAAGGTGAATAAGAAATAAGGCTTCAAGTTATTTAATCTTTCTATTCCTTAATAAAAGGATGAGGAGGAGTTCATAAGACTGGTCTGAAGATAAATATAAATTACAAGGTTGTCAGACGTAATATTAATGAGAATGTAGATAGGACGAAGAATGTCAGTGGTAAATTGTCAGATAATTAGGAAAAAAACTCCTGAGACAAGAGAAAATAGCAGTATTGCTTTCATAGTAAGCTCAGTTCTTTACTATGTATTTCTTCACATATTTTAAGCTGGTAGCAACCTAAACAGATATTCATCAAAAGTTTACAGAGTCAAACATCAAGAATAATTACATCAAAAAGATTCTAAATTTATATTTTCAAATGATCTTTTACATTTGTGGTTTCCTACCTTTGCCAATGCGCATTAAAGAATTTTTCATGGTTGTTATGCATATTTTTATGTCATGTCATACATATCACCTATTATTTTCCAATTGTCAAAAATTGGAAATTCATGAACATGCTATTGGATGCTTCAAACTGATGATTATATGAAATATTTAGTCAAAAGATGCATCTTATAGGCTCCATTTCAACACTGTAGTTCACTTAATATGATAAAGCTTTTGTTGTTTTTTTGTTTGTTTTAATGTTGTGACTCTGCATAAGTGTATTTGGGTGATGTTAGTACCTGGAGAAAATAGAGAAAAATTCAGAGGTCACCCATAGAAGGTCCCTGCTTACTTTGGATGTCTTCTTCTGTCTCCAAATTAGATACAAGCTCAAGTATTGAGGTTCTGAATAAGTATAATCATTCATAAACTCATATACTTGATGGAAAATAAAGTATAGCTTCAGGCCACTTATTTTTGCAAATACTTAACTCAGTGCAGATTGGTATTTCCAACCTGAAACTAAGTTTCCATGCAATGTTTATAAAATTCGTAACTAGTATATATACAAAAATCTGTGTGCTTTTAGTTTCTGAATTGTTTACTTGATTCACACGTATGTTATGAAGCTTCATTTACTGGTTCTAGAGGTCTTTGAAAGTTACAAGTTAAAGTTAAAATAACTTACTGCTTTTGACAGAAAAGACTTCTAGGGAAATAAGGCTTGCACTTCTTTGCAGTAGAAACCAATAATAGAACTCTGGGAGTGTTCTACTGCAGGACCTGTCAATCTACTGGCAAACCATGGCCACCTGACAATGTTGCCAAGATATTAATAAAAATAGGAATGTTGCCTTTTTTCCCCCCTTAATATTGTACTTTTTGGATTGAATTTTGTAACCCGTTCCCATAAGTATCTAATAAAATAAAATAAAATAAAATAAAATAAAATAAAATAGAGGATTTTTGGTTCACAAAGCACATAATGACATTTTTCCTGACTCTTATTTTTCTGTAAGAATTTTGTAAGAATTCTGCCAGGCTACTTGTTAGTATTCAGACTCAGAAAACTATGTGTATATGGATGAAGTAAATCCTAGAACTGTGAAGCATGTCTATTTCTGATATTCACCACTTCAGCAGAAAGTATGGATTCATGAACATACAGTCTGGAGCTGTTTTTTTGGGTTGTTTTTTTTTTAATCTTATTTGAAAGAAAATATTTTCTTGGAGGTCAATTTATTTCATTGACATTCAAATACTGTGGCAACATTCAACAACTAAGCAGTAGGTGCCAAACACTTCTCCCAACTGCTAAAGTTGAAAGTTCCACAGCCACTACTGTCCAATATCTTTGTGCTTTTTTAGCACAAGTCCATGCCTTTTACTCCTCTTCTTGGCCCTTCCTCTGTCAGCTGCTGGAATCTGCTATCCCCTGTATGGTGAATGATGAGGTGGAGGAAGCTGCATGTGGTAGTTGATGTTGAATGTTTACTGCATGTTTGAATGAAACCTGAGGATAGGGAAAGTCTTTACTATGGTAACAAAGTGTTGGAGCTGCTGGTACAAAGTGACAGAGCAGGTGGGAGAATAGAACTGTTTGTCATCAGAAACACTGCAGACAACATGAAGTTTTGTGAAGTGTTCAGATAAGTGCTGTGGGTAGGTGTGAGAGCAGAGATTGCAAGTCCTTGTATAAGAGTGTATCAGATATTTTGGTGGTTGGTGATGTAATTTAAATGCAGTTTTGCCTTTTTAAAGCTATTCACTAGAGCTTGCACTGGAGTATTAAACATTTTTGAGGTGACAGTAGTCACTCAGAACATGATGGGATGAATTCAGTTCCTTCCTTTGCTTGCCAGAATTTTGAACTCTTCTTAGCTATCAATCTGAATAAGCTTGAATGTGAAAGGTGTTACAAGTTCTAAAACCCAGGTGCCTTACATGGATATGTATCCTAACCTAGAAATTATTCTCATTCTTCTTAAAAATTTCTGAAAGATGTTGTACAATGCCATAGTACTCATCTGGCTATCTGTCTTGGCTGTGCTACCTAAGACTCTGATTGAAATCTGCCTCCTTCCTGATACGATGTAGGAGCTGAACCAAAACCTATTTGTAATAAAAGTTTCACATAACTGAGGCAATAGAATTTCTTGTCTGCTGATTCCCTACTCCATCCTGTGAATCTGTTCTAAACCTGCATGCATGAATCCTTGAACACTGTTTTTCTCTGTTCTGAGTGCCTTGTTTTGTGTTTGAATGCAAATCTGCTGTATTCTAAACATTTTGATATAAGTAACTAGAGTCTGCGTAGTTTGTTTAAATGCAGTGGGGCAAAGTTACATTTTAATGCAAGTGAGTTTGAAGGTTGGTGGCATAAGCATATTTGAAGCTAGGATGAGTTTATATCTTGCTAAATATTGCGCGTTTACATAATTGTCAAAATAGTTGACACTGTAAAATTGAAATTCGTATTTGTTTCTAGGAAGTGCAAGAAAGTGAAAGCCAGTGAACTTTCCATGAACAAAATAGATGATTTGATTAGCAGTCTTACTTGCTAATAGCCATGGGTGATATGAACGATAAATTAGAAATGATGCTGTAATTATACAGTGGTTGTTGCATGCCTGATTGAACCCTTTGTGGCTATTCCCAACCCTCCCCTTAATAAACCTGGAAAAATATTTAGCATGGAAGGGAAGTTTTCTTCGGCCTTCTGCACATTTTAAACAGCTTATTTGTATAACTGTGCTGATAGGTTTACATCATTAAACTCAACAGAGGAGCAGGTTGTGTTGACCTAAGTATTACTAGAAAAGTAATTCTCAGTACAGTTCTCCAGTGGGCTCAATTTATTGTTAATCTCTTATCTGTTATTCTGAGAAAACCGTTTATTGTAAAATAAACTAACATAGCCTATAGAGATCCTATTATTATTAGCCACAATAACAGCTGATGAAGCCACCCTATGCTCTCTGGAGACAGGTATTATTATAATAATTATACTAATAAGTAAAATGAGGTACAGAAAGATTAAGGCCAAATTCGACTAAGTATGAATTGTCCAAGGTCACAGAGTAATCAGCTATACACTGGGAGCAGCACAACAACAAAATAAATCCTGGATCATGGTCAATTACTTATTCACAGAACACAGAAGAATTAACTTCTGAAAAGCACATTTTTCACCCAGTTTTCATCAGTGTTAGGAACTATATTATCATTCTCTGTCTTCTGTCAAGCAAGGCTTTCCTCTGTTTCATCAACTCTGTTCAGGAGTTCTTTATATCACACAAGGGAATAGTTAAGGCTTTGTCTCTGATTAATAAGAAACCTCTTTATCAGTGCTTTACAGATGAACCCAGTGCTTTTCAGATAATGGAAGATTTATAAAATGTAATAATCTGAGAGGTGATCAGGAATTCTCATGCTAGTCCTTAAGTTACTCTGTAAATCCCTCCTGTGCTCTATGTGCTCTGGACCATCAAGTACCTGTTGGCATGACAGAAAATAGATGAAGTTCACCCCCCTTATTATCAATTTGTTCCTTTTTCCCCTGTTTCTGTTCCTTTTTCTGAAGACGACAGATTTTTGAACTTGACAGTTACTTACAGTAATGTCTCTGATTATGTTTAGATTGAAGACAACTGATATTTAGTATCTAAAAAAAACATACTTGAAATATGGGTCTTTTTCCAAGTACAAGCAGTCTTTTGATGTGTATTAATCAAAGCCTGTCCAGACAGGGATTGTTTATGTTCCCTCTTCTGCTCAGCCTTGGGTCATGGCTGTTATGTGATTGATATCCTCTGTATGAATCCAGCCATTCTAGCAGTTTATATTTATCAACTGCTCTGTGCTGCCTGGTAATCTGGTTCAGGAGAAATATAAAAGCCAGTAGTACAGACAGATCAGATTCTTTACTGTTGACTTGGCGTTATTTCACTTACTACAGTAGCTATATTGAATAAAGATATGCAGCTACTACAGTAAGTGAAATAATGCCAGGTTTACTTACTGGCATAGCGCGTCTCTTTATCTCCCAGATTTTCAAACCAGAAAAATTGATATTGGAAAGGATGGCTGTTAGTCAACTGATGTAACGTCTTCTTCCAAGCTGAGATAGCATCAAAACTAGACCAAATTGTCCAACGTCTTATCCAGTCAAGTTAAGAATACCTCCAAGAATGTAGATTCTGGGCACCTGAATGGAAGCTGTCCGATCTGAGTTTTTGACTTCTCCCTCTAGTTTGATATAACCCTCAAATTTGTCAAGGACAGAATCTGTCCCACTGCCCGTGTCAACAATGAAGATAGTAAAAAGTTTTGGAATGCTGACCCATCTAAAATTCAGAAATAAGTTTTGCAAAAATATTTCAGTTCTGCAGCATTCAGCAGCGAGAGCTTAATGAGGATTTTTTCATGCTATGGTGAAAAGATACACCGTTTTGTTACTGTCACAGAATAAAAATCTGCTGGTCTCATTAGATTTTTTGTCTGTCAGAATCTAATTCTGTAAAGGTAGCCAGGCAAGATTCATATGGATCCATCTGGCCGTTTGTTGAATGTGTAATTTTACAGTGTTTATGATTCTAAATCCATTGCCAAATCAATATAGATTCTTGTTTATAAAAACAAAAAACTCATGGTCCCTCTTTTATTTTTAATAATTTCCTTGTAGGGCACAGTGTTAAAAGTTCCAAGTACTGTTCACTAAGAGATTCGGGAAAATCTTTTTTTGTTGTTGTTGTGGGCTTTTTTTTAATGTTTCACATGTATTGGTCAGTGATCACCTTTACATACCTTGTCTGCCATTTTATTAAAATTCATTGGTATTATCAGTTTACTGAAATAAATGAAGTAGCTAAAAAAAAACTACTGGAAGCCACTGATCAGTTTTTGACTATTAAAAAAAAAAAAAAAAAAAAAAGTCTTAAGCAAGCTTTTGTGGCATTTGCTTTATTAGAAAGTTTGAAACTTAAATAACTCCAAGTTTTGTTGCCAAAATATGTATATAGTCCTTAGAATTACAAATTTTCAGCCCCCAACTTATTGTCTTAATGTTTACCCCTATGGAGACATTCTGAGCTCATTCTTAGTTTGCATTTCTTGCAGCCCAATAAGGAGATTTTTCTAAGTCGTTCTCCACAAAGGGACATTTTTGATGCCATAACTTTTACCATACCACTTCTAAAACTGACCAGAGCAACTTCTGTGAAGTCAGAAAGGCTGTCCTTCCAGTACTCTCAAGTAAAACACCGAAGACTTCAAGTGTCTCAAATTCTTCTTTAAGATATGTCATACCTTTTGGCAAGTGATATAATGAAAAAAAATCACATGCTTTGAAATCTTCTCTGAAGCGTATCAGGTTGAGGTCAGATGTGAGCAGCTTTGTCAGAGAGAGGGATACCCAGCAGAGCAAGGACACCTAAAAAGAGAAAGAGGAAGGAGGACAAGACTATGAAAGTTGGCACTGATAGCAAACCTCACTATTACTAACTTTATTTTGACACATCTCATGAAAGCAAACCTTCTAGAATACCATAAATTTTAGGCTGATATCCAAAGAAAACGTATTCCTACAGGCAGTCTGTTAGACATCTCCAACTCCTGCATTTAACTGCATTTTTTCCACCCCAAATTCTTAATCCCAATGTATTTCAGAAGATACATCAAATACTGTTCCTTTTCTGTAAAAACCTACTCTTTAATTTTGGAGATATCAATCACAGAATTTCAGTAGGCTAGTGAAATGCATTTTGTTCAACCTACCTGCTCAAGCAAGCTCACCTAGAGAGGCTGGTTGCCTGTGCCAGTGAGTAGTCACTGCACAGCAGTGTTTCTTCCTGTTCAGATGAAACCTCCCGTGTTTTGGTTCGTGCCCATTTGCCTTGTGTCCAGACACTGGACACATCTGAAAAGAGTCTGGCTCTGTCCTTTTTGTACCCTACCTTTCAATATTTGTATACATTGATAAGATCCGCCTGAGCCTCCAATTATTGTTCAGGCTGAACAGTCTCAAGTATCTCAGTTCTTCCTCACAGAAGAGATGCTCAAGTCCTTTAACCATGCTATTGGCCATTTGCTGGATTCTCAAGTATTTCCACATATCTCCTGTACTGAGAAGCCCAAAACTGAATAGTAGCTACTTTATGTGTGTCCTCATCTGTGCTGAGGGGAAGGATCACCTCCCTTGACCTACTGGCAACACTTTTCCCAGGAGTCCCTTAAACTGCTATGCAGCCAAGGGCATGTTTAACTCTGTGTCCACCAGAACCCACAGAAACTTATATGCAAAGCTTCTTTCCAGTTGGGAAGCCCCCAGTATATACTGGTGCACAAGGTGTTCCTCCTCACATTCAAGTTCTTGTTGAACTTTATGATGTTCCTGTCAGCCAATTTCTGCAGCCTGACAAGGTTCCTCTGGATGGCAGCACAACTCTTTGGTATATCAGCCACTCCTCCGGGTTTTGTGTCATCAGCAAACCTGCTTAGGTTGCACTTCGCTCCTTCATCCAGATCTCTGCTGGATAGAACTGGACCCAGTATTGACTTCTGTAGCACACCACTATTTACTGGCCTCCAACTAGATTTCATGCTACTGATCACCACTCTCCAGGCCCTGTTCGGTGAGTTTTCTATCCAACTCACTGTCTGCATATTCACCCCATACTTATCAGCTTGTCTACAAGGATTTTACTGAAGACAGTGTCAAAAGCCTTACTGAATCTACTGCTCTCCTCTTGTCTATCAAGCCAATCAATTCATCAGGTATGGTTATCAGGTTGGTGAAACTTGTCTTTCTTGTGATGAATTCATACTGACTACTCTCAATCATATTTTTGTCCTTCATGTGCCTGAAAATGTTTTCCAAGTTTAGCTTCCCAGGGATTGAGGTGAGGCTGAACAACCTACAGGTTCTCCTTCTTGTCCTTCTAGAAGATATGAGAGGCATTGGCTTTCCTCTAGTCCTTTTGCAAGCTGGAATGCATCTGCTGTACTTGACTGTCCTACTACTAACTCATTTATTGAATAAAGACCAAAACTCTTCCTAGCCCTCCCATCACTGATGTTTTTTATATCACCGACTAACACTCATAATGATGCACATAATTTACTTGTTTATGAAATGAGACAAAGCTGTAAATGAACATTTCCGTGATGAACTGCTTGAAATGAATGACCTCTGGAACATGTCTTTGAAGGTTAAGCTAATAAAACATAGTTCAAGCAGATCTATATCAATACATTATATGCCACCTGCCTTCCATTAAGCATTCATGAGTCAATATGATGAATTGTTCTAGGACTATGATTCATTTCCATTTTTTACTTGAAGAAAATACATAAGGGGATGGTGTTATTTTGGATTATGTTTTTAAGTGTTCTTTTTTTTTTTTTCTGTGATCCTCTTCATTTTCCATCTAGAAATATTCCTTTAAGTATATAACTACAAACCACTTTGAAATACCCTAGAATATTTTTACTTTTTAATCCTGGAGATTCTGTCCTAGGTGTATCTGCTTAGAGAAATTATTTTAGACTTACACAGCCTTATCCCAAAATTCTGTCTGCAAAAATCTTTTCTTTTGTGTCATCCAGCACCAATCTCTGTGTTGATAAAAGCTCCCATATCATGGTGATAGAAAAGGCAGTCAATATCTGCAAATAATGTCTATGCAATAGAACTTACGGATACTCTATTATATATACATACATATATTAGCTAAACCTGCTAGTAACTGCTCCTATTTGATACAGATTCCTAATATTTACTTATATTTGTTTTCACCAAGACCTATTGTATAGGTACACTACATAGGTATACTGTGTACCATATATCAAGCTTGCAAATAGTCTCAATTGTGATCATGGCAGCGTTGTCTCCTGTGTTATTAGTAAATGGTTTTATGCAATGAAAAAATTCATGAAATAGTTCAAATATGGCTTAGTTATAATAAAATAGCTCAAACCTTCTAAATGTTCAAGAACTTGACCTTCTGCTGTCACAGTAATTAGCAGTTTCTGTGAACAGTAAATGAAAGAAAGAAACAAAGACAGAATTTTGTAACAGAAATGGGAGGACACACACCTTACTGACATTCAGCAAATATAATCTCAGTGCACTATAAAATCCAACTACTTTTGTCCAACACTAATCCATTCTATCAGGCAACAAAGTGATCTATTGTGAGCTCCTTTTAGTGAAAAGGAAAGAAAAAAAAAGAAAAAAAAATCTCTTCTGCCAGAAAACGAGCAGAATGTCCCAGTTCTTTCCGTATAGTGTGGCCAAAGAGATTAGAAAAAAAAAAAAATCAGTCCCACTGAATTTCCCTTCAGAATGCTTTTCTTTCCCTATTGCTTTAATATTTGTATGTAATATTATTCCACAGCCAAAGACTAATCATCATCCAGCTTGGCACTGCAAAAGGATGTTATTATTTTGAGATTTTTTTCCTCCATAATTGATTAAGAAACTCTCTGAAAGGTCCTTACAAGGTTAGAATTGCTACTGAAAATCTAACTGCTAGAAATATGTTATAGAGGTTGAAGTCACTGCAATGACTTTCACAGCTAGCTTTTCTGTCATATATTTGAGGTTCTTTGCCAATATTGTGTCAGGAACAGCAAGCTAGATACAAACATAAAAAGAAAGATAAAGGAGTATGTAGAAAAGAAATAGGGTACTAATATCTGTAAGTATTTATATTATTAATGGATACGTTTAAGTAATGAGCTCAGTCCGAAAACAGACATGACTATTTTGTAAGCAAGCTGAGTGATTGTGAACAAAAAATTATAGGAAAATTTTAACCATACATTAATAACAGATCACCAAAGAGCATAATATTCTGTTTGGACCATCATAGAAATATATCCTGCATCCTGCATACGAAGTCCTGGATAAAGATACTATTATTAATTATTGAAATTCAGATCTTGAAAGATCAGATTAAATAGGGTGAGTGAAGGGACAGAATTAAAAAATAATTTTAAAAGGCAAGTTGAATAAATTGTTTACAATAGCAAAATAATTTCAACAGAAACATAGGCAAATGACTATACTTGAAATAATCTTTACAGTTCAGGATGGTAACTGGTTTACGTAGAACAGATCTATGTGTCATAGTATACAAGATGAACATTGTACAATGGTGTCTGCTTTGTCAAAATGGGAACATGACACCTGTTTCATGGCTGTAACTTAAAATTCATTTAAAAAAAAGAAAAGCATTTTACTCCTTCCCTCTTGCTTGTGCCCTAACTTAGGCTCAGTAGATGCTACCTTCTAGACTGTGTGATTTTTAAACTCCAATAATTTGCTTCTGTGAATGCCAATGAAATGAGTCCATGCTATTCTACTGTCAACCTACAGACACTTGAAGTGAAATCTATTTCTTGACGCCAGTCATTTAATTCTTCGAAGCATAATACACAGAGAAACCTTCTTTAGAGTTATAAAGGAAAATATCTAAGTAATAATATTCATGTTTCTAGATTGCAGTTCTTGTTAGTTCTTCTGTGATCCAGTTATCTTGCTGTTTTAAAAGACTAATGTGAAAGTGAAATGAGCCAGTCTTTTTCTAACCTCTTTCCAAAGCATATTTGTAAAAAACTGTCTTTATTGCAGGCTAAAAATTTAATTGAAGTGTGTATAGATCTGTTCTTCTCCCGAAGCCAGATCTATTTCCTGTCACTTCTGTGATTTGACTTCTCTAATGCAAACAGAAAATTAGGGAATATGCTAAACAAATCACAACTCATAGCTCAGGCTCCATTCTTGGAACTGTATTAATTATTAACATCATACTCTGTTTATTGACATCATACAAATCTGTTTAAATCAGTGAAGTTGCTCTGTGGGAATTAAAACAAAAATTTAGTACTTAAGCCCTTTCATGAAAGAGCAATAATGAAAAATACTGGGATCAACTTACAGAACACAGATTTTTTTTTCATTTCTATTTTAATCAAATAGTCCTTTAAGGATTATTAACTTGTCACTGGCAAAGGTAAGCTTCATATTACTTAAGTTTTTTTGGATAATCAAGAAACAGATGTAGTGTCCACAATGTGAAATATTTCTTATCTAAGAAAGATTCTATAAGAAACTAGAGGAAACCTAAGTACTTCAGATTTCATACCAGATAATAAAAATTTCAGAGATGGATTTTTTTTAATGTCCCCACAAAAAATATCTGAGTTAGTGTGTTTTTGATGTATGCATTTCTGTTTTTCTCCCACATTCTAATTGCAACCTAGTTTTCTCCCTCACAAATTGAGCAAGAAAGTCTAGATTATGCTTTTCACTTCTTGAAGTCTAATTTGAATTGAGAAATGTTTGTAGCAAAATCATTCTAGATGCATGCTTTTGTTAATGCTGCGTTATTATACTAGCAAGCTTGATTTGGTGTATAGCTTCTACTTTCCTCTATATTTCTATACCTAGTTAGCAAAGGTTAAGGACAGTTCATTCATAGAGAAAAGTGTTTATTTCTTCTGTGTGATTTTGCTATCTCAGCTGTTATGGACCCTTTCTGAGCACTTAATGTTAATGCATCTGAACATGTTTTGCCAGCTCGTGAGGAGAATACACCAGAGTTGGAAGCAACAGCAGAACATTGGCCTCCATACTTAGAGCTGATGATTTAGTTTTGTAATGGGAAAATAACCCTCAGGAGATATGTGATGTAATTTTCTAAAATATTTTTGAATTGCTGTAATTATGTTAAATTAAGGACAGAAATAAATTGTGTAGGAAATAAAGGTCTATATGCTTAGAGAAAAGGAGAAAATGAATAGTTGTTTACTTTGTTTTTCCATAAGGAAATGTTCTCTGATTTAGCTAAATCAGAAAAATTCTAAGGAAATTCTGGTATGATTTGTTTTGTTTTGTTAACAAAAAGATGAAGAAGAAGAATATCTAAGATAAAGTCTCTAAACGTACCCAGAGTTATCTCTTTCACTGGTCAGAAGCATCAGAAATCTGAAAACTGAATGACTAATCATGTAACAAGTTAACAATTATGGTTCATCTTCCATAACCTGCAAATTGTTTATTTTTAACATTGTTAACTAACAGAAGTTTATTTACTCTTGTGGAAAAGGGATTCAAAAACAGTAAACAAATCTCTGTAGTTTTGTTCAACCTGTAGTAATTTAGATAGGAAAAAGCTATGTAATAACATATAAATAATTGATTGTATGTATGTTTATATGCCTGTTTTCTTCCCCTTGGTTTCAAGTTTTTTATTTGGAACACCCACAGTCTATCATATAAGATGTTCGCTACAGAAAGCAGGTTTCTGTCAGTAGCTTATCCATTTTTCTTTGGACACAACAATATTTTTGCAAACAGCAGTTTGTAGGAGTCAGCTTTTGATCATTATCATGTGCATTTGTCCCATGGTGTTGTTTTTTATTGATAAAAAAAGTTTAAAAAAAAAAAGACACTGCGGTTAATAATGATCTAACAATTATTTACAATAACTTTATGGACAAAATAATGTGCAATCAAGTTGTCATCCATTCTATCACAGATAAGATAATAAGGTCTTCAATTCATGTTAATATTTTAAGTTCTCAATTTCATAACAATGGTAATAATGTATTTTAAAGATTGGAGGGGTTGGTTTTTTGTTTGTTTTCTGAGGATGATATTTTCACAAAAGATAAATTGTTTTTTCTCTCTATGGTATCCCCAAGGAAATCTAGTTTACCTGGCCCTACAATTGCTTGCATATTTTGATACTTCTTACTCAAAAGGCAATCTAAAAAGTTCTTTGATTAGAGAATCTGAGAAAACAAAGTATTGTGGATGTTCTACATGTACTACAGTAGTTCCTAATTTATAGTTTTGCATCATTGTTGGTCAGATCAGGCAAGAACTAATCACCTATGATCAGGACTAATCATAGAACTTTAACCACCTCTGTTTATTCCATGGATTTAGCTTTGAGACAATAAACTGTAGTCAAAGTAATTCTCTTTACTAGAATTTGTATATAATGCATAATAATAATGAGTTTTGGCTATTGCCTTAAACTCAAGTTTACCTTTTAAGTGAACAACTATAAATAAATAATCTGTTACATGATGTTTTATTCATTTTTATTTATTATTTATTTTTATAACAAAGTTACCTGTTACCAGTGCTGTAATAAGACATATCATAACTTAGAGAGTAATTCTTAGAAGGTTTGATATTGCCTTGATCTCCACAATAAAGGAAGTTCTCCACATTGCAAAACTTAAAATTCATAAGTCTCTTCAAAACAGAATTGTAAAGCTTTTGAACTTAATAATCAGAATGTTTCTTTGTGCTCTTTTCTTCATATTGTGTAGCTTGCAGTGATTATCTGCACCACTGACAAATGAAATGGAATATTGGCTATACATGAGATGAGAAGACATTAGCTGTATAAAGAGGGTAATTCTGATGACAATTCTCAAGAAAACAATAACTGAAGTAATTACATATCTGCCACACATCAGTGTGTATCAGTGCTTAAAAATGAAATAATTGAAGATTTTTTTATTCTGTTTCTAAAAGAGATAGGCTTTTTATTAATATTTACTATGTATAATACTTTATTAATATTACTGAACATCGTGTATTTGTACAGATGAATATGGATTTTTGAATTTTACATTATGGTTCTGAATGAAGATTTCCTCGGAGTTAATCATTATCCTACAGTAAATGATCCAGGCCTCGAATACATTTTGCTGTGTAGCTGGACTCTGAAAATGTGGGCTTCTAGGCATATACTTTCAGACAACCATCCTGGTCCTACTCCTGAAATTAAGGTTTCCACTCTAAATCTTTCTGTGTAATTGAGCCTTCTAGTGTTCCAGATGTCTCCTGAAGAAATGGCATATCACAGAGTCATCTTGATTTATTAAATGCAAATTATCTACTGTATGTTATATTCTTTAAAGGCAGAGAAACCCAAATTTTGCAGATACATTCTCTTTTCTTTTAAAGAGAGAAAGCATAAGAAACAAAGGTGTATCCAAAAAAGATTATCAGCATGCAACATCTCTGTAATTCTTTTTTTCTTGTAGCTTAGTCTTGTCTTTCTTTTGTATCTCATTTTGGATGTGTTTTGGAGACAGAGCTGTCTTTAATAAAATTTACATTCCTCCTATTAGTTTTCTCTGTTACAGCTCTTGTACACATGGATACTTATTATGTAATTCATGACTTAAGTTACATAAAATCACCGGGAGTGGAGGTCGTAGTCTGTCACTGATGATGAGATGCCTCCAACTGGATGGAGGATTAGGAAAGTAATGACTGTTACTAATTCTCTGCTGTTTGTCTCAGATTCTTTCTTAGCATCTTTCTGGATATTCAGTCCAATATACAGGTTAAATGAGCAAAAATGAATATGAAAGTTATAAGATTTCAGACATATTCTAATCCATCATTGTATCGAAGTTAAAGGAGAAAATTCTTTTAGCAGCAAGAATAGCTGTAAACAGGGACATATCTCTATATGTTAATATTAATGTCTACCAAAAAAAACCCTATATAACCATGTATGCATCTGCAGCTTTTTCCTGAGCATTCAATATGCTGGTGCTTATAAGGCACATAAATAATTTCAAATACCTTTCTGTGGTAATTCAATAAATAATGTCTTCATAATGACATTGGTTCAATTTATAGTTTTTAGAATTATCTATGAAGTACGGTTATGTATGATCTTCCTCTTATGTTTGCATTATTTTTTAGCTCCAGACCAGTCTGTCTGAACCAATGACATTATCCAAGTCGATCTCACTTCCTCGTAGTGCGTATTGGCATCATATCACCCGGCAGAACAGCGTTGGAGAAATCTACAGTTTTCAAGGCAAGTATATGCCACATCTATTAGCTTCTTTCCATTTGACCAGAATTCATGCAAATTGCTTTTTAGTGTCACTGGTAATTTTCTCTCCTTTTCATTTCATCAATTGTCAGGAACCACAGTGGGATTCCCACATTTACATAAACCAGGTTTCTTTTACTCAGTTAGTAAACCACTGGTGAAAATTATTCCCAGAATCACTACATAAAATTGGATAAACAACTTGGCTCAATGTAGCTTCTCAGTAGCTAATGAGTGTCAGGATGTACTAACTTTTCTTCCAAGAAGATTGTTTATGTATTTGGGTAACCTCAGGATGCCCAATTAAATCTACATAAGATGGCTGTATGAGTTGCCAGATTAAAACAAAGGAACTCTAGGAATAAGAGCTACTCTTAATTAATTTGTTCAGAGGATCATATATATGAACCGTTGACTAGACTGACTTACAAACCTGCAGCATATACCTATCATATTTTTCAGTATCCAAATCTCCTTCGTACAGATAGATTCTAAGCTTTTTTCTTATGACTTTAAATGTTGTAATTAAAGTGAGTTGGGGAGGAGGAGGATTCACTGCTCTCAAGCTGAAATGAATTTGTATCTTTTAGGAAATTGAAATTATGATACATTTAAAATATAGACAGTAATTAATAGTATTATTTTTACTTTTTTAAAAAAGCAAAACTGTAGTAAACATATTCCTTAATCAAGAACTTAAGGATTTCATTTCACTTCCCTTTTAATAAGCTCTTTGCATAAGCAATTTACATTTAGATAGGAAGCTAGAAACTGCTCACAAACCACAGTACCAAGTCCAACAAAATGTATTACATGCTTTCATGCAGTATATAGATGAAAGCCATGAAGTGTTTTGTTTTGTAAATTATCACATAAATTAAAATCAGCAGGTGAGCTGTGAATTCAATAGGTGACTCATTAAAGGGTACAGCATTTGTTTTTCCTCAGCCCTCATCGAACAAGGACAAAGTGAAGTTCCAGTCATTGTTACGGACTTACAGTTAAATTACATTAATGAAAAAATGTAAATAACCTTTCAGAAGTTGGTTGTGAAAAAAAGTTGAGCTAGTAGATGACCTTAAAAGCATTCATTATATAATGTTATCATTTGTGAAGACAATACAAAAAAGAAAAGAAAAAAAAGGTAATTTGTCAAGGTGTTAGGGCTCCTCTTCTTATGTTCTTGTTGAGCACTTCCTTTGGAGAAAAAGTAGTAATTGTTATGACATACATGAAGTGAGAGAAAAGTGCATTGTTTGTTCTTTGCTGCATCTATCATTTCTCATAAATGGCCTTTGTAATTCCGTACAATTTAAAGGAAAGCAGAAGTTCATACATTGAATGCTCACTCAATATGCATACCAACTGGCTCTGCAGGAGGTAATATATGGGAAGTGTATTACTAAAAATGTAAGAATTCTGCTTTTTTAGAAGTAGGCAGATTTTGTTCACACTTTCCCTGATACGTGGGACAAATAAATATTTCAGAACATAAGATTTTCATTCCTCTTACATGTACTGTGAAATTTGAGAAGGCATAGCAGGTTTCAGGAGTGATAAATCTAGTTCTATCAGTGGCTAAGAAATATACCAAGAGGGCTATTTTCTTTGCCTCCAATTGGAAGACTTCAATATGCAATAACATTATTCATTATCTATAATGAAGATCTCTTTGAACTTTCTCCTGCAATGCTTATGACTAATGAAATTCTGTATATTTGTGCAGAAGCTTAAGAGAGTGAAAAATACACTTTCATTCTAATACCTGCTTGTACTGGTAGTCTTTGCACAGCAGAGACCTACTGGTTGCCAAAACATCAGCCTGCAGATGCTTTACACATGTGGGTGGAAGGTGGGTAGTGAGGAAGCAGATTGCAAGCTTCACTCCAACCCTCACCCTACCACAACAGACAGGTGAGAGGAGTTGTTGCAGACGGAAAAATCACTTGCTGCTTTTCTGATCTCCTCCGAGCTTGAAAAGGTATATTGCCCCCTTCGGAGACAAGGCTTTTTCTTTAGAGAATAATCCATCAAATTCAGTTCAGCGCTGTGTGTATTTATGACAGAGCTCTTTGCATTCAAGAAATGTGAACATTTCACATTTCTCTCATCTTGCAAATTCTAAAATGATATAACTATCACCAGGTCTACTTATATCCAGATTACTATTGATTACAGTAAAGTAGCATCCAAACACACTGTTAAATACAGTGCAGAAATGTTTGCCTAATAGCAATTCTTTCAGACTTGCAGTTTGAAGTGACTAGAATTTAATTAATAACAGCTGGTGATATATAAGGAGAAATGAATGTGCGCTCATACTACCTTGGATAAATTGGCTCTTCGAGAGCTATTTAGCAGTCAAATTTAACTTAATTAGTAGTTTGAGTGGATCTGATAATAAATATGCTGTAGAGTGAGAAGGGGCAGGATGAAGGGATTGTGGGGTTTCTTTAGAGGCTGTATTTCAGATGAAAATAAGCAATTCAATAGATGGATTCTGAATTTATCATCCTTCATCTACCCATGAAAACCCTTCATGTAAAGATCTGAAAAGATTAAAGCACCGAATAATACTGTTAAAGGAACACAGGCTGCACAAAATATCATAAAATGCTGTGGGCTGATTTCTCTTTGTATAGCTTTTCTCCTACTTGGTCATCATTACACTCTTTCAGTTCTTGATTGCACTTCTACGATAAAAGTGGTAATTAAGTTGTCTAATTAATTTCACATATAGGAACAGGTTGGAGGTTGGCTTTTCCCAGTGGTAGCATTATCACCACCAATATTCATTTCAAATTCTACAATATAATGCTGTGGGTCTGGTAGAGCTTCCATACACAATCTGCAGCTGCTGCATAGGTGCTGTGGTGGGCCCTTGTTGGCTGACAGTCACTCTCTCGCAGTGCTATGTGTTGTCTGTCCTTGCTGCCTGATGGGTCACTGGGCATCTGGCAAACCCACTGTTGCATGAGGAATTTGCTTCCACAGAAAAACACCAAAACATTTTTAAAGCCAAATTTCATCCTAAACCTCTGGGTTAGAATGATTTCACTTAAAGGAGAAAAAAAAAAAAAAAAAAATGGCATCTACCCTTATAACTCATTGTCTATTTTTATTATCTGGAATGTGATTTATCACTGTTTCACAAGATATTAAAAACTGATAAGTAAAGGGAATGTACTTTTAAACAGCAAATAATAGCATTAAATTTTGGTATGTTTTGAAACTTTTCATTTGGGTGTTTAAATTTGCTTAGAATGAAAAGGGATTGCAGATAGATTTTTCAGCTGCATGAAACTTACTTTTGTGGTTCTTGCTCTAGAGAGTTTAGACAGTACAGATTTTAAATACAATTGGTTTAGATATTATTAAACAAATCAGGCCAAATAAAATTTTGGTGTGGAAACCTGCATTAATTTTTGTATTACAGTTATGGAATTTCCCTTTGGAAATTGTGTTCATAAAATCTAATTACAGTCTGGCCTTTCTCCAAGAAATTCAAAATCAAGAATTGCCTTCAGTCACTTCTGTTGTGTTTGAGTCTGCTGTATATTCTTTATTTGGACTATGTTTTTGCATACTCAAAGTGATGAACGCCTTCCACATACATAATCGTACTTGTTTCTATGCGAGCACTCACATGACAGAATATGTATTTGTATAAGAATTATACCGGTAGCACCTTACATGTTTTCCCATCAAAGAGAACAGTAAGTTGCTTATCAGAATTTGCTTACCACAAATGCTTATCAAATTCTAAACACATAACAAAGTGATTAAATAGCACTAAGATTCCTGGTAACTGTCTTATATTTTCAAATGTAGTGTGGAAGTGGAATGTGAAGAAATAAAAATACAGGCTTCAATGAGACAAGACTTAAGCCAGAAGCATCACCTAATCTTATAAACGTGTCAAAAACAAAAACACGTGGGAATAAAAACTAGCCTCTCTGTAGGAATTTTGATGTTTATTTATGTATTTCACACTAAAGATTCGATAAACTAAATCTGCTTTCACAAATCAAAATGAAAAGAACCTCTGCTTCCTCATTAATGCTAATATCATTAGAAATCAGGCCTGCATTGTTCCTTGTCTTTTGACTTGGTAGGAGAGAGCTCATTCTTCTCTTTTTCTGAATATATTTTAACAACATAAAGAGTTAACCTGTTTAGCTAAAAGGCTTTGTTTCAAACATACAATATCTTCCAGCTATGGAAATCTGCAGCCTATTCAAAGTAAAAAGACTGATATAAGGCTAAAAATAATCAGAGAATATTTGAGTTGCTACATATTTAGAGGAGTTTGAATCATCCTGTTCAACCCTCTTTAGGCTAATCCTGCAGGAATTTCCTATGTGGTCTTCTGTAGTTTTCCATAAATGAAAGTATGTATAATGAATTGAAGGACATTCATCATTTTGACATTTCCATTGTTTGTTCATGTGCCGAGCAACAGAGAATAGGATTCATTTCCTTATCTAATCTCAATGCTAGAATAATGATATAAACTGTTAGAATATACCTGATCATTCCTTAATGTTTCACTAAGTATCTACCAGCAGCTAAAATGGTTTATAGCCTGCTACCTTCCCATTTCCTTTGTTGAATCTCATCAAGACTTTCACATTAGTAAATGAAGCCTATAAAATTTGAAATATGAATAAAAGACAGCTGAAGCAGATACAGAGTAGAGACTGTGTTAGAGCTACATTATTTAATATGATTTTATTATGTGAGTTCTTAAGTCTTATGCTGTAGAGCCGATCCTTTTCTTGTGAACTTTGAAGTTCTAGCACCACTAGGCTGATTTTAAAATGGCTTGTTGGAAATGAGAAGTGCCCTACTCAGAAACTAGTAAAGAGGGACCTCATTTTGTTTAACAATAATTGCTGTGACTAGTTACAAGCATTACTGACAAACTCAAAAAAGTATTAGTTCTGATAAATGGCTGCTGAGATAAGAGATTTTTACAGTTACAGGCCATGAAAAACCAGAGGGAAAGTCAAAAAGGGTAAATAAAGCATATTATGTGGTCAAATTCAGAAGCTCTGATTTCATTTTAAGGCTCGTGTTGCAATGCCCTGTCTCTCATTAGACAGTCCTCCAGCAAGAGCTCTTGTCAATGAGGTTGTTTGTACTACATTAGGAGGGGCACTGTTGTCTGAGGTTACAACTAAAATCCTGAACAGCATTCAAAGAACAGTTAAATATTGGATTATTGCCTCTTCTCCTCTCAAAAAAAAGATAAACAACAAACATAAAATTTTCAATACCAACTACAAACATTCTTACCTATTAATCAATATATGTCTTAGGTTAATGATTTCATTAAAAAGGTAGCTTCTCACTCAATATGAGAAGCAAATTAAGCTCTGGCCCTAGCTTATATTAACCAAACCCTGGAAGCTTTAGCCTGAATTAGCGTAAGACAACATACATATTACTGACTGAAGATGGACTGCTACAGTCGTTTGATTTGTCTGCTCTCTGATAAAATTCAAAGACCTGCATTGTACTTGAGATCTGTAGTTCAAAGGAAGAGTGTGTACTGTGGGAGAACCGATGTAGCCAGCTCCATGGATGCTAATCATCAGCTGGCAGAGGACTGTCTGAGCAAAAAAGGTTAACTATGTTATTTTGAAGAGAAAAACAAATTATTTTGCAAAGGTCAATTTTGTGAAAACTACATTTTCTATTAAATCTTTTCAGCGATAAATCCAAACGTCTCCAGATAGGATACTTTGTGTTAAGTATGTCATTACAGTCACTATCAAGAAGATTGTCAGTAGGCTTAATAGTTCATTTTTGTAATTTTAAATAAATTGAGTTATTTCTATCCTGAAAAGACATATTTTCTAGTCAAATATTACTCAAAATCATGAGTGCACTAATCCCCTTAAAAAAGGAAAAAATAAAACTCAACCCAGCATAGCTGTGAAAACATACATGAGCAAAAAGATGTATTTTCTTTAGTACCTGTTTGAAGGAACTGTTTATACTTCTTTTTCTTTCAGGTATTATTTTAAATAATGTAAAATGATTGATATTGACACCTCTATAGAACATGTTCACAAAAAAATGTTATAATTTAGAAACAGTGTTGGTTTTGAAAATAGAGTGTATAATTGGAAGAGTGGGGGAATGTTAATAACATCAGCTTTGCCTGCAGTAATGCAGTAATAAAAGCCAAGCACAAGGATTTTGAATACCATTGATTGTGTTCTGCTTTGAATGGAGGAAAATTACAACTCCCTCTGTTTCTCATTCCAGTGTTTATTATATAAAATGACATCTTGTAAATATCTATATAACACCTTGTCTGAAGTGACATAATATTGACCTAACTGCCTATTAATTGCTTATTATGAAGCTTGCAATATATTTATTTCAGAAAGAATATCATGAAATCTCAAATGCATGAAGTTTCTTTGATATTGTCTATCACGTGTATCCCGCTTTAGTAATCTGCAACAATATTATGGTAGCAATATTTGTAGTACATGACATAGAGTCTATTAGTACAGACTGTTTTCATGGTAATGCCAATTTAAGCTAAATAGACACCATACACAGTATGTTCAATTTATTCAATCCATGAGAATATGCTCTTTGTAACTCCACAATGAATTTTAGCTGATTAAAAAACTATAGCATTATTCAGAAGTGGGGAAAAAAGAGAAATGTTAAAAAAAAAAAACAAAAAGCATAGGACATCTTTCATTCTCTATTTGTTCAAAAAAGCCTTTTCATCTTGGTGAATGCTTGTATCCTGCCAACTTTTTATTTGATCAGAATGATGCATTGTAAGACACTAAGATTATTTTCACAGAAGTAAGAACTGTGAATAATAATATGAATTTCTTCACAGTGCAGAGTTAAGATTTCACCAAAGTGAAAGTTTTTTATGCTTTCTGAAACTGAAATTTGCCAACTCCATGTTTGAGTACTAGAAGTAAGTTTGCTGCTTAGCTGCTGGATATTTGTTTATCCTTCCAAATTGTATGAAGCTGCCTTTTGGGAAAGGATTTTATTGCTCTGACTTTAAGAATAGAAATAGTAAAAGAAATAGTAGTCTATAAAGCTTTATGGAAAAAAAGGAGAATGTACTACTGAACTGGAAGAGAGAGAAGAAATAAAGGACTTGGTGGAAAAGGGAAGAACAGTGGAGTTAGCTGCTCAGTGATTTGGGATTTACGCTAGTTATTGAAGGCATATCCTTCCCTACTTCTGACTAAACATTCAGCAGGATATCACAGAGCAGTGCATGATAAAGCCATACCTATCCTAACTACAGACTGCAGAAGTGAAGCTGTAAGTGGTACAAGATGTTTTGCTGTTCTACAGGTTTCAGGAGTATTTTCAAGCAATGTTCTTGCTTAAAGTAGGATTCACAGCCTGCTTATGTAAGTGTTGGAGCTTAAACTTTAATTTGAAAAAGGCTGTTCTCATTGTTATTTCTATGAATGCAGCATCAGTTTGATTGAATGATTGTTGACAGACTGGCCCCTTGTTTTTATCCATTATTGCTGTTAGATTGTTTCAGGGTGTCTTAGCAGTTTTGCAAGGCTTGTGCTTGTGAGATGGTAGTCTATCATTACTGAATATTTGATGTCACAAGCATTTTATGATGGGAAGAGATGACCTGTTCTGGGTTAGAAAATGGAAATGTATTTTGTTCAATCTTGTCAACTATCTCATTATTCTCCATTCATCAGAGCAGGTATTTAATTCTGAGAAATAGCTCAGCAGTTTTTTATCTCTTTCATGCTTCTTATAGAAACACTTTCCTCTGATCAAGTACGTGCATTTTGGTTTAAGCGTCAATATGTTGTAGTGCTTTTCCGTGAATCTGTTTCTGAAGAGTCTTGTTTTTTTCCTTAACTGTTGCCATATATTAATTAAGGCAGTGTGTTTTTAACAAGTTACTGCAGGTGGGCAAAGGATGACAAATCCTGTACATTATCTGTACCAGAGCATGATTTTTCAGTAATGATACATACACTTTTGAATGCAACTGTAACTGATTTTTACTCTGTAGTACAGCTGTCAGAAGGTCTCTTCTCAGTGGCAGTGGCTGCAAAACTCTCATAATTTCTAGACTGTTTATCTTCTTCTATTCATTCAGTAAAAGAAAAAGTTTTTTTTCTTGAGTTCCTTTATTGCTTCTTAATTTGCTGACTAGCATTTATGGTCAAGGATTGGCCAGCATCAAGGTGTTTTAGAACTGAGGAAATATAAAGAAAGGCCCAAGATGCCTCTTCACATACTCTTATTACCTTAGTTGTACTTCAAACCTTGTACTGAACTGTAGGAATAAGCCATAAATTTTGCAGTGGTGTTTATTGTGTAATAAAATAGCAAGGAGGGAGACAATTTAAGCTGTTATCTTCAAGGTGTGACTGTTTTTTGCTTATGCTGCAGTAAATCAGGTATATTACTAGGGACATGAATGATATTATGCTACTCTACAACTACTATGAAAAAAGAAAATGTACAGAAAATTTGAATGATATCTTTGCTATGAATATTAGATGCTTACTCATTTTCCTTACCTAAATATTCAAAGTCATACAAGGTGCAAGAGAAGAGCTTCATAACTAAACAAGAAAGAGAGGTTAGTTTGCTGTTAAAACATTTGTCCTCAGCTGTTGCAAGTTATCCTTGCTCTGGGAAAAAAATCTCTGTTCACCTATCGAAGATGAAAACCCTTCCCTATAACTCATGTCCAAAGTTCATTGTAGCATGAATGCTTTTGTGCATTTCTGCAGTGACCTATGTGATTATTTTGAGCCTTTTTGATTGAAGTTAATCTTTATTCTGATGGTCATGGATCTGCATGGGATTTTTACAAGGAAATACAGATCTACATTATATAATAAAATACCTGTACATTTGCTGTGGACTTCTTTATGAAAGAGATTCCTTTTTTTAATTGCATTACATTGCAAATGTGATTAGACAAAAAGAAGTAAACTGAGAATGACATTGCAACTGCAGAAGTTGTCTGATGAACTCTTCTTTGCATAACAGAAATTATCTCAACACCTATAATATTGCAGTATAGGTTAATACCTAGAGAAAGCAATATTCAGCCTCAACAGTATGGGAGTGATGATGTCCTTATCCCCCTGAGAACAGCTCTTTGCCAGCAGAAGCTCTAGAGCTAGACTCCATGAGTCCTGGTCTGCTGCTTGCATGAAATACATGAATGTAGATAAGATGCACATATTAAAACAAACCTTGTTATATCACATGTCAAGATAAACCTTATTATAAAGTGATCATTACAGCATGGAGAGTTTCATCCATTACTTTTGGAAGTTGTATTAGAACTCAAATGTTCTTTCAGCATCTAATTTCTTCTAAACTCTATAGCTAAAATACACCAAGTTATGCCGTATCTCACATATGTATGTCTTATATATTATTTATTTAGTTCTTAATAGCTGCAACCTTGAATCCAACTCACATCCAGGTATTTTTTCTTCACAGAAGTGTTTGTTAGATAAAAAGTACCAGTTAGTGAAGATTGGAATTAAACAGAAAGCCATCGTATCTACCATATTTTAATATACATTTATCAAATTTCATATACATAAAACACATGGCCACATACAACATACTGTAGTTCTTCTTACACCTTCTGTGAAAGATACATCTGTTCTTTATGAGTGCCCATACTACATTATGTTCCTCTCAAAATCACTTCTCTCTACTTTTCTATGTAACGTTGTTTTCACTTCTCATAAAATGTCTATGAAACGCAAATAGTTGGTGACACTTAGGTCCAAATGTTCCAGGTTATGTAACAGAACCAAAAGAGTGCAAGAAACAAGACAATTATAGATAAGCTTAGCTCTACTGAAGAGATGTCCTGCTTTGTTTGCTGAAGAGATTTATATTCTTATTCTGCATAATGTCTCAGAAACATGTTTATTTCACCAGTTAGTTGTCCTTTATGTGTCAGTATTGTGTACTTGTGGTATCTACTATCATCAAAGCATTTGTTAATAGTTACCATTATAAAATGCTAAAAATGTTTTTTCATTCTAAAATCTTTCTGGTCTATCTAAGTGTTCCTTTACTTTATAGATGAACATGATCCTTGTTTGTTATGTGTGATGAGCTATTATTTTATTTTTTTAATGTTGGCATTATGTGCAAAAAAAAATTATATCCCTGATAAATATTTTCTGTCTAAATGTGGTGTCTCTGGAAAATGTAATAGACATGCTTAGTGCCCCATGATAGCTGGAAGCCTCTTTCCTAATGACAGCCACTTCAGGCACAAAGACAAAAAGAAATGTTTTCTGACCTGGATGGTGACAGTGAAAGCATAATGCCTATTGCAATATTGCATCATTAGGTTGTAATGCAGATGCTTTTGACAGTAGTTTTTTGTAAGGTAGTAAGCAGTTCGGGGTTGTCATATTTACCACAACCACTGAAGAATAAAGTGAAGAAGAGAGAAGAGAGTCTATCTTGTGAAGGCTCCTCCAAGAAGTCAACATGTCTATCATTCCAATTGAAGTGCCTCTACACCAATGCATACAGCATGGGAAATAAGCAGGAGGAAGTGGAATCTGCAGTGCAGGTAGAAAATTATGAATTAACTGCTGTTGAGGAAACATGATGGAATGAATCACATGACTGGAATACTACACTCCAGTGCTACAAGCTTTTTAGAAGGGATAGGCAGGGCAGGAGTTGCCCTTTATGTTAAGAAGTGAGAGATATTGAAGAGCTGCCTCTAAAAAATAACCATGATCAGGCTGAGAATTTATGGATTAAAATTAGGTACTAGAGCAATGAAGGGTGTCTGTTAGTTGGGGTCTTAATACAAGCTGCCTGATCAAGGGGAGCCTGTTGACAGGACCTTCTTGCCTCAACTACAAGAAGCATCATAATTAAGACTTTTATGCTGATGGAGGATTTCAATCACCTGGTTGCTAGAAAAGCAACATGATGAGTGCAAGCCATCCAGAAGATTCCTGGAATCCGTTGAAAATAACTTCCTGGTCCAGGTACTGGAACCAGAGGTGTAGTGTTACTAGACCTATTGCTCACCATTGCAGAGGAGCTCGTTAAAGGGGTTAAGATTGGAAGCAGTCTGGGTAATAGCGACTATGCCCTGGTTGAGTTTGTGATCTCAAGGAATATGGGCCTGGCGAAGAGCAGACTCAGGACACTAAACTTCAGAACAGCAAAATTTCAGCTGTTTAAAGAATTATTGGATGAGATCCCCTGGGAAACTAACTTTGGGACAAAAGGATGGAAAGGAGCTGGCATCTCTGTAAGGACACCTTTCTGGGAGGAAAAAGAACTCTCCATTCCCCAGCTGAGTGGTGTATTTGATACAATAGAAGGAAGAGATGTCATCCAGAGGGACCTGGATGTATGTTTGTGTATATGATATATATGAGTCTCCCAGAATTGGAGAGCTCACTGAAAGCAGCCCTGTGAAGAAGGCCCTATGGACAGTGTTGGACAGAAAGTTTGGCATAAGTCAACAATGTGTGCTTGCTGCCCAGAAGGTCAACTGTAACCTGGGCTGCATCAAAAGAGGACCAGTAGTATGAGGAAGATTTTTGTTCCTCTCTTCTCTATTCTCATGAGACCCCATCTGGAGTAATGCATTCAGGTCTGGAGCCCCCAGCTCAAGAAAGTCTTAGAGCTGTTGGAGCAGTCCAGAGCAGGGCCATGTAGATGATCAGAAGGCTAGAGAAAAGTTGAGGGAGCTGGGTTTATTCAGCCTGAAGAAGAGAAGGCTCTTGGGGAACGTCATTGCAGAACTCAATACTCTTCCAGTATGTAAAGGGAACTAATAAGCAGGAGTGAAACCAACTTTTTACATGGTCCACAGTGGTCTCATAGAAAAGGAGAATGGTTTTGAAATAAAAGAGGTGTATCTAAGGTTCACCTTAGATATTAGTCATAAGGTTTTTACTCAGAGGACAGTGAGGCACTGGCACAGGCTGCCCAGAGAAGCTGTGGATGCCCCATCCCTGGAGGCTTTCAAGACCAGGTGGGATGGGGCCCTGGGCAGCCTTATCTAGTGGGTGGCAGGATGTTGGAACTAGTTAATCTTTAAGGTCTGTTCCAACCCAAGCCATTCTGTGATTCTGTGATACCGCAGTCATATTGCTGGGCATTGTTATGTTGAAAGACTTCCAGTGCTAATCTAATCAAAGATATTTACAGTTGGTATGTTTGTTTGCTCATTTTTAGTAGGGGAAGAATCTGTGCATGGATGTTGGTTTAAAATATAGAGATATTAATTATTATAAGAGGTAATGCTATTTTGATTACACTGTTGCCTTGTTTGCTTATGATCCTCTTGATGCATGGAATATGACCGTGATTTGACAAGACAATAAATCCAGCTTGAAAGTGCCTGCTGTTTGTTAAGAAATGCCATGGCTGTGTGATTCAGAATTGTTCAAAATATTTTGATAGGTAGCTTTGTGCACGCAAGCTTCATGCCAAACTAGATATCACTTGAACTTTATATCAAATCTGATGCTGTCTCATTTCCTGGCATTATGCCAGCATTAAGGCATATGGCTAGCATAAACGGTCTGTGTTTTTACTTACCATAAATAAGATCATGTTCTAAGACTTGATCTAGTTTCAATCTCTGTGACCATATGATGTATCTGTGCTTTACTGATGTTAATTAGTATGGAACAATGACCTAAATCTCCATTTTGAATTTCTCTCCTGGCTGCTGCAACTGTGGGGTTCAGGTCATTGTTCAAAGACTAGATCACCAACATGGATGCAAGAGATAACTCCCACATTTAGGTACAAAGCATACTTGGACCCTGGCTCTGAACCAGTCCAATATTAAAATGGCTCTAAATCAGTTAATTTTGTTTTTCAGATGAAGATGATTATTTACTTAATATTGCAGCAGGTAAGTATCTTCCCTTAAGCCTCTAGAAGATTTAAGTCCCTAAATAGAAGTCAACACTGATAATGATATGATCAAAGCTGCTAATACAAGCTGAAGGTGTGACTCCCTCTGTTCACTGTGTGTGATTCATGTGAAAGCAGTAATTTAAGTTCCTGAAGTTCTTACCAACCAGGAGAGTAGTGTTGGTATGGAAAGTATTTTAAATCTTGCAAAAACATTCTCACTCCTCGAGATGAGGTGTCAGGGCAAAGGTTTCAAAAAGAAATGTGAATAGTTCCATATTCATATTTGTTTGCTTTTTATTATATGATGTCCATTAAAATCTGAACCTTTTGAAAATTCTACTTTTTTAATAAGCAATTTCTATGATATATTCATCATTTCATTTGAAAATCTGAGTTAATTCAAGAAGCCAAAAGTAGACAGAAAGTAGCAGAGAGATTCAGGATGGGAAGGAACGGGAGGTGGGAGTGGGAGGATGTCTTTGAGAACATGCAAAAATTTGAATAATCAGTATTATATTGGGTCCCTCCCACCAAAGAAGCTGTGTGCCAAGATTTAAGCTTCTTTTTAATAAGTGCTGTATTTTCACGGATGGAGAGTTTGTTCAGATCTGTGCTTGCGAATCTAAGTAGAAAGAGGAAATGCATTACATTCTTTTCTCTTTTGATTACTAATTGCTTAGAAACAGTATATTGTATCTGTGGCTTATCTTACAGCTACTTGCAATGAGCACACTTATGCTTTGTGCAGTCACGGGGCTGTATAGTCTATCATTTACTTGACCTAGAGGAAGCAGTGTGTTTAATATCATAGGCCTTTGTAGTCCCATTGAAAACAGAGAGGGAATAAGAAGATGAGGTTACATTTTACAGTTAATCTAAAAAAAAAAGGAAACATTTTGATCTCTGCCCTAGAATGTTAATAAAAGCTCTGTAGTGACAATAATATATAGCCTTTTCCAGGGTAAGAAAGAACAGAAACGTTAAGTTCTGGCTTCTGGCAAGAACAATGATTTCACATTTTATCTGTCAAATCTATCTGTATATATAATGCTTCTAGAAGCATAGTCTCTGTGTACTGAAATATATGAAATCTAAATTAACAATTCTACAATACAAAGTCATGACAAAAATAGAAAATGTGTTCTACAAGTTGTAATTGTGGCTTTTAGGAAAGAAAAGACTGGAGATATACATTATCTAAATATTAAATACTTTTTTGCACGTTCCTGTTCCAGGCTCTGCCCAGAGAGGTTGTGGATGCCTCCTTCCTGAAGGCATTCAAGGCTAGGCTGGATGGGGCTTTGAGCAACCTGGTCTAGAGGGAAGCATCCCTGTCTATAGCAGGGGTTGGAACTAGATGATCTTATGGTCCCTTCCAACCCAAACCATTCTGTGGTTCTGTGATTCTATGCAGATGCTCATCCAAGGAGCAATGAGCTTTTTAAAGACACAGTGAAGTAGTTTGATTTTGGCAAAAGATTTTACATATTAAAAAAAAAAAAAACAACTGTTACTGGATTTCTTCCAGTAATTTAGTAATTTAAATGCGAATCTTAAAATACAAACTGTTTGGCAGATTTTACATTTTTGACTTTATGTTATGAGAGGATGACCACAAATAATACCATATTTTCAAATATTTTGAAAAGTATAGACAGTATAATCTAATAATTGAAGACTGTATCAATAGTTAGGAATTAAAATTCATTTGTGAAGTGTTTTCTTTAGAGAAAAAAGGCAACACAAAGATGACTATCTATACACCTCAGTTGGTCGACATAATTTTACATTTATTTATTTCACAATTAAAATTCATTTAACAAATGATAAGAAAGTTTACCCAAAGCTAGTTTTAACTTTGAAAAGTGTTTCCTTTTTGTGTTATGTGGATCTGCTCATAGCATTGTTCAGATTGTATGCATCAGCTAACTCAGTTCTACATCTGCATTTGGCTAGGCATTTGTCGGTGTCACTGTCTTTGTATTTGTCAGATGTCATTTTAGAACATTTAGAAATAGCATTTTACTTGGTATTTTCACACTTCTTTATATTCATGCTCCTTACCTTGTTTTTAACAAGCAAAATCAGTTTTCGAAAACTGTTTGAAAGGATGTATTCCATTTTATGTTTGCATACTTACTGGTGACAACAGCTTTATTATTTTCTGGATTTCATTTAACATGCCTAGGAGATTAAGCACTGACTTCAGACAAGAGGAACTGCCTGTGAGCAAATTACCTTACCAGTAATCATTCCCAAAAAGTTAGCACACACATAGATTTTAGTGAATATCTGAATTATTAATCAGTTTTATCTTAAGCATGTTAATTATTTTCATTTCCAATTGAAATTTCTTAGCATAAAAGAGAAAAAATCTAAAGAAAAATGTTAACTTCTAATACATATTCTTACTGTCATTTGAGACATGCAATCCACTGCTGTATCCTGATTTTTCCTTCTAATGTAAATGTAATAGATGATAGAATTGTAATTCTGCTCACTGTGTTAGCAGAGGCCATCACTGTGTGTAGCAAATCAGGCAAAGACAATAGCAAAAAACTGTCATTGCGCCTTCAGCTCTCTATAAGAGAAATGGAAAAATACTGTGTTGAAAGACTCATATGAGAAGACAAATGAATGCAGAAGTGCTGATACTCATTTGAGTGCAAATTTTATCTTAATGCTTAGCCTTTTCTTTATATTATGTAGACTTTTTCTGTTGTTCACATTGGATATCCATATAAGAAACAATGTGTTATTTTTCTCCACTGATATTTCTGTCATTCTAAAAAAATAAGCTTACAGTGAGATTATATACTATACCCATAAATGTCATAAAATCATACTCTGTAATCATCATCTGTGTGATTTGGTCAAAAGTATAGAATAACTATGATGAAGACAGTTGGCTTTATGACACAGTCTTATTATTGAGCTTGCAGAGCTGAAACAACTGCTTGGAACAGATGCACCTAGATTTTACCCAAAGGAAGGACACATTCTCCACTTGTCATGAGACCAAGACAAATGCACTATTTCTACAAAAAGGAGCAAATTAGCTTTCTATAGGTCGAGGCATGCTAGACTTCACTGTCAAATGCACAGTCTGTAGCTACAGTCTACAATTAGAGGGTTCTGGGAGCTATATTTATTGTCATTATTACCACTGAATGCCAAAAGGTACATGTCACTGACAGAAAATGTGTTTCTTGGCCTAAGAAGTCTTCTGTTTTTCTGTAAGAGGAAAAAGGCAAGTATTAGCTCAGACCTCACTTTGAGTGGAAATTTCGTATTTTTTGTGACCTCCACCAGAAGTTGTTGAATTTCAGATGTTAGAATAAATCAGTGGGGGACAGAAATGGGATGGACAACTGAAAATGCATGATCAAGATAACTTCTCAGTCCATAATTTATGTTTCTTTTGCTAGCTGTGAAATAGATTATTTATTTCCTATTTTTTAAATTATGTTTTCCTCAGAATGCTTAACTGATTTCAGTGCACTACTAGAGATTCTCATTAAAGATGACTTTGTAATATAAATGTTAGCCTTACAGGAAATTTTGCTATTTTGTGATCACTTAAGAGGCAGCTTAAGTGCATATCCATATTGTTGTTTGAAAAAAAAGTAGCATAAATACTCCACCAGACAGAGCTTTGTATCACTAGGCATTGGGTCTTTGAAAGGAAAAAAACTAAAGCAGTGTCTGCTCAGCTATTATTTTTAATGTGTGTGTAACTGCATAGAAACAAGTTTTTAAAACCATCAATTAAATCTGTTGCAGAGTAGTAGAAATACTAAAATGTAGCAATTTATGCAACTTCTGTTTTGATTCAAAATTAATAATTATTAAATTATTCAGACACAATTTTGATTGAATTGGTCTATTTAGGATGCTGCAAAAAATTCTGTTGATGATGATGCACAGTTCATTTTTCTGTCTGCCCAAATGTTCAGCCCCTTCCCAATCAAAAGTGACAGCTTCAAAGGAATGCTTTATCACATGGGAAGTGTATTTGATAAGAGGAGTTGAGTTGTAGTCGCTGAAACGTTATGACAGAGGAACAGAGCTATTAGCTTTCTTGCACTCACAAAGTTCCATCCAGACAATTCATCAGACTGAATGATACAGAGTATCTATTGAGATGGCTGTACTTCATGTTTGTATGTATTTTTGCTGTTTAGAAGAACTTTCCAATATATATCTTTAGACTTTTCTCCTTTTGTTTGACACTCTGATCATCTCAAGTGCAGCATGAATTCATTTCCTCAAGAAATGATTTACTATACATTCTTACATCAAAGTAGGCAATTCTTAGAGCGGGTTTGTCATAGTTCTGCGTGTAGCCCTGACAGAGGGAGAACTGCTGTTTGCTAAGTAATATTAAACCTACAGTGCTGGCTTCATTTTAAGTAATTCTAGTGTAATTGCAGGAGGGGACACTTGTTTTCTGGTGAAAATTTTAGGAATTTAAAATATTCCTTCTTCTACAGGTTGTGAATATAAATCTAAACAATGGAGCATGTTTGAATTTAAGTTTAGAGAATCAAAGCATTTCTTAGTTTGATACTCTTTCTTTAAACTGTTGTGGAGTTGCCACCTGAGTTGTTAAAAATGTGCTTCACTTCATTTCCACCCAGCTTCAATTTAGCAGTTCATTTTTATGTGTGTTCCCAGCTCCCTATTACTCTCAAGCAAAAAGGGAGGGAAAGCATTGATGCTACCAGTAATTACTTTCCATTTCATGACTCATTCTAATGATTCTTCTTGCTTACCTAATGATACACTAACAAATTGTTACAGAAATGCTGTCATTTGGTACTTTTATGCAATATGTGATATCAGATGGCCAAATTGTAACACATGGTTAATAATAGAAAATCATAGCTTTAAATATGCTTCTTAATAAATATGTCCTCAGACTTTTCATCTTTCTTCTGGAAGTATACATGGTAGATAAATCTGCATATTTCTTCGTGATAGAATGAAAAAAAAAAAAAAAGAAAAAAAAGCATTTCTAGGCTCGTTTAAGTTTTGCTGTTTTTTGTTGTTATTGTTCATTTGTTTGTTTTTCTGGGTGTAACTAATTATGGTGTTGCTTCAGAACTGGAATTACTTGAAAGTTTTCTTGACATAAGCAAGAGTTGGGACACAGAATCTGCTCTCCTGAAAAATAATCCTACATCAAGAAAATGCATTCAGTTGAGATTTCAGTTTGTATAAGTTTAATGTGATACATTTAATGACACTAAAAATGATGATTTGGGATGAAGGGAAGACAGATTTAAATGACACCCAAGCCCTTCATCTTTTTTAGTGCCTTACTACAGTGAGGCAGTGACCAGCATCATAGCAATTAGTGAATGAGTACTGGCAAATAACATTCTTTTCTCATGGTTGCAATCTTTGTCATCATGAGTTACCTAGCTAAGAAAATGGTAGTTTGGATTGTAGGCATGAAAAGAGAGTCTCTTCTCCAAAATGACAGCTATCACAGTGAAAGAAAGAATAATAGATTCCCCATGATACACGTTTCTGTATGAAGGGAATCTCATTTAAATTGGATCTCTCTGCAGCCACCAGCTGTGACAATGTATGGCAACAGCAGAGACGTAGCACAGATATGTAAAGCTCTTTCAAGCTGTGCTTTTTACTTACCAGGTTCCCAGAAATATGCCACGTATGTCATCCTCCCTAGTCCATTCCCCATGGCAGAGTAGTGTTGGGTACAGCTGATACTGTGGTTATAAAAGCAATCTTCTGCACCACCATTAGCAATCTGAACATGTAGCATCTGAGTGAAGAGAAGGTGCTCTCTTCTATTCAGCAGATAGTATGAAATACGAGTCATTTTTTCTCTCAATTTCTAAACTGTAGATTCTCACAAAAGACATCGGTCTGATGTATATCTGCAACAGTTGTTGTATGTGCTGGAGATATGGGCAAGTAAATTAAAAGTAGTGCTATATTCTCAAAGTAGAGTTTGAAATTTCAGTTCAGGAACTGGATGATTATTTTTAAAAATGAGTTGCAATTTTGAAACTCTTCCTGCATTTAAAGAGAGAGGTCCTTTAAAAATAGATTTATTTTATATTCTTCATTAAAATTTCTTTGAGTTTTCCCAACTCACTGAGAAAAGAGCAGGGAAAAATTAAAGCATTCTGAAATGAGCGAATGACTGTTTGATAATATCTATACTTCTGTTTGGAATGCATTATTTATTTCCTTACATACCTAGGCTAGTATGATACATCTGGAAAGCAGTGCACAGTTCTGTCCCTGAATCTTGTATAATGCTTTGGTTATAGCATAAGCAGTGTGTTACACAATTATACATGCACAACTACAGTTTTATATGTAAAACTATTGTCATTACTGTTCTGCTTATTGTAAATGAGTTGAGCTCAGAATCCGTCCTGAATCATCTGCAGTGAATACCCATGACAAGGTCATTGTGTGGCTAATCAATCAAAGAACCTGCCCATGTGTGAGGCTGGTGTTAACAGTGATTGTCTATATACTTCTTGATCTTTT
>JAOWBP010002052.1:35103912-35140378 GCA_028571105.1 Tragopan temminckii | reverse complement strand
GCCTGACTCCACCCCTCCTAGACCCATTTAAGAGCTGACTACCAGTGGGGAAGGATCTCTTCTGGAGATCTTCTCTTCTGGAGATTCCTAGCAAGCCCAGGATATGGATGAGTGCTTCATCTTTTCTTTGTTCCAGTTTAATAACAGCTTAGCCGAGCTCTTTGGCATTTATAACATCTATATATCCATTGATTGTACACCTGACCAATCTGATAGTCATCTATGATGAAGTCACTAGATTTGGGAATGAAGAGAGAGCAGTGTTTGTCATTGGGTACCTCAAATTTAGCAAAATTTTTGGCATTGTCCCCCTCTACGTTCTTGTATCCAAGCTGAGACATTATAATCTGGCTGAGTGGGTGGATGTCTATATTGCAAAAAGCTGGTCAAGTTGTCAGACTCAGTATGTCATAGTTAATGGTTTGTTTTCCACCAGGAAGTCAATAATAAGTGTAAGACTGCTACTGTCTTCAAAGTATGTTCTGGGACACCTCTAGGGTAACACTGTAATCAAGAAACTGGGAGAGGTAACAGAAGATGCACTCATTTAACAGTTGTGCACATGATACCAAGTTGTGTTGATATGCCCAAAGTCAAAGACCTGAGTGGGCTGCAGGAGTAGGCTAACAGGGACCTTGTGACTAGACCAAGTGCTGTCTGCAGAATGGAGGAGCCCCTCTAATGACAGAATGAGGATGGACAAACTGCAAGCAGCCCTGCAGGAAGAGAGGGGGGGGCAGTGAGCTTAGCCTCAAATAGCAAGGGTGACCAGCAGTTTGCTGGGCTGTATAAACAGGAGCACTACTGCCAGTGCAGGCAGTGTTTATCCATATTTGTGCTGTACTTATTAGACCATATCTGGAGCCATTTTAGACCCAACTCGTGCAGCAGAGGCTAACTAGAGTGAGTTTTGCTGAAGGTCTCAAGTTTGTCATCAGCACCTCTACAGTCCACTTCATGCTTTGTCTCAGTTTCTTTCCATTCCTTCTTGATTGCTCTGTTTGCTCTCAACTCTTTTAGAAATCTTTACTCTAACATGTTCCTTTTTTTTCTTAAAGCAGTGTATAAAGATTATATCTCATAAAAAAACTTTTTCCCTCAGCTTCTTAACAGGAATGTCAGAGCTGCACACAGACCATAAGAATGGAAAGTAATAAAATACCTACTCTCAGTCTACTTTTTTCCCTATCCATAGATGACCAAACTTGTATTGATGACATTTTAAAGAAATTAATTCTGCCTGAGGCGTATGTCCTGCCTGGATGAAAAGCTTAACTAATAGATAAACAGATGAAATTTGCCCAAAGGTAGAAGTAACCAAGAACATTTTATAACAAGTGTTAAGCATCTTAATATAGGCTGTGCTACCAACTCTGTAATAAAATAATATTCTTTTATTTTTGTTAGTTGTAGTCATGTGCTCACATCAAAGCAAGCTGGAAAAGGATTGTTTGTTCTGTAAATTTGCTGTAAGATTTTTTTTTTATTGATAAGCTTTTCTATTATTTGGAAAATAAAATTGTGAGTTCTTAAGAGGATTATGATTGCACATTAAAGACAGACAAAGACCTCACCACGTAAGTATAGTGTTACTGATTGACACAATCATTGATTTGCTTCCGTTAACTAAAAAGACACTGCTGTTTCTACATTAGATATATATTTAATGTAGATTCTTAAACAGAACAAAGTTGTATGAATATAGAAATTAAAAAAAAAAACAGTTACAGAGGAATTACAAGAGTTCCAGTATCTTTGAAAATTTAGTTATTACAAGCAGAACTTCATTAGAGAAGAAGTAGACTATTCATCTTTTTATTTATTAAATTTTGTGGAATTATTTGTAACTTCATATTTTAACTAATTTATGTGTTTTTGTCAGTGACAAACCTACAAATATAGCCAGCCTTTGGGAGAAAAAAAAAAAAATAGATTGTAATAAAAATTGCGTGCTTATTGGTAGCATTTTTACTTGTATTATTTATACAAGTTATTTTTCTTCATTTTTAGGTAACTGAGCTGCACAATATCAAAAACATAACTAGATTGCCTCGAGAGACAAAGAAGCATGCAGTGGCGATTATCTTTCATGATGAGACGTCAAAGACATTTGCGTGTGAGTCAGGTAAGCAACTGGTACTGCATCTCTAGCTTGCAGTAATCAAGTTGTACATCAAAGTAGTACTTGATGAATTAAAACAACAGATAAAAATCTTAAGTTTAAAGGAATTTGGTGTAAACAAGAACTTTGGGGTTTAGATGTTAAGGTGTCTTTTTAAGTTGTTTTTTTTCTTTTGTAATATACTTTGAGAGATATTTGAGGTACTTTAGAGCTCTTTCCTCCATTATTCATCTGTGCCTGGAGCAAGATGGTATAGAGGCTGGAGATTTGCAGTTAAACTTGTAAATATGATTATTGGAACATGGAATATTGTTGACTTAAGTCAACATGTGAAACACACTCATTTTTCCACCAGGTTTTACCATAGGCACTTACTACATAATAAGTATAATGCCACTGCAGAGAAGAGGTAATTAACAGCTAAAACCCCAGATATTGTAAAGCTGGATGTCAAACACTCTGCAGTTTAAACAGCTATATGGTATAATGAATGAGTGAATCATGGTATATAGTGACAGGTCATTTCTATCACTTTTATTTGTGACATTGAGCACTTCACTATTAAAGTGCAGTGTTTTCTTATTTGGAAATGCATTTGTATGTAACAGTCTTACAGTATATTTCACTTGAAAAATCAGTTTAAAGAATGAATAAAAATTGTTACTGATGAAGTGGCTTTTATGCACTTTGATTTTAGCAACCTCTGACAGCCTCCAATAACCTCCTCTGTAGCTCCATCAAAAAACAATGGAACATGTAGTGGTAAAGAGAATAGAAAAAAGACAGAACAGACAGAAAGTAGGCATAGAGTTGTGAAAAGCTGTGCAGAGCCAGTCTGGTGCCTATTATATAGTGGATCTCTCAGAGATCAGTGCTGGCACCCATGCTATTTAACATCTTCCTTCTTTACAGTGAGGGTGACAGAGCACTGGAACAGGTTGCCCAGAAAAGTTGTGTAGTCTCCTTGAATGGGGCCCTGGACAGCCTGGTCTAATAGTAGATGTGGAGTTTGGTGGCCCTGCATGTGGCAGGGGCTTGAAGCTTGATGATCCTTGAGGTCCCTCCCAACCCATGTCATTTTAAGATTCTGTGATTCTATGTCTAGATGCCTGCCTGTGCAAACTAGATCTCAATGATCTCTTGAGGTCCCTTCCAATCCCTGCAATTCTGTGATTGACAGTTTGCATGATGGGATGAGGGGCACTCTCAGTAAGTTTGCAGATGACACCAAATGGGGGTGACTCAAATTGGGAAGTCAGGGCTGCTGTTACCAGCCAGAGAAATGAGCTGCAGAAATCTTGTGGAGTTCAAGAGCAAGTGAATAGTCTTGCCTGTGGGATGGAATAATCTCAGGCAACTCTGCAGGCTGGGAGCCAAGTGTCTGAAAGACAGCAAGCTGAATGTGTTCTGGACTGTGTTTTTAGTGAGTTGACACCAGGTCCAGGTGTTCTTTCTCCGCTATTCTATAAGACAACATCTGTAAGACAACTTTGTCCAGTTTTGGCTCCCAATACAGTAAGAATTTTGAGGTGCAGGAACAAAGAGAGTGGAGGGCTGCCTAAGGTCTAGAGCACATTATCATGAGGAGAGACTAAGAGAGTTGGGCCTGTTCAGCCTGGAAAAAGAAACAGATTCAGAGGATCGTATTGCTGCCTACAACTACCTGATCTGAGAATACAGATGGAGCTATAGAAGTATTGGCTATTTTGCATTTTCTGACAGATTACAAAGTTTTACTGTGGATAATTCATCCCTGAAAGAGTTTAAGATGAGTTTCTGGGCAGCCTGATGTAGTGAGAGATGTCCATGCCCATGGTGGAGTAGGTAGACAAGATATTCTGCAAAGGTCCTTTTCAACCTTCCAATTCTATGATTGCATAATATGATGGAGTTTAAACCAGTTTGCCGTTCTCTGTGCCTTCAGTCTGCCTCAACAGTCCAAACTTCTTCGCCTTCATTGCGTGAGATAAATACATTGCATTGTTTCATTAAAATCTGATTGTAGAATTCCAAATCTGTTTTCCTGCAGCGAACTATTATTGTTTTTAATGCTGCTGAAGTGTATCAAGAACTTTGCTTTACTTTATGAAACTATTTGAAGTTTGGGGAATAGTTAAAGAGCTGCTTGATATTTTAAAAAGGTTTTCTTCTCAGATATCTAAAGAAATGTTTAATGGCAGTGGTTTCTGTGAGACAACGCCTGAACTTTTAACATTCTCATGGTGTATATACACAATAAGGTTTGTTTAGTCAAATCAGGCCATTTCTTCAGTTAACACAAAATCCTTTTCTCCACTAATACCCCATTTTTTTTTTCTCCCGTAGCTTCAGTGGAAATGATATGCTCAAGTGGTTTTGGTTCAGTTAAAAATCTTATTCAAAAATCATAGATGTTTGACGTTCTTGAGCTCGAAGTTTTCTGTTTTTCCACTTTGGAGTCTCTAAATATACGGAAGCAGATGGCTCCAGAGGCAAATGGAAGGACAGCAGCACTGATCCCATTGCAGAAGGTCTGCTGAGCGTAGGGTCAGTAATTTCTTGGAGAGAAGGAAGAAGTGGTGCTAAAAGCTAAGTCAGGTTGATGTAGGGACTGAACAATATGAGATAGAGTTTTTATCAAATTTGTACCTGGGACTGTTATAAAATAACACTTTCATTTTGATAGTATGATTTGATGTCTTTCCCGATATAATCTAGAATCCTACAAAGTGTGTAGGATGAAAATCAGCATGTTTGTCTGATGCATAGCTTTCTTAATCATGATATTGAGTGCAGTAAAATGATATTCTGATCTAAAATAGGTGTCTGAAGATGGAGAACACTTTGAAAAAGAAAAACCTGAGAGCTGTGATATCACTGGGTGTGCACCATGGGAGGCTATGTGTTTTTACTAAGTTCCTGTGGCTTCTGGGCCTTTAGCATGCCTGTTGCCTTTAAGGCAGCTGCTGGCAAGCCTGAGCTCTGAGTGTGCTGTAGCCCTCATATTTCTATTAGAATTTCATCAAAATAGCATTCCAAAGAGCACCTAATTTTTTATAGTCTTCATTTGGTGATGAAGATATTCTGTAGAAAAACAGAAATATTCAATATGCTTTTGTTATCATCTAACTCTTCCCATCACTACCACCAATACTCCCAGCTCTACAACAGGATCTATTTGATTCTGAAGATCTACTGAAGGTTTTGAAGAGCAAACCAATCTCAGATATTACAGTTCCAATTGAAAGCACGGGGTAGCAAATCTTTAATAATCATTTCTCTTCAGGGAATGTTGCTTTATTTCTCTTTGACTGGCAGTGTAGCAGAGAGTTATGACTGTGATGATAAGCAGGAAATGTTTTTAAATCATCTCAACTAAATTTGTTTCAGTGGAAGTAAAATAATGAGAAGTCATGGCTGGTTAAAGAATGTGAAAAGTAGTCTATCACTCATTCAACTCTAAACAGTGGGAATCCTTCTTCAGACTATAGGAGACTGCTGCCACCTTAGTGAAGAACATGCTGATATTTCATTTTCAGCCTTCTTGAAAGTCATGTGAAAGTTACTGTCATTAGGGGAGCCTTAGCAACCTTGTTATCAAAAATCATAAAATTCTGAATTGCTTTAGAAAGATGAAAATGCTATACTCTCAGGTTGCTAACATTTTGATGAGATAAAATTTAGTGTTGCCAAACATATAAGGAGCTTAAAAGTGGGAGGATAGAATACTGTGAATAGAACTGAAGCAGTTTTGAGGAATCTAGCCTATTTACATCAGCGTAATGAAAGCTGAAAATGCATTACTGTTGTCTTTTAAATACATCAGGGAAAAAAATAGTGATTAAAAAAAAAGTGACCTTATCACAAGAACAAATATGGAGTATACATAGGTCACACTGAAAGTAATGCCTCCTATTTATTTTCATGGAAACTACAATAGATACAAAGAGCAAATTAATATTATTTAATAGAGCAAATTCTCAGCTATAAACACTGTTTGTCAACGTAATCATCACCATTAGCTATTCATTTTCACCATTAGCGAACGAAAGCCTGCCTGCCAAGCTTCTAAATATCTGCATCAGTGGAGATGACCCACTGTCACTGTCACCAGTGCTGAAACACATGGCCCACCACCTCACTGTGTTCACATCCACAGCTTGGTCTCCATGAATGTTCAGCAAGCATTGATGAATGTCAGTGGATTCCATTTTTTCTGCGTGGAAAAATTCATTGGCACACCTCTGCTTCATGCACACTTCCATGTCAGATACTGTTTTGTCAGACTGCCCGCCTGCTTCCATCAATTGCACGGCAATGAACTGTAATGGAATACTGGTGGGAAGCTTCAGCCTTTACTGCCATACCACTGACATCTGTCTCTGGCAGTAGCAGCCAACATAACAAAATAGGAGGCATTACTTTCAGAGCAGCCCTTGTAAAAATAGACAGCCGAATATCCATAGCAATATAAACTGAAGGTGTAATGACCTCTTAGCACTTAAGGCCGTTCTTAAAATGTTTAATGTGCTGTTTTTTTTCATTCATCCTTCTTGCATAATTTATCCCATGCTTAAATAAATCGGACATGTGGATATGAGTACTTCCAGTATACCCTGGTACGCTGCTGCCAGGTAGAAAACTGCCTTCATCCTTTCATACTTGCCATGCCTCGTGCTATTTTTATCCAGTGCTGAGCTTCTGACAGTATAATGTCAAACAAAGTACAACCATTCTAGCTACTGTGTCTGAAGTGCTGTCTTTTCCTAATACTTTTTTTTTTTTTTTCCAAAAAAATGTGATTTTTTGTTGTTGTTTTTCTTCCAGTAAGAATGCTGTTAGTCTTCTGTATAGATATAGCTGTGCTCAGACAACTGTAGCTATTGAGAAACTCTTTTCCCTACAAAGCTGATGTCTGTAATATGGCAGTCACCCAAGTATCTGCAGTCAGACAGGCATTCTGAAATGCCCAAATGCCTCTCTGAAGTTGTAAATATGATGCAATGTGCAGTGCTGGCTGTGCATGACCAGCAAGAAAATGAAATTGGAGGACACGAGTGCTGATTAAAGCTGGAAGCTTGTGGTAGTACTGTGGTAGTTGCTAACACAGAAATTGAATGGTTTGTACCATGTCAGTTATGAACCACATGGGAGCACGACTTTTCCTTCAGTGACATCAGCAAAATATTAAGATACATTCATTTAAGCTTAGTGAAGCATAGGCTTGTGTAAAATTTATTTCAAATTCCCAACTACGGAGGAAAATTGATGAACTTGTGAACTTATTGATAGAAGAAAAATACTTATGTGCAGTTTTGGTTGACTGGTTGTTTGCTCTTTTTTTATTTTTATTTTTTTCCAGTGATATGTATTCAGAGACAAAAGAGGAGTTAGGGCTAAATGTGATTTCAGTGATTTTTTTAGAGTAGAGAGTGAGATGTGATACAAGCAATAGAAAGTGGCAAAACCATAGCCAGAGAACAAACTTAGAACTCAAAATGAGGAACAAATGCAGACAGCCCCCTAGATACAGCCTGGTTTCTCCTCAGTACGATGCCATATTCTACAAAGTAGGTGAACTGAAGAGGTTCTCAGGAATACACGAACTGCAGTTTGAAGAGTCATTACAGCCAACAACTTCATTATTTTTAGGAGGCTATATTTCGACATTCTCTTAAAATTTCCACTATACAAGTCTGGGGGAAAATAGAACTGGTATTGAAAAATGTCAGTGTTGCCTATTTGAAACTTCTATGACAATTCAACATAGCATAAAGATATGTCTTGTGTATCAACACAGTATATTGACCTAACCTAACTGCTAATAGTATTCATGTCCTTCCTAAAGTAGAATTCACCATTTTAATTTCTTAAATGTCTTATTATAATAATTGTTACCTTGATAAAGCTCTTTTATACATTCATAAAATAAGCAGTTCTTTCTTTTGTATCTTATACTTTCCTGAGTATACAGTAACTGTGATAACTCTTAACTGTAAAAAAAATGGTTTTATCTTTTGTTGAGTGATGCACTGTGTTGAGTGTGAATGTGTTCAATAGTATCTTTTAGTTTTGTATATATTTTTTTCCTTTAATCTTATTTTCAGCATTTTCTTCTGTTGCTTTCTCTTCTTTGAAAAAATACATCACCGCTTTTGTTTTTTTAAAAAAAGATACAAATTCTGTTCATTTTTTAACTGAAAAACCTTTGCCAAATTACCACTGATTATGTGCAGTGCTTCTTGTTTTCACAAGTGAAAGCAAAGGCAACTCTGTCCTATATCCTGTGCTTGAATAGTTTGGCAAATGTCAGTGGAATGTTAGATGCAATTCATATCACTGTATCCTTTGACAGCTAAGAAGCCTGAAGGTTTGGGATTGAAATCACAGTAATACATTGAGGCTTTAAGATGAACTATTAGTGATCATTCCTGCTGGTGTTACTATCAGTACAAATAACTACATAAGCTTTAAAAACAAACAGATTTTCACTGTTAGTTTTGTGTATTTGAAACTCAAGGATCATGAAGGTGTAGAATAGTTTCTTAAATAGAGTCTTAGTATAGTCTGAGCAATGCTTATAAATGTTGTATTTGAAGATTAAAATTGAGGATATGTATTCTTTTTTTTCCTTGACCAATATTCCCATGTCATTAATAATTACTTTTATTTCTTAATTATTTTGTGTTTGCTTAAAAATATATCTCTTTATTCTGACTTTAAAAATTATAATTTTTTATAAATCTTTATAAACTAGAAATATTTGGATTTTCATTCATTTCTCATAGTTGCTTTTTGTTGTTCCTCATTTTTCTGGGGTAATTTAATGAAGTACATTATTGCAATTTTTTTGGTACGCACTAATAGTATGTATAATTAATAAATGGAAGACAATTAAAAAAAAAATTACCCTATCTCCAGGAGACATTCTTTGATAGGACAGATACTACAACATTAAATTCCATCCTTTTCAGCCACTTTGAGATTATTAATTAAGGTGCAAACATAGTTTAGAGCTAATAAGTATTAAACCACAACAACAACAACAAAAGAGAGAAAAGAAGCTCAAATTCTGAAGATTTGCCAGCAGTTAAATTTGAAAGCATGGGATGCACAAAATGATATTTATCCCGTCAGGACTTCTCCCACGTAGTTCTCTCTTAAGCTGTAGTCAATACTGCATTCCCTGTCTGTTAGGCAAATGTGGGACATGGAGGGAACAAGGTATTGCAGGAGCACACATGGAGATTGTGACAAAATGAGAAGGAAAGTTGTACTATCTCTAGCCGCAGAGATTAGAAAAGTTAAGCTTCAGGTGGGACTACATTATGGCAAATCAGGCTTTGAAGGAAGCTGAAAATTTTTCCTTCTATCAGTAAAGGTTTAATACATACACAGATATGATATGCATTGGTTACACTTGCTGTTCACTTACTGTAAATCTGCCTGGACACTCTTTACTAATGTTTAACACCATGGATCTGGGTAAGTGGAGTAGTTCTGTGTTAATTCTTTCTTCCTAGGCAAATATATTGAAGTGTAGACACTGTAAGTGCTCTCCTTATCACAGTTCAGCTCAGAAGGGTTTAAATTTAAACTGTTCCCATAGGAACAAAAGTTAAGCAAGATAGCTAAGATAATAGCAATTCATGCATGTTAATGTGTGTAGGACTCCTCGAGAGTGAAAGAGCACAAAAAAATCTTCCTTTCTGCAGAAGGTGAGCAACTGCAGACAGGAGAAAGAAAGCAGATTTCAGCTTCATCTTGTAGATAGAGCACATTCAGCTGAAAGTTGATTTTAGAGAGACTAGTGCATATATGTCAATATCTTAAGCCTCTACCCTAGAAGTTTGGCATGTGTTTAGTTTCCCCATTGTGCAAAGATAGAAGGTAGGTTAGTGATGGTGAAGTCTGGGATGTCAGACATGCGGAGATATGGAAGAATCTGATAACCTTTAATACAAAGTTCATAATTTTTTTCTCCTAAGCTGCTAAACATTTAAAGAACCTTGCAGTAACTACAGACTCCATGTTTTATAACAGAACAAAGTCCGTACCGGTGTAGCGGCACAAGCCCATAAAAATGCTAACAACATGGTCTAATATTTGGACGACAAGAAAAAAAAAGTTATTTTTGACCTTTGGTTGTTTGCCTTAAAATTCAAAAAATATGGCAGTATTACTACGTGCATTCATATATAACAGGATTTCTACATAATCTCATTTTCAGATTCTTAGGGAATTTCATAAATGTACTGTACCATAAATAATTGCTGGTCCTATGAAGGAAAGATATGGAGATACTGTTTTATCCTTTATAATATTCATGGCATAAAGGAATTTCAGTGACTGAATGGTTTTAATCTTGATTGGTAACGTCCAAATTTGCATCTTAACATGTAAATATTTATTATTGGAAAGTAAAGCAATAAGGCACTATCCATTTTCAACATACCTTCGATGCTATATATCCCACAATATAAGTACGTCTTGCTTTTACTATTGATCTGTTGAGCGAAACAATAAAAATACTTCTGGAGACCATCTGGAAATCTCAATGAGTTTTATCCATAAAAATGTATCATATGTTGAGATCTTATTAGTAGTTTGCAGAACGCATGGAAGTGAGACTTAATTAGCTGAGTGGCAGATGAATGTGATAAAGCCTAGGAACAAATCTAAGGCAGAGAACTTCTATAGGTATTACTTATTTAATGTGTGTATATATATATATACACATATAGAATCTGCCTCCTTTAAAATATTCATGCATAAGGCTGTAGCATGTATTACCGTGTATTTGCAATTGCTATTATCAGTAAGAAATGTGAAATTTGTCAAAAAAAAAAAAAAATCAAAATAGAGAAAAAATTCTTCTTATTCATCCACATATATGATCTGATCTAGTGATTTATGTAGATGCTTATATTCTGTAGCCATATCTTGGTATTCATCAGAGAAATTGCACAGTTGGCTTTCCAAACTATGTAGAATAGATTAATTATGATCTGAAACAAGAGTAAGTCCAGAATGTCTTCCTCCTCAAAACAAAACAGAGCAACATACCCATTCATTCAAATCACAGACTATTTTGTATAACACAGAAAGTAAATCCTTTCCAGCATTATTTTTTAATGCCTTCTTACATGTGAGACTCAAGTTGTGAAATGACACATGGGGCTGGAAAAGGGATTACAAGCAAATTCAGTGCCGTCATATTTAAAGTACCTTTTAAACATACATGTTAACAACCTCTCTGGTGTTGATGGAACAACTCATACTAAGTATTTGTCATTCTGCATAAAGCAAAGACATTTCTTACCAGCTTTCCGTAATATAGAAGACTTTCAACTTTTAAAAATACTTTGAGATACTATATTCCTTAGGGTTGCTTTTTCTTCATGCTATTCAGGTTCCTTGACATATTTCCTTGATTTTATTATAGTGATCATAGAACTGAATTCTTAATAGCCACTGCATTTGAGATGACAGTCTGACTGTCATTTTGCTTATTGGTGATTTCATTATTAGGCAGCACAGAACTATATAGAATAAGTCCTAGACTAAAATAAAAAAAGTGAAGTAAACAATCACTGTTCATTTACAGTTATGATAGAATGTAAGGTTGAAATTAATTTTCCCTAAGAAATAAGAAGCTATAAGTATTTATATGTGTATATATACGTAGGTCACCCTGAAAGTAATGCCTCTTTTTTGTTTCCATGGAAACTACCACAGATACAAAGATCACAATAACATAGAGTGAATTCTCAGCTACAAAACACTGTTTTTCCACATAGGCACCACCAGCAGCTATGCATTTCCAAGAGCTCTTCATTTTGTGGTGTGACGGCTGTGCATGGCCATCCAGAATGTGGTTTGTTTTTCATGTCACATTCACCACTGCTGAAATGCACTACTGATCACATCACTGTGCTCACATCCATTATTTGGTCTCCATAAGAGTTCAGCAAACATCAATTAGTGTCAATGGTTTCAGCTGTTTCCACGTGAAGGAATTCAACGACAGCCCTCTGCTTCATGTACACTTCCATGTCAGGCACCATTCTGTTCAACTGCCCCTCTACTGCCACCTAGAATCATAGAATCATATGTCACCTGTCACACAGCAACAAAATGTAAGGAAATATTGGTGAGAAAGTTCAACCACTATCTGCCTCTGACGTTGTGAGACTACGTCAGTGCATCCAGTAGAATAGGAGGCATTACCTTCAGAGCAGCACACGTATATTTGTGTGTGTATATACATATACACTACACATACACTGTGCTTATGTAGTGTAATGTAACTTGTAGATTGTCTTGTCTGTTTAGAATTTAAACAAAAATGTATAAGGAGTTCTAAGATTGAAAAAAGAATGGCATACTGGCATATAGTTGAAAGTAGAACAAAAGCCTGTCTTCTCTGTCTTGATTTATCCATCCCATACTGAGTTATGCCTTTTATTCAATAATGTATTCCAGAGGCGTCTGCTGTGCTACACACTTTGGAAGAGAATTGACTGACACCTACCTTTTAAGGAGTTTATTGTATACCCATGAGAAACAGGTTTAGTTTCTTTCTTAGACTTAGACTAACACCTCGCACAACAAAACAGAATGATGTATATTTTTATGTTTTCAAATCTACTCCTTCCTATGTTTTTCAATTACAATTCAACAGTGTAAAAATGTTCTTGTGGAAATGATATTTAAACAAGAGTTTTTTCACTGTAACTATAGGCAGGACTCGAGAACCTGTTTAGCTATTCTGGTGTGGTTATACTTCCCCAGGCTTTTAGACTATTGACTCCCATCAACATGGTACAACACCATGGTACATGGTACAACACCAAAATCCTGGATTCTTCAGTATCCTGCCAGGTAGACAGTCAGAATGATTGGGTGGATTTCTGATAGTGTGTTTACATCTTGATGAATCTACGTTTAATCAAAAAAGTCCAAGCCAGCACTCTTAGAAGCAAATAATCACTGCCTTGAGGCTTATCCTATAAAATCTTGCAGAAGCGTTAGCAGCATATTAAGATGTGTCATCTGCAAAGGGCTGTACTTTTCAATGCCTGATGAAGAGCTGAGTTGATAAAGAATTTTTATTGTTATATACTTGTATCTAGATACAACCAGTTGTTGCTCTGCTGCCAAGCCAGCGTGCTGCAAGCCAGCTCTGGTCTGTAAATAGTGCTTCTTTATCATAGGAATGCATCACGTATCCGCACATTTACTGCTCTTCTCATCTGGTTTGCAGTGGAATTAGAATAGAAGCCTGTCCACTTTCTTGTACCATAGAACATGATGCTAGACTTGCAATGCAGCAAGCCATGTCCTATGGTACTATTCAGGCTTTAGAGTTAGCTTTTACTGCCTCTGTTTTCAGCAAGCGTATCTAGGACCCACAGAACCTGCAGTTATGTGAAGAAATATTGATGCATTAAGGAACTTGTGGCAAATAAGCAAGTGTAAGACAATCCTACTTAAGAGTGTATCACTTGCTTTGTGTATTAATATAAATATTTTTAATTAATTATCAGTACTATCATTATTAAGACTCTTGGGTTTGAAGCTCAGCTACTTGCTTTGATTATCAGTCACTCAAATTCCTTATCCTGTCACAGTGTGGTTTCCAGGAAGGTACTGGGATATCACTGGCTCTGTCTTAAGATAACAGAGAAGTACACAGGTGGTAAACTTCCTTTTTTTTTTTCTTTCCTTTTTTCCATTATTTTCCATTTCTTTAACTATAATAAAAGGTACAAATATTAATTCATGTCTGACAGTCTGTATTGTGTCTGAGCATATTTCTGTTTCCTTTACCTTTGGGATCATTGGTGTAATACCCTACCTGCTCTCCACAAGTTTGCCTGCGCTGGAGTGGAAACCAGATATCATCTTAGATAAAAAAGCTTCTGCTCATCTATGCGAAATGTAGGTCAGATCTCTTGGGATATGTGAATATATGTCACCCTGTAAAATAATGTGACTTCTGTGGTTCCTGACCTCCCCTGAGAATAGTGTACATTTAGTGACAGCACAAAAATCATGACATTAATTTATAGATTGAATTTAGAGTATTGACAGATGATGTATGACTGGCTGAGCCTAGGGAGAGTTCAGTGAATAACATGATAATTTACTGCTCCAAATGTGAAACACCAGATCTATTTTTCATTCTCTGTCACTGCTCAGCTTGAATTACATTTGGCTACTTACAATGTGTAAGGCAAATGGTATTATTAGCAGATTAACCATTTCAACATTTTTAGAACACTTTTCTTGTGGAATGAAGACAAACTAATAAGAATGGCGTGTGTAAATGAGTACAGAAAGTTGTGTGTGCTACTAATATGTACTTAACCATGTTTTCAACATGGGATATTCTAAATTGTATACAGTCTGGACATGAACATTTCAGACAATTTTGTGCATATTACAGAAAAAAATATATTGTTTCATTGTCCATTTGTCTTCAGATCATTCTGAGATGTTGCTTGAATTCTATTGCCAATGTACTGTTACTATCAACATTAAAACGCTAGTGGGCTGTTGAAAAATCAGTCATAATTGCTGTCAGAGTGATCTACAGAGCTTATAAGTTTGATGCTTGCTGCTAGCTAGAAGTGAGAACTAAAACAATTCTGAAGACTGAACCATGTGTGAGACTACTACAGGTATACATACAGTTATAAGGGAAAGTGAAATTTTATGTGACTTCTGACCATGTGTAATCTCTTGGGCAGTATTTAACGGTAAGCATACTGAGCTATGATTTAAGAACAGAAGCAAACAAATTTTGCAAAGGATCAATTCTAAAATTCATCAACTTAGAATTTTCATTTTTCTTGTATATTTGAAAAGGCTACCACATCTATAATTTGTTACATCCCGCAAATGAAAGGAGAAAATGTGTTTACTTTAGAAAAGTGCAATACGCTTTCTAGTGAATAATAATGCCATTATATTTCCAAGAAAAGAATGCAAAACAATTTCTTTTTGTATTTTGTGACATCCCGTATACTTATTATCTGGAGAAGTAGCCAATTCTTTTGTGAATTTTATGCTTTTTGTGTGTGTCTGTTTGTCTTTTAAAACATCAAATCCTTCCCAATAGTTATCCAGTTATCTATCAATTTTAAATCTTACTAATTTCTGAGAACAGTCTAGCATTATTGTAATAGGAATACTGTTCTGGAGATTTAACTAGGGTGGTTCATTAGTCTTCCTATCCAGGACTGATGTTTTGGTAGTACTTTTCCTCCTGTCACCAAAGATTTTAAATTCAACTACTTCATGATCACTATGGCCAAAGCTGCCATCAATCACTTCACCTACGAGATCTTCTCTGTTAACAAAGAACAGATCTAAGAGGGCACCTTGCCTCATCAACTCCCTTAGTGTCTGTACCAGGAAGTTATCATCAATCTGTATTAGGAATCTCCTGGATCTGTTTGAATCAGCTGAGTCGTGTTCCCAGTTAATATCTGGCAAGTTGAAGTCCCCTATAAGAGCAGGGGCAGTTGATCTAGATGTTCCTTAAAAAGTAATTCATTGGTGTCATCATCTTGGCTGGGTGGTCTATAGCAGACACCCTCAGTGATATACCCTTTATTTGCTTGTCATTTAATCCTTACCTAGAGGCTCTCAACTGTGTCATTGCCAACTGACAGCTCTATACAGTCCAGCCCATCGATTGTAGACAGTGCCACCTCCCTCTTTGGCTGTCCTGTCTTTCTCTTCTGAAGAACCTGTAACCATCCATCACAGCACACCAGTCGCAGGACTCTTCTCACCATGTTTCACTTATGAGAATGACATCAAGCTCTGGGACTGAGCCAAGGCTGGTAGTTCTTGCTTGTTCCTTGTGCTGCATGCATTGGTGTGGAAGTGTTTCAGATGTGCTTCATTGTACCGAGGACCTTGTAGGGCAGGCTGAAGTATCTCAGTAGCACACAGTCTCTCTGAACATATCTTTAGCTGCAGTTCAGTTACATGTATAGTGTTTACATAACAGAGGAATAAATCTTTCAATTCTGGAAACGCTTTCATTTTCTAATTTCTAAAGTGCGTCTGCTTTTCAAGTTTTGTTTTAAGCAATTCCAACTGCAGCTAAAGCTGTCTTGCAAGTTGTTTTGAAGTTAAAACTGAAGTTAATTAATGGAATTAATACCAATCAAGGGAAGCGGTTGACTGTACAAGTCTTTGAGGTTGCATTTTCATTAGACAAGTAGTTAAATCTGTTCTTCAATTCCAAGAAGTTTTGAAACTTAGAAAATAGTGTATTAATGTGAAATAAGGCGAGCGGTGGTAGCAAATATATTAATTTTCTTACTCCTGCTGAGATAGTTATCATTGATCTGAAAATATTCAAAAGACATGAAATTTATTATCTTATTTTTTGGCTTTGATTCTTTATCATTTTTATCTATTTGTACATGTTCCAGAAAGTAGAATCAACCTTGTAGTATGTTTAAGTTTTGCAGATGTCTGTTGAATCAAACTTGCACTGCTGTTTGGTGGTTTTGTGTGAGAGGTCACTGTCCATTCAGGCAAGTTTTAGACTTGATTTTTTTTTTCTTAATTAAAATCAACTGAACACCCATTTAAATTCTTTTATATGCTATGATGAAGAGAAAATCAACAATTCTTTTCAGAAAAGTAGCGTAAGTACTTCCAAATTATGTTCATATTTTTCTTCTGGAACGTGGCTGTATAGTATGCTGGCATGTGTTAAGAGTTTGAGGTTCGTATTCAGTGCAATGCATATGTATTAGTCTTCTGATGTCGTGTGAAGATTTGAGCTTTACTTTGATGTGAAAGCTGTATATTCGTTAGGATTATGAGGAATGTTAGTCTGCTTCTGAGTGATGGAAAAATAGATCCATTTAGTTTCTGGAAAGCATTTCATTTTGAAAATGCAGGACATATCGTAGTCTTTCTTGTATCTGTTTCTGGACTAAATTTTGCAATGAATTTCTTTGAAAAGCATACCAGCATAAAGTAACATATTGGACTGTGACTATGGACTTCATGGGGCAGCATTGAGGACTAACTAGCATGCATTTAAAGTTGTGGAATGGATAGCCTCAAATTCCTTGTTTGTTTTTTAAATCAAGCCTTTCCTTAAAATTGTGCATATTTCTAAATTTAAATTGATGAATCCATAAAAACAGATCTACTGTAAAGCATCATTTGTTTCTAAACTGGACATTATTAAAAATGTTCCAGAATAAATTAGAAGAAAGTAAGCTTGTTGGGTAACAGAAGAATAAAATAATTTTTTAGTTGTGAAGTGGGAAAGGGAACTGAGGCTGCCAACAATGTGACCACTTAATTGTCTTCCACATAAGATCAATGCCTCAGAAATGCATGGTATCCCTGTTTGAAAAAATGGGAAGTTCTTTGTAAAATATCCTCCAAAGCAGTCTTTGGAGTGCTGCAAGAAACTCAAGAAAGTCATTTCCATTTCAGAATGGTACTTTTTCAATGACAGTATAAATTTGTCTATTTCTTTCAAGTTTTTCATTGGCCAAATGTTTCACTAAGCACAGCATTTTCATTTCAACTTCAAGGGAAAAAAATAAAATCATTCCTGTAGCTGAAGTTTATATTCCATAAATAAAACATGAAGTCAATTATACAACTGCTTTTTCTGCCTAGATTGTGTTATGGATAATTTTAACTGAACCTAGAAATTGAAATAATCAAATTAGAGAATTTTCTCTGGGCATATAAAGTGAATATGGCAAATAAATGTAAAATGAAAGAACATTTGCATGTACTAATGGACAAATCTCTAGGTAATTAAGCAAACCTGTCTAGGAAAGACAGGTGCCTAAACTTTGCTATAGCTTGCAATCACCTGCTGAAAGAATGAGAATTGAATTAAGAAGAGTATGTGACATTTCTCTCTTTTATTCTCTCTAGTGATGAGAAATTAATGCAAGAAACTCAGAAAGTCAATGTCATTTCAAAATGGTTTTGCTCGGTAACAGTGTGAATGCTTTCCAAGTGTAGTACAATATCCATGACATCTGTGTGATTCAGAAAGTAGGGCTCCCAGCATATGCTACTGGATATATCAATGCTTTTCCATTAATAAATGCTATCCTTGCTGCTCTTACCTTATGGTATTTCGGAGTATCCATCATACTTTTGACTGAGAAGTATTTCACAGTCTGTAGAAACATAACTTAGTTGTAAACATAGTTTATAGTGTCTTAAGACCAGCTGAAGAAACTCCTACTTAACCCTTCCAATAGCCCTTTACTTCCTGATGTTTGGAGTTTTCATCAGATTCATAGCTTGTTCATACCAAAGATTACCATTTTAGTTTTTCTGTAACGTAAGACAATAATGTAAGGATAATATCTTGATTTCTGAATGTTCAGTTTTACAGTCTATGATCATCTGGCTCTGGAAAATCTGAATGGGATTAGGAAGAAGCTACAAGAAGAGTTGTGTGTTTCTGCGTGTAATTTTGTCATACTACTTGATAGTCAGTTTTTATCTATGTTCTTGCTAAATTATGAAAATAATAATACTTCTTGAATTACTATGTTTAAATTATTTTAATTTTGAGGTCATCACACATCTTTAATGTTAGCTTCCTTTGTGAGTGAATCAGATGACAGCAGTAAAAACGAATCTGTTTGTATCTTGACGAAGACTGTTATGAACACTGAATAAATTAATACTGCCTCTAATGAATGTCTTAAGGGAGAACCACGAACATTTAACTCTAGACTATATCATTCATTCCAGTTTGATTTTTTTACTTATAAGCATTATACATGTATTTGTCAATACAAACTGGGTCTTCATGAGGTTCACATTAAAGGAGTAGAAGATGATGCCAATTTTGCATTTCTCTGATGTAAACAGAGATTTTCCCTCCTTCTAGCTCACTGAAGGTCCAATATTTCCTCAAAAATTTCACTATCATTTTTATAATATCTTTCTTTCATTCACGCTTCAATATATGAACTCCATTACAGTTCTATTCTGTGTTGTGGAAACTGATACATTCGTTAAGTTTAGAAGTAAAATAATAGAGGTGGACACCTTTGGATTTCTTTCTAAAATAACGTGTGTAATATAATGACTTCAAGGGTGGTTAATTTAAGATCTTGCTTTGTATTGAAGTCAGATCTGTGTCTTGTATGTCCGTGTTTGGCCACTGGCTTTAGATTTGGGGCTTTTTTTGTGTGTTTTTTTTAAATATATCTGTAGTTTTTCATTTATTTAAAGCACAACATGTCATACTTCTCTAAGTTACATTTTAGTTATCCTCATCTTTACTGAACTCATAATGATGTATTTAAAAACAGAATCCATTGCTTCATGTCAAATGAAGTTAGTAGATTTTGACTATTTCTGCCAAATATGAGGTTATGAGATTGTTCCATTCCTTTTTCTTCCCTGAATATAGACATTTTTTTCTCCCTATAATGTCAGAATTGGTTAAGAGCAAAACAGTTGGCTAAGAATTCAGAAGGTATGAGAAAGAAATATCTTTTGAAATATTCATTTTCTGAGTTGTCTTCAGGCTAACATGGAAAAGGAGTAGTTAAACAATTTCAAAAAGGTGCTAGATTTTTAGTTACGGTGTAGAACCAGCAGGAAAAGGTTTATTTTTGTTAGCTCTGACTGTGTATCAAAAGTAATTTTTATTTAAATTTACCTTTTTTCAGTTTCAAATTACCAAAGTCAGGCAGAAAAAAAATCCTGGTTGTCTTTTTACCCATCAGAAGACAGAAGAGGAAGCAAAGTGTGGATGCTTTCTGCAAAATCTTTAATAAAATCCTCCCAACTTAATTTTTTAAACATAAGATACCAAATTTATTAGTGGTTATGCTTGTTGGAATTCATGTTTTAAAATTCATATCATAAAGATTGCTGGCCAAAGAGTTCATTGTCCCAAGAGTGAAGCAATATAATGTCATCTCAAAAACTGAAGAAAAGCAGGTTTAATATGAATTTTAAAAAGTATGACTAAGTTAAGAAGTAGTAGGATTTAACATGAACAATTCTAATTTGAGTAAAATGCACTCTGAGTTAGTGTAATAGTAACTGTGACATTTTCCTTTCACCAGCTAAAAATACTGCATAGAACAAAAAGAAAATATTTGTATCAGAAATTCATAAATCCAGCCAGTTTAAAATTGTGTTAAGCAATCTGCACCCTCAATAAAGATTTTCTTTGAGTGTAGTTTTGATAATACTACAGTTATTTGACATCTGCCTCAAACCCAACACAGTCAGCAACGTTCAAATGAATATGCAAGCAGTCTCTGTTAAGCTGACTATCTGAGAAAGCCACGTTTGCGCAGTTTTGTTAGGTTAGTTACCTTCCCATTACAATCATGTTGATTATTCCTTTCTGAAAATAAAAATTAAGTCACCACCTTTGTGTTTAAGCTATAAGGATTCTATGCAAAGATATATTTGGGTGGATATTATGAAAATGTGAAGAATAATAAATGCCTGCCTGCCCTTATCTGACTTAGAAAGAAGAGAATTATGCCGCTTAGCTGTTCTTGTTGTACTAATGGCATCAAGGAAAAAATATATATATACACAAAAAAAATATATGGCAGATTCATTGGTTTATGACTAAGCCATCCATTATTCTCACATATCACAACGTCAAGAAGATATATTTTGGCAATTTTGTATAAAACAGCAGAACTAGAAGTACAGCATAGTTTCCAATCAGTAGGAATAGTAGCATTCTAAGCATCCTCATTTAAAAGCATTAGTATAGAAAGTCTGGAAAAGCATATTGCAGTGTAAATATGAGACTTTTGCCTGTTTGTTGAGTGTATGCCTATGTTAGATAACTCCTTTTTTAAATGACAGTGTTTGGTTTTCTCATAACTACTCTTAGTAACTGCTTTAAGAATCTCTTGTCCAGCTTGTTCTCTCTACTGTAAAATTATCAGCCAGAGAGAACTGTCTTTGAATTTAGTTTAAGTTATGGGAGATCCCAAGGAGGTTATTTACTGGTGGTCTAAGCAAGTAGACACTATGCTAGTGTTTGAATCTTGGCCACCCATCTGTTCTCTCCATAAAGGAGAGAAATAAAGTTTATCCCTTATGAATCGGTTCACAACTAAATTGTAAGTGGTCAATTAAAGACTGTGGTCACCAGTGTGCATAAATTACAATTTTATCTTCAGATACTGTTTTTCACTGTTACCAGCATCCTGAATTTACAAATCTAAACAGTGTGATTTCTGCCCAGTTCTCATTTTATATTGTTCAAAATATTGAATTTAAGCATTCTTTATCCGTTTATGATAAGTTGTTTACCCTTCAATAAGGAAGAAAGATTTAAAATAAAGCAATCTTTCATCAGTGAGTCTCATGGCCTTAAACCACAGAGTTCTTGAAGTTTCATATTATTTACTCATGGTGTATTTTCTGAGGTTAAATTCATCAAAACTTACTCTGATTCTCTTGAAGGAAAATGTCAAACAATTGAGTATTGGTCTATTTGCTGGGTTTTTTTTGTGGGTGGTTTTTTGTTGTTGTTGTTGTTTGTTTTGGTTTGGCTTTTTTTTTTTTTTTTTTTTTTTGTACTGAATCTTAGATGTCTTTCATTGAAATTTAAAGAAGTAAAGAAAACTACCTATTAACTTCATGAAAGTTGGTGTTCTGAGTTTCATTTTAAAGCAGAATGCTTCCTCTCAAGGCAACTGTATGTCTCTCTTACTTAAGATTATGTTGTTAAAGATATCAGTGATGTATGTTGAAAATCAGAATTCTAAACTGGTAACTTAAATACAGGGTTTTTTTTTAAAACCTTATGTTTGCAGTAGGTTTTTGAATGTTCTCAGTGTCCTATTTTCATAAAATTTGTTTCAATCAAAATTATATTTAGGTGTATGAGTAGTAGGGATCCATTTCATTCTGAGAATAAAAGGTGAGCAGAAGTTGTAAATGGGAGTAAGCAACATGTGAAGAATTGGTTAATAAACAAAGCAACTTCTTCTGATTCAAATTCTGCAGATTAAAAAAGAAAAGGGAGAAAAGCATTTGTGCTAATAACAGGCATCCTGCGATAGTGAGGAAAGTCTGTCTTCTCTCTTCTTAAATCTAGCTTATAAGATAAAGAAAGCAAATTAGTGTGCTGACTCCTAACACAAGTGAAGAATGTCTATTGACAGTCTCACCACAAGCAATAACAGTAAAACATAGCACCTGCAGTACAACACTCCAGCTTCTTCAAGCTTCCCATCATCACCTGGAAAGTTAGCTCTTCTCAAGTGAAAGATTACCTCATACAGCCCAGGACATTCTTACTCTTTGTAACCAAATACCAGATTGGGTGACTCAGAGCCGGACTTTGTGATATTCATTATTTTCCTTTCTTTGAAAACTTGACAATAACAATATAAATAAATAAATAGGCTGGGGTCTGACAGTTTTGCCAACTTTTTTCCCTCATTCGTATGTTAGTATGCTTAATATTTGGAGAGAGGTTAAAATTCTGGCAGTTTTAAAAATAAAGTCAGGAGTATAAGTATCAGCTGGAACAGTCTGCCCAGGGAAGTGGTGGAGTCCTCATCCCTGGAGGTATTTAAAAGATGTGTGGATGTGGTGCTCAGGGACATGCTCTAGTAAAGAGCCTTGGCAGGTAAGATAGGTGGTTAGTCATGATGTGCTTAAAGGTCTTTTCCAACCTAGATGATTCTATGATTCTTAAGATACTAACTATAGACCATTCAGATTTTAAGGTGCTTTTCTTTTTTTCTTTTTTTCTTTTTTTCAATAGGACCCCGTTAAAGTTTTCCAGGAATAAAACAGAAGTCATGGAGTCCTCTCCTGCTAATATTTAGTTCTGTCTGAGAGTAAAATTTTATGCAATTGAAAGTCAAGTAGAACACTGTGTTAAGATCTTGTACGTAATATCGGTCAGAAGTTGATCACAATTGCTGAAATCAGTTTCTTTGCACTTCCAGTGTCTTAAAATCCTGGTTATCAAGTCGAATAATAACAAAGAATCATTTCTTCACGTCATTGATTTTAGGGTTTGGGACAAAATACTCTTTTTCTTGGATCAAAGAAATTGAAGCACAGACAAAGGGAAAAAAAAAAAAAGATTCTTGTAGTGGCTTTGCTGGTATTTCAAAAGCAGCATATAGCATCATGCAGGAGAGTCTTTGCAACGTTGGAAGGATGCAGTATCAAGACTGAATTCACTGTGCCCAGCCAAAATGGAACAGCGTTTAATAAATCTCAGCATTCAAAGCAATTATTTTTGCTTCAGTAATATCATTTAGTCAGAGAGATTCCAAAGACTTCCTAGTTTCCTACTGAGTTAATGCAGAAGATGCTCAGATGGCTGGAGTAAAAATTGTGTGGTCAAAGATATAAAAGCAATGAAGCATGTAGTGATGGTGGTGGAGGTTTTTTATCATCCATGTGGAAACAAGTCATTACCACCTTGATTTTGTGTGTGAAAATTGTACTACTAGAATTATTTAACTTATCAAACAGACTTTCCAGTTTTCAATCAGTAAAATTTGTCACTACTTCAGACGTAAGACTAAATGTTAAAAAAGTGTGAAAACTAGTGAAACAAACCTTAGAACTTCTAATAATTTCTTTGAGTATAGTTTCTCTTACTGGAAGTAATGTGAATACTTGACAAGGATACTTCAGATTTTCCACACATTTAAGAAAAGGACCCTTTAATTTTCCCAAGTGAAATAAAAGTATTGTAGGAGTAAACTAGATTTGAAACAGTATGGAGTTTTAAACCAGACAAAGGCCATTGCTGACTGCCAGTCACAGGGTAGCTGCATAAGTTGATGTGATAGCATCCTCTGCATGTTATGTTTGTGCTGACAGATCCTTTTTGGACACTTGACTGATGGTGTTTTTGACATTCCCACTACTGACAAGCTGCCTGAGGTTATTTTACTTTCATGCCATTGTCATTTGACATTAATAACTGTTGGAACAGGTATGAATTGACAGTCCTGGGGAACTGTCGAATTCCCATGCCAGATTCTCGTAGCTGGCCTGTTAGTTTCAGTCCCAATGCAAATGTTTCCTCTTCATTCAGGCAGGTTTTCATGATTCTTAGTTTGCGCTTGAAAGCAAAATTGAATTTAGAGCAAAGGTTACCAGGGATATTTTCAAGTAATGATGCTCTGTCAGCTCACTGTTGTACTGTTGGCCATACTAATGCTTGATAAATATTTATGGCATTATGAAAAGCACTAACCCACAGTGTGCAGTAATATACCCAATCTATAAGGGTACCTAGAAATCTCACCTCAAGGACTAATTAATTGTGATGGCATTTTATTTTTGGAATGCCATCATTTGTTTCTGTAGGACTAGTCACTGAATAAAGTGATGTTCACTTTATTTCAGAAAATAGCTATGTAGCTAAAGAGGAAAAATAAAAATAAATAATAATAATAAACAGGAATAGGAGGAAAACAGCTACATTAGTACTAGCGTTGAGCAGAGAAAACCACTTATTAACTATAAGCAATTAACTGTATCACTTCATTTTCTTATACATTCACTTTTTTGTAACAATTGAGCAAGAAAGTTCTTATTTTTTTGTATGGAAACCACGTTCTCAAGCAGCATTTCATTGTTTCCTACTGTTGTAACTTTGGTTACAGTCTACTAGTCAACTGTGTGTGGTATTTCTGAGTTTGAGAGAAGGATGCTCTTTCACCTGGAGTATTTCCTTTGCTGTCACTGCACATGGACTCTTGCAGTCCCAGAGCCATTGTGATGATGCTGGCATATTAGCTAGTCTTGCAGTTAGTAGGCAGAATTCCTTAAAAAGCATTTGATTAATGCTTTTAATACACAAACCACGTATATTGTATGTGGTTTCATATTGTTACGGTGTCAGTGATTTTTTGCTGCACAAAAGTGCTCTCAGAAGAGTCATTCTCAGCCTGACTTAAGGGGAGATGATATCCCCTGTGTCATATACCCAGCAGCTTGTGTAATGAGTGGTATGCTTTCCTTGTCTGATTCATGTGTGTGCACTGGAAAGGAGCAGTGTAGGTAAGAATGTAGATATTATGTGTAAATAAAGTGCACTTTAGGGAAATAGCTTAATGGAAGGTAACATCAATATGATAAATTTTTTAAATACCATTCATGCCTTCAAAGACATTCACATAGTACAGTAGGTGTTTATATTAAAGATGGTATAGTGTGGTGTCTGGGTGCTGGCTAATCCCCTTGATCAGATTTTCAGAAATGAAATTATCAGGAAAATGTCAGTTTTCACATAGCGGGGGGACTACCAGGACACATTGCTGGCCATTTGCAAACAGAGATAACTGCACAGAATAAAATTAGCGGAACCCTATCTGGGATGAATCTTGTAGAGCTCCAGATAAGTTTTGATGATTGTTAGCAGAACTATCAATAAATGTCTTTTTTCTTAATTGTTGTAATTAACAGTGCTACCCTCATGCCAAAACATTTTTTAAATAAGAAATGGTAGGAGAATAAAAGTGTCTTTTTGTATAGCCCTTAGACTGTGTCTTCACCCAGTTAAAATATATATATATATACCAGAGTTTAAAGTTACAAAATAATGCACTCTCATTTTCTTTACTTATTCATTTGGGTTGATCACTGCATTGTTTGATATTTCTATAAACAAAATATTTCTAGCACTTAAAATGAACAGGGGAAGGTAGGTGTGTCATAAAACTACTGGTATGTTCAATACTATGCACATATTTAAATACCTGAACTACTTAAACATGAATAGTCTTAGGGTAGTTAAAGAAAAAATGTGGCAAAGGCAAAATAAATTGTATAATTTTCTTTCAAAGGCAGTTGTCATATTTACTTAAAGTTTATTTTTTCACAGCCAGAATAATACATTTTCTGTAAATTGATAAACTTGAACAATATATGTGATTTTCCTTCATAAGCCTTCATTTTACTTTTTCCTTTAGTTATATGCGCTTATGTAATAACAAATGAAACTACTGCAGGTTAAAGATTCAAGAATCACAGCACAAGAAAAACACAGAGCAGTTTCCAGAGGTGGTATTTGTTGAAACACAAGCAAAAGATCTGTGTGTGAGTTCCATATCTCAGATCTTCAGGTATAATTGCCCAATGAAAAAATAATTTTAATAAATAATTTGCTTTCAGAGTTGTCGCCCACTATCTTTGTTCCTACCTAAATGGGAAGCAAATTTTTAATTTACATACAGATTAATTCTCTGTTCTTTTACACTAAATAGAACTTCTGTTGCCTTCATTACTTCCTATCTATTATTATAAAAAATTTGTGTCATTCATGCATTACCAACATTAATCAGTAGTGTGTGTTGTTACTCAAAACAAGTAATATCCATATATTCTTCTGAGTAACAATAAAGAGGTAGTCACATAGAAATGAAGTTGCTGTGTATATTGTATATGGCTCGGTAAAGTAGCACAGTGATCCTGTGGGTATTCTGTGATTTTTTTTTCCTATTAACTTCTAATTAAAGTTAGGTGATTTTTAGGAGAGAGAAAGTGATACACGTGGCTTTTCTGTGCCATCTTTCATTCTTGGCAGCGAATATTGGGTCTAAGTCCTGTTAATCCAAACTGGAAACACTTTGCATTTCTATTCAGAGTAAAGATATTCAACTGGATTTGCTCTTCTTATAAGTGCAACTTAAAGGGAAGACGAGCCAAACAATTTGTGCAGAAAATGTTTCAAAAAAAAATTAACTTTTTAAGATTGTAGAGTTTAACATTAGGGAAATTACATGGGTTTTTTTGGGTCTACATAAGGACAGTTTCTTTTATCCTCCTATTATATTGCACATGTGTTATTTCCAGTTTAAATGTTTGGTCCTTTAAGTGGGCTGCTCCTCAACCTTATTTTTGAAGTTTACGAGCCGCGTATAAATTGAGCCTTTCTTCTTTTTACCAATGCAATAACGTACTGTTGTTAGCAATTCTCCTGGGAGATAGAGCACAACCTTATGGATCTGGAGATAACGTTGCTCAAAGAGACAAAAGTTAAATAGAGCCAGGAGAGTGGTCGCCTCTCTTCTGCTCTTCTGGCAGCCCATAATGGTGGGTGACGACAAACTTCCATAGGACTTCAGAATGTGAACTTTGGAAATGAATGTAAAAAAATGAGATATTACTAGGGGTCACAGGGTGTGGGGTTTAGTCCTCAAACAAAAGGCTTTCTAAGTTAGGAGACTGAAGACAGCCACACTTCTAGCAAATACGGAGAAAGATATCTAAGGATGGAGAATGTATTTATGTTTGTACTTATGTTTATACTTACTTAATATGTATAAAACCACTTCCATCCCCTAGAATATGTTCTGTAACTTGATCTGTTTTAAACTTTAAGTGCTGGAAAAGCTCTTACTTATTCCAAATTAATATTTCAAACACCATTTGCTGATATTATTTTATCATTGAGATTGTATCATATTATATCAACAAATGCATTTATCATCCTGTGGTATAGCTTACTGAAATGTACAGTGTCAGTGGCTGGAGTATGTATGACACCAGTTTATCCCTCTGAGAACAGACGTACAGAGGACATATATCTTTAGGCATAACCTGGAAGCTCAGATAAATTTCAGGAAGCATTGCCTGTATCAAGGTGTGTATTTACAGATAAGAAGTTTAAAGCTGTGGTCCCAAGAATATTTATACAATAACCAGTGCCTAATTAAGGTATCCCATCAGTTTGTATTTTGTGACACCTCATGACATTTGTGCAACAGCATCATATAAATAAGTTATGAGCAAGGTTGAAATGCAATCATTTTGATTTTGTTTATAGCTGTGAAAGCATGCTTTACAATTTATCATTCACTCCAAGAATTCAGTTATCTTAAAAAGAAACTAATTTTTTTGGTGACAAGTACCAGTTACCACTAAAAAGTCAGCATTTACTACCAATAAATTTAATCTGCATGCATTAAAGAGAATTTTGCTGCTAGTTTTGTATTGCCTTATTCCACTGTAGTATTTCATGTTTCTATATGTGCATATAATCAAAATAAATAAGTTTCTTAACAGTGGTAAATCTCTTTAGTGATGTAGCAGCAGTCATTCTTAAAGATTACTACTTTGGCTGATCAATTTATGTACTATAAATTATAATAAATACATTTTAAAATTCGTAAGTAATATTTCATTTGTTACCCAGAAACACAAAGCATTCTAGGCTTGCTACAGATGAATGGTGAGCTATGTTAAAGATATACACAGTGAAAGGAGAAATATGGCTTTAGCTTTGAAAGGTAATTCCCTGCTTCCAAAGATTTCAAATGTAAGACAAGGAAAAGGTCTAAGGCAATCCCTTGCAAGTAAGCAATAGCTATCAGGATGCATTAGGTGAAACTAATTCACACAGTACCCTTGTACTCTTGACCTTTCAAACACATTTGCAGATAATGTTGATGCTTCTGACAGCATACACAAATCCTCACAGTTCTTTGTGAAGATATTTCAGTTCTGCATTGAAACTGTATTCTCTGTCATATTAAGATGACAGTTGTTGTAAGATACAAATTTTGAGTTATGTCACAGTACAGTGTAGGTTACAGTCTATGTTGCAAGGTACAGCCATAATCTTGTAGTGCTTACAGTTAGAGAGTTTCTTCTGTGTGGCAGGTGGGAAATGGGTTAATCTGGGTCTGATCATCAGTGTCTTGCAAAGAAGAAACAGCAGCTTAAATTAAACTGCCACTCTGAAAGGCTGTTTCTGAATCCAAACTTTCAAGATCCAGATGTTGCTGTTACAGAGAGGAGAGTGGACAGGGAAGGTGAAAATAGAAAAACATTCACAAGAAACAGCTTGTTTTCCCCAAAATCTGTTGGAATTGTGGTGTGAGAATGTATATAAACAGATCTTGCTGCTTTAACTTGAGAGTACTATTATGAATATATACTGATATTAAGTGAAATTTATGGAAATGCCAATACATTTTTCTTTCTCCTTAGACATCTGCAAAATTAGAAAAGTTTGTTCCGTATATGTTTACTCATTTCATAAGTATATCCTTTCAGTCTGGGTGCAGGCACAATGAAATAAAATATAGGTCGAAAAAAATGTAAAAATATAAAATATTTTATTTTGATCATCCTTCAGGAAATAGTACAGGCTCTTTATGGAGTTATTCACCCTCACAGCATTTTCATTGTTCTGTAATACAGTCTAGGCAAAAATGAACATGTGAGAGGGAAGGAAACATGGGAGCAGTAGACTAGATTTGCACCTGTGTGCTACCGGCCTTTCTGAACTGATTCCCCAGTGTTTATCTGCAGCTGGAGTTCCAGGGCAAGTCTGCAGAAGCCCTCTCTTGGGGACTTGGCCCACTCATTTGGCAGTGCACTGCCCCATCTCTGTTCTGACAGCATACAGCAGCGTGTCTTGTGAAGCCCCCTCCACAGGAAGGTGTTATTTATAGGCACAACTCTGGTTCAGCAGACATCATGAATATCCAAGGAAACAACTAAAGTGGAAGAAGGAAGGGAAAGCTGGAGGGAAATTTCTTCATGCATGAGCAGAAAATAAGTCTTAGAGCTATGCTTTTAAATGAATTCATCTTATTCCTATTAAAATCCTTAAGTTTTTATTGTTGTCCAGAGATATACCTGCTCTCTCCATATTTTCATCAAGACTGTGCCTTTATTAAAAGTATTAATATTTTCATCTTATATACGAAGATAAATGTCATCTTGAGGTTACCAAAAGAAAGTTCTGTCTCTTCCCACAAGAAGCTGAGGATATTATTAGAAGACCAACTTTGTGAATCTGAGTGCTGAGATAAAGACTGCAAAAAAAATCAAGAAGGGCTAGGGGAAGTCTTTTGACTTGCAGTTCTCTGAAGAATCCCCCTAAATTTTTTGTGTCTCTGTGACAGCAACCATGTTAGTCTCTCTAAAAACTCTCCTAACAGGCTCTGTCATTTGAGCTTTCTGTCAAGAAACTCCATCAGCTGACAAAATAATTTAGGAACAATCAATGTCTGGATTACTCACGGCCCAGAATAAAACAGTTTATCCAAGTGTATCTTGAGGACTTGGAAGAAAGACGTGTCTCCCTTTCTTTTTCGGCAAAGGTTTCTGCCCTTGCCTAGCCAGGCAATGATTCAAAGACTGTAGCAGTTAGACATGGAAAGATTTTGCTTCAATATAGATTTGTACTAATTACTGTGAGTCATCATCGCCAGATGCTTCAAGGAATGCATGCACTGTTGGTTTTTGTGTCTGATCAAATTTCAGCACTGCATTGGAGATATTGTCACCAAAGTATTTTCCAGATGTCCCCAAAAATAGGAATAATTAAAAACAACAACAACAACAACCAAAAAAAAAAAAAACAAAAAACCCACCATGGCATTTTAATGGAAACATTTCTAGATGACTGAAGTCAACCAGTCCTAAGGACAATCAGATATAAACTATGACAATGGGCCTTGTGCCCAGCCTGCTCTCCAGAAAGTTTCCCTTAGGTGAAGCCTGCTCTGTGATAAAAGGCAGTCAGCTTATATGTGTAATTCCTATTAACTGTGGTTTCACACTGTGTGAATGCCAGTTTGAGACATTTGTTTGGCCAGTGCCAGAGATTTTGTGACATCAAATTTGGAAGTGGATAGCATGAGGCTGGGTGTGCAGAGGAGCTATTGTAATGTCTCAGGGGGAGTTCACATTTTGGTAGACTGGCAGATAGGAAGCACTCAGATGTAGATCACTGGGATGCAAGGAAGACTCAGAAAGGAAAAGGAAGATTTGAATTTTTATACAAAAGTTCCAACTAATGACCAAGTTGCTACAAGACCAGAAGTAGTTGAGCTGAACTGAAAAAATTCCTTATTCTGACTAACTTGACAGACATAGGCATTCTGTACAGCAAAGATGGAAAATTTGTTTTTGAAGAGCTTCCTATTGCAGTCATTTCCTTAGGTCCTAGAAGAATACTCTAGACCCTTTTAAAAAAAAGGTCTTTCAATAGTTCAGATTTAGCTAAAGAGCAGTAAATGCTGTTTCAGATATTATATCTAAAGTTTTTCTAAATTACATTATATTTCAAGCGAGCTTTTTAGAAAGATGCTGCCTTGAAAATTCATTTATTCTTTCTCTTTTATGTTAACTCCACTTTCTATCCCCAAATTCGAAAATGAGAAATTTAGTCTTAATATTCTAAACTCTTACGTAGGTTCCTAAATCATGATTAAGAAAGAGATGTGGAACTTTATGCTAATAACTCAAACTAGTTTGTGAGCAGGTAGTGATTTTTCACCATTTTTGAGTAATCTGTCAACATTATAACTTAAATATTTTTATTATCTTTCCAGAACTAGAGGCAGAAGAATGGTGCAAACATCTTTGCATGGAGTGTCTAGGAACCAGGCTTAATGATATAAGTCTTGGAGAACCAGATTTGCTTGCTGCTGGAGTCCAGAGAGAACAAAATGGTAAGTAACTTTGTAATTGCCATTACATGAGATATTATGAAATATGTTATCTTGTTAGTGTTTGTGTAGTTGTATGGATTTTTCCTTTTACCTAAAAGTAACTCATTCGTAACTAAGCGTTTAGATGTCTTTTCAGTGCTTCATCGTTGGTTTTTTGTTTGGTGGTTTGTTTGTTTTTCTACAAATAAATATGATTAAATTCCATACCAAATAGCGCACATATAGTGACTTCATGTGTTCATTGTGGATGGCAGTGACCTTTCTGGTTGTGAAACAATGGACTCTACGTAGTGGAAAAAAACAGTAGGTGTGGTTCCACAGCCTTTAAAAGAACAATTCAACAGCATCTTGGACCAGAAAACTCATACTTGCTTTAAACTCAGACCTGTCTGGAATAATGGAAAATCTACATCCAAACATTGTCAGTTACAGATGAAAAGGACAATGGAATATTCTAGTCAGCACTAAGTCAAGCTTTTAAGTCTTTGGAACATAAATTTAGATACATGTCCAGAAAGGTTGCTAGTGGGTGGAATATCCAATAACAAAAGAAAATCTGTGATTATCCTGTCACTTAGTTCCAATTAATGAACATGAGGGCAAAACCAAAATGTGCTCATTCATTCCTCTCTAAATTACAACACTCGATAATTATTACTGTATTGATGCTTTTATAAAATCCAATAGCTTTTAACAAAGTAATAAAACAAACTGACTCAGTGTTCGTAATGAAACAAGCCAACTATCATTATAAACGAAATGACGTAATTAGATTACAGAATGAATAGCACTATGTTAATTATATTTTATTAATTTCTTATGAGATTCCAGACATCACTGAACTTAATAACATAAAGTATACAGAAATACCCTCAAGAAACTCTATTCAAACATCAGTTATTGTTCTTTTGCAATTTAAAGGAAATTCAAATGTTTGTGAAATTGTTTCCACAATCTGACACGGGATTTAATTTGTGTCTTGTTTTAACTTTCCACTTGTCTCAAGCTGTTATGCAAGTATAGAAGGAGAAGCTATTAATGTTGTAGGAAAGTGATAATGATCAGATACCACTCAAAGTATCCTATCTGCTGTATGCTTGTAGGCTATAGATGTAAGACTTTTATGCATACCATTGAAGACAGAACTAAGTGAGCAGGTGAAGTTACTTCAAGAATTAGCAGGGAAATAAATCTTGTGAAGAGTCTCTGGTGTGAGCAGAAAAACAGCTTGAAAATCCGTAAGCTGTTTCTGCAGTGAAATCATGTAGTGTCTAGCAGCTTTCAGACCTGGATAGTAAATACTCCATTCCATCTTGTCTTTTGAAGGGAAAGATTCAGTTATACACACGACCTCCAAAAGACATAGATTAGTTCTATTGTGTAATCTAGTCTTGATTCAATTCCTTCAGTGTAGAATTAATTGCAGTACTTCCAAGCAGCATATATGAACATAATTAGCATCTTCATTGCTGTGTGGAAGTAAATGAAAGAAAACAAAGAGGCAAAGCATGTATTTTTTCTGCATCTCACGTGAATAAGAATGCATGGAGGGCATAATTAACCGTATTTTCATTACTCCAGTGGCTGTACACATATCATCCAGTATTTGAAGAGCATGCTCTACTAAACCATTAGTTACATTAGTTACATTAGATACCTATCTGCTTCCATCCCTCATCCTCTTGATGCACAGCTCAACTTTTTAATAAGCATGTTTGAAATTCAACGTTGTCTCCTTAGTTGTCTTGTTCTGGATGTAAAGTAAATTCTGGTTTGGAAGTGTCTTTTAATCAATTTGAAAGGAAAAAATGGTAAGAAGTCTTTTTTTTTTTTTTTTTTCATTTGGGTGCTGTATGAGCTTTTATTAGGGATTCCTTAGGTAAAGCCAGTCAACTGGAACAGTGACTTCAGCTCATTGTAGTTATCTTATTCTGAAAACTTCAGTGTTCTTCTCTGCATGACAGTTTTATAAAAAAGGTGACTAATAGGAGGGTGGAATCATTTGGTGAACTCTGGTAAAAATTTCAAGTTTATTTTCTTGCACAATTTCCTCATTTTTATTCATAGGTGTTCTGCATAGAGTTTACTTTGTCCTAATATTTTTAATACGTTATGTTCTTCATCTGTCCAAGTATACCAAGTCCACAGATTGCATTCTCAGTGAGACTGCAGTATCAGTAGGTTTACAATTTTAGATTTTCTTTGACATTTTAAGGGCTAAAAGCGATTGAGTAATAGTGTTATAACGTACTGCTTATATCTCCATGATATGACAGGGTGTTAACATCATTAATCCCTACAGAGTAGGTGTTAATCCCATCCCACTGTCTTTCTTAAACAGTTTCTTTGCCTTAAAGATTTTTTGAAGTGTTTGCAATCTGATACTTCTTGGATCAGAAAAGAACTAACCAAAAGAAGTGGTTTTGTTTCATAACTACTTTACTTTGTCCTAGCAATGTTATTTTTAATACACTCTATTCTTCATCTGTCCAAGTACTTACCCATTCCTGTCCTTTAGAGGATATTTGCATAGTATGTCGCAGGACCTCCTAAGGGTATTCAGTGAAAAGATCGAGTAACTTGAGAAAAGAGTAAGTTTTCTGTTGTGTGGATTTCTGTTTTAGTTGCTAAAACTAAGTGTATGGCCCTCCAACCAGCACATTTACTTTACAAGGTTTGCAATATATCGTGTTTCCTTGTGATTTGTCTAACATCGCTTTTTCATAGAATCATAAAGGTTGGAAAAAACCTCTAAGGTCATCTAGTCCAACCGTCACCTACCATCAAACCACTAAACCATATCCCTAAAAAGTTACATCTAAACTTGTTTGTCCTTCTCTACATTCTTGTATCTCCCCTAAGGCGATTTTGTTGTTGTTGTTGTTGTTGTTGTTTGTTGTTGTTTTTGTGTATGTGTGTGTGTCAGATGCAATAGTATGGTTTGTAAAACAGTTTGTTTCAAGGACTGGCAAAATTGGTGTTTAGTGTGCAGTTGTCATGGGTGAACAGCCATACATTATTTACATATTTCTGCCATCTGGGAGTAAGATACATTGCAGCACAGTGACTGAAACAGATTAATTCTTGTATAATTTTGGGTTGTTCAGTAGGTGCCAGTGAGATCTCTTTTACTGGGGCTGCACTGTTGCTTGACCCTCTAGCACCAGGCAGTTCTGTGGTGATGGAAGGTACAAAAGCCAGACTATAGATCTCCACTGCTTAGAGGAGACAATTCTAGATAGTACTGTGGGAAGAACAGAGACGACTTCTAAATGATACTTGTGCAAAACACATCAGTATCAGAGAGCTTCTCACTGTTTCAGCTGTATTTGAATTATTCCATCAAATATTACCACAAGCATTACTGTGTAAACTGCACTGCATAAAACGACACCTATGTTGTTTTATTTTTATATCCAAGGCTCAAAACCAATGGCTGCTTAGTTTGCAGTGATACGCAGTTTCTAATAAAATTGAGATCTGAAATGAAGCTTCTCTTACTCTCCAACAATTTTACATCCTTGAACCTTACATATTTTAGAGGGAGGAAGATTGTAATGCTGATGTTGATTGTGACTGCTCAGCCTCAGTCTTGCAGGATAACATCATCTTCCATCTCCCTGTTTTCTGATGCTTTTATTATACCTATTTGTTTCCTGCTAATCCATGGGATTTTTTTGTGTTCCTCATCCCTAAAACAGCAACCTTGGCCCTGTTTATTTATTAATTTTTTTCATAGCAAATGTAGTTTCTTACTGTTTGCGAATATCTATTTAGATTATTTTATTAAGAATGAGAATATAGAATTAAGTCAAAAGCAGTGAAGACTACGCGATCTCACTTAGGTAATGAACTTAGAATAGTAGGAGCAGAGCTCCTAGGACAAATAATAATATGCAGTAATAACTCCAGGAAAGAAAGTCTGGACTCAGCTGAACTCTAATAACAGTGACTACAATTAGTCTTTTATGCCATGATTCTTATACATGCCTTTCATATTGCTTAAGTTTCTAAAGCTACTGACAGGGAAAGAGAAGGTACATGTAGACTGGTGTCTTCATGTAGAAGTGGAAAGTTGCTTTCCAGATCTCAATACATGTGCAAGCATTCATAATACACCCCCAAATCTAAGAACAACAACAAATTTCTTTTTAGTGTTTTTGTCTGTCTTGTCATTAACTCTAGAACTTGTCCATGTCAATGATTTTTTATTATTATTATTATTTTTCCCCCAAAAAAATCTGTTGTGGCATTGTATTTTCATTTTTTATAAGGGGGAGCAATTAGAAAAGTGTTATCCAAATGGACAGTATACAATGAGTGACCATGTCTCCTATGGAAATTAAATCAGAATATTCAAGGCAATATTGAGTGAAAAAGCACTGTGTGCAGACAGCATTACTAAAGTTGTTCTTCAAGAATTGGTGCTTTTTTTTGGTGAAGACTAATTTGTTCAGCCTTTTTTTTGTGTGCGTGTAAAAACAATCCACTTGCTTACTGTGTTTTAGTTGCTACAAACTCATTAATTTCTGTTAGACTTAAAGATGTCCTTAAATCCTCAGAAGAGGATTACAAGTTATTTCTCTATGCTACGTATGGAGATTACAAGCTACAGCCAAAACATAGGCATTTTGTACTGAAGTTCATGCAGTTGACCTGTTTTAGCGCGTTTTTAGGGTCTGTAGAATCCCTGTTTCTGATCTACTACATGGAAACAAAAGTGCAAGTTTTATATTCATTTTCTGTTGTCTTTAATACACTGTTGCTTTTCGGTTTTTGAAAAGTAACAAAATACAGCTGATTTTTATCCTGAATATAAAGGTGTATGGGAACTGCTGAATCACGGCCTGAACCTCTGATTGATCACCTGGGGCGAGCAGTGAGTCAGCCATGGGAG
>JAOWBP010002052.1:35038830-35099053 GCA_028571105.1 Tragopan temminckii | reverse complement strand
GTAACTGCTTTTTTTTTTTTTTTTTTTTTTTGGAGTCGATATTGTTTATGGTCAGAAAGATTCTCATCCTTCTGCACCATGCAGAAGTGAAACAGTTCTTAGAGCATCTATGGAGAATGTTCTGCTCGTGATGAGGTGTGTGGGGGTGACAATTCTGACTGCACAGCCTCAGGCAGGTGGTAGCATAAGCTTAAGTATGATATATGAGGATGCATATCTGAATAAATCTATTAAGTACAATGTAAAATGGAGAGTATTTTGTAGAAAATAGCATCAAAATTCAAATGAGATGTGATGGTTGAAAGGTATGAATATGTGAGTATATATCCATAGCTAATTGGATTCTGGTGACTGAATTTCTAAATTAATGCAGTTTTTATTCACAAAATGAAACATTAAAGGTTTCTATTTTTTCCCTTATGTCCATCTCCTAATGCAGACCCTTAATGAATTATAGTAGAGCCGTCATTTGTGAGAGAATGCATCAACTTCCAGGGACACAAATGTTTGTTAACAAATGAATACTTTTTAACCCCCAAAAAATACTAAAGGGGGCCAAGGGTGCTATGGGCTATGGAAGCTCAAGTATAAGATCATTGTGAAATAGAATTCTATCTACGTATAGAATTCTCAAGCTAGTTATGCTTAATTTTTATAGTCTGGAAATTATTGATTTTTTTTTTTTTTTTTTTTTTTTTTGAGGGAGATAATGGTTACATTTGTATGAATATTTTGATGTCTCCTGAAATGTAGATTAGAACTAGGAGAGCTGAGGTGGCTAATGCCAATTGTAGTGCTAGATTTGGGTAATAAAACTAATGCTAACCTTCAGGCTAGCGGCCAGCTCATGATGGAAATTCTTCCAGTGCAGCTTTTATTCCTTCTTGTTCTGTGTCTGAGGGAGCCCTGGCTGAGAATCAAAGTGAAGATGCTTCAGTGTAATGCAGCCTGTGAAGTTCCAGGTATCGTTGAGTGACATAATACTGGAGAGCAAAAGAAGGTAGCGTATGGCATATCTTCTAAAGAACCTTGGGCTTGGGGTGAACTTTCAGATAGAATTTGATTTCCAAAGAATTTAGTTTTCAGAAGGCTTAGCTGTAAGGCTGCTTCTATGTACCTTCCTTTATTGATTTTGTTCTTTGAGAAATAGAAACTCTTCATGATTTTGTTTTTCTTACAAGGTACTACATGTTTACCTTTGCCTTATTATGGCTATACCTTGCACTGAGTGCTTGTTACCCTGGCTACCTCCTCCCCACGTGCACTCAGATTAGGTTTATATTGTGAGCAAGTGTGTCCAGCCAAGGAGAATGGGCAAACATCCATGCTGAACTGAGGAGTCGGGACTCAGAACTATTTAAGATAAACATTTTAATGCACTCCACTGTACTTCCTGAGAGTCTAATATTTTCAGGTAAACTCTGATGTTCTGGTACTTTTATGTTGCTTTTGATTTGGGGTTGGATCCTCAGCATGCCAAAATGGGGGATCATTACCATCCCCTCTGTTGTTATTATGAGCTGCCATCTGCCTCTGCTGTTAGTGTCATAGCTCCTGCATGTTGTTAGGCCGGGGAGAATAATCCAGCCCGTTAGAGGAGGTACGTTATCCTCTTACTTTGTTAAGCGTGGGCTGTATATAAAGCATATCTATGGTGTCTTGACATTTTAAACTTGCGTTGAAATCTATGTAGTAGACTCTCTCATATGTATACTAGCAATTCCTCTATGAAGATGTCAAACATCCTTGAAATTTGGAAACTGTAGTCAGTAAAGAGAGCTGTAATTAAAAAATCTTTTTAAGATCCAGTTTCTCTGTAGCCCAAATATGCCTTTCCTTTCAGAGCTCTGGCATTCCTGCACTGTTTGATATTTTGCTTTTCTCTAATACCACATAAAGGAAATACCTCATTCTTGCAGCCATTACATTTGACCTGTGCGACCCTCTTTTGAAATAAATTTGATTGTAATGTGGTGTGCTGTTCAGATCAGAATAGGTCATTTGTGTAGTGTGGAATAGGACTGTACTGCCTTTGTTCTTTTGGAGTCTTTCATAGTTGTGTTACATTAAAATTCATATGACACAATTTTGTACTGCGCTGGCTGTGCTCATAGCTGAAACTTTCGTGTATCAGATTGGAATCCCTTTGTTGTCTCCTAATAAACTAAGCTGCAAGGATTTCATGCCTTGTTCAAGTGCTGCTTCTTAGAAGAAAAACAATTTGATGTCACATTAGGAAGTCCAATTAAAAATGAGTGTTGTGTCACTTTGATTGTCTTGTTATGACCCAAATCAACCTTTGAAGTCTCAATCTTTTTGTTTGTTTGTTTTTGTTTTACTTTTGGCACGCTTGGGCTGGAGAACAAAAGAATCCTATTTAATGGAAATTTTCACTCAGTTGGTGAATAAATACTGGGGTTTATGTGTTTCTACATACTGAGTAGAATTATTTCCTGATTGGTTCAACTTATACCCTAATTCTGCTATCCAAAGAGAAAATTGTACCTGCCAGTCAGTCTTGATTGAGTAATAAATAACAGTTGCTGTTCGTCACCAAATGAAAAGTTTTACCGCATAAACCCTCTATTTCTAACCATGCTTTTAAATCATTATGAGCAGCTCTCTGGAGAGGAACATAGTGTTTCTCCTCCTGCCCTTAACCCTGTCTTCAATCAATCGGCGCTAACAATGTTATGAATGTGAAGCTGTGATTGCTGCCGAATTACTCTTGAAATAGTGCAGTTCACATGTTTTACAAAATCCTGACATTTAATTGTTACTATGTGTATATTTAGGGTGAAGAAAGTGAAAGGATCTGCCAAATGTCCCAAGCCTGAAACTGTTGATTGACCACAGTGGCTTTGCAGTGAGGTCATGATGAATGCAGAGGGCAGAGCAAAGGTTCTCATTCCTTGAGTTTCCGTAGAACAGGAAACAAACAAATAGAAAAGCCCAAGTAAGCAGTGCAGCCTAGGATGGATGTCTTTTCCATAGATTATTTTGTGATATTTTCTAGGCAAATCTGCTCATACTTTCTGAAAATATGGAGAATGGCATTTCTAACTACATACTAACGTGATCTGAAGTGTGCGTTACATCTCAGAGTATGAAAATAATTCAAATGAAACTTTAAAAGCTTAATTCCTATTTGTAATACATTTATTTTAGTTTCAGTGAAGTTCCAGTCCAACAGGATTTAGATGCCAGATTGCTTTCATGTAAAAGAGTTCATTTTTCATGCTAGTTCTAGACAAGCTAAGGTAGAGAGTTAAAAGGATTTTGCTGTAATCCATTAAGGACAGTAGTCACATTTACTACTTAATACTGAAAGTATCATTTTAAATACTAGTAATTACTGCTTTCCTTACTTTTCTTGTGCTACAGTTACATGAATGTTTTGCAGAATTAAATGGAAAATGTATGGATTTCCAATTAGGTTATTATGGAAAGAACAGTCATTTTGAGCTTTGGAGCAGTTCTTATTGATTAAGCATATTGTGCAGCAAATGGAAAGAACTGTGTTGCAGCCACTGTAAAGAAGAACAAAAAGTCCAATTTTCTTTTCACTAATCTCTGCATTTAAAGAAACTTGTGAGTCAGACTTGTATTAAGTGTTTCTGAGTTTGCTGTTTCCCAGTTGCTTCCCTTGATGTGTTTTTTCACTTAATTCTCAAGAAGTCTGATAGCCAAGTATCTGTAAACTTTGTAATGGATGGTACCTATTTAAAGGGACAAATAGTTTCTCTCTTGCAGCTAGCATGTTGCTTCCTTGTTATCAGTGGATTATAAATGCTTCTATTTTACCCTTGTGTGTAATACCATTAGCCTCAGTGAGATTATACCTTAGCTGTATGAAGATTATGCCAAGAAGTGTTTGTAGACTTGACCTTCTTCCCTTGTCTATGTTGAGATGGTAACATTTTATTTGCATTTTGTCTCTCTTGTGGGATGATGGCCTTTTGGTTTTTCGTTTAGCAGGCTGTCATTTTTGTTCTATGATAGACATTAAAGACCTGATCAAAGACCCTGAAGTCAATTTAAAGAAACCCATTAACTTCCATGACTTTGGCTCAGAATCCAAGAGGGAACATTGGCCGGATGCATACAACACACACTTTTTTGTTGTTGCAAAATGCCCTTCAAATACTGCTCAAAGGAGTTGTCCTTTCACAAATCAGTTATTATGTAAGGATTGTTCTCTACGAATCCTTGAAATGCACAAGGAATTATTCATGTCATTCCAATAGTGACTTTTCTTTCTAGTTTTTTGAAATAATCTTGTTTCAAATCACTCATTCAGATTTTTGCAAGCAGTGCAAAATGCTTTATAGCGGTTGCCTGGCAACAACATATTCAGGCAACAGCATATGGGAACCAGTTGTTAGTTATACATTTATATATATAGCTGTACAGAGAGAATTCATTTTAGATAGGTACTAATGAGAAAGTCTTATCAACAGCAAAAAAAGGCATGCTATGGAATGCTTTTAATTCATTTAAGGACAAATAAAGATTTTTGTGTCTATCATAACCTCCAAAGTTTGTCTTTTATTTTAGCTTATTTGAAAGATCTGGTAGTTTATCTGCTTTTCACAAATGTCATGATACTGTTAATATACTCATATGCAGTCAAAGCAAGCCATGTAAAATATTCTTCTTTGTTGAAGGTGAAGAATACTTTAATATGTATGGATGCCGATTGATATCCTTTGGTCTTTAAATTAATAATATGCTTAAAGCAAAACCTGGCTACTTTACTACATAGTGTAGCCTTTCAAATCTGTTAGATTTAAAATAAGAATTGTAAATGCTGTGCTGCATTTTGCATATTTAATCTCTTCAATTTGCACTGCAGCTTTCGCATTCAGAAGGATACTGGTGTTGTATTTTAGTTGACTATTGTTTTGGTGAAAACTTTTTTTCAGATAAAATATATTGTTCAGCTCTAAACACTGAAATGTCGGCACTTAGGTCAAGCAAGATAAAGGAGGAGATGATAGTTTATTTACTGTAGGACAAATCTGCGAGCATAAAGACAAGTTGAGGGAAAGCAGTTGTATGTAATTGTACCTTAACACTTTAAATTGTGTAAATTCTTTTTGTGTATTAATGCTATTTTACTATTCAGAACGTATGCATCAAATTTGAGAAGGAAACTTGTATGTTTAGTGCCATTAGTAAGTGATTTGTAGAACTAAAAACCTGGTACAAGTTGAGAGATTTCCAGACACTGAGATTTTCAGCTGGTCTGAGAATGAAATCTGCTGACTGCAGGAGTACTTTCACTGATTAGGGTAGGCAGAGTCTTCCTCAGAAAGCTAGGACCAGAACTGTGAAGACTTTACAGATGAACGCTAATTTTGACTTCTACTTAGAAAATACAGGAAAAAAAATATGTAATCTGTGAAGTTCTAATGAAATATCCTTTTCAGTGAACACCACCATTAAATTCATCTTCCATATTTTGCAATCTTTCTACAGTTGTACTGTGAAATGTCATTGCTGACCTACTGAGAGAGATTATAGGACCATGCAATTGGATCCCCAAATGAATTACTCTTCACTGTAGGTGTACATGAATTGGGATGATAATTAATGAGTGTGTAAATCTTTTAAAATATTGCCCTTTCTTCTCTCTATTCAGCAGTCTTGCTGGTTCTTACTGCCCCTGAACTGATTGTTACCTGGACTGAACTTTGGAAAGGTGTGGTGTTGGCACAATATTGGTTAGATCTGAAGAAATAGATTACAAACTTCCATCTTCTGCAGGAATGCCTTTTCAGCTTGTTTCCCCTACTTGTTCATTGCAAAAAGAGCTACTAGAGAAGTTTAATATCAGAAGTCTTTCACTGTGGTATAGCCCAGTAAGCACTTTTGAACAAAACTTGCTTTAGTTTGAGTACTTTCTGTTCTTTATCCTTGGAATATGATTTTAGATACTGTTCTTCTGAGGTCCTCTGCCCTCAGACCCAGTTGGTGCATTATTTTCACTCATGCAAAAATTTATTTTTCTAGCCTGAAGACAAGAATGTATGAAGTTATACAAAATAATCAAAAAGGATTTTCTGAAGAAGTAGTCATAATTATTGCTTTTATACTGGACCTAGAAAGAGGAGACAACATTTGTAGTTGATATTTAGGCATTATTCTGATAAATATAATTTATTATCATTGTTCTTTTTTGTTCATTTGACTAGTTGTAGAGAATGGAATCTTAGATAAAATGCTTACTTGAAGAAGTGAATGTCTCATTAGCTCAAATGTGATGAGAGAGTATGAAAAAATGGAACATATGAGGCCTTACTAAGAGTGTGGAGATTTTCCATTTTAACTTAAGTTGATGTATTAAGTTATTAATTTCTAGTTTAGTGTGACAATAATAAGGTATTTTGACATGACACTGTCTTGCTGATAGAAGTAATTTTTGTTGATGCAGTTAGAATACCAGTACTTTTTTACAATAATTATTTTTCCTTTTGAAACTGTACTTTTAAGCTCTTTCTACTCATCAGAACATCCTCAGCAGGATGTTCTACCCAGGGCAGAAAAGAACTGTGTTTTTGGCACAATAAAAACAATCTGTAGCTATTCAGTGCACAGTCCTTTCAGTTGCTAAACACATTCAGATCTCTCTGAGTTCTGTATCAGGCAGTGACGGTCCTCAACCTCTCATAGGACATAATCCTTAATGAATGTAAATTTTGCCATTATGCAAGGTGAAAAATGATATCAGTCATATTGTGTACTCTTATGTTAGTGATTCTTGCTTTTGAATTATGTGGAGTTAACTCATTGTCTGAGACTGAGATTGAGACTGCACCTGGGATGACTTAAGTTTCATATCTGAGAAGAAATTTCTTTACTTCTGAGTATCAAACAGGTATTTGATGCTTGGTATTATTACTCTCAAAGAGTTACATACTGCTACTGATAACCCTGCAATGGCTGAGAGTTATGGAGATGCAAATGCAAAAAGAAATTTTTTCCAGGTGAGCTGCTTTTTGCCTTTCAGGTAAAAAGCATTTTTTGTGAATATATGTATATTAATGTATGTTTTTGTGAATATATGTATAATATATAAAGAACAACAATATTCAAGCAATATAGCTAGAAAGGTAATTTTCCACAATTGTAACAAGAAGAGTAGTAAAACAAAGTGTATTTTTTTTTGTTGTCTTTGTATCTTAAATTACCATAGGGTTTTTGGAGCTCTTTGCAGTGTTAATTAAATAATCTCTTTCTAGAAAACAGAAATCTTTGTGCTTACACATTGCATTGTATGTGAGAAGAGTTAAATTTTAGTCTTTCTCAGAGATATAATTTGTAACCTTGTGCACTTTGCTGCATTCCAGACTTATTCTCAATTATACTAAACCCAGTGTATACTACATACATTACATCTAAAGCTGAATTAAGTCTCCTGATACTGCCATCAGAGTGAAGAATCCTGTTTGATTAAATGGGAAACAGGCTTTCTGTGCCAACAGTTTTCTGCCTGTAAAAGTAGTATAATCTTTTCTTCCATCACTTCTTAATTATTTCTGTTTAAACTGTAAACTTCTGGCAGATTTCTTATTTTATATGTAGATTGGCTAGCATTGAACATGGTGAAAACTACACAGCACAGAAAACATGAGAATAATTTAGAATTTGTCTTTGATATTCTGAGTCACAGTGATAGAATTGTTGAGACTGGAAAGGACTGCTGGAGGTTGTCTGGTCCAGTCTTCTGCTCAAGCAGGGACAATGTTTGTTTTAAAGTTGAGTGAGACTATTATTTTCAGTTTGAAAATATATTTCATTGAGTTCTATAAAACATCTCTTTTTAGAGTCAGGATTTGTTCAAATGGCTGAGGATTTGTTGTCTTTCAATATACATGAAGTAAATATTTTTTTTCTTCCTCAGATTTTATTGATACAAATAATTGCTTGTCAATTTTCATCTGAGAAGCAGATGTCAATGCCAGAAAAGCAGGGAGATCTGAAGCTGTTAACTTGGATGGGACTTCTGTATCTCTTACCTTATCTGATGCGCAGTTTCAGCACAAAATCTAAAGTCTTGAATGATTTCACTTCTAAAAGTAGTTATCACTGAAAATGCTGAAGGTACAATTATTCACATCTTGTCTGCCAGAACAATTCTGAAATCTGAATCTAGTCCATGAGGCAATTTAATAACTGCTAGGGTTACTGATGTGCATTTACATATGTAAATATCTGGTTTCAGACTTACATAAATGCGCAGTATTTATCAAATGGAACAATATCATTAAAAAGTGAAGCTAGTGGTGTTCCTAAAGAAACTTTTTTTTTTTTTACTAATGAAGTGGTCAGCCATCAAAGACATGGGGATTTTCTTATTTCCAGGTCTTACGAATTGCATATTCTTCCACAAAACAAGTTGAAAACCTTTTACACTCCAGGCTCATAGAAGTATTACTAAGTTGTACATTTCACCCATAAATGTCTTGGAGTTTGGCATCTCTACAAGTAGACACAATAGATATATCCCACAAACTGTATGAAGTCTCACAGACCCATCTCTATGGAACCATAGAAATACATGCTCCCTATGTCAAAGTGCTCATACATTGTCTCTTAAGGAAATCTATCTATGCAGTTTGTGTAATTAAAAAAAAAAAAAAAAAAAATTACAAAATTGTTTAATGAAAATAAATATACAAGATATTAAAAAAAAAACAAAACTGGTAGCTAAACTATTGTTTGTTCAGAGTAATAATGCTGACGTGAGCCCTTTCTAAAGAAGCATTTTAAAGAACCAGTATTGTCAGGACAGTGGTTTGTTTTTAACCAGAGTCCTTCTGCAGTCTTTTGAAATCACTGAGACTTGTGTTCGCTTTAGCCAGATCTTAGCTCAAAGGAGAAGGTTTAAAATGTACTAGATACCTACTCTAACGTGATGCATATATGTTGAGTATACCCATAACTCATGCTGCGTCAACACACTTAGATAGTAATATATTTAATGAAACCCAAGCTCTTCATCTTATTACTTTTTTTCCAATAATTAAATAATCATATTCATTTGTTTTAAATAATGAAAATTCTGATGTAGACCCATCCCAAGGTAGAGTGAAAGGAAAGAAAATGTTAAAAATAGGCAAAAAAAACCCCTGCTTTTTACTGTAATGCAAATATGTAATTGAACTAGACCAACTGTTTCTGGCATATATCATTGTTTTATTAAATCTTGCTATTCTGTGTAGGTACACATTTAATTGCTTCTGACAAGTGGTAAGATCTGACACTTTTGCATTAAAGGCTGTGCAACAGGCAAAAATGTTTATCAGCAGTAAATCTCCATTTACATCTAAAACTTAGCTAGCTAGTGTGAATTATTGAAAGTAAGATCTACAAAACACAGATCTTCACATATTGGAACAGAATTTCTGATAGCAGCTACTGCTGATAGTGGTGTGAGATGTATTAAAAATATACATATCTATCTATCAATATAAAGTAGAAGGAATAAAGGGCAATACCAAACAAACTAACTGGTTTATTTGGTTGTCTATGCAGAAAATTGAGAATGGAATTGTTTTTATGTTTTCAGAGTTCCTAATGAATCCGAAGATTCTGTAATTCTTGAAGACAGTGTAATACATAAAGACTCAATTTTGGTAATAAAAAATACTGCATGGTACAGGACTTGTCCAAGACCCAGAAGGCAAACAAGATATTGTTAGATCATTGCTATTTTAGAAGATTTACGTTACTGGAAGAATTGACTTGAATGACTGTGAAGGATCATTAGAGGTGACTATTTTCAAGCGCTTCTTTGAGATGAAAACAATCCCTAGAAATTGTAAAACAGAGAACATAGATAATGATAACAACTGCCAGTGGGGAATATTGGTAACGCCATATTGGATTTGGATGTCTGAGATACCGTCAAGGCTGAAGCCGCAAAATGAGAAACTGGAATAGTTAGATGAGGTGTACAGGCAGTGAGAAGAAAGCTTATAGTAGCAAAACTTATGCTGCACTTATTTGAGCAACTTTCACTTACTGTTTGGATGTATTGCTTAGGGATTATATTGGACTGGAGAAGAATATGTACGTATTGACTCTATATCTATTTTCTAGACTTTAAAATATTTTGTATATGCTATTTTCATGCAAAATTATCAAAATGAAATTTATGACCTTAGTGAACCCAGAGGCTAGATACATTTCAAAATCTTTCTAGAAATGTATTTTCTAGAAATGTATTTTCTAGAACTTATGATGTCAGAAACAATTTTTTTCTTTCTTTCTTTCTTTTTTTACAAAGCGCTTGTTTCTAGAATAACAGTATTCTAAGGCTTATGTTAATATACCTTCTAAAAAAATTATTCCAGGTGACTATCTTCTCCCCTGCAGTCTGAACAAAATTGAATTTAAAACTGTAGTGAAATGATTATGCCAGTTCTTCAAAATTATTCTCCTTTCTCCCTGCCTTCCCACTTCTGTCTATCTGAAACATTTCTTAGACCAGTCTTTGGGTAAATAATTGATTTTCTGATAGCAAAACTTGCACTTTTCTTTAATCTGCAAATTACTAAAGTGTAAATACCTGTTCTTATTTAAACAAACAAACACTCAATATACATAATTGATTTACTTGTGCTAATTAAAAAGCCTTTAACTAATGGGCTAAGCATCTATTTTGTCAGTAGAAAAGCATACGAAGAAATACAGCCTCTCCCAGGATGTGTCAGGGTTTTTAGTCCAGGAGAACATAAAAAGTTGTAAATGATACTGATTTGCATTGACATGAGGTAACCCACAGCTGTACTCTCCCTGATGCTCATGGCTGAGTTGAATGTATGGTAGATAAACTGAGTTAAAACAAAAGATCTGAAATGGGAAAATGTTCATTTCTACTCTTTATAGCTCTCCAAAGTTAACTTCAAAGCAGAACTGCTCCCTGCGTGGCACTTAAGATGATCACAACTGGTAGTGAAAAAGGAAGAAGCTAAACAAGCAGTACTTGATTACTAAGAGTACTTTAATTTTTGTTTACCAGTGGAGTCTGTTCAATAAGTCAGGCTTGCAGTGAAATTGCATACAAATACAGAAGAAAGGTGTTTGTGGAAAAAGGGCCAAATTTGCCCTTGGCTGTGCAAGTGGCTGTGACTGTTTTGCAAATTGTACACACCAGCCACGAAGCTCACCATGGATGTGAAAATTTTGGTCAAGTTTTATTCAGTCCTTTGTTTCAACAGTTCCATGAAGCAGAGTTCTATCAACCCCCAAAAATGGCATTAAAAACTAAGTTGAAAATTATGTTCCTCGTCTTTAATATACTCTCTTGAGATAGGTAGATAAATATGTTTAGGAAAGTGTTACTAAATAAGATTTGTTCAGATTTAATCTTTTTTGTAGAATTGTTGAGGTTGGAAAAGACCTCCTAATCATCTAGTCCAACTATCTGCATACCACCAATATTGCTCACTAAACCATGTCCCTAAGTACTACATCCACCCTTTCCTTTAACACTTACTGAGATGATGACTCCACATCTTCCTTGGGCAACGTTTTCCAATGCCTCACCACTCCTTCTGGGAAGAAATTTTTTCTTAATGTCCAATCTGAACCTCTTCTGGCACAACTTGAGGCCATTCCTTCTTGTCCTATCGCTAATTACGTGGGATAAGAAGTCTCCCCTGAGCCTTTTCTTCTTCAGACTGACCAATCTCAATTTTCTCAGCCACTCCTCATAAGACTTGTGCACCAGACTCTTCACCAGCTTTGTTGCCGTTCTTTGCGCACGCTCCAGGACTTCAATGGCTTTCATGTAGGGAGGGGTCCAAAACTGAACACAGTAGTTGAGTATAGGTGGATGATCACCTCCCTGGTCCAGCTAATTGTGCTGTTTCTGATAAAAGCCAGGTGCTGTTGGCCTTCTTGGATACCTGGGCACACTACAACTTTATGTTCAGCTGGGTCTCGACCCAGATCTTTTTCTTCCATGCAGCTTTCCAGCCACTCTGCCTGTTGCATTTCATGAGATTGTCATGACCAAAGTGCAGAACCTGGCACTTTGTCTTGTGGAACTTCATCCCATTTGCATCAGCCCATCAATCCAATCTGTCCAGGCAGATTGGTGCTTCTTCCCAGATTGGTGCCATCTGCAAACTTGTTGAGGGTGATGATATTAAAGAAGATGGGCCCCAATACCAATGCCCAGAGAATTCCACTCAAATCAGAATCAGGAGTATTAAAAAACTTGACTTCTAAAATGTAAAGTTGAAATTCTTGTGTGATATTTTGTTCTCCGGACCAGATGCCTTAAGCATAGGCCGTTAATCCCTATGCCCTAGTTATAGCAATTAAGGTTCATGAAATATAAATTTCGTATCATATGCATCTTGGTTTCTTCTTTCTTCTGTTTCAGAATTAGTCTGAAATATTAATGATTGCATTAAATGCCTTCTATTATACAAATTGCTATAAATATTGCATTCTAGTTGTCTTCAGATGCAGTGAATGACATTTTCTAACACTTAGACTAGAATGTGCATTCTCGTGGTAAAGAAATCTGACTTTAATAATATAGTTTCTTGTAGGCCTGCTTCTGCCTGCAGTCAGTAAAAATTCGAAGGTTTTCAGCTCTTTAGAGCACCGTAGTGCTGAACTGTTCATTATTTCTAGTGCAACAGTGTGCTGAGGAGACTGGAAATGCCAAATAAAGCTGTGTTAGTGGTCCCTGCCCCTCCTCTGGTTCAGGAGCACTCCTGAAACATGAAAGTTCTCCTCAAAAACAAAATCTCATAGTCATCATTTTTTTCACTGAAATATTCATCTCCCTTTAAATTTACCAGCCATTTCTGCCTATTTGTATCTATGCAAACATATTTCCAAAAGTTTGATCATAATAGTTCCCTTCTCTCATTTGGTGAATAGTCAAGTCACTATCAGAGCACTCACATTATATGATTTTGTTGGAATCGGGGAAGATGTTTGTAGGGCATGAGGATACAAACAGTTGGAAAAACAGTTTGGTTTAGATATTTGAAAACTGAAAGCAATAAAAGAAGTACTGTTTGTACAGCAACAGGTATAGTAATGTGTGGAATGCACTTCTCTTATGTAAACACAAAAGCTCCCAAATGAAAAATTCACGGCCTTGGAGAGGGCTTTTTTTCCTTTTCTAAGGCAAAAGCATATGTCACAGTAAAACAGTTATATCTACTTTAACGGGGCCAGGGAAGAGGCACTTAGCTGTTCTTCTGCAAGAGGAATGAGTTAATAAACTTGACGTGCAATCTGTCTCTGCTGTAGCTCTTGGCACACAGCAGCCCTAATTGGTTGAAGCTATTGGGGCCTTAATTGCTGATTTTGCAGTACTGCCATGTTTACTGATAAGGTTTAATGCAAACTAAAATTTGTTAACTAGAGAGAAACAGTCACACTCGTACCAAGAGTGTGAGGACAAACAGCAGACTTCGCTGTAGTAACAAATGAGGATGAAGTATTGCAGCATGTGGCGTTGTTAGATTTTCTGTTTCAGGCTATTGAAATCGAGCAGGAGAGCAGAAAAATGCTCCTGAGTTAGGCATTGTAAAGCTATTACTGAAATAAGTCTGTGGTGGGAGTGCTAGCTGGATGCTTGCTTCACTGATTCACGTGACTTTCAAATATTATTTTTTTTCTCCTGAAGGAGGGCAGATGCAAATGTTAGGTTTGCATAGAGCCAGGAGATCTGGGATCTGGGGTGCGTAAAAGGAGAAACTCCAGTAATGTCTGCCAGGCTAGGATCATCTACATCAATAGTTTCATCTTTCTGATACCTTAATTTTGACTTAATGTCAAAATTTATTTATTAAGCTGTGGTATCATCCAGGTTTTGAATATGACAAAAGCTGTCTGCTAAATAGATAGAGGACTTTTGAATTAAAAGTTGAAAAGCTCAGTCCTTGAAATGAGATATCCTCATGTTTATTTTTAATGCAGTATTATTTAATGCAGTGTAATGCAGTAGAATTTTAAGCTACTAACCCACTGTTCCTGAACTACAAGTTAAAATCATTTCTATTTGTATTTGAATTTTATATAGTACTAATGAAAATACCCAGAAGGTAAAAAGAAAAATAAATTTAAATGTGTTTTGTACTTATCGTAATACTCTGAAATTGTGAGTTTTTTTTGTGCCTTGAAATGTTTTCCTGTATTGAATACATAGCTTGGAACAGAGGGAATATAAGGTGCTAGATGGGTGAAAAGGAGATGCTGGTATGAATTCCACTTGAGGGTTTTTTTTGTCTTCACCTTTGAAAAATACATGTCCCTGTATTCAAAGAGATTTTTTTATTTGCATGTGATTAAGCTCTGTTTTCTTTTCTTAGTGAACTGTATCTTGAGTGTATTCTGTAAGCCATATATGTCATCTTACGCAGGTCATAAGATGTATATTAATCAACATAACAATGTGTACAGAAGAACAGATAGTTGAAGGACAGAATGGCAGTGTTTTAATGCAATATATATTAATGCTCAGAAGATGAGAAATGAGGCATGTTCATCAAACATAATAAGACAACTAAGAACAATTATTATATTTTTCTGTGGTTTAAATTGAAATTATGCCCAACTCTGCTTGCAGGCTTGGAATCCATGTCAAATATGTTAACGTAATAGATGTGTCTATTTCAATTAACTGCCTATACTGATTGTAGATTTTCTATACTCTTTGAAAAATGTTGGTTCATACAGTATATTCCGTTATGTAAACTTTAGCTCTGTATGGGCCTAAGATCGTAAAAATATAGATATAAAAACGGACAGATTTTTATTTTCTTGTAATATACGCAAGTGATGGGTTTTGAATTTCTTCAACTTACTGTATCTTTTGCAGTAGCCCATAATGCCGAGTAGTTCAGCCTTGAAAGATTGACAAAGAATAAAATAAAATAGTCATCAACAAAGCTATTTTCCACAGATAAATGCATTCCAAACTGAAGTCAAGAGTGGCTGAATCTCTCAGTGCTTTTAAAAAGTCTCTGAAGTTCACTAGTCCAGCTGACAAGAATGGATTTCATCTTGCCCAACTATTCAGCAAACTCTTGTGGTTATCCGCAGAACATATCGTTGTTTTTTTTTCATTAAGCATGTATGATTCAGGACCTATTATCACCTATTATTCTATTACCCACAGATGCTGATAAATGTACCTGAATTTTAGTAATATTTGAATAGTATGATGCTTCCAGGAAGCTCTAAAGAAGATGCAAGTGGCATTCTGAAACTGCAATGGCAGTACCACAGATCTGTGGTCTCTTTAACGCTTTATGTGCCTCACTGTGGGTTTAAAAAAAAAAAGTTATTTTAATTCCTGTTGCTGAGAAACAAATATCAAAGTGCATGTGCTCTATTAGCATAGAAAATGGTTGTTAGTCAAATAGCAGTGACAGCAAAATTATGAACTTCCTGCAGCCTTTTCCTTTCAATTCATTGAAGTGTGAAGAGGAGGAAAAAAAGATCTTAAAAACTGGAAAACAAACTACCATGTTCTGAATCTGGATAACACTGCTGCAGAAATATTAACTCTGGTATGTCCTGTCCTAACTATTTGATCTGGATGTGCATACTCACCGTATGCTTATATTTTAAATTTAATATTCTACCAGTAATTTTCTGGTAGAATTATTTCTGTGTGAATTTCATACAGTGAATCACATCTACAGTGACCATGCTATAAATGATCATTAAGTTTATTTAATCTCCTATTCCAATTCTTCTGACAGCTTCTTCCACTTGTATTTTAAGCAGTGATATGGAATTAAAATTCCGTAAGTTGAGAATAACACTTCAGAAGCATAAAGCATTCTTTTCACAAAAGTATATATTATTTTAGATATGGTATTTTTACTACCTGCCATTGCGCTACCATACAGAAATTGCCTGTCTAAGAAAAAGTCAGATATTAATTCCTATCTTATTTCTCACTAGCAAATCAAACTTCTGAAATAGACAATTTGTATTCTAACATGCATTAAAGATTGTGGAATAATGCATGGTATTTACTGCTTTCTGTTATATTCTCTTTTAGAAAGAGTATTACTGGAAGCTTTGTGGTGTGGTAACCTTAAGAACAGGGCTGAGAAGCCCTCTTTGTTTAAATAAATGAATCTGAAGATATAAAAGATTCAAGGTATAACTGTCTGTTATTAAACTGAAATTGTGCAGAACTGCTGTTCAGCTTATCAGGATTAACAAATTGCAAAATAATTACTTTTTCTGGTAATGATATACCCCTTATATACTTTTTCCTACTCTGAAATAAAAAAAAAAAAAAAAGAATTAATTTGCTACTATTCCTTTCTTTTCATTAATCTATAGATGGCTCTACCAAACTCCTAGCATGTTGTTGTCATGGTGACTACATTTGATTGAGGACGCTTGGGGTGATTTGAATAGGTAGTTGAGGTGTGTGCAGATGGACGAAACTCTTCATAGGTTGGTTTTTTTTTTTTCTTGTGAATTGGAAGAAAGAGCATGGATAATGTGTCTAATGTAGATATTTAGGTATTGCATGTAACTTTTGCATTCATATGTGATTAACTATAGTCACTAGGTCATATCATACTGATTTTGAGTATGTTCACAGCGAAATATATTTGATTATAAATAATTTTCTTCTTTAAAAAGCAATTAGCTAAATAATATAATCTGAACTTAATAAAGTAGACGTATTTAGGAAGAAAAAGAAAGTTAACAGAAATACATGCGTGAAAATGTCTGTTCCTCAGTTTCTTCTAAAATATTTCTTTTGAGTGGTTACGTAGTGTGTTCTCTATTATTTGTTCCTGACATTTGCTAAAGACGAACAGAAACAATGACAACTCATGTTCGTTTCCGTCATATACATCTAATGTGATGTTAGCTAATGAAAAATGGCTGCTGCTAACAAACTAGACTTTGTATTTTGGTTGGTCATTTTCTAAAGAATGTGTTGTAACTTCTTATTGCTATGTGATGATTTAGTTTTCTTTAAAGAAGAGGTCTTTGAAATTAATGTAACGTACGGATGTGATAATAGATTTGCTGCAGAAATGTTGCAGCACAGTGGTTTAAATTTGAAGTCTTTGGCTATATGTGGCACTTATTTTCTTGTAGCTACAGTGTTAATAATTTTATTGTTGTGACTGGAAATAATTGAACTGTGAAATTTCAGATACTTGACCAGTCACATTTGAAAACATGGCTAAACGTGTGTTGTCAGTTCTTCTTTTCAAAGAAAGTAAAGCAAGCTTAGGATCATACAGATCAATGATTCTAATCATATGTGGCCAAGATAGACACAAGACAAAAGTAATAGGGAAGATGGTTTCATGCTTTAGTTTGATGTTTTGGTGCACTCTTTACTACCTAAACTAAGGCAATTCAACAGACATCTGCGATGAATAATAGAAAATGAGCAGCTACACTTTGTGTTTTACTCTCAAATTCTCTGAATCTTTTTTGGCTTAAGCATCTGCTGTCAGTGCTGTCGAGTCAGCAGCTTGTTTCAATTCAAGTGTTCTAAACTCTGAAAATTACTATTCTGCTTTTATTTGCCCCACAAAAGCAACTTCTGCCAGCATGCTATCCTTTTGTTTTACTTCTGATCTTCACCCTCTTCTATGATGACTACTTAGGCATGTGTCTTCAAATACTTAGTTCTGTCCAAGGTCACATAACCCTGGACTTCCCAAGCCTTAGTGGCAGCTGGGAAATTTCATTTGGCAATGTGACTATTTTCCTTGGGGCTCAAGGAATGCCAGCTCTCTGTTTAAGCTTTGCTCTTTACTAGTATCTTCTCCACTGGAGACCTAGAAAACCATAGCTGTTTAAGACTGTGCTTCTTTTCTTTTCAAAACAGCAATAAAACTGCCTGTTTGTCAGTGTTGTTAATTCCTTTTTTTCTAATAACAGGAGAAATTGAGGGGATGCATAAATCACAACCACTATTGCTTAAAACACCTTTTTTCCTTATAATAACTTCTTATTTATAAAACCAACCCATTATTGCTGGTAGCAGAGAACAATTCATACAGCACGCTTACTCATTGACAGAGAGTACTCGGTGCCGGCTTGTAGTTACTTGCACAGTAGTGATGCAGAGCTAGTGTGGCTGGATAGCCAAAAGCAGAGGGCTGCACTGTCATACCATGAGCTTCTTGGTTTGTGGTCAGAAGTAGTTCCGGGGGCTCTTCCTTTCCTCAGGTCTGTATAAGGTGCTATAGTGTTGGTCTGTGTATAGCAGCCTTCTAGGATGGGATCTAAATTGTTCAACCAGGTGTTGGTGTTTGTTTATGTGTGCCCCCAGCCTTGTCTTTCTGACACGTGCTTGGTGTCATATGTATCATCTCCAGCAGTCTCAATGGGATGGCTGATCTCCAGAGCTTGGCAGTCTTATGAGAAACTTTCACGTGCTACTCTCTTAGCACCGTTAGAGTTGAGAAGCATTTCTTCTCCCTGTCCACTTGTTTTCTGGTAATTGGTTTCTGTGTTCAATCTTCTAGGTACTTCTGGAACCTTGTCACACAGAAGCAATCTAAAAAGGGCCATAATGGCATCCAGGAAGACACCTGGGTTGATTTGCTGCTGTGTAATTCCATTATCTATAAGTGATGACTGTCATCTTTATTTCAAGCTGCATGATCTTACTTGACTTTTTGTTGCATTTTGTTCTGTCACTTCTCTGTCTGGCTTTTCAGTAGTAATCATCAATACTAGTTTAAAACTGAATGAAGATCTTCCACAGAGGGAGTCTCATACTAAGTTGACGGGACAGTGAGAGTACACACCATGCTAAGTAAGAGAGCACCAAGGTCTTTATTTTTAAGTGCAGAAACTTGATAAAAGTTGGTTTGAAAAATTCAGAATCTGTGGCTGCTCATTGAATACCTCACTTTAAATGTCCTCTTTAGAGCTGTTCAACAAAATGCACTGTGTATGTCTTTATTTTTTGTCTCTGTGTTTCTGCAGTGGTTCTATACTGATGAGAAGGCAGGAGGTTGACTGAACACAACATTGTAACACCAGTGTGTGTAAGGTTTGAGAAGGTTTAAACATGTGGACTTGCTCAAAACATTAAGCATTTTGCACACAAGTTTGCTAAATAGACTTCCTGATATCTGAACAGGAATTAGCTGAATGTTTCTTTTTATTCGTAACACTTGTTGAGAAGTTTGTTGCCTAACTGAACGTGCATTTACATTTGTGAATATAAAAGCATTTTTGTCCTTTTACCGTAAAGTCTGTGGCTTTTCAAACCTGAGTGAAATGATGATTTATTAAATGAACGCTTCTTTCAGTTTCATATTATCATTTATTTTCTAATTAAGTTTGAATAGTTCTAGGTATTAAAGGACAGTGTTTGACATTGACAACTACTCAATGTTGCAATTGAGTTAAAAATGATAATTTCATGTTGCAGCGGAGAATAAAAGGAAAAGTACTAGTGTGAATAATGGAGTCTTATAAAGAATATCTGAAGATTCATGGCTGAAGTGAGAGAGGGGCAGGAGTGCAGTAAAGGAATATATTTCATTTCACAAAAATGACCTTAGACAAATTGTCAAATGCAATTTAACTGATGTAAAAACTCTTTAAAATTTGTCTGTATAACTTTGCTTAGGAGTATAGGACACGGTGAGAATTTCACCTATCTAAAGCATTTCAGAATTGTCAGTCACTGCAATAACAAGGTGTCATATTGATTTGAAATCACTTTTGTATGTACTATGACAGAAGCCTCCTCCTCCATGCATATTTCTGCAATTTTTCTCATGATTTCAGTAGAAAAATCAACTCTAGAGTGACAGAATATATTGGTGGTTTAGAGTCAGATGCCCCACCCACTGAGAAAAAAGGAAGATCCTGATTTCAGTCTGAGGATTTTAGATCATTTTTTCTTACATAAAATCACCTAGATTGATGCAGTACTTCTGAATGACCATGTTGTATTGGAACCACAAATACAAGTCATATTAAATTATGACTGAAGTGCTTTCCTTATGCTGTTTGGCCTTTAATCTTTTTGTCAGAGATAGGAACATGTGGTTATATTCTCACACTCATTCAAACCGGAAAACTTACTAAATAAGGCTCTAACAAAATCAAATTATATATGTATAAGACTGGCAGTCTAATGTGTGTTAATTTTTATGATTGGAGAAGAGAAGGCTCCGGGAAAACCCCATTGTGGCCTTCCAGTATTTGAAGGGAATGTATAAACAGGAGGGGGAACGACTGTTTACGAGGGTGAATAGTGATAGGACAAGGGGGAATGATTTTAAACTGAGACAGGGGAGGTTATGGTTAGATGTTGGGAAGTTTTTCGCACAGAGGGTGGTGACACACTGGAACAGGTTGCCCAAAGAGGTTGTGGATGCCCCATCCCTGGATGCATTCAAGGTCAGACTGGATGTGGCTCTGGGCAGCCTGGTCTAGTGGTTGGTGACCCTGCACACAGCAGGGAGGTTGAAACTAGATGATCTTTGAGGTCCTTTTCAACCTAGGCCATTCTATGATTCTATGTAATTGAGCTTTTGGATTCAGTGCTTTATTGCTTTTACTCAAGAATCACTGAGTCCTCAGTATTTCCTTGCTTTTTTATAAAACAGCTTCACCATTTTAAGTCTGAACAATCTTTGGAAAATTTCTTTGTGGTAATGGAGTATCATGTTTTTACATAGATTGCTCCAAAACTAATACCTTCTATTTATTTCTATGGAAATTACAAGAGATACAAAGAGCCCAAGAGCACTATTTGATAAAGGAAGCTTTTAGCTACAAAACATTCTTTTTCTCTCTTTTTCTCTCTTTTTTTTTTTTTCTTTTTTTTTTTTTCTTTTTTTTTTTTTTTGTGACAGCTGTGCATGGCCATTCAGAGTGTTGCTTGTCTTTCGCATCACCCAATGCTTCACGTTGCTCACATCTACCATTGATGAATGTCAATGGGTATAGCTTTTTCCATGTGGAGGAATTAAATTCCACATCTTTGCTTCCATGTCAGACTGCCTCTCTGCTGCCATCTATCCAATGTCAACAAAATGTGATGGGCTATTTGCAGGAAGGTTCTACTACTATGCTACCAATATCTGCCTCTGACATCATGGGTCAAGATAATAAATAGAAAGTATTACTTTCAGGTTAGCCCTTTTACGTTATCATTGTTTTCAGTTATTACAACAATTAAAGTCCTTCTGAAGTCAAAGTCTATTATATGTAAATTTTTGTGGGCACTTTTTTTTTTTAAGCTTACGAGTGATGAAGTCCAATTTTATATTGAGTTTTAGTTTTATATTCTATTTCACTGCTCTTTCATATCAACAAATCTTATGCACCCTCAATTGGAGAGGAAGCTGCACTGACTTTGGCATGTACATATCTTAGCATGAGTAGCAAACCATTGGGAGGAGTGAGAGATCTTTCATTTAGTTTATTATATAATATGAAGCTATTTGGTGATTCTGCAAAAACCGTACAGGAGGGGACAGAAGTCACTCTTCCTGTTCCAGTGGATTGGGGTGACTGTGACTAGGTCTGGGAGCATTGTCCTGCACAAAGACAAACTGTAGGTGGGATAACTGAAAATCTCCCACTTTGAGGGTGGTCAGCTTATCCCTTCTTTTCCAGTCCTCGGAGGCATCTGAAGGTCTTTCATTTATGATATTCAAAGACCAGTTAAACAAACTTGTAAGAGAAAACTGTTTGCATAATGCTTATGTGCATTGTGTATAATTAGTATGGCACAGTGAGAGATCATGCAGTAAACACCATGTATGCATGTGTACATACGTATTTAAAGCTTTGTCTGGGTACTAGTGGATCATCTAAGAACAGCAGTCAGGTGATTGTAGAATCATAGAATGGCCTGGGTTGAAAAGGACCTCAAAGATCATCTAGTTTCAACCCCCATGCCATGGGCAGGGTTGCCAACCACTAGTCCAGGCTGCCCAGAGCCACAACCAGTCTGGCCTTGAATGCATCCAGGGGTGGGGCATCCACAACCTCTTTGGGCAACCTGTTCCAGTGCTTCACCATCCTCTGTGTGAAAAACTTCCTCCTAATATGTAACCATAACCTCCCCTGTCTTATTTTAAAACCATTCCCCCTTGGGAATCACACATGCTGCAGTGTTTGTGTTACATTTCAGCAGATCAGAGAAGAAAAGACCAGTTATTTGGAAGCGTATTGTCCATGTGTTTTGTTAGGATGTGATAAAACTGTGATAAATCTGCTATGCATCTTTTTGTATTCGTATGTATCTGTGAGTCTGTGGAGAAGTGCCCATATCCTCTTCCTACTGTGCTGTGAGTTGAACAGTGAGATTTGTACTGAGATTGCAGCTGGATGCTGAATATAGGCATGTATTTACGTGCCAATGAATAATTTTTGAGCATACTCAGTACATCCTCTCTTTTGATTAACAGTCATCTGTACTGCTTTCACCAAAGGTGGGTTAGCCTAGGCATGCAATGATATTAAGGCTTAGTGTTCTTTTGGGTATAATGAGGTTTTTCAGGAGGATCTAATTCAAATCTTAAAATCTGTGCAGTTTGCATGTGATCTTTTAATACTTGTCTTTCTGTAAACACACAGCTGTATGAAGTAATTCTGCGGTGTTAAAACTCCTTTCCTCCTCTCACAACCACAAAAAAAACAAAACAAAACAAAAAAAAAACTGCCACTTTTTGAACTTTTAAGGTAGAGAAGAGAAACCAATTTGTATAATATAAATTGGTTTCATTTAATGATGTTTTGTTTCTATTCAGTAACAAGATTAAAATAATTTAGTGCCTATTTTTAGCTTGGTTTGCATTCACAGGGCTTCTTTAATCAACCTGACTTTAGAAAGGATCCATTATGTTAAGCTTATCCCTAGCTGCAGGTGAAATAATTCTGGATTAATGTCATCAAGGTGTGCTTTGAATGTTGGCCTAATGTTGATAGCAGCCATAGTAAAACCTGAACATATTATTTTTCTTACAAAAATGGGAATAATTATCATTTGGTGATGCATTCATGTGAGACTGACTTTTTTTTTTTTTTTTTTTTTTTAGTGAGAGTGGGGTATTTTAAGAATAAGGATACTGAGAGAAGAATAGCAATCAGACTGGCACTTTATGACAAAGATTGAATTTAATATTATACTATTTAGTAAGAAAATAGTTGCTTCAATACTCATTTAGTAATATGCTACTTTAAAGGGAACCTTTTTGAGAGAGTGGTACAGAACTTTCGTGGCAAATAGCTTTTACTTCCTCAGTATTTTCTTCCTTTTTTTTCTGACTGCTGACTTCTCAATAATTCTTTAACTGATTTCCCACTTTCTTCACCAGAAGAATGTATTATTTCATTTCCATTTTTCTCATAACAGGAAATATCTTGAAGCTCATGTTGTGTGTGAGCTTATCCTTTGCTCATCAAGACTAAATGCAGCAGAGTTCGTTCTGCTATTTTATGCTTCATTGGTTAAATTGGGTGATATTAGCTAAGACAGAACATGCCTTTGTGCTATAACAAGACCGGAACTACTCAAAAGCAGTAGTAGAAGTATGAACCCTCCTACTAAAAATAAGGAATTTTGGGCGCTTGGCTCTATTAAGCCTTCATTTTATCTTTAAGTAGAGGTATACGTATATCTAACCTTAAACATATACGATTTCCTATACTGAGCAGATGCATAATGCTAATTAGTAATATAACATGTTGGATGGTTTTTAATTGTGAAATGAAGTTCTTTCATTCATGACTTTCAAAGCATCTGGTCCACCAGTGACATTTGAGAATGTGTGTCTCTTCATTCTAGTCTAAAGAGCTTTTGTAACTACAGATCGTTTTCCGTGACTCTTCATACTGACAAAAAAAAAAAAAAAAAATCCTCCTGGGCAGAAAAATTTTCTTAAGGGATTATATCATTTTAAGTCATCATTAAATCTAGTATTTTAGTCCTGTTAAATGGTTTATAGAGGTCATAGTGATAAAGACAGCATATTCTAAAGTGCACCAAATACTCGGTATTTATACTTTTTATGTTTTAAATCTGTTCTGTAGGAATTATAATCTAAGTTCTTTACAAAAGTTAGATTTCAGTTTTGTACTTTACTAGAATATATATGAATCGAACTATATATATATAATAATCAAGTTGATTCTAATTAATGTGTAGTTTGATATTATTGACTTCTTTCTTGATATAAGCCAAAAGAACAGTGCCAGTTTTTAAACTCTTGGAGCTCGTAGTTTGCAATTTGTCCTTATTCTAGGAAATAGATATGTTATTGAATAAAATTAGCTTTTCTTTAGCATTTACTTCCTAGTTAGATTGTAACTGAGAAACTGTCACAGAGATCATGTTTTAGGGAGGCAAACACAATACAAGAAAGAAGACATCTGATAGCAACAAAATATTTATTAATAATATTGATGAAAAGTTTGAAATGTGCGTATTGGAAAAGACAAAGTTCACAGTTGAACTATTATGCCTCTGTTAAGGATTTTTTTCCTTATTATTTGGGAGTTAGATTGACTAAACTGCAAGATACTGAATATGAAAGGGGAAAATGTTATTTATGTAAGGGCAAAGAGTGCAGTTATTCATTTTGTTATGAAAAGTTATCTGTAAAATCAGAAACATTTTTCTGACATAATGCCAGGTACTGTGCTTCAGTTTCTGCTGGACTGTTTACAGCTAGGTTGTAACAACACTTCTGTGTTTATCTGTTGGCATATCAGTAAGTTATGAGATATTTAACCTTTTTTTTATTATTATTACTATTACTGCTCTGAGTGTCTCTCAGAGACTCTCTGAAAGTGTCATAGACATGACAACTCTGGTTTGTCAGGGGAGGAAGAATACAAAAACAAAATTTCTAGGACATGATAAGAGAAAATTGAATTTTTGCAGAAATATGTAATGTTGATTTTTCTCTTGACGGTTAATTGCAACAGATCAGAGAAAGATAAAATTAAAGCCTGGAATAAAAGCATTTTTTAATATGCGCACACTTTAGACAAATTCATCATTCTAAAAAACATGACAAATATAATTACCTTATTTGTGATCTTTGTATTAATTGAAGTAACTTCAGTCAGATGTTTTTTATTTTGCTTTTATCTATAAGGACACATCTTCTACTGTAATCTTAAAAAAGCTATAAAATCCAAACTCAAAATACTTCTAGCAAGCCTTCTAAAATGTATTCAGCACTGATACGAACTGATCTCTGTGGTGATAGAGCAGCACTCTACCTCACAGTTAATGTTTTCTCATAAAACATTTTTGTCAGAAAAATGATACTCTTGTTTTGAACAGAAATGGCACTAAAAACATAATCCTGACACAGAAATGTAGAATCATCATAGAATGACTTGAACTGGGAGGGATCTTAAAGCTCACTCAGTTTCAGTAAGAATTTAAAAAAATATATTATTACTACCGTTTTCTGTAAATGTGCACTTAGTTTCCCTTTTAATTAGACGGATATCTATAAATGGGAAAACATGGATGGATTTACCTTAAGAAGAAAATAAATCACAATTAGAGAACATGAGATAAACATCTGAATAATTCTGCAGAATTTTATTACTTAAGTCTTATTGATTGTTCCAGGGAACCATGCTATTCAACAAATAAGCCTTTTCACTCAGTCTACTTTGTAGATAACTACCTGAAGTTCATAAAGTAAGGAAGAACATTTATGAAATATTAACATATCATCATGAGAGTTGAAATATAGTCCTACAGGGTTCATTTTGTATAAAAATTACATTAGATTCTGCTGGCTGTGAAATCTTTATGATTTTTCTTGAGGGCCTCACAACATTAATTTTAAATTAAAAAAAAAAAAAAAAAGAAGTGAAATAGAACATCTTTGCAAATGACAAGAAGTACTGTTAAAAAAAACAAACAAACAAACAAAAAAAAACAGCATAAAAAGGAGTCTGGTTGAATTCTCAAGTGTAGTCAATAGCGTTTGTCAATGTGCTACTGTCAGAGTTTAAAATTCTTCTTCATTTCCAAGCAAAATTTCCTTTGTAGAAGAAATTACAAACTGAAGTGCCATCTCAGTGTTAATAAATATTTCCTATTCTTAGCGATCAATGAGAAGTGATTGCACAGAAGCCTTTCAAGATCAGGCACTATAATGTTCCCCATCCCTTTCCTCTCTGTCACTTCTTGTCCGTCAGAGGTGTCTTTCTTAAACAAATTGCTGTGAAAAAAATGTGGCACAATAGCAAGGGGCAGAGTGATGTGTGAGTGACTGTGGGAGACACCTACCCGCGTCAATAAAGGAAATGAGAGTAAGAGAAACTACAGTCAATCTGAAGCACAGCTTTTCCTTTAATTATGATTTCCTATTATAAGGGGCTACCTCATCTTCTATCAGTTGGAGGACTTAATGATATTTCTAATTTTTTTTGGACTAGTCTCGATGTGACCTTCAAGCTATCCTCAGGGCTGAGCAGAGGAAAAGAAAGCTGTAGTTATGAGGCAAAAGGCAGGTAGACAGGTAAGAATAATTTGTCCTAATTTGGAAGTGAGGTGGGTTTTGTTATCCCTGTGGTGAGTTTTTTTATCCCTAAGGTAGAGTTGAAGAGGTTGCTTACCCCGTGGGTAAAGGCTATACACTTGACTGCAGGCAGAAAATCATTGATCCTCAGTCCTCAGAAATTTTTATGCTGTCACAATTGGTCTTGACTTGTGTCATAAATTTACGTCTGGAAAATTTTGTTTATTTTTAAAACTATTTCAGTAATTGTATAGCCTTTCTTGTTTTAGCCTAATACGTGAGACAGGTTAGAGACAGTTTTGCATTATAGAAACCTTATTCTGCTCTTTGCATGGAAAATATCCTACAGCAACTTACTTCCCAAGCAGTTAGCAGCTGTGAAACAGCTTATGTATGACACAGCATAATGGAAGAGCCTGGCCCTAAATCTCAGTGTATATTGCTTATGCTATTCGTTGAGGCTGTTATTGTCATTGCAATGGTACCACTTACTTGCAGCTCAGCAAATGGCACGGTAATCATTTATATGAGTCGAATCGTACATGTAGATGATTTACCCAGAGGTCATACAGTAGTGTGGATTTAGTTGCTTTATTACATTATGTGTTCTTCTCTTGCTGCTGACGTTTTGTGTGAGCATTTGGGTATGTCATTGTGTGGGACGCTTATCCAAGTTCTTCGAATACCTACTGTTCATGAATGTTTTGATTAAGTTAGTGCTTCATGGAGTCATTTTCTTATTTATTTCTAATGCCAAAGATATTTGAACAAGTGTTTATTCAGAAGGTTACTTTAAATGACAAAGTGCCTTTTTCATAACAGTTATTTTAATCTTGTTTTTTTTTTAATTGAAACACTCCATGAACTGTCATGCTTGGGTTTCAGTATATTTGTGGACATTTTATATTCTGTATTAACTGATTAATCCTCCTGCTTGGAGATTATGAACTCCTCAAATCTGTATATAATTCTGCAAACCCAGATTATAAAGCTTTTAAGCATTAAGAATCATGGATCTCTTGGGGGCCTAAATAATTACACCATTTTTTGCCAAAGAAGCCAAGCCATTAAGAATCATCATGTGTTTCAAGTGCTCTGAACACAGCGGGCTGACTGACAGTGTTACTCAATCATGTATTTCTTTTCAGCTAGCTGCTTAGAAGCTGGTTTTGAAGAGCTCTTCCTATACCAAATGTGCTCTTTCAGATAGGACTAGCATACAGTCACTGGCATGGGCAGGCATCCAGCCTTCTAAACTTCATTAATAACAGGATACATAATCTTTCATTTGATTTCAAACCACCCTTTGTATTAATTTTTTAAAAAATCTATTAGAATGATTCAGTAATGTAGTTAATTAATGTAGTCAATCATTTGGAGAATGACTGCTGAAAAATAAATTGTAAAAATGAAAAAATTATACTAGAAATTTAGAAATATTTTTGGTCTACTCCAGAGATAACTTTTTCAGTTTTGAGTTACAAGTTTTGAACTATGCTAATTCTGATTTGAAATACTCTGTAGCCTCTGAAATTCATCTGATCCTGGTTAATCTATTTTGGTATTTGACTTTTATGCAAGTCTGATTCTTGTTAAAGAGATACTGAATGGTCCATTTTTCTTAATTGCTTCGTGTGTGTAATTAAATATAAAATGGAAAATTTATTCTCTCACTCGTTTCCTTGAATAAAATAGAAGTTAAAGACATGCCACTATAGAGTAGTTTTTTCTTCTCATTTTTAAAGGAATATCTCCAAAATGATTAAAGGTAAGAATTGAGTTTCATGTCATCACACCTAATTAAGTGATAATTCAGAATAACAAGCTGTTGTCTTTTAAGCATCTGAATACAAGCCTGAATTAAATCTATTGGAAATTTAAAAAATTAAGTCCTAGTTGTTGATGCTGTTTTTGTTTTCAGCTCCTGTTTAAATGAGAACTGCCCAGCAGTCCTTGATATGCAAACCTTCCAAAAAAAGAAAAGGGGTACTTAGTTACTAATTTCTAGGTGGTGTATAATTTATACATATGAACACTGAAAATATTTGGGATCATTCTGATATGCCAAGGACTTTTTTGAAGGCAGTTATTTTTCCACAGTCTGAGTGTTGCCATTACAATCTTTCAAAATGTGAGATGGTTATTTCCTTCCTTTTTTTTTTTTTTTTTTTTTTTTTAATCCTTAGAGACACAGGATGATTTATGACTGCCCAGAATCAGGTTGAACTGATCTCAATATTCAGTACTGTGTTGTTCTCACTTGAGCCTAGATGCAGTAGCTAAGTCAGCTATGACATGAGATTAAGTTAATTTGGAAATCTTCAATCAAAAAGGAGAGAGGCATCTCTGCAATTGAAAGCCTCCTAGATCTCTCAGAGATCTCAGATGCATCTCTTTCAAGTATAACATAGCGTGTCCCAGGTAGAAGTCGAGGATGCAGAAGATAATACTGAATGATCATGAAATCCTGGATGAAATGTTAACGCTTGCAGTGTTAGATAGTAAAGGTCATATGAGAAGAAAACAATTCGTTCAAAGATTCTGCTTTTTACTACTTAGTACTGCTTTAACTCAGATAGAAATATGATGTTTAGAGGAGATTTTCCTTACTTGTTCTTTTTTTATTCTTTTGAGATAAAGATTATTCATTTCTAACGTCAAGAATTTTAGTTGTTGCACCAAGGAGGAAATTTGCCAAGAACAATTTCCTTCAAACCACTTAAGGTTAATTAGCCTTTTTACTCATTCCTTTTTTGAGACTTTTTTCTTCGTTTATGTCAGTGTTCAGATTATATATAATCCAAAGACATCATTATATTCAGGCTTTTAGGTGTCTAAAAGGACTTTTGGCATAAAAGAAAAGGACTTTTTAGAGTAAATTCAGTGAGCTATGATAGGTATTTCTTGTGATGTTTTGTAGTTAAATTACTATTGAAAACAGTGCTGCATCTATGAGGTTTCAAACTTTAAAAAGATAATTGATTAGGATGGTAATAATAATAAAAGAATTCTTCATTTCTCCACTCAAGTGGACCCAAAATATATTTGATAAGTTACTGTTTGCTTTGTAATTATCAAAATATAGGTAGCAAAACATAACAGAAATGGCATGCTGAAATCTGAATTAATCATTTATGAAATGGAAAACATATTGAAGCTTCTTTTTCAGATCATTGTGCATAATGTTTTTGGCATGCATGTACTGACTGCATTTCCCATATTAAACTTTATGATTATTTTTTTTTAATCTTGTCCCAGTTGCTCTATTCTCACGTCTTATTTTCCAAGACTCCAGAACACTTATTAAATGTAGCTGAAATACACTTTGAAGAAAATTAAATTTGTGTTGAGGTTTTAGGTTGCTCTTATCTCATTTTTTTTGCATGTTTTTATGAAGAATTTAGGAACTGATTCTGTTCACTGGTGCTGACTTGCTTTTATGATGTATTCTCTACTGTGTAGGTTTCTCTGAAAGTAATGCATCCTGTTTATTTCCATGGAAACTGTAACAGATACAAAGAACATAATTACACTATTTGATAGAGCAGATTCTCAGCTACAAAATGCTGTTTTTTAACAGTGACCACTACTGGCTATGCATTTTTGCCCGCTATGAACAAGAGCCTGCATGCTGTGCTCCTACAAATCTATACCAGAGGAGGTGACTCACTGTTTCATAGCTACTATGACAATGACACTACTAGGAAAGTGTTGCCTGCGCAGTCCATCTTTCATTGGCTGAACAGGTAGAAGTCAGAAGATACCAAATCTAAACTATATGGTGGGAGTGGTAGGACAGTCTAGAACAATCCACCTCCCTTCATATCCCAAAACACAGTATACATCACTTTACCTTTTAAGGGTTGCGTCCTGAACTTTTTATTGCACACAATGGTCTTTCTGTTCCTATGTGAGCATTTGTGGGACCTAGCTGGTGCAAACTTAGTGGTATTCCAGTGTTGCAGCCGTCATTTCCAATGCAGTGAAGCCGATATTCTGTCCCATACACAGTTCCTTGGACAGAATCTACCGATCTGCATGAATGATCTGATTGAGACACTCTCCATTTTGTGATGTGACCATTCAGAACATGGCTTGTTTTTCATGTCACTGTTGCCACTGCTGAAATGCACTTCCTAGACCTCACTGTGCTCACATCCCTCACTGGTCTCCATCGACATTCAGCATGTGTCAGTGTAAGTCAGGGGTACCATTTTTTCCACATGGAGGAATTCAGTGGCACACATTTGCTTCACACACACTTCCATGTCAGACTGCCCTTCTGCTGCAATCTGTTTTATGGCAACAACATATAATGGAATGTTGGTGTCTGCCATCATGGGCCATCATAGTAAAATAGGAGGCATTACTTTTGGAGCAGCCCTCTTAGGTCATGCCAGTGCATAATAGGCAGATGTGTGAGAGGACTGAAGGCAGCCTGTTCAGTACTGACAGCGGAATGTTCCCACTGCAGAAATTAGCTGGTTCCAGCAAGGAATGTGATGGTTTTATAACATGCAACTTGAGGAAGCAAATAGGACTCATTTTTTGCTCAGTTAAATGGAATTTTGTTGGAATTTGTAATGAGTGTCATTGTCAGTTGCTGAGTGGAAGACCATTCCACTTCAAAATGCAAAATTCGGATGAGAAGAAGAAGAAATCTATGAAGATTTCTTATGTTTTCATATTTTCTTGCTCTTTGAATTGAGCTGTGGCATCAGATATCAACCAAACTACTGATAAAACAAAGATAATGTCAGTTTTCTGATGTCTGTATCCCGTTTTGCTTTTTCTTATTATTATCTCCTTGTTCTCTGTGTCTCTGAACGGGGCAGAGTGTGGTATGAAAAGTTACAGGATGTACATGTTACTGCTGTTCATTCATGGAGGTTAAAAATTAAATAATCATTCTTTACCTCAATTACAGCCTGAATTGTTCCATGGGATGGTCTGGAGAACTTTCTCTGTCCAGCAAGGCATGCTGCTGCCTCATACAATCTCAGGTGCTTTCAGCCCTTATATTTGAAAGGGACCCTTTGGAGCCCTTACTGGCTTTCACATCACAGTTTGATTTTTTTCTGAGTTTTACTACAGCCTGCCTCAGAAGGGACAGCTGTGCTTCATGCATATTCTAGCAGAATCTGCCATGTACTCCATAAGTAGGAACAAATAGAAAAAAAAGAAAAAAAAAAAAAAAAGGAAATTGTTGAATCTTTCCTGGTGATTGAAGATGAAGTTCCTCAGGATGAAGGTGATGAGGTACAGTCATCCTTGCTGTGTATCTAACCAATCCCCATGTGAATTTTCTTTGTCTAAGTCCCTTCCTTGTGGGTCTTTATATGCCTACCTCAGTGGTTTAGCTGATTTTGCAGTGCTATTTGGGATTTGTCTAGGCGTATGGGTTACTAGAAACTGTATGAATCTTGAAGAACACTGCTTGGAGTTTCTGTTTACTGTTATTAGTCTATTAATAGCAAGTCTAATAACTTTGCACACACAAATATAGAATTATTCACTAAAATTTGACCATATAAGGTAAAGACTTCAGTTTATTAATTTTATTTTTATTAGCGAACAACAATGTTTTTAAGTACCCAAACTACATCTAGCCTTTTCTCTTAAGGGCCTGCATTCTCACTTGGGAACCATTCAAGTGCTCTAATTGAGTTGATACAAATTGGATGGGAAAATTGGGTGGGTAAGAGCAATTGAATTTGGGAAGTTTATGGGAGCTGCTAGTTCAAGGTGAATAATAAAATAAAGATGGTACTTTTGCATTTTTGAAAAGCTCTGTGCTATGTAACAGACTATAATTTAATTCTGAGAGACTATTTTATTAGATTTTTTTCCAAGTAAAACCACAATTCCTATTGTTCCTTATCATATGTCTCATTACTGCTGCAAGTATTATCCTCTTTATGTGATTATAGTGATTCATATTTTACTCCCTTGCTTGTTTTATACACAGTTGCAAGTAAATAATAGTTGCAATTTGATGCTTCTGAATACAATACCATTAGTGTTATTGTTTTGTTTTGTTTTTAAATGTAGGTTTATATTTTAGTGAGAGATTAATGACAAATCTTGCATTGAGATCAGTCAACAGATAGATAACTGATAAAATCTAAATGCTGACTATTGAACAAAGCAAAAAATCTGAAGAAATACCGAAGTTGCTGCTTCTCATTTTAATGCCTCTGCGAAAGAGTGAGTTTTACAATAAATTGGCATAAAATTTGTGATCATTACTCATTATCTTTTATGTTTTTGAAAATATGTGATTATAATTTGTGTATCTGAATGTGCAACTATCCTAACAACATGCCTAACTAAAACAAAGCAATGCCTTTTGGAGGGAAGCTGGCTTTGTAAGCGCTTCTGTGCTAGTATATGCAAACCCAGTCAAAGCCCAGGAGCCTTGTATGAGAGAGAGGGGTTTGAATTCACCCTACTGTGTTAAACTGAAGGAACTTCACTCAGGACAGAAAAGAGAAATTCCACTTCTAGAGGAAGCAGTGATTTAGAAAATCCAAAAACACGGGAGCAATGATGTACAGGAAAAAAAAAAAAAAAAAAGGCATCTATGGAAATTGTACTATGAGTTGAGATCTAATTCTTATTCTTGCCTATTCAGAGTCATGTGTTGCTGTCCTGTTGCATTAGGTAGCTCTATCTGAGAAAGTGAAATTGTCTCAGTGTTGATTTCCTAGTGTTTTTTTTTTTCCTTCAGAATTTTTAATGAAGAAGAAAGGAGAAGGAATGAGTTAAAGTATACAGCTGGGAACCTCTGAAATACCATTATACTGGAACAACAAATGTAAATGTAACTACAAGTACAGCAAAAATATGTTTGTGAACCAGAAGCTTAGTTCTCAGGGTGGTGTTTGTTTGTTTGTTTGTTTTTTTGTTTGGTTTGGTTTTAGTTTTTAAGGTTCAGCTCATTTCATTAAATATTTTTACATTTTCTCTTGCTTTTAAAATTAGATGCATCATCAGTCAGGGATTCATCTTAGGTGAAGGCAAACACTAGTAATATACAGTATAGGCTATCGGCCATTGTTTTAAAGGACAGCATTGATTTTGAGAAGGTTATTAAAGAATTAAGCACGTCCTACATTTTGTCTTCTGGATTTTACTTACGGAATAGAGCACTGAGTTAGATTCTGCTTAAAAGTTATGGTACAAAATGGACCAAAGGATATTGGATATTATTTTTTTCTTGCCTTAAGGCATCCCCAGAAATTTGGTTTAGTTACAGCATAACCACATTAATTAATATATTGTGTGATAGTGCAAGAATGTTTTTGGTTCATTGGCTTTTCTACCTCTTGAATTTTCAATTTTGAATGGATTATCAAAAGTATCCAGAGTTGCTGACTCGTATTTTTCATTTATTTCCCCTCCCTCTTCTTCCTTTGATTTCAGGTAGTAGTTAGCGTAACAGGTGTGACTCAAGGTAAATGCAAAGGAAAATAATTTCAAAGCATTTAACTGTGAGAATGCGTGACTGCTATCAACAGTTAGTTATCAATATTTAAAATATTGAGAAATAACTGAAAAATTGAGTTGTAAAAGAAAAGGCATCCTATTCTTTTGTGAAAATATTCATTTTAAATTTTGAGATGTGGGTTTTTTTTTTTTTCTGGTGATTTCCCTGTGGTTTATCTTGAAAGGAAAAACAGGATAAGTCAGTAGAGGTTGAAGTTGGATGGCACAGGGAAGGTTTTAATCTGTTGGAAGTCATGTAAACCTGTCTTAAGACTGCATTTGTATAGACACATTTCCTGTACAAAAGCATCAAATCTGCAAACAGTACTGTTAAAAACTGACAGAACTCATTAGTGTTTGCACTGTGTGCAGTTAGCCAAAATTGTGTAGTGTCTCCGGATGCTGAACTCCAAAAATGTTTGTGGCTACTTATGTGTTAAGATACTAAACTACTTTCCAAGGCAGGTATGTAACAAAATACTTAATTATACTTCTTAAAATATAAGAAATAATTAAGCGCTACCTTTCTTGGCATCTTTAAGCACAAGATTACATCTTAAAGTTCAAAAGATGGTAAATTTTAGGATGTGGAAAGGTGAGGGTACAGGGACAAAGGGAAGATGATAGTTACAGTGAGAGGAGCAAGAGTTAAAATCAAAATGTAGATTTTAAGATGTTCTTCTTTGGCATGTAAGTAATTATTGTAACTAAAATTACACCAATAATCTGTCACAACTTATGTCATTTTCTTTCACTGAATCAAGTGAATTCAAGTTCATTTCTTATGAAATTCCTTACAGTAACATCTCCTCTTCATTTTGTGTACCTGAGTAGGGACATATCTCAGGAAGTCAAAATCAAACTGCGTGTTGTACTCTGTTGACTTCCCTTCAGTGAAGCACAAATTGGAGGCTGTTGAAAATTTTCAGGTTTTGAGATGATTGCTTTTTATTAGTGCTATTAATATATTTACTGTTTGAATATGCGTAATGAGTTTTTCTTAACGGTCTTCTTGTGGTTTACTTGTGTTACTTTGTGTTTAAAGACATTGAATATTTATTAAAAGAGAAGCTGAAAGAGGCATGCCTAACACAAAGGCAGTTTTCCTCACTTTTTTATCAATGTATTTCTTCATGGGTGTTAGATTATACCAGAATTTCAATATTAAAGTAAATATGAGTGATTTTGATTCATCTGGGAAATAAAAATAATGATAGGTTCTAATAACAGAAATGATATCTGTCAGATACTTTGAGTTCATCCTTTAATATTTACATAATAAAGTTAAATGAATGTGGAAACCACACATTAGTAAGCACGGTGTGGCATTTCTCCAAGTGGAAATAAGCTTTAAGAGTTTATCCACAGATGGTTACATATGGTTAAAATAGAATTTCATTATTTTAGCAGGTTTGCTTCATATTTCTGTTGCTTTTTATTAGCGTTTCCACTTCCTAACTGCTGCTTTTGTTCAGACCAAAGATGTTGTAATTTCTCAATGGGTATGTTTACGATACTGCAAAATGTTGCTATGGAAATTATTGGGAAAATCATAAGTGCAAAGCCTATTTTCAAATGAGATTTTTGACTTTTTTCGTCTCCTTGTTTATAAAATTATCTGGATATGCAACTTTTGGGAATCACCAAGATTATTCCATATATAACTAAGAGAGTGTAAATGCCATAACTGCAAGGAACCTTCTTTAGATGTTTTAACAAAAGTCGGGAATGACTAGTGGGAGTTCGGTATCTATTTTACGTGAACCCTGATGTTAGAAACAGCTGCTTTGATATATTCAGCACAAATGTCTTTTGATTTGTAGCAGTAATATTACCTCACCTTTAAAGTACTTTTCATCTATTTCTAACCTTTCTTTCTACCAAACGTTAATTAATCTGTGTTCTGATGTATAGTAAGTTAATATCATTTTCATTTTACAGATGAAGAAACTGTATCTAAAAAGGTCAAATCTCACACGGGTGACAGATGGAGGTAGACAGTATTTTTCTGCTTTAACTGTTGAAAAAAAAAAAAAGTATCTTCAATCAGTACCTTTACAGTCCATGAAAGCCAGTCAAGATTTTCATTGCAAGACCACATATTTCTATCAGATAAAAGAGAGGAGGAGGGAAAGAACATTCTAGCATATAGTTAAAGCAGAATTGTATCACTGAAGTGGACCAGTTACAGAATATGGGCAAAAATGCCTACAATGTATATGTGTGTGTATACATGTATATATGTGTGTGTGAAAACAGACATAATTTTTTTAAACTGTGATTTCTAACAGCTGTCGAAAATTTTTCAGCAGGTCTGATGATATGTTTAGAGATATCAGTAGGATTATTTCTTCCAGAAATAGATGTATTTCCATTTTAAATGGAAAATTCTGCTCAGTAATCCAAAACAAGAACTAATGGGGAAAAGAGTTCCCTAGCGGAATTAACAGCTGGCATTTTCTTCAGAATAGAATATTGAAAATTTTACGTAGAGAAAAATATTTTATTTAAACCTTTCAAGTAGTCTTTTGAGATCCCCTCTTTCTCAAAGCCAGAGAGGTTGAGAAGCACCTAAACGTCATAAAATCAAAACATCATAAAATCAAAAAATTATTGTGTGTAGGTAATATCTTGGACCAATTATATACCTGGCATCTAGGCTTACGTAGATTTCTAGGCTGTTCCTGAAAAGGTTTTGATGTATCTGAAACTATTGCATGTAGTTGAATTTGAAAGCTGTTTGACAGCTCTTGAACTAAAAAAAATGGCTGGAAAGCCTGTTAGCTTCGGTTTCAGTGTGGTTTGACGTGTAGGATGACTGTATGTAACAGGCATATTTTAGCAAAAGTTTTCCATTGGAAATTGTAACACCTATAGAATATTCTTTTTCTATTTTTTCTTTAATGGAAATATAATTGATATTAAAGGAAATAAAATCACTGATAAAAGAGGAAATTTGAGATTTGATCCTTCAGCTATTTTGAAATAGGATGATTAATGGCTACTGAAGATAGAAGAGATGTAAGCAAAGAAGTTCTGCAATTGAGTATAGCAGGGTATTTTTCATGGAGGAAGGAATTTGATTACTAAATCTAATTAGTTAGATATGTATTCATGTAAATTTAATTTTTAGCAAGACTCCGGGATATCTGCCATTATGTGTAATTTTTTTTTCCATAGCCTAATTGCAGAGTACAGCAGTATAACATCTGGATATCTATACTACCATGAACACGCATACTGAGGTGCTTATCAACAAATGATTCAAATATATTATTTTGGTTGTGTATAGTATTTTCCTGCTATTTTCCTAAATAGACAATCTCCATTACCAATCCAGATTTTGTTCACAAGGATCTTTCTCTTAGTATTTGTCTCTCCTGTAGCTGTTCTTAGATAATCAGCCCATGCAGTAGCTGACCCCTAGATGCCACACTAAGACCTGCAAGCCCTAATTTAATAATAAGATAAGACAGACTGCAATGTGGGACTCAGAAGCATACAGGCAACAACCAGTTTACTTGTGAATGCCCTCTTTTGTGCCCTTTTCTTTCTCTTTTCCCAGGTTTATCTTTCCCAGATCCATCTTGATTCTCTTCCTTTTCCATATCTTTGTACCATCTCCTATACTCCTGCAGCCCCATTTTCCTTCATGACCAACCTTTGTGGGTGTCCTCACCAGGAAAAACAATCTCATCATTTTCCTTTGGTGGCCTCTGAAGTAGAAAGTTCAAGGCACTCCATTTTCATTTCTTTAGCTTACTGTTTGTGATCATCAACCATTAGTTAGATAATTTAATAATTGTTATGACTTAATTAGGATAGTCTAAAGGCCACATAAACAAATTACGTCAGGCATCCAAAGCCAATTTGTGCAGGACTTAGATTCCTCCTCCAAAATTTGATTCTTACTACCCCTCTCCACCATGACTGCTTGTGTGATTTCTCTGCTGTGCACAAAAACTTGAGTCCTAAGGTTTCACAAATTAAAATCATGTCAATTTTTCTCCTTTGTAAGCTTTATTTATTGGATATGTTCAGCTCACTGTCATTAAATTGAAGCAAGAGATTTGCCATTTTTTTTTACTATCGTAGCCAATGCACTATATATATCTTTCCCTAAACAAGTGCTTCAGGAAATGAATTTGTTAGTTCAGGTTTCAGTGCTTCAACTTCCCCTGAAAGTTATCTAACCCATAAAGGGAGTGGATTTAAGAAAAAGTTCATCTATTCTCTTTTTTTTTTTTCTTTTTATATGTAACTTTGATCAGGCAGCTTCTTGTAAAATGATTTGTTTTAGATTTCTCCCATATGGAATATGTGTTTATAGACATCTTAACCCCTGACCCTCACAATCATTATGTAGAGAAACTGGTCGTTTCCTTGGAACTATTGTTTTGTTGTGGGAACAAATGCCTAGAAAATGGATAATGAAACTCTGGTAGTCAAAGCATTTAAGTAGTTGATGTAATTATGTCTCTTTATAGAAATAAGGATAAAAAGGCATAATCTAAGTTGCAGATTTAAATAAACTTAATGAATGAAACTTAATTATTACTATCCTCTGGAAAATAATATGAGTAGTCACAGGGAAAGTGACTTTTTGAAATCTACACTTTTTCCCTACGTGTAGTATATGTTCCAAACAGTGACTGATTTTTCTTTCTCTATCTGAAGTTTCACATGGAGAGTGGTAGACTTCTGGGACAGTTACTTTTTTAAATCAGAAATTATGGTTTCATATATAAAATAAATTGTACAGTTAAGCTGTTTTCTTGATTCAACTTCTGTAGATTAAAAATAGCAGACTACCTATTCTTAGTCTGAACTAAATTTCAGGACTAGATGTTCAAACTCCTTTTGGAAAACTAAATTCTAATCTACAGTGCCCTCCTCTTCCATTCCCTGGAGTGTGGTTTTTATTTTTTTGCTTTCAAATGCCAACTTTTAAAACATATATACAACAGTAAGCATAGAGGCATTCTTACTGGTTGCTGAGCAGTTGTTACTGACGTGTGGTTTTAGGGACACGTGTCTTGAATTTATGTAAATTATTGAGAATTTTGCTTTAATGTTAATATTGATATTTAATGTTCGTATAGTCATAGCTGGTATAACTTTTGTTGTTGTTTCATGAAAATTCTGAATAGATTTTTCAAACTTAATTGTATTTTTCTTAGCAAATTTTTATTGATTTTTTCTTACCTATTTATTTAATTCCCTGTCACTTTACTTAAAAATAAATAAATAAATAAATAATATATTTATAATATATTTCATATTAATTTTTCTTTAGGTGTAATTTTTTCTACAGAGTAAAATGTATCCCAGTGTATGTAGTTCACCCTTGCAGACCTCCTATACCTTTTCTATTTCCAAATAGCAAGGTATTTCAAATGTATAGGAAAGAAGCCTGTGTGTCCTAAGACATTCCAGTTCTGTCTTTTACTTTCATTCATCTGCATGAATAACTGCAATGTCAGATGAAATGGCAGAGTAGGAAAAAAAAAAATAAAAAATACCACAACATAAAACTGCTGATACTTGCCTGGTTACTATAAGTTTAAATGTTGAAACATTTTTTGAACAACTGTCATCATTCACTCTTGTTTTAAAGATACTGATATGATCTTGTCTGTAGAATGTATTAAATCACTGAGGATGAAGAAAGAGAAAGAATTCTTAGCAAATGCATCCATTTACTAATATTCTTTCTGAGATATGAAAAAACAATCTTTGTGTTTACATGGCAATTTGTATTATGCAACTGTATTTGATTTGCAGCTCTGCTCCACAAGTAGAATTATGAGCAATGTTATATAGTACAGTGTGTCATCATGAATTCTCTATAGTAACATAAAGTTATCTTTTAACTTTTATGACATTTTATGCTAATGACATAAATACTATTTAAATTGAGGGCTATTTTAACAGAGCCTTGTGTGATTAATTGACCTTGGACACAACTTTTCATTAACTACATGCAGAAGGATGGGGCAAAGAGTGAAGAAAAGATAATAGAAAAATAATGGATCGAGATAAAGTTTAAAGTTTATTTCATACATGAAGGAAAGGAGGAACAAAACAAATAAGCAATGCTTATTTGTTACTTATTACCTCCCCCAAGCTGAATGATGCCCAGTCATCTTTCAAGCAGCAACCTCCTTGGGAAGCAGTGCCTCACCCTTCTTCCTCTACTCCATGTTTGATTTCAGTTAATATAGTACGTATGAAGAGGGTTGTATTTTACATAGAAGTGACGATGGTTAGAGGCATATGAAAAGTTGTAACTATCTTTGCTAATTCCACACAGTTTTCCACTATTTCCATTTGATGTACTTACAATCATTAGGTCAGTGCAGATTAAAAGGAATGGTTTCACATGTGTCTCAGTAGAGCTGGACATCAAATCTTGCTGACTGTCAGCAATGCAGTGTTTTAGTCAGTGGAGTCTGGCTTTAAATCTGCTTTAAGTTTATATGTTGGGTTTATATGTTCTGCTAGTTTAGGCTTTATCTCTTTGAAAATGCTTCAGTTGTCATTTTATTAGAACTGTTCATTCTTTAGCTTACAAAGGCAGATGAAAATACAAAGACGAAGGCAAATAAAAAAGAAAGCACAGAATGAGTATGAGTTAATTACATTGTACAACAAAGGGGGGAATAAATTCATTTCACATGAAGATCTGAGCTGTATATTTTGATTCCAGTCTGCGTGGTTCTCATAACATTTCTTCTTACCTAGCACACTGTTGGAAAATAGAATTTCATACATAACATTCCTGTGTATAAACAAGATTCAGATTTGAAATGGACCATCCTATTAAAAGATTTTTGTAAGTCATTACAAGTTGATTTTTCATAAATCATCTCTCTAAAAAGATCAAAAATGCAAAAATAAAGTGAAGCAAAAAGATGAGATCAAGCACCTAAATTCCAAAATTAACCGCAGTGAAAAGGAGAGCTGCATATATATAATCAATAGAGACTGAGAACATTTAATAACAGAGAACATACATTGTATATTTTCAGTATGACTAGAAAATTAGATGGGAGGTAAGGTAAACTAAATCCTGAAGAACTGGCAAGGCATACCGCATGTCTGTGTGAATTTTCCTGCGTATTTGCAAAAATGACCTTAACTTCAATTATGGGTATGGTGTTAATCCTTAAAAGGTAGCTTGAAAAGTTCCACTCATCTTTTTTTAGGGGGGAAGTAGGTGTTTTTCTTGAATATTTTATCTAAAATCATTGTTTTTCTATCTGAAGTTTCATATGAATGGTCATTTTTAAGCTAATCTTCAATTTTCCATCTGCTCCGTAATTCTGTAAAAAGCTAGCAGTATACATGTTTTTAAATAAATCTCTTTAAACTCAGAATTTATATTTAAAACCTTTCTAATAAAATAATCTAGAGTGTTTTCTTACCTGTTAGTTTCAGGATGCCAGTAGCCATCAAAATAGATTACTTTACATTCAAAAAGACTAATAAGACTCCACTATTATGGCTTGAAAGCACCTGGATATTTGTAATGCATATTTCATGTTATAAAGCATAATTCTACCTGAGGGAATTCATGAAGACAGATAAGGTTACAAATTTTGTATGTTTAAGGAAAAAATAAGATGTTTGTCATGCCCCTGATAATTTATACTTTCAGATTACATTCTGATCGAGTGTTCATACAATTATCAAAATGGATTAAAATGAGTATGTTTATAATGGTTATAAAATGTGGAATGCTCTATTGACTATGGTTAGGTTTGAGGGAAAATTTCCTAACCTTTAACAGATAATTAAATTAGCTGCTGAGTGATTAAAAGAGCAATGGATTGTATAAAGAAGTTAACAACTCTCAGTAATGACCTGTTCCCCATTGGCATGCCTCTAACTGTATTACTTTTTGTGTTAATTAAATAAAAACTAGACCTGTGTAAGCTCCCAGGAAATGCAGCAAATGTGAAAATGCAATCTAAGATGTTTGTATCTTCCTGATTTTTGTTGCATATTTTATACTTTTGTTTTCCTTCTGTTTTGCTGTGACAGGTTTTCTTCATTATGAGCGTTTTATACCGTGTGCTATGAGCTTGCATACTGAAAGAACTAAATTTGACAGATTACAAAGAGTGTACCAGAAGGTCATTGTCATGAAATAAACTTGAGAAGAGGCTGACAATTTGTGGCTTACACTTTATTTTGTTTAGGTTGACAGTTTATTCTCCACTATATTGGGGGAAGAAAAAAAAAGTAACTAAAATAGACAAGCTTAAATTTGAATATAGACAAGAAACAGTATTTCAGTGTTTGTAGGAAATGCAGTTTGTCTTTTTAAAATAAATAAATTAAAACTCTCCTGTTTAGAACTCTTATTTCTTAGGGCCAAATCTGACAGTTTGCTGAAACACTTTCTTGTATTAATAACTATTCGTAAGAGTATCACAGATAAAAACTCCACCATCTGGCTCATAAACAGTGTATTACCTGAAAAAGCTGGAAGAATCACAGCAAACACCAAAGCATACTGTGTAGACTCTTATGAACATTTCTTCAGGACTACTTTCTATAATCAGTCAAATAACTTGACAACCACCCAAGAAAAATACATAAAACTTTTAGACTTTTAATATTTTTATTTTATTTTGATATTTTTCAGTTGTGTTCATCTTCCGGTAGAATTATGAATGATAAGGTAACAGACAGTTTGAAATAGAAATTGGTAAAATGTCAATTCTTTTTTGTATCCTAAATTTAATTCCAGATTTGTATCAGACTTTTTCTGTTGAATCTTTTTATTTTGCAATTTATGTAACCACATATAGTCTCAATTGTATCTTAAATATGTGAATTTTGACCTTGGTCCTTTTTCCCACTTGTGTATCTCCTTGGTATCCAAGACCCAAGCATTCAGGATCTTGCAGATGAGAATAAATATTTTTGATTAAGTGTTCCATAAGCAAACAGTGTAGGGATCTGGTGCATTCTCACTTTCTTTTATTTCTGAGCGTATTTCTTATGATCTTGTGTAAGTGTTATATATTCCTTAGCGTTGGTGGCTTTATGCCCAGGTGTGTTCTGTTGCTGAAGCCAGAAAGGCATATATTATATGCAGTCTGCTATAACCTGTTATGATGAACTGTGCTATCTGAGCCAGCTGTAGATAGAAGAACGCATAATTTACATAAAATATTAACTGTCATATTATTTCAGCATCTTATATTTGGGAGCAGTCCTAAATTGTAAAGTGTCAACCAATTTACAGGCACAAATGTTTAAACAAAGGAGATGATGTTACAGATAAAACTCCTCCGTGTATTTTCCTTTGCCAAATTCAGGCATATAAATCTCATTCTAGGTTGATGTCAGCCAAGTATCATTTGTCTAGCCAAAATTTTTAGCAGCAGTGGCGATTGTTACGGGTCAGTTTATTTGGGCTTCTTTAGGGAGGGATATATGTAACATGAAGGTGTAAAGTAATAATTTATTGCCTAACATACAACTGATAGGTAGGACTTAATGAGCACTTAGGCTAAGCATTAACATGTTCATTAAGATGCTTTGGTAATGAGGCAGCTTATTCCAGCATCCAACCACCATCTGATGAAGAACTTTTCCCTAACCCCCCCTCCCAGCCTTCCCCTGACACAGCTCCATGCTGTTCCCTAGGGCCCTGTCACTGTCACCAGAGAACAGAGATCAGCACTTCCCCTTCACTCCTGTTGTGAGGAGCTGTAGATGACCATGAGGACTCCCCTTAACCTTCTCTGTTCTGGGCTGAACAAGCCAAGGGATCTCAGCTGCTCTTCATACATCTCATCTCCACCAGTATCATTGATATAGATAGCACTGGTGACTGAGGAGTTCGAGTCCAGACCAGTGAGCCTCTCTGTCTTTTCAATAGCCCTTCTGTATTGACACATTTTTGCATCCTTGAGCTGCTAACGATCAATAACTCTGTTTTACTTTCTTTCCCAGCTGCTGGTGCCGAAGTTTTGCAACTGTGTCATATCACAGCTAGGCCTTGCATCTTTGGTGCGTGACTGAGGATGTTGAGTAGGTTGAGAAAGCTGGTAGTTGAAGTTGCAGAGAGAAAGGGTGACAAGATACAGATTATGATTAGATAGACTCTGTCTTTATGTGTGTCACTGGCATGCAAGTGCTTGATTTACCACATTGACTATTCATTTCAGATCTGCCTCTGAGTGTGGGACAGAGTGAGAATAAGAATGGTTGTTTCAGCACTGCAGAGGAAGGCTTTTTGGTTTAGGTTATGATCCCCAACAACATGCCTTGGGCTTTTCATTCAGAAGACGTTTGGATATTTTCATTAAATTATTTTGGCACTGTTACCAGCTGGGCTGTGAATGTCACAGAGCAGTATAGGACAATTGCAACTTATGTTTTCCCACCAATGGATGACAGCAAAGGACTATTGAAAGTCTTCCATTTCACCAGAGTGCCTGGACTCCACATCATTCCCTATCTGAGATGACTGAATTTTGAAACTGTCTTGTAGTTAGGTTTTGAAATTATATCAAAAAAGAAAAACTTGTATATAGTCAGTAGTTAGCCGGAGTTGGCTTGTATAGAATGCAATTTTTCATACATGTTGAATGCTCTGAAGAGTTAAAGACGGAAAGTTTAATTCCTGAATATATTAGTAGTGTTTTCTTCAGGAGAGCAATTTTCTCTTAAGGTCCAGAAAGAAAAAGTCTTGAATGATATCTCATATGTAAGTCAAATTGCCGTCTCAGTATCTACTGTTTTGTTTTTTGTTGTTTGTTTTTTATTTTTTTCTATTGGAAGATAAAATAACCAAAGTCATGGGAGAAGATTGGGGTCTTTTTGATATGCGAAGTAGGAATCCTTCTGGCCTGTTGTGATTGTTTTAGGTCGTGTGTTTGTGCTTGTATTACGTCTTCATAGAGTCTGGCAAAGTAAGAGTCAATCTATGGTTCCAAGGATTCATCTGGTGAAAGCATAGGACAGAAAATTAAATAATATTCACAAAATAGTTCAGTTTCATAGAATCTTACAGCACTTCATTATAAAGCCCTTTGCATGTTAATTTACAAAACACAGCCAAGACAAAGATTTCTTTTGGTTATTAAATAAAGGAAACCATTCCACCTATGGCCTCATTCTGGGTGCAGTGTGATACATTTCATTAACACACAGCATACTGGGGGATGACATTTTTCTATTTTTGTTTTAAAGCTTCCGTCAGTGAATAATTTTAAAGAATTTGATAGTGTATAAAGAATTTGCAGTGTATCCCCAACAGTAAAATGAACTAGTAGTATCTTGGTAGGGTTAGGGTAGAGTTAGGGTTAGGGCAAATCTGTTTCCTTCAAAAAGCAGAGCAGCTTTTTATGGGTTATGAAAAGGTACTGTAAAATACATAGGTTGCTCCAAAAGTAATGTCTCCTATGTATTTCCATGTAAACTATAACAGGTACAAAGAGTACAAGAGCACTCTTTAGAACAAATTCTCAGCTACAAAATGGTATTTTAAGCAGTCTGCACCATTAGTTATGTTTTTTTTTTTTGGCAGCAATTATCAAGAGCCTGGATGCCACACTCTTAACAATCTGTACCAGCAGAGGTAATCAATTGTCACCAGTCCTGAATGTGTTATCCACCACTTCACTGTACTAACATTCATGGTTTAAGTTCTATAAATGTTCAGCAGGCTATGATCAGTGCCAGTGGGTGCAATTTTTTCTGCATGGAGGGATTCACTGACACACCTTTGCTTCATACTCACTTCCATGTTAGATGGCAATAAAATGTAACAGAATATTGGTGGGAAAGTTCAACCTCTACTGCCATACTACCAACATCTGCCTCTGATGTCATGGGCCAAAATAATAAAGCAGGAGACATTACTTTTGGAGCAACTCTTGTAGAATAACGGTGTAGGGAAATGCCATTTCCTTTAAGCATGTTAAAATATGCTTGTGTCTGCTATTTGTCTTTTCTGACTTTAATGGAAAAAAGTAAAATGATCTTATTTCTACAATTCTATTGCTTTCTGGTAGTTTAAATTTCAATTTTTTGATGATAATTCTTGATGTAAGCTTTCTTGTTTATCATCCATACCAAAAGCCACTTTCAGTAACAGCCTGAAAGATGTTGTGCTTTAGTACCAATTAATTCGTGTAACCAATAGTAATAAAGTGTTGTCATGGTAAAATAGGACAGAATTCAATTGGAAAGTTTGAATTTTAGCTAAGTCAGTATCCTGAAGTTAATCATAAAGATAAAACTAGTCTCCTTTGGATGGCCGGGATAGTTTGCCACCCAGAAGAAACAAGATGAGATTAAGTAATAAAAACTAAAACAGATGAAGAACAGAAAAATCAACTATTTACCTTCATGTGTTACAATATCCAGAAGATATTCCTATAGGAATATTTCCCATGTTTTTCAAACTTTTTAAAATTGAAAGTTGGAATAATTTCTTGATGTCTGATGTTGTATATTGAAATCTGTGGCTTGTCTTGAAAATTCTAAAAATAATGTTTTTGTCTTAAAATAAGACATTAAAATTTGTTGAGTTGTTAGTAATCTATTTAAGCCATAGTTTTCTTAATCATGAGTTCGAGCACTGTGGTTGGACTGAGCATACTTTGAGATAAGTTGATTTCTACTACTGAGATTTATTCTGTTTGTAAACTCATCACAGTTTGTGAAGTTCAATAATCATGTTTTCGGATAGGTTTTGCACAACAATCTAAGTTTCAGTTTTTTACCAGTAATTATACAATTCTGATGAAGTTCAGGAAGCATTTGGACAGCACTCTGAGAAATGTTTTGATTGTTGGGTATTGAACTCAGTGATCTTTGTGGGTCCCTTCAATCTCAGGATAGTCTCTGATTATATGTGGTTACTATTGCTTCTCAATCTGCCAGATTCAATGAGCACATTTTTCATAGATAGCTCTAAGACAAACAATCTCTACCAAATAGCACTAGGGTGTTCTGTTTGTCTGTGACTAGAGAATGTGTTTGCTTGAATTAACTTGGAAAGAGACAATATGTTTGTACATGTAGATATACAAAATAACAGTCATTCCTTTTATTGTTTCCTTTCAGTCCTATCGCTCATTCCGCAGCAGCTACTATGTGAATAAATAGGCAATAATCATTAAGAAGTGTATTAGAAGAACATTTTCCCTCAGATATTGCTACAGAAGTACAAATAATATGCTATTCTGCTTCAGTTATGGAAAAAAACACAACCTGCTCCTTCTTGACGATGAAAATATGGTATCAATTTATGGAATTACTACTTTATGGAAGGTGAAATAAAAGAAGGAGGTCCCTTTTGAATTCTGAACACTCAAAGCAAGTCGAGGACTCACTTAGACATTGAGCAGAGTATCTACTTTTCATGGTTCTGTTTGTATTGTAAGATAATATTTTTTACTTCAAAAGAATTAGTTCCTTTGAAACTTGACTTTTCTTTTTCCTTTTTTTTTTTTCTTCAATTTCAGTATCTATAAATAGAAGCTCTTGACATTTTGCATCATTCTCTAACCTCACACTTTATATAGAACTCTCATTGATTTCAATTGTGTATACTGAATTAGACTACGATAGATGACTTTTCATTTATAAAAAGGCAGTGACAATCTATGCTCTGCTGCTACCTCTTCTGCTATAAAGGCTGCTAAATCTCCTTTCATTTTAAAATACTTTAAATAATATCTCAGGATTAAATTGTAAAGTTTCTAGTTTGTCATAAATTGAGGTGCTGTGAATGTGTGAAGGAAAATGAAGTGAATTCTGAACATCGCTATTTAAAACTGTTCAGTTGGGAAAAGTGTTGATAGTTTCTGTAATGAACTCTTTGAGCCATGGTGACATCCAGTGTCTAATTAATAGTAGTTCAAATTACAAAAATGTCATAATCACCTTCTGTAGTCTCAGTGAGATATTTACTTCAGTCTCCCTCTGATATTTTCCCATATTTTTGCATTGAGGAGAACAAACAAATTTGTGATCTTTTTCCTGTCATAGATTGGATCAATGAGTCCGTGTCCAAAATTTCTGTCATTGATGTCTGTTCTTGATTCATTTTAAGATGAGTTATGCTACAAAATCTTTCTGGTGTTCCCTGAAGTGCTTCTTAAAAGGAATGTGAGTGTTGAAGGAAAACAGAGTAAGAAAATATTTAATTCTGGAAGGTGGTAAGTTGTTTTTGTTTGTTTGTTTACTTTTTTTTCATAGCCTTGTGAAATCATCAATGGCATTCCTAGATTGCTGCAAAACAATGTCTGAATGTCTGAATGCATGGAAGTTCAAATGGGTGAAGGTTGTGACTGAGAAATGAATGATGAGAGTTGACCTGGAAAAAATATACATCCAATTGTAACAAAAATAGAAATACTGGAGATTCATTTCTTTATCACTTATTTCCTCTGTGTATGTAAAATATTATATGGTATTAAGGTAATAGTAAGGTCTAATCTATGTCATTTATCAGAGTTGAAAATATAATCATTTGGTGTATCTTACCTATGAGAAAGCTAAGTTCTTATGATATCTTGCTGCACAAATGCCATTTTATAGGTATACAAATACTATAGAAGATACCATTTTACTACATACAGAATTTTTCGTAGCAGGTATTAAATTGCTCTTTTTTTTTTTTTTTTTTTTTAATGGATACAGCCACACAGCTGCCATAGCATTAAAGAGAATTTGTGAATCAAAGTAATTTACAGATTTAAACCCTCCAAAAGAAGTGCCTTCTCTTTCACATTTGAGCATCCAGGTTGTTCAATACCAAGCTGATTTGAATTAAACCTTCTGTAGAATGAAAAAAAAAAAGAGTTTTAAAATAAAATAAAACACTCTCCTTGCTATTTTGCTGTTTTTGTTTTTCTGTTTTGTATTTTGCAAGAAGTGGCAAGATATAGCTAATGTCTCTGAAGGCATTGCATGTGGTTACCAGTGAAACATTTATTTCCAGTAAAAAGAAGCTGCTATGGATAATGCTGGATAATGCTCATATTCCTTCTGAATAGGATTTGAGTACCTCAGGCCTTGCTTTTAAAGCTTTACATAGTTACAGAATACTGAAGACCTCTTTTGCCCTAGAAACCCTGTTTTTTGGAAACTGCCTTGTTTTCAGACTCTACTCTTTAGCAACAAATGGAACCATGTCTTTCTCAAGAGTGTAATCGAGCAGTTTAAGCCCAGAATACTGTAAACTAAAATAAAATACTGTAAATCTATCAAATGAAGTCATTATAAGATATCTATAGACATACTTTTGAAAGTTTTTGTTTTCTTTTCCAAGCTAGAAAACTTTCTAAAGTTTTATAATTGATTCTTTCCTTGAAAATAAACAAATAAATATATATGTATATATATATATGTATATACACACATTGCTTGCACCTTCTGAACTTCCTTTTTGTGGTTGTTTACTTAAACAGATTCATTCCTTGTCTCAAGAAGAGTAATGAAATTTTGGATCAAAATCAAGAGTTTATTGGGGTTACTATTAGAAACAGGAATGCTAACAAGCATACTATTATGAAAAGGGATATCTGTAGTAATTACATATATTGTTCATTTTTTTTCAAACTTTTGCTCCAGGCTTAAGCTAGATTTGTTTGATGTTGTCAAGAGAGTAGAGACTGACAGCTGATCACCTAGAATCTACCCCATGTTCTGTTTTCAGCATGTAGTCGAGCCTGTCTTGAGCATGAGACTGTAAGTACTGTCTAAAAAAGCAAAAGAATCCAGCATTTTATGGTCTATTTGTTAAAAAGACTTCACTAATCTTTTTTCTACACTGTTAATGAAAAATAATTTAGATCATGTGTATGTTTATGTACTTGCAATTTTTTCAGTTCATTCTAATTTCTTGAATACTTTTTTTTTTTCTTTTTTTGCTTCAGGATACAAGCATAAATTAGTTTAAGCAAAGGCTAATCAAGAAACTCATAAGAGATTGCTGATATAAACATTTGTTGTTAAAAGGCAGCTATAAATAATAATTCCACTTTATTTTCAATTGAGATGGGCCTGCATTTAAAAAAAATAATTATCATAAGAGAAGTAAACCTTTCAGAACTGTATAAATGAAAGCACAGAAGTAAGAAGTGATTATGGAATTATGAGCTGGAAAGTGGCAATACTGTTGGCCCTGACTCAGTGCTTAGTGATGAACAGATATTGTTTAGCTGGCTTCTTTTGGAAAAGAGCAATCTGTGGGCAAATCCAGAAGTGTTTTCTCAGTTTCCACTAAGGCAAAGCTTTGGTAAGTGGAAATACATGATGGTTGAAAAGGAAATATACAACAATTTGGACAAAAGTGTTCCTCATAAATCAGAGAGGACACTGGAAATTAAGTAAATGGAAGTATGGTAATCAATAAATTAGAGAAATTAGTACCTGTAAAGAAGTATCAGTACTACATCTTATTTAGGCACAATCCCATGTAAATTTTAGTTTAGCTTATTAGCACTTGCTAGATTTCCTGACTTTTCTAATTATAAGAACTGATTTTTAAATACTTGCCGCTTGTCTTTTTTTTTTTTTTTTTTTTTTTTTTTTTTTTTTTTTTTTTTTTTTTTTTTTTTTAAGATTTGTTTTAAATTGTTCGGTGTGGAATTTAGTCTTCATATTGAAGTTATCAGTGAAACTGTTCATCTATTTGAAAAGTAGTGATGAAGAAAATGCTTCTTTCTTTGCCTTAGAGTAAAGAAACTGTCCTAGATTGCTGAGTTTAAGGAGATAGATCTGAAGGTAACTTTTTGAGAAGTTCCTGTAGCATTGTGTTACTAAGTATCAATCTTGAAAGAAGGACTCATTTGAGGAAGATGTTGTAGATTGAGTACTAATTGAATGGGTGGAAGAAGAGAAGTAAAAACAGAGGGGTCCTGGGAAGGATAAGGATAACAGGCAGAGAGGAAAAGGGAAAAGCTGGGTTACTTTCCCAAATGAGAACCATGTTGTGTACTTCAAAGTCTTGAAGAATAGGGTAGGTAGACAAGTATGGTAGTGCGATAAAAGGCAGCAGGTAAAGAAGTTCTGAAGAGGGTGAAAATTAATTTAGATAGGTGTGCGCAAAGTTGTAAGTGCAAGACTCCATGTGCAGTTTTAATTGTATGTCATTTCCTCGCTTTGTTGTTGAGAGAAATGTAGGAGTTTCAAGAATGCTGGAAAAAGAAAACTGTTTGACTCTGTGGTGTTACAAGACACCAATTTTGTACATCAGCATGATTAACAATTCTGGGCCCGTGACACAGTTTTATGCAATTTAAGAAATCATTCCATTAGTGATAACAGTCAGTGGTCTCCTGACTCTCAATAGAATCACGTGAAGTTTAAATTTCTGTTGAGTATTAAAGGGTAAATTTCAGATGGAATAAGTTGTCTTCTGTAAGTCAAAAAGATGTTACTTTCAGATTTCATATATTGAATGATTTCTTGGGTAATCCTCTCCACATTTCCAAACTCCTCCTTTTGAGATTAGAAGAAGACTTATAGCAGCACAAGAATTTTCTCTAGCCTTCTTTACAGATATGACTATTAGTATAGGAGCAGATTTTAAAAGAAGCAGCAACTTGTGATATGGAAGACCTAATACTGCTATTTGGCATATGCTAATTTCAGTAAGTGACAGTCCTGTGGATGTAATATTTAATGAGATGAGAAAGAAATGCTACAACTGTTTAGAAATATGTGACAGAATTCCAAAGAAAGCAAATACATTTCCAGTGCAGACTTCAGGAAAATCATGGCAAAAAGTGGTATAATATGATTTGAATATTTCTAGAAGTTTAGCAAGATTTTCTATGAATATAACTGTTTTCTAAAGATTAATTAATTGCTGTGATATACATGAATGCTTATCACCGTATAATCAGATACGATGGTGTTGTTTTATCAATCTTCTGTGATGTTTTGGGAAAAAAAAAGCATAAAATTTATTCCTTTTACCATGCAATCTGTAAGAGATGGGAGTTCACTCTTTCCTGCATAATTCGAACTGAGTATCCTTTCATTGTTTTATTGGATACTCTTTCAAATGCTGAAATTCCATTTTATTTCAAGTGTTTGAGTGTACCAGTTCTCTTGCATGAATGCAATTCCATTTTTGTAACAACTCATTATAATTTTTTTTACAATTTGAGTCACATTTGAATGATACCTCACGGCCTAGAACTTTAACTGAATAATAGTTGAAAAACATATAAAATAGTAGATAATCATCTGAATATTTTTTTTTCCTTCATTATAGTAAGTTATATTTCAATTATGAAAGAATGAGGTTATGAGACACCACTGTTTTGTTGGCTCTACTTTTATCTTTTTGAAACAAAAATGGTGTTGCTGTCAGGTTTTATCTTAACACGGTATACTTGGTGTACTTTTCTCACTAGCTACTTTGTCGGGATAATAAAGTGTGGGTAAAATAAAATATATTTCAAGATGAAATTGCATTTGCCAAAAGTGCAACAAGAGAACTGCTGACATGGGAGAAATCTTCAGTTTAATTCGTTGTATTATATAAATAATTTAAACTTTTTGAGGGAAATTTAGCAATGCCTGCTGCTGCAGCTGCATGATACTGCAAATTGTTAGCATATTTTGAGAAGTAGCTTTCTCTCCCTTCAACATAATAAATATTTATGAATTATTTTCATATTTATTTTACAGTGAATTCTTAAAAAAATACATTGGGAAGTGCCTAAGTGTATTGCATATAATTATTACCAAAGTTAGGAACCCAGTCTGCAACAAGAATAAATATGGGATATGTATAATGATAGTAATACTTACCTATACCTATATGTCAGTGCAGTGTATCAGAGTATTAGATTAATTCTCTATAGTTGATTAATGAATAAGATACTTTTCCAACCAGCTGTTTTTGTTTTATTATTGTTTATTTTGCAGTTATATGTAATTTAAACACATTTTTGCCTGGACATCTGCAGTAAGTTGTGGCACAATTCTGTATATGTTTGTTTTATATTTTAAATAACCTTATAATGTACTCTTATTGCATTCTGCAGTAACTGATCATTTTTAATCTGTATTGGTACCGTTATGAATTAACTTCATGCTTCTGAAGTTTGTTGTACCCTGTTGTGTTAAGTTTTCCTATCAATTCAGGGCTATCTGCTTCTCAGAACAAGTATGTTAGAAATTTTGAGAGTAAACCAGAGCGTTTATCAAGCAGCAGTTATTTCCATTTACTTTACAGTATAAAAATGCAAAATGTACCCAACGTTTGGAATTACTCTACCACAGAGATGAGACCAGCATTTTGTAGTACGATTGTATAGAAAATCTTTAGATCATTTTGAAATTATGTACTGAATACCTGTGCATCATTACGAGACTTAATTGAACCTTATTTAAGTAGATATGTGAAGACTAAATAACTACCTAGAATTAGAGAGAATGATTTGTGATATTGTGAAATTGCCCTTGTTTCAGGGAGACAGAAGAGGTCTTCAAACAAATAGCTTTTTCTGCAAGAGGTGGTGAGACTTTGTTTAGTTGATCTTTAGTTGTTACTCCTAAGTCTAGGAATATGTATGCTCAGCAAAAATGTTCGTACCTTGTGTAGTAATACATGAGGTCTGGACAGTGCTTGAAAATAGGAAGAAGGGGATTTGTCCTCAAGCAGGTGATATCTGTCATTCTTTCTATATGTTTTGATGTTGTAGTTGGTACCTGATAAGACATTGCAACCAGTGGGCTGAAATAGAGTGGCTTAGAGGTATTAAACAGGTGAATATGCTGTTGCACTTGCCAACTTGGAAACATCCTTGGAAATATCCCAGAACACCTTTGGTCTGGCCTACTGTTCTGGTATAAAGAGTTTTATTTGTATAGGTATGATGCATAGTACAAAGAGAACTGCAATCCAGCTTTTCTGAGTCATAGAAAACTGTGTACGTAAATTACTTTTCAGTGTAAAGTCCAAATTCAGACAGCTTTTTTATCATTTCAAACAATATAATGCTTATAATGCTTCCTTTTTAGCATAAAAATTACTGAATTGAGGGAAAGAATTTAAGACAGACTAGATATAGTACATATTGCCAGCACATCTGGAAGACAGTTATTCTCTAATTACCCAAGAGACAGAAGAGAAAACTGGCAGCTTTGCTGCTATTATAAATCCCATCACTTCTAAAGGAGTTAATAGATGCCCAGCTAATCAGTCTTTGTTATCTTGTAACATTCAGAGACAAAATAAAGGCTATAAAAATAAAAAGCAAAGGAAATTCATTGGACTGGTACATGATTGTCTTCCCAATATACTCCCAGCAGACCTGTTGTACAATGTTTAATTTCGTTTCAAAATGCATGGTATTTCAGCTGTTTGGATGAAAAATTGTTTCTGTAGATAGAATGGCTGTTGTTGGGAATAACTTATTTTCTTTCGTTTCATCTTTTTAATGTACATCTGACCTACACTTAAAGAGGTTCTATCAGTTGTACTACTGGCTGCAGAGCAGTCTTTCTGCTGTCAAGCTTTGCTTCCTTTATTCTTCTAAATTAGACTGTAAATGAACAGAGAACATCGCTTTTCTCTCCCCTTTCTTTGAACACAGGAACCATAAATTACATAACTGTGTAGACACAAATGAAAAAGGAATCAAATTCTTTAAGTGTCCAGTATGATCTCAGCAGGGCACATAAGCTGAAAAATAAATTTGATGTATAATGTAAATAGCAGTTCAATTTGGAAATTTTCCTGAATAAAATCGGGACCTTTTAACATGGACAAAATATTAACAGAATGTCATGATGGGCTAAAGAAAAAACGTCTCTCACAAGAAAATTTTACTTAAGTCAGATACTCAGTCACAGCATGCTTAGAAAATTATGAATGTGCAGTCCTTAGGAAATTAAAGATGTGCAATGCTTACAGCACATCCCTTCTGAAATTAATAAAACTAGATTATGGTTCATCTGGTCAACCACACGATAATGTCACTTCTTAAATCCCTCATTTCTTAAAAAAGTTCCTACTTCTTCCTCTTTTCAGTGTCCACTGAACAGCTGTTTTCAGGGGTCCCTAATATCTATGTCCCTTGAAGAGTGTTGGGTCATTACACAGTTCTGATAATTTACTACGTTTTTTTTGTTTTGTTTTGTTTTGTTTGTTTGTTTCATGGAAAATATCTGGCACAAGAAGTCATAGTTGCATATATCTCTGATGTAAAAGCAATAACTTCTTTCTTTTGGTAAAGCTTGGTGCTAAAGCTCAGAAGGTCATCTTTGAGCTTCTCTAGGATTTTGAATACCCATCTTCAAACATCCATTTGAAGTTGCAAGGCAATACTAAAGTGTTTCCACCTCACAGTGTAGAATCTCCTGCTCTGTATTTGCCATTCCCAGGGTTGAAGGGTGAATGCTGGCCTGTAGGTAGAAACTGGACCTCTGTCTCGATATAGAGAGTGATGTTCTGCTTCAAGTTAGATGGAATTGCACAGTGCGTGGTGTGTCATGTTGCAGCTTCACAGTGAAGTGCTATCAATCACTTGCCATATGCTTTATATTGTTATATATATTTAGATAGCGTATAGGAGTGATTCTACTGCCACCTGATTTAAGATGACAGCTATTACTTGTTTAAGCTAAAAGTCCACATCCCACAGCACGATATATTCCTCAGTATAAGGTCAGCTCTGCTCAAATATTGAAGTAAATACTTTCTTCTAAATGGCCTTGATGCCTCTTTGTTCTGGTATCTTCATGCAAAGTGGGACTGTCAGTATAGTAGGATGAAACGTAATAGCTGGGTCCTTTATAGATATGCAGGTACCTCTATGATTTATCTCAGCTGTTAGCTTTTCACAGGACTGTGATGTAATAGCCATTATATCACTTTGCACTATAACAACACTTGTAAGTACAGGCAACTGTCAGAAAGTGTTTTTTGAGTGTACACTACCTTTCATTCCACCTTGTTACTGTCTTGTGGGAAAGCTGGTTCAGGAGTAAGTGCTTTCTCCTTGTAGGCTAAATGGCTGGAAGCAGCTTTCCAAATAGCTTATTGGCATCCACTTATCAAAACATACTTTTTTGTTGATACTACCTACCCTATTTAAAAATAGCAGGACAAAATTGTCCACTTGCATTGCTCTGCATGTTGATTTCCTGGAATGCATTTTTTGTAGCACTGTTTCAGAGAACCACATTGGGAGATTTGCTTAGTGATCATGATCAGATACTGATTGTGTTTTGCTTTCCATTTTGCACCATTTTTTTGAAATCTCTGCATCAGGCTTTCTAATAAGTATTTTGTTTAAGACCAACACATCACAAAAAAAGAAAAAAAAAAAAGAAAAAGAAAAAGCATATGGTATTTGAGATTGTAGTTGAAAGTAATTTGAAGAGAAAACCAGAGATCTCAGATTTTCTTTCCTTGCCTGATGCTTAGATCAATGACTCGCTACCTAATTACTGGGAGTCTTAATTCATACACAACACTAGATGTCAGAAAGAATTAGAGATCTGTCTTCTCTGAGTTTCATTAATTGACTTAGTTCAGGAATGGTTTTCTCACATCTGGTCATCTTTAAAAATACAGTATTAACCATAAGTTTGCTAATCTGAGTGTGAGATGAGATTTCTCGTTCTCACTGCAGAGCCCCCAAGTGAAAAACTGATGTATGGTTTTATGGATGGAGAGTTATTTTTTTCTTCCTATTCTCTGAAGGGACAATGCACACTATGAGAAATCCCAGCCCTGTGGCAGCTTGACTTATATCAGCAGCAGTGTGTTTCCTGAGGATTTCTGCTTGGGATATTATAGCCATTGAGTGCTCAATACTTCACTTTGAAGGCCTTGGGGGAGGAGAAGTGAAAAACGTTGCAATTGTTTAGTTTTCTTTCCTTCTTCTCATCCCAAACACTGTCCCTGTAAGGGTTTCCCATGCAGATACTACAGGGCAAAACTGCTAGAAAATAATAGATTATTATTACACATCATCTGGAATTCCCCAGGGAAACACACTTTTTAGCTAGTCTATTTCATCAATTATGGTTCTTAAATGCAACATTTCATGGCACTCCTTGTTTTGCTGAATTACGAATTGTGGTTTCAAAAAGAGGTCAGACATCTCAGTGGAAGAACAGGGATTTGAGTAGGTGGCTATGAACTTCACGTAGGTCATATTTTTTACACCCTAGTCATGTACGTTCTGTATTTTCAACAGATTTCTTTGAGAAACTTTTTATCATGATGTTTTGTTTCTATGTTCTGTATTTTCTCACTTAGTGTTAAGCAAATACACTACAAACTATTTTCACATGTTGCTTTGAAAGAAAAGCTATGATTCCTTATAGTAATAAGTTCTGCTTATTTCAGTTAGAGAAGTCACCATACATCTTTTTAAATTCTAATACAGCAGAATAGATATTAACAAGAAAGTGTCACTATATGTATAATTTCTGCCACTATAAAATAGTCTGTACTACTGAGAGAAAGAGGGTGACTGGGAGATAACTGATGATGTTCCTAGTAAATGGTAGTACAGAATTCTATGGCTGTGGATGAATGGTGGAAAGTGGTCAGTGGTTTCCTGACTTTGGTCAGAAAGTGTCCCTCCCCTGTGTTTTCCTTTCCAGAAAGCAGCAGAGCAGTTGTCACCTGAGATATGGATGAGGATATGATCCTGCTTTAAAAATAAGCAAGTACCTGAGCCCTTCCTACCTTTCCATCAACCAAAATAGAGTTATATTCCTCTCTGCAGGGAGATAAAGCCTTGTGTTTGGTAAACATAAATTTAAAATAGAAATATATACAAGTCCTCAACTTTTGTCTCAGTTTGCCAGCAGGAAAAGAGAAAACACAATTTCAACACAGTTTTTGCAGACTGGGGATTTGTGTAATCAAAGTCAAGATTTTTCAATATTTAAAACTCAGATAATTTTTTATTTGATCAGCTTTTTGCATTCTTCACCCATCCCAGTTTAGTCACTGGACATTTAAGAATTATGAAGCAAGTGCAGGTAAACATAACTACATGAAAGTGAAATTCATTTCTATAAATTTTTGTGTGACTAAATACTACATATTTTAGACCTAAAGTAGGACCTTTTATTAGTTATCATAGTGTATCAGTAGTCACAATGTCATCAAATCTGACTGGATTCTCTGTATAAAATACACCAATCCACCAACCAGTACACACCCCTCCCTTTTTTCTTTCTTTAGATATTTTTGTTATGAAAGATTTAATTCTAGAGAATTTTGATCCTTTAAGGATTCAATACATTTCCTTCAGAGATGAGTTTTAATCCACAGGAGCTTATACTCAGGTAACACAAAGGAACCATTTTAGGCTGCCCAGAGAGGTTGTGGATGCCCCATCCCTAGAGGTGTTCAAGGCCAGATTGGATGGGGCCATGGGCAGCCTGGTCTAATATTAAATGGGGAAGTTGGTGGCCTTGCATTTGGCGGGCGGGTTGGAGATTCATGATCCTTGAGGTCCCTTCCAACCCTGGCCATTCTGTGATTCTGTGATTCATTTCTTCAGATATTCTGTGAAGAAAGGATGAGCTTCAAATGAAATGGTAGGCCATGCTTTGTAGAAACATTGCTCTGTCTCGCTTTCACCTCATGAAAGCATTTGGAAAAGACTGAAAGGGGTGAATTACACTCAGTATTTGAAATAAAAATAGATTTTCTTGTTTGAATTGTGAAATTGAGTTTCAAAATGCATCCTTTCTGGCTGTATTTCTAGATTCAGGAGCTCTGATTATTGTCTGGTTTCCAACGCTGCTTCAGTGAAGGCTAGCTATGACCTCTCATATGAGTCAACAGTGGCTCACATTAGAATGTTTGTGGCATCTCAGGCTGACCATTTAAGCACTTGAGATCTGTAGAAGAAAATTATTTATTTTTTCTCAGATTTTCAGCTCAAAGTTAGATTCTAGACTCACAGTTCACGAAGAGTGAATGAAGATTTTAAAAATGAACAGAATATGATGCATTGGAATAATGCATTAAAATTGGTGAAGTAAAGAGCAAAAATAGCAAAGCAAATTGACATTGGTTTTCTGAAGTGTACTTTCTATAAGAGCTTGTCGTGGCCATGCTGTCAAACTCAGTATCCAGTGAAGTTAATAGAACATACATTAGCATCAGTAAAGCATCAGAGCAAATTTAGAATGATACTTCTTTTCTGGAGTTGAGGTATGCAGTTTTTTCTTACCTGAGGAACCCATCTGTATTGTCTCAAATGCTACTTCATGGTGCGAATTTTCCTCTGAATTTGTCTAATTGTTGCTTAAATGCTTTTATATGTTGGTGTCTGATATATCTAGAGCAATAAGTTCCACAAAATTGTTTGAAGGCATATGAGTAGTATTTCTCTTATTATTTACTGAAAAATAGTTTCATTTGACTATTTTTTTAATTGTGAAACAATGAGCAATCATTCCCTCTCAATCTTCACCATGCCGAGCATGATTTTGGGTGTGTATACAATCTCTCTCCTCAAGCATCTCTTTTCAAAGCGGAGGCATTTCTTTTAGTCTGTTGCAGTACAGAAGCTGTTATTTACTTCTGATAACTATTATTTCCCTTCTCCATATGTTCTAGTGGTACACTCTCTGTTCTGGGAAGCTGCATCCCTGTCTTGAAAGGTACATTGACATTTCACAGTTTTAAAATGCTCATCAGTTTCCTATCAGTTTTGTTCTTTGTTTTGTTTTTGACTATCTGACTTGTGTGAAAATCAGACTTGCTGCTCTACATTTTACACCAGATGTCTTGTAAAATTTTGGTCACAGCTACTACTAATCATGCAAGTAATGATGCCATTTAAAGGCTAATTCATTCACTATACGTAGTCTTTCCAAATTTTTGTACTTAATTTGCTCAGCACTTGTGTAAGTGCTGTTGGGTTGTAGTGATCTTTTATTATTAATGTGATTATTTTTTAAAGTCTCTTTTACTAATGCTTTAAATGAGACACCTACTTATTTAGTACAAGAAAACAAAACAAAATAACCCAAATCAAAACAGTGATTTGAGTGTCAACCAAGCTCCATGGTGGACTGATACAAAGAATAAATTTATTTGTTATTTTTTTCTCTTGCAGTTCTTCAGTTCTTAGAACATTTCTTTGGGCACTGTAGGCTCCTTGGCATTGGATAATATCTTTTTTTTTTTTTTTTTTTTTTTTTTAATTAAAAAAAAACCAAAAAAAAAAAAAAATTTTTAATGC